>JALAZF010000261.1:4599464-5201830 GCA_022829125.1 Lathyrus tuberosus | reverse complement strand
GTGACCGCTCCAGCCTGATGTATCCAAGGTCTTCCTAATAAACAACTGTACGTTGCCCGGATGTCCATGACCTGGAAAGTGACTTGGAAAGGGTGAGGACCAATAGTTATGGGAAGATCAACTTCGCCGATAATTGTTTTTCTGGATCCGTCGAACGCTTTGACGACGACCTCGCTGATTCTCATCGGAGGGCCTTTGAATGGTAATTGCATCAAAGTGGACTTCGGCATAACATTCAGGGCTGGCCCTGTGTCTACCAGTACGCTGGCTAAAGCATCGCCCTGGCAGTTAACTGTAATGTTGAGCGCCATGTTATGACGGCGACCCTCTTTAGGTAATTCCTCATCACTAAATCCCAAATTCTTGCAGGAAGTGATGTTAGAGACAATACTATCAAACTGTCTGATTGTTACATCCTGTTCCACAAAGGCTTGCTCCAAGACTTTCTGTAGAGCCTCCCTGTGGGCTTCTGAACTGAGTAACAGCGATAAAACTGAGATCTTTGAAGGAGTTTATAACAGTTGATCAACAATGTTATATTCACTCCTTTGGATGAGCTTCAGCATCTCATCATTATTTTTCGAAAGGTCGGGATTACTGGATTGACCGACTGGTGGATCGAGAGCTTCTGTCTAAAGTTCCTTTTCTTTTTTGGGTTCCCCAACCCCTCGGTTGAAGATTCTACCACTCCGTGTTACTCGACTGATGTCTGCAATATTCACGACGGAGGGTAATGGAATTTCCTTTCCATTCTCAATTGTTGTTGCACCGTATTTGTAAGGGATAACCTTAGTTGATTCATACGGTAGTGGTCCCGATAGATAGATGACTACGGGAGCCTTCTGATTTTTCTGACCATCATAATTAATCTCGATCCGTTCCCGGTTGGGAACTTTAGATTCGTCAAGTAGAGGGATAATGGCAAAAACATCCCTGGTCCTGTGATGACCAGAGATCGTGACAACATCCTCGACTTGATCAGCAAGGTAGTTCGGCGTCCAGTTGATGGGTCCATACCCAGATATGGACGAATTTCTCCACAATCGACCTGACCCTGAAGAGCTGCTCTCATAAAGTAACACCCTTGGTTACTTTCCGAACAGACGCCGCAACGTTCATAGTTGTGTGGTGGCACCTGGCCACGCCCACTTTGAATACAATGTAACCTCACTAGGTTAGCTTCCACAGATCGGACATCCTAACTCTGACGCCGAGTGGGGTTTCTGTTATTGATACTAATCTGCTGAGTATCTTCATCCATATAAATTGGTATCCACCAGTGATTTAACAAGTGCTGAAGTGCCTCCTGGACAAGGATACAACCTCGATCATTTTTGCAACCCGCTTTACAGCTTTGATAGTCGTGTGATATTAAGAATCCGAGTCGGACCTGCTCAGCATGTAACTCTACCAGGTTGGTATTCATCACGCGAATATCGAAGATCAGAACCATGTTGATTTGATAAGGGTTCCTATCATGGTAGTCTTGGATCCATCCAAAATCCATCTGACGCTGGAGGGCCTCTTGTATTAAAGAGCATCCCTGTTTGTTTACCGAGCAAGCCAGACAAGAACTATAATCGTACCGCGACAGATTATGATACTGGCTTTGCCTTGAGTGCATCGCCACCAAGTTGACATTCATTACACGGATATCGTGGTTCTGAATGACGTTAGAATTCGTGTAAACATTGTTAACTCCACGAACTCGGTGCTCTTGGATCCATCCGAGATCCATTTGTTCCTGTAGGGATGCTTGCACCACAGAACATCCTTGATTGTCTTTAGAGCAGATATCACACTGGTGATAATTATGAGGTGGCACATGGCCATACCCACTCTGTCTACAATGCATCTTGACCAGATTGGTTTTCAACAAGAGTACATCGTGAATTTGATAGACATCGTTAGTCTGTCCTTCTATCAAATTGACTGCAGCCTTCTCATGTTGAGGCAGCGGGTTCGTGAGAACATTAGGATTTGTATCCTTGAAGGATAAGACCCCACTCCTAACAAGTTTTTGCACGTCAGACTTGAAATTGAGACAAGTCTCTATGTTATGCCCTGATCCTCCTTGATGATAAGGGCATGTTTGATCGACCTTAAACCAAAAAGGCAGATTTTCCGGTACTGTAAGAGGAGATTTAGTCTGAATGTGCCCCTTAGCCAGTAGTAATGGAAACTGCTCTGCGTACGACACGGGTGTAGGATCAAATCCTGGTGGCCGTGTTGTACGGTTGTTGTTGTATGGAGGACGAGCCTGCTGAAGAGGTTGTTGTGTCCTTTGCTGATCAGGTTGGCTCTGTGTAACCTGAGGTTGATACGTAGGAATAGACGCAGGGTTGATAGCAGGAGTCACAGCTGCTACCGGTTGATAACGTCGCCTTTGCTTTCCGAGAGAGATATTCCCAATATCTTGCTCTTTTTTCTTAGGGAGAGCACTACCGTTTTAGTACCGCTCGTCGATCCAGTGTCTTTTACCAAACGTCCTTCTCGGACAGCTTCCTCAAGACGTACCCCCATGCCAACCATTTCGGTGAAATCACTGGGCGCACTGGCAACCATTCGGTCATAGTAAAATGAGCTTAAGGTCTTTAAGAAGATCTTTGTCATCTCTTTTTCCTCAAGAGGTGGACAAATTTGAGCGGCAATCTCACGCCACCTTTGAGCGTACTCCTTAAAGGTTTCCTTGTCCTTTTGCGACATCGATCTGAGTTGATCTCTGTCGGGTGCCATGTCCAAATTATATTTGTATTGTTGGACGAAGGCAGTGCCAAGATCTCTGAATGTGCTGATCGTGGCACGGTTTAAACCCATGTACCATTTGAGTGCGGTACCGGTTAAACTATCCTGAAAGTAGTGAATCAGTAGGTCCTGATTCTCCGTCTGAGCTGACATCCGCCGAGCGTACATCACCAGATGGCTTTGAGGGCAAGAGTTACCCTTGTATTTTTCACAGTCGGGCACTTGGAACTTGTGCGGAACTTTCACATTTGGGACCAAGCAGAGATCTGCGGCATCCTTTCCAAATAAATCCTGACCACGAATGGCTTGCAGTTCCTTCTGCATTTCCAAGAACTGCTCCTGGAATTCCTCCATTCTGTCAAACATAGTTTCCTTCTTACCAGAAGGTGTCTGTGGAATTTGTCCTTCCGGGACAGTGTGCACCACAGGGGGTGGTACCGTGACTACGGTAGTGAGTCCTGGCGTCTCCCGAAGTTTGTAACCTTCAGGAGTCTTCAGTATGCCTCTGGCATCTTCGCTTTCCCAAAGTTTGTAACCTTCAGGCCCAGCGGCTTCTGTTGTGATTCCCTGATCTTCAGTGATCGGCGGAACGTATCCTTCCGGGATATAGTTAACAGGCATGCCCCAAGGACGACGATCTTTCGATATTTGATACCTAGGATCATACTTCTCCACTATGGGCGTCGAGGTGATCTCTGAGATCACAGTTCTTTGTAGCTGAGCTTCTGCCATGGCTTGCATGTCGTTACGAAGCTTTCTCATATCCTTTCTCAGAGCGTCGATATCTTCCTTCAACTCTCTGTTTTCTTCCTCAAGATCATCCATCTTTTTCTAACGATTGGTCCGAGTATTATACGAATGAGACAGTTTGACTCTAGAACCGAGACACAAACGTGAGATTTGAAGGTAAGAAGAATACGGGATGTGAGAATGATGAAGCAATGATTATATTAATTATTTTTTTGGTTTAATCAAAATAAACTTCGACAATTAGATTGCAAATATCAAACTGTGGGGAAACCCCTTTTTATTGAATTCAAAGGATTACAGAAATGGAAATACAGTAGATTACAAGATGCAGAAACAGAAACCTAAACTAATGGGTCCTGAGTCCTCTCTGAAGAGAAATCGGGTGCTGATTCTGGTATCTTCCTTTTCTTTGACCGGGGCACTTGAGCTGTTGTCGGGTTGTCATTCCTTTGCCAAGTGAAAGGAGCGAGCAAATTCCTTTGGTCATCTTGATTCTCTACAGCATGTTGCTCCAAAATTTCAATCAGAGCATCTTTCTCTTTCAGTAATTGCTGTATTTTGATGCACTCTACGTCGAGGGTGCGGTACTTGTTCTTCCAATACCTTCTCTCCTTTTGAACTTTGTTGAGAGTAACCTGAAGCCTTTTAGTTTCCGTCATGAAGTACATGACAGATTCCTTCAGCGGAAGAATTCCGTAACAAGGATAAGGCATCTTCTGTTTGAGAGCTCTAGTTTATACCCAGTAGAGATAAGACTCCACCGAGACACAGTTTTGTTTTCCCAGAGACTCTCGTCCTTTCTTATGAACATGCTTCCAAGCGTGCACTATTTCCGTCTTTAGTGCTCTGTCATTTTCTCCTTCCTTGAAGAAAAGACCTTCCAGATGAACACCCCGTGGGACGTGTCTCATCGGGTATCCAAATTGACGAAGAACTGGGCTGGCAAACCTTGGATGCCACCCTTAGTAGTTAGGTGAATCCTAACTTCAGACTCGTCCAAATGAATTGCTCTTGCAATGGTCTGATTCTTTGGAATTTCTTCCAGTCCAGAAAATGGAGCTCGATCTGTAATGTGTAGATCAATTAGATGAGAATACTCCTCCAGCGTTGGTGCGAGCTGGTAATTCGGGAATGTGAAACAGTGATAAACTGGATCATAGAACTGAATGAGCGCATCCATGATTCCCTCAATCACATGGACTCTTAACAGTGGTAGCAAACCTCCGTGCTTGGCTCTGAAAGCCTCTGGGTTTGTGATCATCCTCGCTAACCTTCTCAAATCCTCTAGCTTCGGAACCTTGAAGGTATAACTATGAGTTCTCCTTCTATCGAAATCCATTAGTACAATCCTTTTCTCTGATATTTGCAATCACAGTCTTAGTTTAATTTGAAAAACAGAGAGACTAGAAGAGAAATTTCTTGAATGTTTTAATGTTTTTTAAATGAATGCATGAATGCAGCACACAAAAACATAGAAAAAACATGGGGTCAAAGGGTCGTTGTCATGAAGTCAAGGCTCTACCCATCCCCAAAGGTTTATACTAGGGTGATTTTTGTACCTGTACTCATTATCATCAGCTCCTCCCAGGAAAGCAAAACAACAAGCGGATCGCCAGCGAGTTGTAGAGCAATCTTAGAGTAAGTGCCATTCACCGAGAATAGATCACCAGCCTCAAATGAGGGGAGTATCGCGTAACAACTATTCCCGATAGTTTCCGCACTACGAAAGGGTTTGGCTCCTCAGCTTCTCAGACTTAACAATCAGCCCATTGTCTAGGTGAGAGAATGGGTTGCATTGGTCAGCCTCCACTGAGGTTGATTGTCGACCTCGTCGTCATCACTTATCTTAAGTGTATACTCAATCTTTCCACATGCGGCATCACACGCATTCCCATTAGCAGAAAAATAAACACGTATAACAATTAGGAAAAGCAGTATATATATTTGTCCTAATCATCCTAGACCTTTAAAGCTATGAATCCTAAGTTCCTGACAGAAAATGGGTTCCCCGTCGGAAGCCCTAATCTGTGGTTTTCACACAAGTGAAGAGAAGGAAAAAAAGTTTGACAGGCCCCACGGTGGGCGCCATTTTTTCTGTAGCGAGCGATTTTGGACGCGGTTCTTAAGCACTGGTCGCTCTCTGCGGTTGAGTTTACTACAGGTCGATTCATTTTTTATCCTATTAAAGCTGATGAAGGAAGGGAAATAGATGTCTCCAATTAACCCTGCTTTGCATACTGAGTTTAAACAGCGGTCTGTTAGGTTACGAATGCTATCAATGTGGGGGGGCCTTTGTACTGGTTATTTGCATTTTCACCAATACGGTTTTCTTTCTTTTTATTTTGACAGAATGTTTCTGGCGGGGAACAAGGATTAGGATGTTAGGACTGATGCTTTTTGATGTGAGAGTATGGGATTTAGGTTTTTTGTTGATTGTGCTCGCTAAGATTTTTCTTTCAATCTTATGCCTACGTATTCCCGTTTACCGAAATAGGGAAATCAGAGCGTTCGTAGTTCCTCCTATTCTATGGGAGGAAATGGTATTTGGTGTCTTGTTCAAAGCCCAAGACGTGAAGCGAAAGGTGGTTTGTATCTTGTTCAAAGCCCAAGATGTGAAGCTGAAAAGTCTATTTGTATCTTGTTTGAAGCCCAAGATATGAAGCTAAAAGGGTTTGACTTTAGAGAGAATTTGTCATTTCTAAAGAGGTTTGTCTGTCACAACTGTTGGGTGACTGGTTGTAAAGGAGGATTACTTTAACCGGGATACGCGGATCCTAGCAATGCCATAATTTCCTTTATAGGGGGTTTTAACCTGAAGGAGAAGACTTTAACTCAGTGTAGAGCAATGCTATCTTTCCTTAGGAATTTCTCATGCTAAAAGAGGGACAGTGGCATGGATGTAGATGATCCAGATGCTTGCCGCTTACAGCAATTAGATGAAAGGGGAAGGAGTTGTTGATGTTTGTGTACTGTGAACGAGGCACAACTTTGATGCTAAAAGGTTAATTGGATTAACCAGTGGTTTTCTTATATAAAGCCTAAGAGGAGGCTATTATGTGTCTCGTACAAAGCCCGAGAGAGAGGCTAAAAGGTTTTGACTCAATGAGGGAATCTTTTGGTATCTCGTATAAAGCCCGAGATGGAGGCTATTTGACTCAACAAGAGAGTTTTTTGTATCTCGTACGAAGCCCGAGATGGAGGCTAAAATTTTTTTGGCTCAATAAGAACCTTTTTGTATCTCGTATAAAGCCCGAGATGGAGGCGAAAGGGATGATTGACTCAACGAGGGAGTCTCTTATGTGTCTCGTACAAAGCCTGAGAGAGAGGCTAAACGTTGTTAACTCCGCTGGGGAGAATCATTATATAAAGCCCAAGAGAGAGGCTAACTTCACTGGAGAAGGATCATTATACAAAGCCTAAGAGGAGGCTATGGTTATTGTTTCAGTTAAGTGACAGGTCTAGTATACTGATTTTTAAAGAGAAAATCAGTTCTTATATGAGCAACACTGTACTCAAGGATTTGATTCAAGGATCCGGGTTATGCCTGCTCTTTAAGGAAACGGGAAGTCCGAAGGGTATTGAGACTGTCCGAGTCTACGGGTTTTCTTCCTATTCTTGAAGGGTGCTTGAGAATGTCTTTGAGACTCAAGGAAATTAGACTGTCCAAGTTTGGAGTTTTATCTCTTGTACTATGCTTTGAGAAACAGTAGTAGACTCTTTGAAAGGCCTGTTCTATGCAGATGATTAATTTCTATTCCTATACCTTTAGGAGGTCGTCGGGACAATTTGTACGAAGCCCAAGAGGAGGCTGGAAGCTTTTAAGAAGCCGACGGGTCCTTGTACGAAGCCCAAGAGAAGGCTATCATTCCCGGAGGAAGAGATCATTATACGAAGCCTAAGAGGAGGCTGTGAATACTTCTAAGAAGCCGTAGGGTCCTTGTACTAAGCCCAAGAGGAGGCGGGGTTGCTTTTAGGAAGCCTGAGGGTCCTTGTACGATGCCCAAGAGGAGGTCGATGCTTTTAAGAAGCCGATGGGTCCCCAAACCCCGAGAAGTTCAAGACAGGCTATTCACAGAGAATAGATCAAGCCAGGAAAGTTCGAGAATTTGGAAGAAACTCAAGAGATGCCATTCACGGAGAAAAGATCATCTCTGGGGAGTAGAGTTTCTTGACAAGTGCTTTTAAGAAGCCTGTGGGTCCCCAAACCCCGAGAAGTTCAAGACATGCCATTCACCGAGAATAGATCAAGCCAGGAAAGTCCGAGAATTTGGAAGAAACTCAAGAGATGCCATTCACGGAGAAAAGATCATCTCTGGGGAATAGAGTTTCTTTGACAACTTCTACGAGTGACAGTCTATGAAAGGGTTCACAGAGAATGCTGCCTTTCATATCTCCATATTGTTTAACCCCAAGAGGAGGGAACACTGTGTCTGGTAATCCTATGGGGATCTAGTTTTGACTATTTCTACGAATAAACGAAACGGCGTTACCTAGTTCTAGACGTAGTGGTCGGGGAAACTCTAAATATCTATACTATTATTACACAATTGATATAAGTTTATGAAAGAAGACTTACAGTGAAACAGCCCCACAATACAGTTATATGTATATGAAAGCTGTAAATGAAAGCGATAACCACTTACTCGGTTGTAGAGCTTCCATGTTGTTTGGTTAGTTGTTCAACAAAGACAGATTGAAAACAACAGTATATTCAAAATCAAAGGAGAAAGTGCTTTGAAAAAGAAAGTTTTGGGGCTTACAGCTCAAGGAGAGGCCCAGGGTTTTATCAGTGAGCGCACTGTTTGAATTTGTATAGATGGACTTATACAAGTAACTGTGGCCCAAAAAGGTTTTCTGTACAAAGGGATGGGTCTTACACTCTCTCAAGAGGCCCAAAAAGTTTTAAAGAAAAGAAATGGGTCTTACTACACGAGGGTAGGCCCAGTTGACTTTTCGTTTGAAATGGCGATCGCGCTGAGGTTTTCTTTTAACGCGGAGGGACTTATACAATAAGTAAGGCCCAAAATGTTTTGGTTAAAAGGGGGTTGGGTCTTACACTCTATTAGAGGCCCAAAAAGTTTGAATGGGTCTTATAGCTCAAGGAGAGGCCCAAAAGGTTATTTTTCAAAAGACGACGATCGCGCCGTTTGTTTTTGACGGTATCGGGACTTATACAATGCACTGAGGCCCAAAAAATGATTTGGTCAAAAAAAGGATTGGGTCTTACACTCTATTAGAGGCCCAAAATGTTTTGAAAATGATTTATGAGGGTTAAATTAATCCAAAAACCCTAATTTGTTTTCAAAAATGTGTTTTAATTGAATAAAAATTCAATTAAAATGATCAAAATTATTTAACATAGGAAAAACAAATTGTGATCTTGGATTAATGTTTCAAAAATTAAGTATTGACCTACAAAATAATTAGAAATCATTAAAAGTTGCAAAATCAAGGTGGAAAAAATATTTGAAATGTCAAAAAAAATTAAAACATTAATTCTTTGCAAAAATATCAATTATATAAAATAAATAATATTTTTGGGATATTTTCAAAAAATAAAATATTTTAACATTTTTGTGAATTATTAAAAAAGGAATCAACTCAAAATCATTAAAACTCAGAGAGAAATTAATTTTTGAATCAATTAAATAAAATCACAAAATTCAAACATTTGAATTTATGAAAATGGCGCCTAGAACATGCGCGTGTTCTGGGCTTGCCCAGATTTGCATTTTCTCTCCAATCTCACTGAATACTTGATTATATCATGCAATTCACATACCAATCAACTCGTTTCAACCTCACGATCATGTCTATGGTATTTAATTTTATTTAAATTAAACATATAACAAGAAATCATGAAAAATCCTCAAGAACCCTAATTTCTGCATGAAGGCTAGGGTTTTTGATACACGATTCAAACAATGCAATTAATTGAGGGGAAACATTCCATGCATGATTATGAACATTTGGCAAAAGTATTGTGCGAGGAAATATGCATAGATTGAGAGATGACCAAGTTTAAGCTTACCTCTAGGTCGTGACAGCAAGAACAAATTGATTTTTGAGTAGGAGGTGTTACAGATGAATTGTGATGATCTGAACAGCTTCCCTACACCCTATAGAGTGTGTTTGAATGCTTGGACTTGACTGAGAATGGCTGGATCACTTCATGGCATCTCAACTGCACTTTGGTTAAAACCTTGAGCAATTGACTGGTGATTCTGAGAAATCAGTGTTCCAGTTGTTGTTTAAGTGTTTGATCAGCTCACATATGATGTATATGAGGTGTGTGTGTGATTGGTTTGAGTGGAATTGCTCTCTAATGGAAAACCCGATAGTGACTTGCTAAGAAAGGCTTTTTTGAGAGTGAGAAGTGGTTTTTGAGAAAGGCAAGTGTTGTAGGCCTTTGGTGTACTTAAACTGATCACAATTGACCTCTATTTATAGTAGAGCAAGTTTGTTTTGGGATCCACAGTGAATGGCAACTGCAGCAGGTGTTTGTTCAATGTTGGCCAATGGAAATCCAAGTCTCCTCTAGCCATTGACTAGAGGTTAGGGTACAGGGCTGTGGTTCCCTTGGTCTTGGATAAGTCTTGACTGAATTCAGTTGAGAATGGCTCAGTCCATGCCACCTTGATGCTTCCATTGAATGCTCCAATCCAAAATTGGAGTCTTGTCCCTATTTTGGCCATTCTAGGTTCAACATGCTATTTCTTGTTCCAAAGATTTTGGAGGCTTGGCTCAGTGATTGTCCCCTTTAGATTCAATCCTCTGAGGTGTCCAAGTGGATAGGAGCATTTGGATTTGGCTTATTTTGGCAAATCGAGCAAAAATGCAAATTCTGCCTTGCCTTGGCAGATTTCAGCAAGGCAACTTTCCAATGTCATATCTCATGACTCAAATTGAATTTGGTAATGTTCTTGGTTATTTTGGAAAGCCCTTACATGATACAACAACTGTTTGAACATGTTTGGTTTTGATCTCTTTTGAATCTGACTTAGTGAAATTTTCACTAAGTGTTGGAACAAAGTGACTTTTCTTGATTTTGATCACTCCATAACTCAAAATCCGTGAGGAGTTGGAATTAGGTCTAGTTGAAGTTTTTGTAGAGGGAAATGAGATCTACAAATCAAGCCTTGGATGGGAGAAAATGGCTTTGTGGTTTAGGAGTTATGGTCCTCCAAAGTTGGTACCCTAGCCACTTTATTTTTAACTTAGAAAATTTTCTAAGTTTTTTATGGTTACCCCTTTTACAAGTTACCTAACTTTTCTTGATTTTTCTTGATGAATGATGATTCAAATCATACATTAACATCATTTTAGGGTTAAAAATCCATTTTGGTGAAAAATCTCAAAAAGTCAAAGTTGACTTTTGTGCACAGTTGACTTTTTATCAGATGAATTCCAAACTGTGCAATTCTTCATGAAATCATGTCCTTGACCTAAATCAAACTTGATGGACATGTTCCATGGGTGTCATAGGGTATATTGAATCATGTCTTAGGGCTTGGGAGCATGTCCTGGTCAAAATTCAAAGTTACAGTTGACTTTTTCCTTAAAACCCTAACTGTGGTGCAGATGAAATTGAAACTTGTTGCTCAAGCTTCTTGGATTAACCCATTGTTCTAAATGGATCAATATAGTTCATTAGAGACCCTCAAACCCTCTCTTGAGGTCTTGGCTCATGATTTTCCCTAAAAGTCAACTTAGGGGTGAATTAGGTCAAGAAACCCTAATTCCTGATTTTTGATGAATGCATCCCCTGAGGCAAAATTGACTTGATGATTGGGTCCATGAGGTCCCATGGAGTATATTAGGTTATGTTTTGGATCACTGGCTTGTGCCCAGATGAAAATTTTCATCTGGAGGCCCTGGTCGACCAAAACCCTAATTTGGTGACACTGTCGATCTTGAGACTTAATCCACCTAGAAGGGAGCAGCCTTGTGCTTAATCCTTGAAGTGGGAGTCCTTTTGATCCATTGTGGGTGTTTGAGAGGTTAGACATGTTAAACATCATGTCATTCCTTGATTGATCCTTTGTCTAAGAAATCTGAGAGGGCTTGAAACCCTAATTCTTGATTGTAGTGGATGCTCACCCATCTTTGGGGAGACTGATGAAGTATGATGGCCTATCCATATTGTGATGATGAGTTTCAAAATGATGGGAAATCTTGGTGGTCAAAATTTGGGGTATGACAGATACCCCTATTTAATCTTTTTGGACACGAAGGTGTGAATGACGAAGGTATTCGGGCATTCGGGGTGCAAGAGGATTAAATATCGGAATACCCAAAATTTTGATGGCGTCTATGAATGGCAATTCACGCATTCATCTTCTTTCGCTAAGCAATGATGCTTAGAAAAGGTAAACTTCCCCTCGATCCTGGCCTTCAGCCAAGGAATTGGTCTCACTTTCTAAAATAAACTTCCCCTCGATCCTGGTTCCCTACCCAGGAACTGGTCTTAGTTTCTAAAATGAACTTCCCCTCGATCCTGGTTTCTTACCAAGGAACTGGTCTTAGTTTCTGAAATGAACTTCCCCTCGATCCTGGTTTCCTACCAAGGAACTGGTCTTAGTTTCTTTCGTCAATAAACTTTACTGACAAGGGACGCTATTCGCAGCGACTTTCCTTCAAACTTCTCGCCGAATTTTCCTGGGGAAATGCCATTTGAATGGAAAAAGTTTTGATGTCAGACTTGTTGGGGAACCGAGTCGTCTGAGTTGTAGAGGTGCACAAACTTCTCTGTTGGAGATGCCATTTGTTGACTCTACTGGGGAAAATGAGTCTCTTGAGAGACTGCTTCCGTTTGGGGTCTTACATCATACTTTTCTCGGGATCTTCCCGGAGAAATGCCATATGATGGGCTCCAATTTTGAGGTGCCGATGACCTTTTCATCAGCGGTTCTTTCGGAGAAAAACTGCCGTATTTCCGAAGTTCCGATTTAGGGGCTTTCTCTAGGGATCTTCCTTAATCCGGGAAAGCAAGGATATCATCTTCAATGGTGAAGAGTGATGTTAACTGAGGGCTCTCTGGTCCTTCAGAGGTTCAAGTTATCAAAGTGGTCGAGGACCCAACTTCAATCCAGAAATAAAACTGGAGGAGAGAGAATGTTCATACGTAACACTTCCTGACGAGGAAAGGGCTGACAACTCGATTGAGAGGACTTTTTATCACTAGGGGACAAGACCGACTAGAGTGATAGTGATGCAATATGAAATGTGAATGAAAATCAATAATGCAATGATGCATGTATGTTTATGCTGACAAAACTGACGCGACACACAAACTAATAGATGAACATGACTGGATACTCGGCCATCGCAGGGTGAAGAAGTACCGTTGGTTCAGAAGAGCAATTCCACCTTGCTTAGGAGAGATAGTCCCTGTTGGGAGCTACGTTGGTCGGGCTTAGGAGATAAGAACTCGGCCGAAGCGTGTCAGACGAAACAAGGTCTCTGACACAGTTGATCCCTTCATTCAGGCGTACTGGCATAGAAGGAGTACTTTGATTCTGCACTTTGAGGTTCGATTACTTCTGGAGAAGCGACCGATGTTCTTCTGATGTTCAACAGTCAAAAGTAATTTCTGTCTTTATTAAAAAGCAGAAAAAGTTTTAACAAGTAAATTCATTTTTGTTTTATTTCAAGAATCGTCAATCATGTCAACAACGTCGTTCTGTAAAGCTAAAACAAATAAGAATTACAAACAAAAGCACAAGGGCTCAAATTTTATTGATAAGATGGAGATCAGCCAAACGCTTGATTCCAAAGAGTATATACAAAGTTAGAAAATGGTAATTTACAGGGAAAAGGGCTACGTTGAAACATAACGACCACTATCCTTCTACCAACTTTGAATTCGGGACATCCTGAGCTTCTGTCAGAGATGACCTTGACTGGAGTTTTCCTCCGATGATGTAACTGCTGCTGCTGAGGGACTTGCCTCTGTTGAACATAGTTACTTGCCATTATCCCTAACTTTTTCCTGGATTGTACTTTGATGTTTCCAATCCACCGGGATGATTTTTTTTATTTATTTTGTCTCTAACATTTGCCTGGACCGCCCTTTCGGGTTTTCAATCCACCGAGACGTTTTTTTTAGTTTAGACGAAGTATTTCTTGACTACGTCAACATTCGTGGGCTAGGCAAATTCCTCTCCGTCCATGGTTGTAAGTCTCAAGGCGCCGCCTGAGAAAGCTTTCATGACCACATAGGGGCCATCATAATTCGGAGTCCACTTACCTCGCGAATCAGTGAGAAATGACTATATCTTCTTGAGCACGAGGTCTCCTTTTCTGAAGACACGAGGTCGAACCGTCTTGTCGAACGCCCTCTTCATTCTCTGTTGATACAAATAACCATGGAATAGTGCCGTGATTCGCTTCTCCTCGATCAGATTCAATTCGTCGTGTCGGCTTTGACACCATTCAGCGTCGGTGAGCTTAGCTTCCATCAATACTCAGATTGACGGGATCTCTACTTCTATGGGGAGTACTTCCTCCATGCCATATACTAGAGAGAAAGGGGTTACCCCTGTTGAAGTACGAACAGATGTTCGATAACCGTGAAGAGCAAAGGGTAGCATTTCGTGCCAATCTTTGTAGGTTACAACCATCTTCTGAACAATCCTCTTGATGTTCTTATTGGCCGCTTTTACAGCTCCGTTCATCTTGGGTCGGTAGGGAGATGAGTTATGGTGTTCGGTCTTGAACTCTGCGCACAACTCCTTCATCATCTTATTGTTCAAGTTAGATCCATTATCAGTAATGATCTCGCTCGGAACACCATAACGGCAGATGATATTATTTTTGATAAATCGGACCACCACTTGTCGGGTTACATTGGCGAATGACGCTGCTTCGACACACTTGGTGAAATAGTCAATGGCTACTAGAATGAACCGATGTCAGTTTGAAGCCTTGGGCTCAATCAAGCTAATCATGTCGATTCCCCGTATGGAAAAAGGCCACGGGGAAGAAAGAACTTTGAGATGCGATGGCGGTACATGAATTTTGTCGGAGTATATTTGACACTTGTGACACCTCCTCATGTACTTGTAGCAGTCGAATTCCATGGTCAACCAGTAGTACCCTGCTCTTAGAATTTTTCTCGCCATTGTGTGTCCATTGGCATGAGTGCCAAAGGATCCTTCATGAATTTCTTTCATAAACATGTCTGCTTCTGGTCTGTCTACGCATCGGAGCAAGACCGTGTCGAAATTTCTCTTATAGAGAGTGTCACCGCTCAGGAAGAAGTTTCCAGCCAATCTTCTGAGGGTCTTTTTATCTTTCCTGGATGCCCCAGGTGGGTACTCTTGTTTCTGAAGGAAGCATTTGATATCGTGATACCAAGGTTTGTCGTCTATGACTGCTTTAATCGTGAAGATGTAAGCGGGCCGTTCAAGGCGCATTATGTCGATCTTAGGTAGGTCGTTCCATTGACCTACACTAATCATGGAAGAGAGAGTGGCTAATGCATCAGCCACGTGATTCTCCTCACGAGGGATGTGATGAAACTCAACACTGTTAAAGAAAGGTAGCAACCTTCTTGCATAGTCTTTGTAAGGAATCAGTCCTGATTGGTATGTGTTCCAATCTCCTTTTATCTGATTGATAACCAGGGCTGAGTCGCCATATACGTCCAAGTTTTTTATCCTTAAATCAATTGCTTCTTTGAGACCCATGATGCAAGCTTCGTATTTGGCCTCGTTGTTCGTACATTTGAACGTAAGTCTAGCGGTGAAAGGAATGTGGGTACCCTGAGGGGTAACAATGATTGCCCCAATTCCATTTCCATAATGATTAACTGCTCTGTCAAAGATTAGTCCCCATTGGGAACCTAGTTCTGGACCTTCACTGGGTAACGGTTCATCGCAATCTTTCATTTTTAGATACATGACATCTTCGTCTGGGAAGTCAAACCCGATTGATTCTTGATCGTCAATCGGTTGGTGAGCCAAATGATCAGCTAAAATACTTCCTTTAACGGCTTTCTGAGCGTGGTACTCTATGTCATATTCTGATAACAGCATCTGCCAACGGGCAATTCTTCCCGTGAGAGCAGGTTTTTCGAAGACATGCTTGATTGGATCCATTTCGGAGATTAACCAAGTAGTATGACGAATCATGTATTGGCGAAGACGTTTGGTTGCCCAAGCCAAAGCGCAACAAGTTTTCTCAAGCATCGTGTACCGAGTTTCGTAGTCGGTGAATTTCTTACTCAAATAGTAAATGGCAGACTCTTTCCTTTTGGTTTCGTCTTGTTGGCCAAGTACACATCCCATTGAGTCCTCTAGGACTGTGAGGTAAATGATCAGTGGTCTTCCTTCCACTGGAGGTGATAGAATTGGAGGATTCAATAGATATTCCTTGATACTGTCGAAGGCGGTTTGGCAATCTTCTGACCAAACGCAATCCTGGTTCTTTTTTAGTAATTTGAAAATCGGCGCACACGTGGCGGTCATAAGGAATATGAACCTGGAGATGTAGTTCAAACGTCCCAGGAATTCTCTGACTTGTTTTTCAGTTTTCGGAGAAGGCATTTCTCGAATGGCCTCGACCTTGTCAGGATCAACCTCAATTCCTTTCTGGCTGACGATGAACCCTAGTAGTTTCCCTGAATGGACACCGAAGGTGCACTTGTTGGGATTCAAGCGGAGCTTGAATTTTCTTAGATGTTCGAACAATTTTGACAGATGTTCAACGTGCTCATTCTCTGTTTTTTATTTTGCAATCATATCATCAACACATACCTCGATTTCCTTGTGTATTATGTCATGAAACAGAGTAGTCATGGCCCTTTGATAGGTTTCCCCGGCATTCTTCAAACCGAACGGCATTACCTTGTAACAAAAGGTGCCCCATGGGGTAATGAATGAAGTTTTCTCCATGTCTTTCGGCGCCATTTTGATCTGGTTATAGCCCGAGAATCCATCCATGAAGGAGAAAACTTTGAACTTTGGTCTGCTGTCTACCAGCATGTCAATGTGTGGTAAAGGAAAGTTGTCCTTTGGACTAGCCTTGTTTAGATCCCTATAATCAACACACATTCTGACCTTTCCGTCCTTTTTGGGAACGGGTACGATGTTGGCTAACCATTGAGGATATTCAGACGTGGCAAGGAAACCCGCATCAATCTGTTTCTGTACCTCCTCTTTGATTTTGATGGCCATGTCCGGGTGAGTCCGCCTCAACCTCTACTTTACTGGCAGACATTACGATCTCAACGGTAAGTGATGTTCCACAATACTGGTATCCAACCCTGGCATATCCTGATAGGACCAAGCGAATACATCGGGGAATTCTTTGAGAAGCTTTATCAAACTCTCTTTGGCAGTTGGACTGAGAAGTGCCCCAATCCTGATTTCTTTTCTCTCTTTTTCTGAACCTAAGTTTACCATTTCCAACGGCTCTTTGTGAGGTTCAATGGACCTTTCCTCCTGTCTGAGTAGTCGAGAGATCTCTTCTGGAATTTCGTTGTCAACTTCTTCTTCAGCCTCAAATACCGGGAACTCAAAGTTGGGAGAAGGCATCGGATCGTATGTTTCAACGGGGTTTAAAACAAGCAATCTGTATGACGTGATGATTCGTGTTTAGAAGAGATAGAGAAAATGCAAGTGTGTGCAGTGTTTTATTTTACTGCTTGTTTTTATTTGAATTGTTTTTTTTTAGGATTACCAATTTCTGAAAAAGGAAAAGAGAAAACAGCAATTAATGCGGAAATTACAGAACGACATTATTTTATTAATGAACAAGTCGATTCTTGAAACTACAGCCCTATAAAACAAAACTCTGTCGCTTTGGGCTAAGCGAAGAGGGAAATTTTACAGAAAGGGACCCTATCAAAACATCTGTTTCACCTGGGCAGGGTGAAAGGTTAAAGATGGAAATTACTTTGACTGATGAACGATCTTCGGAACATCGACGGCTACCCATTGGCGGCGAACTCCTCGGTGAATCACAAAGTCTGGCACCTTCCTTTATTTGTCTTCAGAAATGACGCTGATTTCTGGTGGAGCAGGATCATTGGAATCTGTCTCCCAGGCAGAGTTGTCGTAGGAGGATTCCTCTGTTGTATTAAGCAGAGTAGTTGTGCTCTCAGCTGTATCTCCCCATCCTGTAGGCTGGATATCTTCGAGCCTGATACGAGAGCTTTCGGAGCGGTGTACTTGACCATATAGTCGTATTTTCCACTCGGTTGTCCCAGAGTGTCCCACACTTCTTTGTAACTGGAGGAGTCATCTCTCTCGATGACGTTGACCTCGGGAAAAGCATAGTTGATGAATTCAAGTCCTGCAAACGTTGCAAATTCATCGTCATGTTGATTAGTTTCTGAATGACCTGAGTGTTGATCCCATGACATGGTGGGGACACAGGTATTCTGTTCAATGACGGTCAGCTGATTTTCATTGTTCGACTGACTCTCTTGCCCCAAGTTTCCTGGGTAAGGCTGCCACATTGGCAGACCATCCATTGGGCCATAGTAGTTGTGGTCAAAGTTGTCTTTCATCAGAGTGTCTTCCTCTAATGAATTTGGCGGAGCACGGCATCCTTCCGGATCACAATCCCTGTATATCATTTCGACATCTGACCTTGGTATAAATCTCGGACTCTGTGCGGGATAGCAAAATGGCGTAGGCACCTCTTCCTGAGACATATAACCGTCCTCATTAAGATAGGACTTCCATTCTTCATCTGTGTCGGAGGGATCTTCCTCATTGATAGCATGTACTGCTTGAGACACCGGGTGAAGAAAACCTCCACTGTGGAAGAAGTTTTGGAGGGGATGAAGGCCTTCATCGTTGGCAGCTGTCTGGGTACAGGTTGCAGAAAAACCAAGACCCTTCTTTGTTTTATTGTCAGTAGGAATGACAATCTGTCCCCATCCTGTTGTATTGGTATTCTCGACCGCTTTGATAGCATCTTTGTATAAGGAAATCGATGTTCCTCCTTTGAACTGATTGTTCTTGCTCACCGACAGTGCTTGGAACTGAGTTCCAATAACCTCCTCGGGTTCTATACCAGTAGACGATGACAAGTTGCTTACAAGCAAGGCTTGTTCCCCACAAACTGTGACAAGTTGATCGTTCTTGACGTACTTTAGCTTTTGGTGGAGGGTCGAAGTGACCGCTCCAGCCTGATGTATCCAAGGTCTTCCTAATAAACAACTGTACGTTGCCCGGATGTCCATGACCTGGAAAGTGACTTGGAAAGTGTGAGGACCAATAGTTATGGGAAGATCAACTTCGCCGATAACTGTTTTTCTGGATCCGTCGAACGCTTTGACGACGACCTCGCTGATTCTCATCAGAGGGCCTTTGAATGGTAATTGCATCAAAGTGGACTTCGGCATAACATTCAGGGCTGACCCTGTGTCTACCAGTATGCTGGCTAAAGCATCGCCCTGGCAGTTAACTGTAATGTTGAGCGCCATGTTATGACGGCGACCCTTTTCAGGTAATTCCTTATCACTAAATCCCAAATTGTTGCAGGAAGTGATGTTAGAGACAATACTATCAAACTGTCTGATTGTTACATCCTGTTCCACAAAGGCTTGCTCCAAGACTTTCTGTAGAGCCTCCCTGTGGGCTTCTGAACTGAGTAACAGCGATAAAACTGAGATCTTTGAAGGAGTTTGTAACAGTTGATCAACAATGTTATATTCACTCCTTTGGATGAGCTTCAGCATCTCATCATTATTTTTCGAAAGGTCGGGATTACTGGATTGACCGACTGGTGGATCGGGAGTTTCTGTCTGAAGTTCCTTTTCTTTGTTGGGTTCCCCAACCCCTCGGTTGAAGATTCTACCACTCCATGTTACTCGACTGATGTCTGCAATATTCAAGATGGAGGGTAATGGAATTTCCTTTCCATTCTCAATTGTTGTTGCACCGTATTTGTAAGGGATAGCTTTAGTTGATTCATACGGTAGTGGTCCCGGTAGATAGATGACTACGGGAGCCTTCTGATTTTTCTGACCATCATAATTAATCTCGATCCGTTCCCGGTTGGGAACTTTAGATTCGTCAAGTAGAGGGATAATGTCAAAAACATCCCTGGTCCTGTGATGACCAGAGATCGTGACAACATCCTCGACTTGATCAGCAAGGTAGTTCGGCGTCCAGTTGATGGGTCCATACCCAGATATAGACGAATTTCTCCACAATCGACCTGACCCTGAAGAGCTGCTCTCACAAAGTAACACTCTTGGTTACTTTCCGAACAGACGCCGCAACGTTCATAGTTGTGTGGTGGCACCTGGCCACGCCCACTTTGAATACAATGTAACCTCACTAAGTTAGCTTCCACAGATCGGACATCCTAACTCTGACGCTGAGTGGGGTTTATGTTATTGATACTAATCTGCTGAGTATCTTCATCCATATAAATTGGCATCCACCAGTGATTTAACAAGTGCTGAAGTGCCTCCTGGACAAGGATACAACCTCGATCGTTTTCGCAACCCGCTTTATAGCTTTGATAGTCGTGTGATATTAAGAATCCGAGTCGGACCTTCTCAGCATGTAACTCTACCAGGTTGGTATTCATCACGCGAATATCGAAGATCTGAACCATGTTGATTTGATAAGGGTTCCTATCATGGTAGTCTTGGATCCATCCAAAATCCATCTGACGCTGGAGGGCCTCTTGTATGAAAGAGCATCCCTGTTTATTTACCGAGCAAGCCAGATAAGAACTGTAATCGTGTCGCGGCAGATTATGATACTGGCTTTGCCTTGAGTGCATCGCCACCAAGTTGACATTCATTGCACGGATATCGTGGTTCTGAATGACGTTAGTGAAATTCTGGTACCAGACGTGTAATGTTAAGGTGCGATGTCACAACAACACACTCTGCAATAATGGATAGAATAAGCAACAGGAAAACACAAGGAATTGTTCACCCAGTTCGGTCTAACTACCTACGTCTGGGGGCTACCAAGCCAGGGATGAAATTCACTACTTGTAGATATAATTTACAGACTCAACACACCAGTTGACAATCTCCTAAACTTATACTCTACTAGTGACTTTCTACCTAAGAAACCACTTAGATATGAGAACACTACTCAATCCCCTAAAACACTCAAAGAACAACCTCTTTGAGATCCCTTGATCTTGCTTCCTAGCTTCGATCAATCAACAACTCTTTATTGCTTCACAGCTTCTAGAGAGGACAGCAAATTCAACACCTATTCAACCTAGAATAGTGTGATTACAAGTACTCTAAACAAACCCTAGACTCTAAGCCTCCAGCTCTTGATCTTCAATCTGTTTTCTGTACCTTCTTCCTTGGTCTTGTGCGCTTTATATAGCTCCTTGAATTTGGATTGGATTTGTCACAATATTTGATCAGATTTGTTAATTAAAAACTGAATCTTTTAAAACAGATTTTATCCCCAAAATCTTTTTAAATCTTCCACCTTTTAATTCTCCAACAAACCTGCAATCAAATCTCCCATGTTACAGAAAATATCTAGCCCAAGATATTCTCATCCAACGAGTCAACACTCTCCACAATTCCAGCTAATACGCGACCCTAATAACAACAAGCCCATGCTGTCATTAGCTTCAGTTCTGCAGGTCTGATGTTACAACATCACCTATGTGACATCAGACATCCACTTCAGCAACTAGCAACCTTAACACAGCCCAGTGTTAAGTGCAATGTTATGACATCAAGCCCATGACATCAAACATAGTTAACCTTCACAACTTAGTACAGCCTAGTACTAAGACTCAATCCTGCAACATCAACACCATGACATCAGCATTGAACACCTTGTTGTTTTACCAAAATTCCAGCCAATCCAGGAACTTACAATCTCCCCCTTTGGCTAATTTTGGCTAAAACAATCTCTGCATCTTCAGAGACTTCAGCAGCGGAATATCTTCAATATTTTGAAACTTTAACTTGCAGCAGTTTGACAATCTTCATATAGTCTTCATTACTTGATCTGCTGCAGCACCATCTTCATTATTGACAACAGCCAATTGGTGCTCCCCCTCAAAAACTTGAACCAGCATCACAGTTGTTCAGTAGCTCACAATGTGCAGCACATCTCCCCCTTGATGTCTGCTTTGCTGCACTCTGCACTCTTCAATGCTATGAATACTTCACTAGCAGCTCCACAACTATGTTGTCTATACTCCCCCTCCACAGCTGCATCATTACTTTTCAACTAAACACCTTTTAGTTTTATTCTTTTAGCAGCAACTACTCTTCTCCTCATGGCTTCAATATTTTTAACTCTCCCCCTTTTTAGCCATAATTAGACAATTATCCCAATAAAGTTAGTCCTAAACTAGCCCTCATTGTTAGCCTCACAGTCAGCAAACAGGCAAAATAAATCATAGAACAAAAAGTAGGTGCATAAACCAGCACAATATTCAAATTACAAAGCAAGCACATTTAGTGCAAAACAACAAAACAAGAAAACTAAACTACTAACAAATAGCATATGGAATTCAGTCCTCATCCGAGCTGGTTTCAACTGCATCCTCATTACCTTCATCTGTATCTCCATTCCTATTATCTTTCTCCTGTTGCAAGTTGATGATCATTTGCTCAATCTTCAATTTCCTGACAGTGTTGGTGCTGATAACCATGTCAAGATCCTTGCAGGTTGCCTTTAATTCTTCAATCAGCTCAGATTTGGTACTGCCCTTCTTAACTCCAGCACTTGATGTTGCAACAATGTCTGGAACATGACTCCCAGCAAACAGTTTGGGATGCAAAGATAGAGCTGATTCCCTCTTACAAGCAACCTCAGAACTGGTTAAGATTCCAGGATGTTGTTCCAAGATCATTCCACAGATAAGGGAAGGGAATGATATAGGCATTTTGATAGCATTGGTAGCACCATGTTTCACCACTTGATCGAATATATAGCTTCCATAGTTGAACTTGACCTTTTTCCCCACAGCATAGATGAACCTTCCTAAACCCACAGTTATGGTGGTTTTGTGGTTAGTAGGTACCCAGTTAGCAGCACCAATTCTGTGCAAAATAGCATACTTGATGCTGAGTTTGCTAGCTGTCAACTTATTCTTCAGAGGCCACACCTTAACTTGAGTGGCAGTGATCTCTCTACACACCTCATTGTCAGTTACCTCCAGCTCACACTCCTCTTCCTCAACTCTTCCTAGGTACCTATTGACAGTACTAGGAGAGAAGTCAATGCACTGTCCCCTAACAAACACCTTCCTGTAGTTCACACTTCTATTGTCAGAAATGTCTGTGGGAATGTTGACAACGAATTCCTTAACAAGTCCACTATAGCACTTGGGAAATCTGGTCACAGTTTTTAGTAGACCAGCACCATGAATCAGGTCCATAATTTCTTTCTCAGCTTCATCCTCAGACTCAGATTATTCCACAATCTTCCTCTTTCTTGGAGTCACCTCAACCTTGCTCCAAGCTTTAGTTGACCCAACTCCACCCCTTTTCTTTTTATCACCTGAAGCTCTCTCCTTTTCTTTCCTTGTTTTTAGTCTTTTTGCCAAACCAGGCACAGCTCTTCCGATGACTTCATCATCAGATAAGTCTTCAACATTAATCACATCAGTGCTCTTTTCTCCTCTAGGAGCAGTCTCATCCTCCCTACTAGGCGATGTTCTGACATCCCTTTCAACATGAGTAGTATCTGCCTCCATTTCAGAATCTTCGATTGCGGATACTGCTAATCTGTTAAGATCTGTATCAGTAGGCTGCATGTCACTCCTTTCCCTTGTACCACGTTTACCCTCTATCCTTTCCTCAGCAGTTTGTGGAAACGGATTGATAGCTCTAAGTTTGTCTCCAAACAACACACTTGTAACAACTTTCATGGTTTCGGAATCCTTAAGGACAGTGGTAGGTCTCTTGGGAGTTAGTTTAGCAGGTCTTACAGTACCTGATTCAGGATAGATGGTGGAGAGGGGCTCAATGTCCATAGGCTTGACTGCTGACCCTTCGTCTGTACAAACCCTAGCTTTTCCTTTTGCGGAACTCTGAATCTTGGTTGTAGAAGCCATGACTCCAGTTATAGAAGGTTGATTCTTGGAGACGAGAACGTTGATTCGTTGAGAGAATGGGGATTCGGAGAGTCGAGATGTTGCTGTACCGTCAAAGGGGGTTCTGAGGCTGAGAGCTTGATATGAATTAGCAATGACTTGTTCCCTCCATAAGTCCTTTCCTTTTACACATTTTGAATCAGGACTCATTAACTTTGAATCACTTTTCAGCATCCTGATGTCACATTCTGATGTTATAACATCATTAGTTGAACCACTTTCAAAGGAACTCCACTGATAGCAATTATCTCTGGTTCTGACTCCTTTCATGATCACTTCATCCTTCTCATTTGTCACCAGACACTCATCCTTTGAGTAGCAGACTTTGTACCCTTCATCACATAGCTGACTTATGCTGATCAGATTAGCATCCAACCCTTGGACAAGCATCACACTATCAAGAGTGAGTCCATCAAGATTTGTCATTCTTCCAACTCCCTCTACTACTCCTTCTTCTCCATTACCAAAAACAACCTTGTTAGCATGCCCAGACATGATCTCCACCAAATGCTCCTTGGATCCAGTCATGTGCTTTGAACATCCACTGTCAAAGTACCAAGTTCCTTCTTCTGCTTCTTTGTCAGACAACTGAGCCAATAAGCACTTCCCCTTCTCCTTAGGTACCCATTGTTTAACAACTTTGGGCTTGTGCTTTCTCCCTCTGTTTTGAGGATGAGGGTATCCATGCAGCTTGTAGCAAGAGTATTGCATGTGTCCAAGCCTTCCACAATAAAAGCATCTCACCCTTTCTTCTCTGAATCTTCTGCCTTGATGAGACTGCATAGGTTGCCATCCATAATGTGGTCTTCTCCTAACATTGCTTGCCTGCCTTCTATTATGCTGGTATCCATAAGGAAGCTGAGAATGCTTTTTCCTGGATTGTCTCCCATGATGGTGGGACTTTCTCCTTCCATAATGAGACACAGCATTAGTGTAACCATACCCCTGATGTTGAGACACCTGATGAGACACGTGCTGTTTGAACTGAGGATGCTATCTTATAGGCTGTCTCCCATGGTGATGAGGCTTCCTTCTTCCATAATTATACGGCACAGCATTGTTGAGGCCAGGTCCATACCAGTTTTCCTGATGTTGAGACATCGGATGTGACCTGGTCTGCTTGACCCTTGCAGCTTCCATGCTCCTATGATATTGGGGGGGCATATTCTGGCTTGCTCCTTGTGGCTGCTTTCTCTTCTGATTATGACCAGTCTTCTTCTCAATCTTCTTAGGTTGTGAAACATCAACTTCCTTGGGAGTAAGATTCTGCCTCTTTGGCTGATGTTGAGGCACAGTTTGTGACTCTTCCTTCTTTAGACCTGAAGTACTTGCTTCTGAGGTACCTTTGTCTTCGGCCACATATCCTATCCCAGCTTTGTTTCCAGCAACCTGTTCTGACTGGAGTATCTTGTCAAGAGTGGTTGTACCACTGTTCAGCATCCTAACAGATTTTGTCATCTGATCAAGTTGAGATCTCACTAGAACAACTTCATATTCCAGATCAGATTTTTCATTCTCAAGTTGAGCAATCTGTTCCTTGTGGCACTTGTTTTCTTGACAAACTTCAGCACTCTTTAAACACAACTCCTTGTAGGTTGAAGCTAGCTCATCATAGGTGACTTCTCCATCACTATCATCATCAGATTCAACAATTCCTATCAAAGCTGTAACATGCTTTGCTGACTCACTTTCATCTTCGCTATCAGTGTCAGACCAGGAAATTGTCAAGCCTTTATTCTGTTTCTTCAAGAATGTGGGACACTCTTTCTTGACATGTCCATACCCTTCACATTCAAAGCACTGAACTCCTTTATCTTGAGTAATCTTCTCTTCATCTTTCTCTTTTGAGTTGCTGATGTCAGAAGAGGTGTTCTTGACACTAGGTCTATAGTTCATCTTCTTGAACACTTTATTGAACTGTCTTCCTAACATAACTATAGCCTGAGGCAGATCCTCCTGGGACTCATCATCTTTAGCTGCTGCAGGAGTGGAGACTAAAGCTATACTCTTAGGCTTCTTTTCTGGTTCTTCCTCATTCAGTCCAAGTTCAAATGTTTGAAGAGATCCAATAAGCTCATCAACTCTCATCTTGCTGATGTCTTGAGATTCTTCAATGGCCGTTACCTTCATCTTATACTTCTTAGGGAGGGACCTAAGAATCTTTCTCACCAGCTTCTCTTCTGTCATCTTCTCACCAAGAGCACTGGATGCATTTGACAGCTCAAGAACACTCATGTGGAAGTCATGAATAGTTTCCTCTTCCTTCACCTTCAAGCTTTCAAACTTAGATGTTAAAAGCTGAAGTCTTGACATCTTCACTCTAGATGTACCTTCATGAGTAGCCTTCAAAATATCCCAAGCAGCCTTAGCAGTTTCACATGAGTTGATCAGCCTGAATATGTTCTTGTCAACCCCATTGAAGATAGCATTTAGGGCTTTTGAATTCCCAAGGGCAAGCTCATCTTCTTCCTTGGACCATTCTTCTTCAGGCTTTCGCTTAGAGGTGCCTTCTTTATCCTTGCCAGCATCATCTTTTTCACACACAACAGGAGCTTCCCACTCTTTAATGACAGCCTTCCAAGCTCTGCTGTCCAATGACTTTAAAAAGGTAGTCATTCTAGGCTTCCAATACTCATAGTTTGAGCCATCCAATATAGGGGGTCTGTTGACAAATCCTCCAACCTCTTTGTCCATCTTTCACCAGAAAGTAACTTCCCTAGATCTCACCCAGAGACAGACAGGATGCCTGCTCTGATACCAATTGAAATTCTGGTACCAGACGTGTGATGTTAAGGTGCGATGTCACAACAACACACTCTGCAATAATGGACAGAATAAGCAACAAGAAAACACAAGGAATTGTTCACCCAGTTCGGTCTAACTACCTACGTCTGGGGGCTACCAAGCCAGGGATGAAATTCACTACTTGTAGATATAATTTACAGACTCAACACACCAGTTGACAATCTCCTAAACTTATACTCTACTAGTGACTTTCTACCTAAGAAACCACTTAGATATGAGAACACTACTCAATCCCCTAAAACACTCAAAGAATAACCTCTTTGAGATCCCTTGATCTTGCTTCTTAGCTTCGATCAATCAACAACTCTCTATTGCTTCACAGCTTCTAGAGAGGACAGAAAATTCAACACCTATTCAACCTAGAATAGTGTGATTACAAGTACTCTAAACAAACCCTAGACTCTAAGCCTCCAGCTCTTGATCTTCAATCTGTTTTCTGTACCTTCTTCCTTGGTCTTGTGCGCTTTATATAGCTCCTTGAATTTGGATTGGATTTGTCACAATATTTGATCAGATTTGTTAATTAAAAACTGAATCTTTTAAAACAGATTTTATCCCCAAAATCTTTTTAAATCTTCCACCTTTTAATTCTCCAACAAACCTACAATCAAATCTCCCATGTAACAGAAAATATCTAGCCCAAGATATTCTCATCCAACGAGTCAACACTCTCCACAATTCCAGCTAATACGCGACCCTAATAACAACAAGCCCATGCTGTCATTAGCTTCAGTTCTGCAGGTCTGATGTTACAACATCACCTATGTGACATCAGACATCCACTTCAGCAACTAGCAACCTTAACACAGCCCAGTGTTAAGTGCAATGTTATGACATTAAGCCCATGACATCAAACATAGTTAACCTTCACAACTTAGTACAGCCCAGTACTAAGACTCAATGTTGCAACATCAACACCATGACATCAGCATTGAACACCTTGTTGTTTTACCAAAATTCCAGCCAATCCAGGAACTTACAGTTAGAATTCGTGTAAACCATGTTAACTCCACGAACTCGGTACTCTTGGATCCATCCGAGATCCATTTGTTCCTGTAGGGCTGCTTGCACCACAGAACATCCTTGATTGTCTTTAGAGCAGATATCACACTGGTGATAATTATGTGGTGGTACATGGCCATACCCACTCTGTCTACAATGCATCTTGACCAGATTGGTTTTCAACAAGAGTACATCGTGAATTTGATAGACATCGTTAGTCTCTCCTTCTATCAAATTGACTGCAGCTTTCTCATGTTGAGGCAGCGGGTTCGTGAGAACATTAGGATTTGTATCCTTGAAGGATAAGACCCCGCTCCTAACAAGTTTTTGCACGTCGGACTTGAAATTGAGACAAGTCTCTATGTTATGCCCTGATCCTCCTTGATGATAAGGGCATGTTTGATCCACCTTAAACTAAAAAGGCGGATTTTCTGGAACTGTAAGAGGAGATTTAGTCTGAATGTGCCCCTTAGCCAGTAGTAATGGAAACAACTCTGCGTACGACACGGGTATAGGATCAAATCCTGGTGGCCGTGTTGTACGGTTGTTGTTGTATGGAGGACGAGCCTGCTGAAGAGGCTGTTGTGTCCTTTGCTGATCAGGTTGGCTCTGCGCAACCTGAGGTTGATACGTAGGAATAGACGCAGGGTTGATAGCAGGAGTCACAGCTGCTACCGGTTGATAACGTCGCCTTTGATTTCCGAGAGAGATATTCCCAATATCTTGCTCTTTTTTCTTAGGGAGAACACTACCGTATTTTTTAGTACCGCTCGTCGATCCAGTGTCTTTTACTAAACGTCCTTCTCGGACAGCTTCCTCAAGACGTACCCCCATGCCAACCATTTCGGTGAAATCACTGGGCGCACTGGCAACCATTCGGTCATAGTAAAATGAGCTTAAGGTCTTTAACAAGATCTTTGTCATCTCTTTTTCCTCAAGAGGTGGACAAATTTGAGCGGCAATCTCACGCCACCTTTGAGCGTACTCCTTAAAGGTTTCCTTGTCCTTTTGCGACATCGATCTGAGTTGATCTCTGTCGGGTGCCATGTCTAAATTATATTTGTATTGTTGGACGAAGGCAGTGCCAAGATCTCTGAATGTGCTGATCGTGGCACGGTTTAAACCCATGTACCATTTGAGTGCGGCACTGGTTAAACTATCCTGAAAGTAGTGAATCAGTAGGTCCTGATTCTCCGTCTAAGCTGACATCCGCCGAGCGTACATCACCAGATGGCTTTGAGGGCAAGAGTTACCCTTGTATTTTTCACAGTCGGGCACTTGGAACTTGTGCGGAACTTTCACATTTAGGACCAAGCAGAGATCTGCGGCGTCCTTTCCAAATAAATCCTGACCACGAATGGCTTGCAGTTCCTTCTGCATTTCCAAGAACTGCTCCTGGAATTCCTCCATTCTGTCAAATATAGTTTCCTTCTTACCAGAAGGTGTCTGTGGAATCTGTCCTTCCGGGACAGTGTGCACCACAGGGGGTGGTACCGTGACTACGGTAGTGAGTCTTGGCGTCTCCCAAAGTTTGTAACCTTCAGGAGTCTTCAGTATGCCTCTGGCATCTTCGCTTTCCCGAAGTTTGTAACCTTCAGGCCCAGCGGCTTCTGTTGTGATTCCCTGATCTTCAGTGATCGGCGGAACGTATCCTTCCGGGATATAGTTAACAGGCATGCCCCAAGGACGATCTTTCGGTATTTGATACCTAGGATCATACTTCTCCACTATGGGCGTCGAGGTGATCTCTGAGATCACAGTTCTTTGTAGATGAGCTTTTGCCATGGCTTGCATGTCGTTACGAAGCTTTCTCATATCCTCTCTCAGAGCGTCGATATCTTCCTTCAACTCTCTGTTTTCTTCCTCAAGATCATCCATCTTTTTCTGACGATTGGCCCGAGTATTATACGAATGAGACAGTTTGACTCTAGAACCGAGACACAAACGTGAGATTCGAAGGTAAGAAGAATACGCGATGTGAGAATGATGAATGCAATGATTATATTAATTTTTTTTGGGTTAATCAAAATAAACTTCGACAATTAGATTGCAAATATCAAACAGTGGGGAAACCCCTTTTTATTGAATTCAAAGGATTACAGAAATGGAAATACAGTAGATTGCAAGGTGCAGAAATAGAAACCTAAACTAATGTGTCCTGAGTCCTCTCTGAAGAGAAATCGGGTGCAGATTCTGGTATCTTCCTTTTCTTTGACCGGGGCTCTTGAGCCGTTGTCGGGTTTCATTCCTTTGCCAAGTGAAAGGAGCGAGCAAATTCCTTTGGTCATCTTGATTCTCTACAGCATGTTGCTCCAAAATTTCAATCAGAGCATCTTTCTCTTTCAGTAATTGCTGTATTTTGATGCACTCTACGTCGAGGGTGCGGTACTTGTTCTTCCAATACCTTCTCTCCTTTTGAACTTTGTTGAGAGTAACCTGAAGCCTTTCAGTTTCCGTCATGAAGTACATGACAGATTTCTTCAGCGGAAGAATTCCGTAACGAGGATAAGGCATCTTCAGCTTGAGAGCTCTAGTTTGTACCCAGTGGAGATAAGGCTCCACCGAGACACAGTCTGGTTTTCCCAGAGACTCTCGTCCTTTCTTATGAACATGCTTCCAAGCGTGCACTATTTCCATCTTTAGTGCTCTGTCATTTTCTCCTTCCTTGAAGAAAAGACCTTCCAGATGAACACCCCGTGGGACGTGTCTCATCGGGTATCCAAATTGACGAAGAACCAATACCGGATGGTAGTTGATTCCTCCTTTAATTCCTATAAGGGGTACGTTGGGGAAGTTTCCACAACGGTCAATGATTATGATTCCATCATAGATCCTACTACACCAATCTATATCAGAGTTGGTAAGAGACATAATCTTCTGCGACCAACGTAAGGCACTCTTGCAATCCCAAAAAGCACCAGACTTGGGTAAGTGAGAGATAAACCATTTGTAAAGTAGAGGTACACAGCATGTGATCTCCCCTCCGCTGTACAAATTTCCCAAGTGTACAGAATGATACGCATCTGCGAGCAAAGTCGGTACAGGGTTTCCAATGAGAAAAACGTTAATGGAGTTGATATCGACGAAGTTATTGACGTTGGGAAAATACAGGGCCTTCTTTGTCAAGAACTGGGCTGGCAAACCTTGGATGCCACTCTTAGTAGTTAGGTGAATCCTAACTTCAGACTCATCTAAATGAATTACTCTTGCAATGGTCTGATTCTTTGGAATTTCTTCCAGTCCAGAAAATGGAGCTCGATCTGTAATGTGTAGATCAATTAGATGAGAATACTCCTCCAGCGTTGGTGCGAGCTGGTAATCCGGGAATGTGAAATAGTGATAAACTGGATCATAGAACTGAATGAGCGCATCCATGATTCCCTCAATCACATGGACTCTTAACAGTGGTAGCAAACCTCCGTGCTTGGCTCTGAAAGCCTCTGGGTTTGTGATCATCCTCGCTAACCTTCTCAAATCCTCTAGCTTCGGAACCTTGAAGGTATAACTATGAGTTCTCCTTCTACCAAAATCCATTAGTGCAATCCTTTTCTCTGATATTTGCAATCACAGTCTTAGTTTAATTTGAAAAACAGAGAGAATAGAAGAGAAATTTTTTGAATGTTTTAATGTTTTTTAAATGAATGCATGGATGCAGCACACAAAAACATAGAAAAAACATGGGGTCAAAGGGTCATTGTCATGAAGTCAAGGCTCTACCCATCCCCAAAGGTTTATACTAGGGTGATTTTTGTACCTGTACTCATTATCATCAGCTCCTCCCAGGAAAGAAAAATAACAAGCGGATCGCCAGCGAGTTGTAGAGCAATCTTAGAGTAAGTGCCATTCACCGAGAATAGATCACCAGCCTCAAATGAGGGTAGTATCGCGTAACAACTATTCCCGATAGTTTCTGTACTACGAAAGGGTTTGGTTCCTCAGCTTCTCAGACTTAACAATTGGCCCATTGTCTAGGTGAGAGAATGGGTTGCATTGGTCAGCCTCCACTGAGGTTGATGGTCGACCTCGTCGCCATCACTTATCTTAAGTGTATACTCAATCTTTCCACATGCGGCATCACACGCATTCCCATTAGCAGAAAAATAAACACGTATAGCAATTAGGAAAAGCAGTATATATATTTGTCCTAATCATCCTAGACCTTTAAAGCTATGAATCCTAAGTTCCTGACAGAAAATGGGTTCCCCGGCGGAAGCCCCAGTCTGTGGTTTTCACACAAGTGAAGAGAAGGAAAAAAAGTTTGATATGCCCCACGGTGGGCGCCATTTTTTCTGTAGCGAGCGATTTTGGAGGCGGTTCTTAAGCGCTGGTCGCTCTCTACGGTTGAGTTTACTACAGGTCGATTCATTTTTTATCCTATTAAAGCTGATGAAGGAAGGGAAATAGATGTCTCTAATTAACCCTGCTTTGCATACTGAGTTTAAACAGCGGTCTGTTAGGTTACGAATGCTATCAATGTGGGGGGGCCTTTGTACTGGTTATTTGTATTTTCACCAATACGATTTTCTTTCTTTTTATTTTGACAGAATGTTTCTGGCGGGGAACAAGGATTAGGATGTTAGGAGTGATGCTTTTTGATGTGAGAGTATGGGATTTAGGTTTTTTGTTGATTGTGCTCGCTAAGATTTTTCTTTCAATCTTATGCCTACGTATTCCCGTTTACCAAAACAGGGAAATCAGAGCGTTCGTAGTTCCTCCTATTCTATGGGAGGAAATGGTATTTGGTGTCTTGTTCAAAGCCCAAGACGTGAAGCGAAAGGTGGTGTGTATCTTGGTCAAAGCCCAAGATGTGAAGCTGAAAGGTCTATTTGTATCTTGTTCAAAGCCCAAGATATGAAGCTAAAAGGGTTTGACTTTAGAGAGAATTTGTCATTTCTAAAGAGGTTTGTCTGTCACAACTGTTGGGTGACTGATTGTAAATGAGGATTACTTTAACCGGGATACGCGGATCCTAGCAATGCCATAATTTCCTTTATAGGGGGTTTTAACCTGAAGGAGAAGACTTTAACTCAGTGTAGAGCAATACTATCTTTCCTTAGGAATTTCTCATGCTAAAAGAGGGACAGTGGTATGGATGTAGATGATCCAGAGGCTTGCCGCTTACAGCAATTAGATGAAAGGGGAAGGATTTGTTGATGTTAGTGTACTGTGAACGAGGCACAGCTTTGATGCTAAAAGGTTAATTGGATTAACCAGTGGTTTTCTTATATAAAGCCTAAGAGGAGGCTATTATGTGTCTCGTACAAAGCTCGAGAGAGAGGCTAAAAGGTTTTGACTCAATGAAGGAATCTTTTGGTATCTCGTATAAAGCCCGAGATGGAGGCTATTTGACTCAACAAGAGAGTTTTTTGTATCTCGTACGAAGCCCGAGATGGAGGCTAAAATTTGTTTGGCTCAATAAGAACCTTTTTGTATCTTGTATAAAGCCCGAGATGGAGGCGAAAGGGATGATTGACTCAACGAGGGAGTCTCTTATGTGTCTCGTACAAAGCTCGAGAGAGAGGCTAAACGTTGTTAACTCCGCTGGGGAGAATTATTGTATAAAGCCCAAGAGAAAGGCTAACTTCACTGGAGAAGGATCATTATACAAAGCCTAAAAGGAGGCTATGGTTACTGTTTCAGTTAAGTGACAGGTCCAGTATACTGATTTTTAAAGAGAAAATCAGTTCTTATATGAGCAACACTGTACTCAAGGATTTGATTCAAGGATCCGGGTTATGCCTGCTCTTTAAGGAAGTGGGATGTCTGAAGGGTATTGAGACTGTCCGAGTCTACGGGTTTTCTTCCTATTCTTGAAGGGTTCTTGAGAATGCCTTTGAGACTCAAGGAAATTAGACTGTCCAAGTCTGGAGTTTTATCTCTTGTACTATGCTTTGAGAAATAGTAGTAGACTCTTTGAAAGGACTGTTCAATGCAGATGTTTAAGTTTTGTTCCTATACCTTTAGGAGGTCGTCGGGACAATTTGTACGAAGCCCAAGAGGAGGCTGGAAGCTTTTAAGAAGCCGACGGGTCCTTGTACGAAACCCAAGAGAAGGCTATCATTCCCGAAGGAAGAGATCATTATACGAAGCCTAAGAGGAGGCTGTGAATACTTCTAAGAAGACGTAGGGTCCTTGTACTAAGCCCAAGAGGAGGCGGAGTTGCTTTTAGGAAGCCTGTGGGTCCTTGTACGATGCCCAAGAGGAGGCCGATGCTTTTAAGAAGCCGATGGGTCCCCAAACCCCGAGAAGTTCAAGACAGGCTATTCACAGAGAATAGATCAAGCCAGGAAAGTTCGAGAATTTGGAAGAAACTCAAGAGATGCCATTCACGGAGAAAAGATCATCTCTGGGGAGTAGAGTTTCTTGACAAGTGCTTTTAAGAAGCCTATGGGTCCCCAAACCCTGAGAAGTTCAAGACATGCCATTCACCGAGAATAGATCAAGCCAGGAAAGTCCGAGAATTTGGAAGAAACTCAAGAGATGCCATTCACGGAGAAAAGATCATCTCTGGGGAATAGAGTTTCTTTGACAACTTCTACGAGTGACAGTCTATGAAAGGGTTCATAGAGAATGTTGCCTTTCATATCTCCATATTGTTTAACCCCAAGAGGAGGGAAGATTGTGTCTGGTAATCCTATGGGGATCTAGTTTTGACTATTTCTACGAATAAATGAAACGGCATCACCTAGTTCTAGACGTAGTGGCCGGGGAAACTCTAAATATCTATACTATTATTACACAGTTGATATGAGTTTATGAAAGAAGACTTACAGTGAAACAGCCCCACAATACAGTTATATGTATATGAAAGCGGTAAATGAAAGCGATAACCACTTACTCGGTTGTAGAGCTTCCATGCTATTTGGTTAGTTGTTCAACAAAGACAGATTGAAAACAACAGTATATTCAAAATCAAAGGAGAAAGTGCTTTGAAAATGAAAGTTTTGGGGCTTACAGCTCAAGGAGAGGCCCGGGGTTTTATCAGTGAGCGCACTGTTTGAATTTGTACAGAGGGACTTATACAAGTAACTGTGGCCCAAAAAGGTTTTCTGTACAAAGGGATGGGTGTTACACTCTCTCAAGAGGCCCAAAAAGTTTTAAAGAAAAGAAATGGGTCTTACTACACGAGGGTAGGCCCAGTTGACTTTTCGTTTGAAATGGCGATCGCGCCAAGGTTTTCTTTTAACGCGGGGGGACTTATACAATAAGTTAGGCCCAAAATGTTTTGATTAAAAGGGGGTTGGGTCTTACATTCTATTAGAGGCCCAAAAAGTTTGAATGGGTCTTATAGCTCAAGGAGAGGCCCAAAAGGTTATTTTTCAAAAGGCGACGATCGCGCCGTTTGTTTTTGACGGTATCGGGACTTATACAATGCACTGAGGCCCAAAAAATGATTTGGTCAAAAAAAGGATTGGGTCTTACACTCTATTAGAGGCCCAAAATGTTTTGAAAATGATTTATGAGGGTTGAATTAATCCAAAAACCCTAATTTGTTTTCAAAAATGTGTTTTAATTGAATAAAAATTCAATTAAAATGATCAAAATTGTTTAACATAGGAAAAACAAATTGTGATCTTGGATTAATGTTTCAAAAATTAAGTATTGACCTACAAAATAATTAGAAAGCATTAAAAGTTGCAAAATCAAGGTGGAAAAAATATTTTAAATGTCAAAAACAATTAAAACATTAATTCGTTGCAAAAATATCAATTATATAAAATAAATAATATTTTTGGGATTTTTTGGAAAAATAAAATATTTTAACATTTTTGTGAATTATTAAAAAAAGAATCAACTCAAAATCATTAAAACTCAGAGAGAAATTAATTTTTGAATCAATTAAATAAAATCACAAAATTCAAATATTTGAATTTATGAAAATGGCGCCAAGAACAGCCAAGAACACGCGCGTGTTCTGGGCTTGCCCAGATTTGCATTTTCTCTCCAATCTCACTGAATACTTGATCATATCCTGCAATCCACATACCAATCAACTCGTTTCAACCTCACGATCATGTCTATGGTATTTAATTTCATTTAAATTAAACATATAACAAGAAATCATGAAAAATCCTCAAGAACCCTAATTTCTGCATGAAGGCTAGGATTTTTTATACACGATTCAAACAATGCAATTAATTGAGGGGAAACATTCCATGCATGATTATGAACATTTGACAAAAGTATTGTGCGAGGAAATATGCATAGATTGAGAGATGACCAAGTTTAAGCTTACCTCTAGGTCGTGACAGCAAGAGCAAATTGATTTCTGAGTAGGAGGTGTTACAGATGAATTGTGATGATCTGAACAGCTTCCCTACACCCTATGGAGTGTGTTTGAATGCTTGGACTTGACTGAGAATGCCTGGATCACTTCATGGCATCTCAACTGCACTTTGGTTTAAACCTTGAGCAATTGACTGGTGATTCTGAGAAACCAGTGTTCCAGTTGTTGTTTAAGTGTTTGATCAGCTCACATATGATGTATATGAGGTGTGTGTGTGTGATTGGTTTGAGTGGAATTGCTCTCTAATGGAAAACCCGATAGTGACTTGCTAAGAAAGGCATTTTTGAGAGTGAGAAGTGGTTTTTGAGAAAGGCAAGTGTTGTAGGCCTTTGGTGTATTTAAACTGATCACAATTGAGATCTATTTATATTAGAGCAAGTTTGTTTTGGGATCCACAGTGAATGGCAACTGCAGCAGGTGTTTGCTCAATGTTGGCCAATGGAAATCCAAGTCTCCTCTAGCCATTGACTAGAGGTTAGGGCACAGGGCTGTGGTTCCCTTGGTCTTGGATAAGTCTTGACTGAATTCAGTTGAGAATGGCTCAGTCCATGCCACCTTGATGCTTCCATTGAATGCTCCAATCCAAAATTGGAGTCTTGTCCCTATTTGGGCCATTCTAGGTTCAACATGCTATTTCTTGTTCCAAAGACTTTGGAGGCTTGGCTCAGTGATTGTCCCATTTAGATTCAATCCTCTGAGGTGTCCAAGTGGATAGGAGCATTTGGATTTGGCTGATTTTGGCAAATCGAGCAAAAATGCAAATTCTGCCTTGCCTTGGCAGATTTCAGCAAGGCAACTTTCCAATGTCATATCTCATGACTCAAATTGAATTTGGTAATGTTCTTGGTCATTTTGGAAAGCCCTTACATGATACAACAACTGTTTGAACATGTTTGGTTTTGATCTCTTTTGAATCTAAGTGAAAAATCCCCCTACATTTGGCAAAAAGTAGGGTAAAATCTGACTTAGTGAAATTTTCACTAAGTGTTGGAACAAAGTGACTTTTCTTGATTTTGATCACTCCATAACTCAAAATCCATGAGGAGTTGGAATTAGGTCTAGTTGAAGTTTTTGTAGAGGGCAATGAGATCTACAAATCAAGCCTTGGATGGGAGAAAATGGCTTTGTGGTTTAGGAGTTATGGTCCTCCAAAGTTGGTACCCTAGCCACATTATTCTTAACTTAGAAAATTTTCTAAGTTTTTTATGGTTACCCCTTTTACAAGTTACCCAACTTTTCTTGATTTTTCTTGATGAATGATTATTCAAATCATACATTAACATCATTTTAGGGTTAAAAATCCATTTTGGTGAAAAATCTCAAAAAGTCAAAGCTGACTTTTGTGCACAGTTGACTTTTTATCAGATGAATTCAAAACTATGCAATTCTTCATGAAATCATGTCCTTGACCTAAATAAAACTTGATGGACATGTTCCGTGGGTGTCATAGGGTATATTGAATCATGTCTTAGGGCTTGGGAGCATGTCCTGGTCAAAAGTCAAAGTTACAGTTGACTTTTTCCTTAAAACCCTAACTGTGGTGCAGATGAAATTGAAACTTGTTGCTCAAGCTTCTTGGATTAACCCATTGTTCCAAATGGATCAATATAGTTCATTAGAGACCCTCAAACCCTCTCTTGAGGTCTTGGCTCATGATTTGCCCTAAAAGTCAACTTAGGGGTGAATTAGGTCAAGAAACCCTAATTCCTGATTTTTGATGAATGCATCCCCTGAGGCAAAATTGGCTTGATGATTGGGTCCATGAGGTCCCATGGAGTATATTAGGTTATGTTTTGGATCACTGGCTTGTGCCCAGATGAAAATTTTCATCTGGAGGCCCTGGTCGATCAAAACCCTAATTTGGTGACACTGTCGATCTTGAGACTTAATCCACCTAGAAGGGAGCAGCCTTGTGCTTAATCCTTGAAGTGGGAGTCCTTTTAATCCATTGTGGGTGTTTGAGAGGTTAGACAAGTTGAAGATCATGTCATTCCTTGATTGATCCTTTGTCTAAGAACTCTGAGAGGGCTTGAAACCCTAATTCTTGATTGTAGTGGATGCTCACCCATCTTTGGGGAGACTGATGAAGTATGATGGCCCATCCATATTGTGATGATGAGTTTCACAATGATGGGAAATCTTGGTGGTCAAAATTTGGGGTATGACACCAAGCTTAACTTTCACCTTAACATCCCATCCAGGGTTAATTTACCATCAAAAAATCCCCGATGAAATCAAAACCTCATGGCATCTGGTATTTCAACTCTTCCCTGATTCCCAGCAAGAGTATATTCCTTTTGGTTTTCCCAATACAATTTAAACCTGCTCCTGGATTTCAATAAATCTTCAGCAAGAGACAGCCTCCTCTTAGGCTTCATATAAGAATTTTCCCTAGTCAGCCTCAATCTTGGGCTTTGTACAAGACAGATAAAACCCTCCCCAGTGGAGTCATTTTCTTTTAGCTTCAACCTTGAGCTTTGATCAAGGCACACAAAAATCAACATCCCCTCAGATGAGACCATGAGTCCTCTCTACAAGAAGATATATCCTCTATACATCACCTATCAAAACAAACAATCAAAACCTTTTTCCAGATAATTGATGTAAGTGGCACACTTGTTGATTCAAAATCCAAGTTGGAGTCCCTCCTTTATCCTGGCCAAAATCTCTCTTTCATCTAACTGCTGTAAGTGGCAAGCCTCTGGATCCATACATCCAAGCCAATGTCCCTCTCTTAGCATGAAAGATTCATAATGGAAAAAGTGGAGTTAAAGCTTCTTCCTTCAATGACATCTCTCTTATAAAGGAAATTATGGCATTGCTAGGTTTCTCATATCCCAGTTAAAGTAATTTCCCTTATAACCAACTACCTGACATTTTGTGATGCATAGGTGAGATATCTCCCTTTAGAGATGACAAACTCTCTCTCACTCAACCTTTAGCTTCAATCTTGGGTTTTGAACAAGACACCAAACATATTTCCTCCCATAGAAATAGGAGGAACTACGATTGCTCTGATTTCCCAAATCTCTTTACGGGAATACGTAGGCATAAGATTACGAAATCTTAGCGAACACACAAATCAAAAACTTTAGGTCAAGTACCTTCCCAAAAATAACAGAAAACCCGAAAACAACAAAAACATTCTCTCAACACTTCCAAAGGAGAAACTTTCCCAATCCACGGAAGATAAACACAAGAAAGCATTTCAAATAGCAGAAATACATGCAAAAAGAAGGTTCCTATAGATTACTGTAGATACACTGGGTGTTAATAACTTCCCTTTATATAACCAGACTATGATCCTCGATCTCTTAGAATTTGTTAAAGAAAACATTTGCGTGCAGGGTTAGTTTAAGATATCTTCCCCTTCCTTTCTAGCTTCATAGGATAAATGTAGAAATCAGAAAGTAGCACCAATCATGCGGTAAGGTGGTCACGTCACCATGAAAAAACCGACGGCTACAGCGCCTACAGATGGTTGCTATTATTACGGGAATACGTCCAATGATAACAATTCATATATAATTATTTTCATTTAAGGAAATTAAAGTGGTTATCCGAGTCCATCAAGCAACTAAGTTAGGTTTAGTTGAATATCTTGTGTACTTGAATGATGACTAGTTGAACAAGAAATAGTCGAATGCAAGAAAGCGTTTTTTTCTAAATGGAATATCTTGGGAAGAATTAAGTATCTAATTTGGGAAACTTTGATTCTCGATATGAGAAGCGTAAAAAATAAAAGAAGAGACTTGATGAGTTAACACAATTTCAATATGGAGCTTTTGATAAATTCATAATAAAAGAATCAAAAGTTTCGGTTGAAAATCAAAATGTTGTTAATGTTGATGTAGGCATTATTGAAGAAAGCCCGTAAATAGGAGCTCTTGATAAATTCATAATAAAAGAGTTAAGTATCTAAATTGTATTTATGAAGGGCTCGTTTTTAATATTAGAACATGGACTCTAAATTGTTTGAGACGGTCTTGTACAGGGTGTAGTAATTTTAGCTATTGAAAGAGGTGTAACTGGTTACTGTATTTTGGTAATCGGTTACCACCGTGTTGATTTTATTTTGTACAAACAGTTGTAACCAGTTATAGGTTTTGTGTGACCGATTATAGGCAATTAGTTTCAGTTTTTCAGTTTTGTTACTTGTATCCCAATCAACTGTAATTTGCATAAATATCTAAGGGTTATCTCAATCAATATTAATGTACATTCTAACCCTCGATTATACTTTATCTAATTCTCTCTCACTCTTTCCTTCTCCACATTCAATTACTCCATTTTTCACCAACCTTGTGGTTCCAAGTTCTAACATTTGGCATCAAGACCCTAGTTCTATCCACCAAACACCTAGTGTGCAACATGAATTGAGTCTCCAATGAATGAATCTCTGCAAACTTAGTTATCCTTTATGCGAAGAACTATGACAAATGGTGAAAATAAATGAAGGTGTTGTTTGGCTACCAAGATGTTCTTGAAATGGTCAAGAACGATGTGAATCCTCTCGTCGAAGGTGCAATAGATGCACAACAAGCAACGCATAAGGAAGAAAAGAATAAATATTTCAAGGTGTTATTTTTTATTCATCAATGTGTGGATACTGACAACTTTGAGAAAGTTAGTGATTACGAATCATCGAAGCAAGTGTGGGAAATCTTGGAGAAATCATACGCAGGGGTTGATAATGTGAAGGTGGTGAGGTTACAAACTCACAAACGTCAACTTTAGTTGATTCAAATGGAGGACAAGGAGACCACCAACGATTTCATGAAGAGAATTACTTGGTTGGTGAACCAAGTCAAATCATGTTAAGAAATGATCATAGAGCAGTATCTTGTTGTAGAAATCTTGCATTCTTTAACGCCAAGGTTTGATAATGTGATCGTAGCGATTGATGAATCGAATGATCTCACAAAGATGAACAAACACGAGATACAAAGCTTTCTTGAGGCACGTGAGAAAATAATGGAAGAAAGAAATTGTGATCAGGAAAAGGAAGAGATCGCTTTGCAAACTCGTTTTAGTGAGAAAGATAAGAAATTGAAGGGAAAACGAAACGTGCAGAGTAAAGGGAATTTTTAGAATTTTTGTGGAAGAGAATCCCAAAGTTCCAAGAATTCGACTTGCCAAAAGGGTGAGAGCAGCTACAATAATAATGGTGTTTAGGGAAATTTTAGAGGTGAAAGGATAAGGATTGACAAGAGTAAGATGTAATGCTTTGTTTGTTAAAAGTTCGATCATTTTGCAAGACACTGCAGTGAGAACTAGAAGGAACCTCAAGTGGATGAAGCCAAGATTGCAAGACAAGAGTTAATGAGGGTAACACACTTTTGGTCATGATTATAGAGGGGGAATGCATCAGCAATAGGCAGCGGGACAGGAGCAGCAGTTTTGGAAACATTGCAAAACCATGTTGTAATCGATTATGTAAATGTTGTAACCGGTTACATGCAAAAGAAAATGCAACGATGACTTTGAAAGAAGTTACGCAATGCAACAATCGGTGGTATTTGGACTCTGGGTGTTCAACTCATATGACAAAAGTTCGATTACTTTGCAAGACAGTGCAATGCGAAATAGAAAGAACCTCAGGTGGATGAAGCCAAAGTTGTAAGACAAGAGTTTATGAGGATAACACACTCTTGGTCATGATCACAGATGAGGAATACATCAGCATCAAGAAACAACACTAGTTTTGGAAATGCTGCAGAACCATGTTGTAACCAGTTACGTAAATGTTATAACCGGTTACATGCAAAAGAAAATACAATGGTGACTTTGAAAGAAGCTGTGCAATGTAACAATCAGTGGTATTTGGACTCTAGATGTTTGATTCGCTCTCGCACACGGGTCAAAAACGAGTTTTTAAAAGTAGTAACGGGAAGCGACACTCGGATTTCCTATTGCAAGGAGTCTTGTATGATTATTAACTGACTAATAATGATTAGGGGGTTGTTTAGGTTTTAGTTCAATTACCAAAATAAGGAGAAAAAGTGATTAAAATAATTGATTATGAAAATAAGTTAATCTGCTATTTCGGTTCTTACCTATCATCAATTATTATAACTTCACTTCCCTAAGCAGATTCTATTCGTATTCGATCACAATATCAATCAACAAGCGAGAATGACATTATAAGAGTTATGTTTCCTATTCGCCGAATTAAGCAAATGATTAAGAAATAAGCGAATTAACGAATTAAGCAAACGATAACACACAATTAAATTTAGGAAACATAAACCAATCGAATCAACAAAACTGCTCTATGACAAATCGGATTAAGAAAATGATAATCATAAAACAGGATTGATATGAATAGTAATTGAATTCTAAAGTTATATAAATCTCAAGGCAATTGAACCAAATCCGGTTTCTAACCCAACTGGGTCGAAAAACATAAAATAACCCGGCCCAAAACAAAATATTTCTAAAGTCTGAAACTTCAACGAACTATTCGACATTGTTTCACTCCGAATCAGCTCTCGACCTCAACACGAAACTTGTAGCTCTTTTTCTCAGCTTTCCAACGCCTATTAGAACGCGTCGATCTGATTCTCGTAGCTCCAGTTATGGTCTGCTTAGTGAACAAGTATCAAATAACTGTTAATGCTGAAAATAAGCTGCGAAAATAAAATAAAGCTAGAAACAAACTTAAATATGAAAACACATTAAAACAATAAAAATACTCAAATAAATTGTAGTAATGCCTAAGTATAACAATGGAAGAATGTGCATGAAGATGCACTGATCAAATTCCCCCACACTTAAACTTTTGCACTCCGAGAAAAATAGTATCAAGACTCATGAAAAACAATAGCATTCGGATATTCATTCTAGGCTACAAACTCTTCTTCGGTTAAGATTGAATCGATGGGTACTAATTTTGCACACTAAGGATATCGTAAGAACCCAAATATGCTATTGTGCGGTCATAAACCTCCCTCCTATACAAACCAATCTGAATCATGTTATTATGCCTAAACCTAACTTACTCATCCTCCTTTTTGCTCTCTTTCATTCTAATGTAATCATATTAAGCCCGTTATCTATTCACACACATGGTAAATAAGTCTGTTAGTGACTATGATCCATATCTTGCCAAAATTTCAAAATTAACCACTTTAGCAACAACATTTTTTTTAAGGTTTCACAACCGTTAGGCTAAGTGACTGAGTGAGGGTCACCTAACTTAAAAGGCGGATTCCTATTCAGATTTCTTATTAAGTACGGGATCATTCACTTACTTGTATCAGCTTAATTACTTAGTGTGTGATTTCTAGATGGTGCTGACTGCTAGATAAACTATTTAAGAGCTATTAAAGGATGAGAACTCAAGGCTATGTCATAACAAGTATTTAAATTGATTTCCATATTCGAGAGACTTAAGGTGTTAAAACGGTACCGATCTTATGAATTTTTTTCCAAGCATCCACAATCTAACCTCAAATTAATCTATAGCCTAAAACTTTCAAAATATGGATTGTGTTTCTAAGTAAATTTTTTTAATATTTTTTTTCACTTAAAGAAAACAAAACAAAATAAAGAAAACTGAAAGAAAATAAAATAAAGAAATGGTTCCCTCCCCCACACTTAAAACATGCATTGTCCTTAATGAAAGAACATAAATATAAAATAAGAGTGAGAGAAAGGAAAGAGCACACCCGAGTAGTCAAGGTGGATAGGTGATCGCATAAGCATCATTTCCCAAAGAGAGATTTCCTACCGTATCCTCTTCCAAAGTGGGGAGTAACTTTGGGTAACATCCATCGACCTTGAAATTTTTATTAATGTCTTTTCCTTTTATTTCAGGATCAAAGGAGAATCTTCGATAAGTAAAAGTGTCTAATGGGCACGTGAATGTGATCTCTTTTTTTACAACATCAAAAATCAAAGGATTAAGGGACTGCCTCACTAATTTTGTTTCATCTTCAATTGAGACCTTATGCATACTCATGGATGGGCTAAAATCATGAGTGTCAACCAAGGTACATCTACTTTCCTTCTTATTCTTCTTCAAAATCTGCAAAAGCTTATTTTGTTGATCAAAATCAAGGTTAGAAGATATTATAATCGGAAGCTTTTCATCCTTCTCTAAATAAGCATATTTCATATAATCAGGAAGTGGTTTAATCTCAAAGAAAGGAGGTTGTTCAATGGATGGTGAGGTTGGGGCAGTCGTGAATGTCAAGAGCTTCAGCTGCATAAATAACTCCATCTATAACTTCATCTATAGGAAAAATGTCAACCTACAAGGCAGCCTCAATCTCAGCACAAACAGAGCAAAGGTTAGTGTCAGTATAGTCATCACATGAGTAACTATCATCAAAATCAAACAATGATGGAAAATCAGCTGCAAACAAATCAGAATAAGCTTCATCAACAATTTCAGAAAGCAACTCTTTTGGATTCACTACTGTTTCGGCATGTAGTAGGTTTGATTCTTGAGCTTGCAGCATGGCATTCATTGAATTGGCAAGCAGTCCAATCTGTGTCTGCAAAGCGTGAATACTAGAATCTGTTCGTTGCTGAAACTGGAGATTATTTATAGCAATTTGCTTGACAAGGTCCTTTAGTGAAGGTCCGGAAGGTGTAGAGCACACAATCTGGAATTCCTTCAGATGCTTATTCAGATCCTCATCTGCAAGACCATTAAACCTTGGCAACAAGTGTATTAAACCATATTTCAATTTGAAAGGAATAACAATATCGGTATATTCAATACATAAACCATTGTAATGAACATCAGGAGCAGCAAGCTCTCTTAATAATCTTTTGTTCAACCATGTTATCAAAAGGGAAAAAAATTAACAAAGAATGAGAAATCAAAAAACTAATTCAGCAATTCAACAAATGCGAAAAAGCCAACAATGTCCCTTTTGAGAAAAAGAGTGGAAAAATAGGAAAGCGGCTAAAATAAAATCTAAAAATTATAAAATATGACTAAAAATCAAATCATATCAGAATAAGTCTACACAAAAAAATTCGGATTTTTTTGAATATCTGAAAATAGAAAATAAATCAAATAAAATAGGAAAAATAAGGAATTTGCTATTTTTAGGGTCAAAGTCTTTTAGAATTCTATTTTAAAGGAGTACTGTTTGTCGTTTTTTTTTTTCTGGAAAAAATTCGGAGCAAATCAAAACAATAGCTTCCAAACATACCTGATGGGCTGGAATGCTTACCACTATACAGCAACCTTGAAAATCAACAAGCAAAAATAAAAAACAAAAAACAAAAAAATCTAACAAAACTCTAAACTAAAATTCTAAAATTGGCTAAAATCAACAAGAATCCCCGACAACGACGCCAAGTTGATTCGCTGTCGCACACGGGTTAAAAATGAGTTTTTAAAAGTAGTAACGGGAAGCGACACTTGGATGTCGTATCGCAAGGATTCTTGTATGATTATTAACCGACTAATAACGATTAGGGGAGTTTTTTAGGTTTCAGTTCGATTACCAAAATAAGGAGAAAAAGTGATTAAAATAAGTGATTATGAAAATAAGTTAATCTGTTGTTTTGGTTCTTACCTACCATCGATTAATATAACTTCACTGCCCTAAGCGGATTCTATTCATATTTGATCACAATATCAATCAAAAAGCAAGAATGACATTATAAGAGTTATGTTTCCTATTCACCGAATTAGGCAAACGGTTAAGAAATAAGCGAATTAACGAATTAAGCAAACAATAACAAGCAATTAAATTTAGGAAACATAAATCAATCGAATCAACAAAACTGCTCTATGACAAATCGGATTGAGCAAACGATAATCATAAAACATGATTGATATGAATAATAATTGAATTGTAAAGTTATATAAATCTCAAGGCAATTGAACCTGATTACTGCAGATCAACCTGAGAGATTTAGTTCTCCATGAAATTCGTAAAAAGCAAAAGTAAAATTCGTGAATAGTGAAAAGAAGGTAATGAACAGTAGCACGACTGCTACTAGGTATAGGGAATCATCAAATTCGGCTTCTAACCCATCTGGGTCGAAAAACATAAAAAACCCGGCCCAAAACAAAATATTTCTAAAGTCTGAAACTTCAACGAAATATTCGACACTGTTTCACTCCGAATCAGCTCTCAGCCTCAACGTGAAACTTTTAGCTCTTTTTCTCAGCTTTCCAACGCCTATTATAACGTGTCAATCCGATTCTCGTAACTCTAGTTACGGTTTGCACAGTGAATAAGTGTCAAATAACTGTTAATGCTGAAAATAAGCTGCGAAAATAAAATAAAGCTAGAAACAAACTTAAATATGACAACACATTAAAACAGTAAAAATACTCAAATAAACTGTAGGAATGCCTATCTATAACAATGGAAGAATGTGCATGAAGATGCACTGATCAATGTTCTACTTATATGACAGGGAAGAAAGATTGGTTTGTTACAATCAGTCGTGCCATGAAAGACAAAGTGAAGTTCGCAGATGATACCACTTTAGCGGTCGATGAGATCAGTGATATTTTGATCATGAGAAGGGATGATGGACATTCCTTGATAAAAAAAAATGTTGTACATTCCAGGAATCAAGTGTAACCTTCTAAGTATTGGTCAATTACTTAATAAAGGTTACATAATTCACATGGAGAACAAGGCGCTACATGTTATGGATACAAACAGGATTTTGATCCTAAAAGCTCCTATGGCTGCCAATAGAACTTTCAAGGTTGAGTTGAAGTTTATGGAGCATAGGTGTCTTGCTACGATGGCTAGTCAAGAAGAGTGGATATGACACTATAGGCTTGGGCATCTCAACTTTAGAGATCTCAATGCCTTGCAAAAGAATGGAAGGGTAATAAGGCTACGATTGATCAACATACTAGCTGAAATTTGTGAAGAATGTGTGAAAGCGAAGTAACATAAGGGTAAATTCAGCATGGATGCAGATTATAGAACTAAGCATCACCATGAGGTGGTGTATTCGGATGTATGTAGACCGACGTAAGTTGATTTGATTGCCGTTAATGGATATTTTGTCACATTCATCGATCACTACTACGGAAAACCCCTTTCACAACGGTTTGAAAAGGGGTACCATCACGCCTAACATACCGTTGTTAAGTAGATTGTCGTTGTAAGTTAGATGTTTCTACAATGGTCTGGAAACCGTTATTAAAAGGCAGGACACGCGCCATATTTCACAACGATTATGGTAATAAACCGTTATGATACATACACTTAGGTACTTGGTTCGAAACCCATCAGCAAGAAATTATGTAAAATATAAATTATCTATGATCTCGGTTACAATAGATAACTGTTGTTGAAAGTTACCAGAGTTTGTTTTATTATCTTTGATCTCGGTTACAATAAATAACCTTTGTTGTAAGTACCCTGAGTTTATTATATTAAATGTAGATTGCTTGTTTTCCAAACACCTCACTAAAGAAATATACAAGGATTCAATTTGATGAAGAAATCTATAATTTGCAAATTAAACTATTCTTGAAAACTAACTTAAACAAACCAATGTTTTCTGATTGCATTCATCTCATCGTGCATTTCACGCTCTTTTACATATATATTGTGGTTTATTGGTCTTACTCCTTCGATATATCGCTATCTTCGATTATAGTTAAATTTTCATAAGAACAAGACATTGGATAATCTGCCTCATCATCATCACTTATTATCATAATTTTTATAATTGGAAGTTTTACAATTATAAGTGTTGATGGAAAGGTAGATTAAATAATAATTTGTTGTTAATGAAATTTAACAATAATGAAAGATAGCGATGCATCTAAGAAGCCAGATCATTATACCATAATATATATATATATATATATATATATATATATATATATATATATATATATATATATATATATATATATATATCAAAGAATGTGAGATGAACGATGAGAGGGATGCAATTCGAAAACATTGATTCATATAAGTTCGTTTTCAAATACAACTTAATTTGCATATTATAAGTATCTATGTCAAATTAAATGAATGTATTTTAAGTGAGGGTTAGTGAAACAAACAATCTACATAAAATATAATAAACTCAAACAACATCCTATACTAGAATCAGATATTATAAACTCATATAATACGCTTGCTACCACCAGCACCATCAGCATGTATCATCCCCTTAACCTGTAAGGAAACACAGCAAACTTCAAAAATGAGCATCCTTAGTTGAAACTAAACCCTAAAACCATAATCCAGTGAAGAGTAAAGAGAGATCGAAAGAGCTATATTATAAAATTCCAAGCGCACCTTTTAATGAAACTAATCGCGGAACAGGAATCAATTATGATGTTCATCTAGTTTGGGAAGCAATGGAAAATAAATACAAGGAGGAAGAAGCTTACACAAAAGTTTCATACTTCTTATATTTCATTTCATTGTTTCTAAAACTAGATGAAGTTTGTGACACTGTTATTTCTTCATTTACTAGCATCTTGTTTGTTAAGCTATGAAGAAGAAGTACAAGGTGGAAGAAGTTTCCATCATAGCTTCATGCTTCTTGTACTTTTTTCCATAGCTACACAAACATTATGTACAATAGCCAAAGTATGGTCTTTGTTAAGGTAGTGAAGACGGATCTGAAAAAATGAGAATAATCAACAAAAACAACATGGAACAAACGAGATAATGGGAAATATCTAACAATAGATGGAAGAAAAAGAATACCTTAATATATGAAGCACAAGATTCACGGCTAACAGTGAACACGAAGAGGAAAAATGGGTTCTAGGGTTTCACTGTGAAGGCAACGACGCTACTGTCAATAAGTGAAAGTTAATCTGCTTATATATGGGTAAACTATTTCACAATGGTTAACATTACCAACCATATAGATAAGTCTTTATTTATAATAAATATATCACTACGGTTAACCAGAAGAACCGTAGTGGTAACCTTTTTATTTGAGAATTTTAAAATAAATAAAAAAGAAAGGGTGCGCATTACCATTAAAGGAATAGAATATTTTATGACGTTGAGGTTCGAACCGACAAAAGTTTGATTGTATCACAACAGTTGGTTATGTAACCGCTGTTATATACAAATAATTTTCAATCAAAAAACAAAATAAATATGGTAGCGCCTTAGTTAAGATATGTCACCACGGTGTGGGGAAAAACTATGGTGACTATGGCGTTGTTGAATGCATGTTTTGTAGTAGTGGATGATCGTAGTAGAAAGTCATGGACATACCAAATCAAGAGAAAGGAAGAGGTATTAGAATTGTTTAAGAAGTTCAAGTCCATGGTTGAGAAGCAAAGCGGTCACAAGCTCAAAGTGCTCAAAACAGATGGTGGAGGCGAATATATCTCAAATGACTTAGGGAGGTTTTGTGATCAAGAAGGGATAGTACATGAGATAGTACCACCTTATACACCGTAGGAAAATAGTGTTTCTGAAAGGAAAAAATTGATCGATCATGAACATGGTGAGAAGCATGTTGAAGGGGAAGAACTTTTCGAAAGAGTTATGGGGAGAAGTGGTGTCCACGACTGCATATTTGTTGAATATGTGTCCAAAAAAGAAGCTTAAGAAAATAACACTAGAGGAAGCATGGTCTGAATTTGAACTAAATCTGAATCACTTGTAAGTTTTTAGTTTCGTAGCATATCGACATGTTTGGGGACAACTTAGAAAAAAGCTAGATGATAAGGGGGAATTGATGATACATGTAGGGTATCACTCTACTGTTGGTTACAAGTTGTATGATGAATCAAATAGAAGAAGAATGATCAATCAAGATTTCATTTTTGACAAAATAAAGGAGTTGTACCAGTATGTAACAGGTTACCAGAAAGTTGTAACTGGTTACAGCAGTGAAAAATCAGTTTCTACAGAGCTAAAAAGTGTAGAGTTAGCCCTCGTCAAAGCTAGAGTTGAAGAGAATGTAACAAGATCAACAATACAGGGAGGTTAGACTCTAAGACTCCAAGATTGTGATTTGTTTCGAGATAATGAAGCTAATGATGATTTTGTCCATTTTGCATTTATGGTCGAATCAAAACCTATTAAAATGGAAGAGGCCTTTAGTGATCTAAAATGGATTAGTACTATGAAGGAGGAGCTGAAATCGATTGAGACAAAAAAGGCTTGGGAGTTAGTTGATCTACTAGAAGGACAGAAGCCAATTAGTGTAAGATGGGTGTTCAAAGTGAAGGCAAATCCCAAGGGTGAAATAATCAAGCATAAGACTCGATTACTTGCAAAGAGATTTTTGTAAAGAGAAGGCATAAACTTTGAAGAGGTATTTGCACTGGTTGCTAGAACTGAAACCATTAGGTTAATTATTGGTATTGCGAATAACAACAATTGGTCTATCTACCAAATGGATGATAAATTTGTGTTTTTGAACAAACCGCTTGAAGAGGAAGTTTATATAGAATAACCCTCGGGTTTGTTGTGAGAAACGAAGAGTCAAAGTTCTACAAGTTGAAGAAAGCATTGTACGGATTTAAAACAAGCTCCAAGAGCTTGGAACGTGAGGATATATGGTTTCTTAAAGGAGATTGGCTTCATGAAGTGTGTATCCGGACATGGTGTGTATGTGAAGAGGGATACAAATGAAGGGGTGATAATCCTTTGTCTATACATAAATTATTTTTTATTACGGGAGGCAACGAAGAATGCATTTCTAAGTTCAAGAGTGAGCTCATGAAAGAGTTTTAGATGAGTGATCCTGGCCTCGTGACATACTTCCTTGGCATTGAGTTCCACAAGTCCAAGAAGGGACTACTCATGCACCAAAAAAGGCATGCACTTGAGATTTTTAAAAAGTTTAAAATGAAGCATTATAATATTACCATTACGCTGGATGAGCCGAGAATATAGTTGTCGAAGAATGAGGATGAGCAAGACGTTAATCTTACTCAGTATAGGAGGCTGATTAGATCCTTGTGTTACTTGTGCAATACGCAATCAGATTTGGCTTTTAGTGTCTATGTTGTGAGTAGATTCATGGAGAGGCAGAAGGTCTTTCACTTGGAAGTAGTAAAGATGATTCTAAGATATGTCAAAGGATCTATTGGCTGTGAAATTCTTTTTCCCACAATGGACACAGGCAAAAAATTCAATTTTCTCGATTTTATCGATTCCAAATGGTGTGGAGATAAAGATGATAGAAAGTCTATTGATGGATACATATTTGTGTTGGGTGAAACACCAATCTCATGGTGTTCGAAGAAGGAACTGGTAGTAGCACTCTCTCCTTGTGAGGTCGATTACATTGTCACTTTGTTGTGTTGTGTCATGTCGTGTGGTTAATAAATCTATTGAAGGAGTTGGGCAGCGAAGAGGGTGACACTGTAACATTCACGGTTGATAACATTTCTTCTATAAATCTTGCTAAGAACTCAATTGCACATGGGAGGAGAAAATGCATTGAGATGAGGTTTCACTACTTGAGAGAACTTGTTAGTGAAGGAAGGTTGAGATTAAGATATTGTAGAAGTGAAGACCAAGTGGCTGATTTGCACCCCAAAGGAGTCACAATTGAAGTGTTTAAGAGATTGAAGAAGAACATGGGCATGGAAAACTTAGAGCACTTGAATTAAAGCGGTGTGTTATGAAAAATCAATAATTCAAGTGTTATAGTCATTTACTGCATTATGGTAACCGGTTATAGGGTGTGGTAACTTTAGCTTTTGAAACAGGTGTAAGTGATTATTGTTGGTAATCAGTTACCATTGTGTTCATTTTGTTTTATCTGTTTTAATTTTTTAGGTTACTTTTGCTTTGGTAAGTTGGCTTTTTACTTTGAATTTCATATACAAATGATTGTCGCCAGTTACGGAAGGAACTGGAGAAAAACAAAGAAAATCAAAGAAAAATGCATGATTTAACGGAGGCCATGACGACTGTCATGCTCTTTACTAAGCAGATTTTCAGGGCCTCAGAGAAAAAGAGAAAGAGCATAATTGAAGTCCATGACGAGCAGACCGTCAGCCATGCTGACGCCTGTCACGGGTCCTGGACTCAGAGGCATGCGTTCAGTGCGTCATTATGGGCAGACCTGTTGGTGTAAGTCCTAAAGGGAAATAGTTTTATTAAAACTTGGTATTTGTATCAAATTATTTATTAATAATTAAAAGACATATTTTTATTATGTTTGTTTTTCTAAAATAATAAAGTCCTTGGAACATCTAGTTTGTTTAATGAAATGCTAGGTGTAACTTAATCATGAGATCACATTAAACATAAAGATATTATTCTTAAAGTATCTATAATCAAGCTTTATCGTGAAGCGAGATAACATTAAAGCATTAAGACTATTATGTGGATATATTTATGATCACATCTCATGGATCATGGATAAAGAATTGTCAAATCTTAACATAGTTATGAATATTAGGCGTAATATTTATAATGGATTGACCCATTATGAGAATACTATATATAATGTTATGCAAAGTGTCATAAGTTATTATCATGGTGATAGGGGTGTATGTCACCCTTCAACCTGAAACTACTAAGGACCTTGGATGTGGAGTCGAGTATTTTATTGTTGATCAAACGTTATCCGTAACTGGATGACCATTAAGACAATTGCTCGTTACTCCATAAATCATGCTGAGAGACATGAGTGACCTAGATGAAATTTATCAATCACGCGTAACAGGATAAATATCTAAGGGCCCAATATTGAATTTGAGAAAGGTGATACGGTATATGCCTTGTGAGTCAACATAGACAAGAGGGAAAAAGGGTAATTGTACACAATAATATAATCACAAAAAGGTTTTGTCATATCACATGACATTTTCGTGCCTTGGGGTCACACCCCAATTTTGACCCCGAATCACCGAATTGGTACATTCATCATAGCATTTGCTTCACCTGCATAGCATGACATGTATTTCATCTCGCATATCGCCTAAATTGTCAACTGGAATAATTTTTTGAATCTACAGGATGACCAATTGAATCAATTCTCAAATATACGTAAAATCAGTAGGCAAAAAATTTTAAAATTGAGCTTGCAGACGTCAATATTATTAATCTATGGTTCCCGTAGTTTAACCTGTCGTGCTCGTTTTATTTTTCGAATACTTTTTCAGTTGCATTTTGATCAGCCTGAGCCTTTTAACCAGTCATTTTTTATTTCAAAAATTGATCAAAACATGTCTGTTTCTGAGAAGTTTATTTTGCAATGATCATTTTGGCGCATTCATTTTATTTTTTTTGGGCAATTTTACACCCGGTTTTTATTCATCTTGAGTCCTTTTATTTTTTATCTTTTTGTCAAATTGTTCAAAAAAATTAAATAGAATTAATTATGCTTTCATTTTAATTTTATCATCTTTATTTAAAAAGATGTGAATTTTATTTGACTTAATGCATTTAATTTCATGTTAAATTCATAAAGCATCTAAAAGGAGCAACTTTGACATTTTAAATTGTTTAACAATATTTATTTTTCTCTGTCTTCATCATAGCCATCAAATTCAAATTGATCAATACTCCAGAATGGCTATCCTTGTCCATATTTCTTGTCTAATCAAAATCAAACAAAATAGAGACAATAAACGAAAAGAATAAAAAAAAATTAATTAGAGCAGCCACTAGAAGCATGCCCTGTGTCCCACCTTACCAATCATCTCTCACCAATAGCCAATACAATACAACACCCCACGTGATAGGGAGAGTAAAGAGAAATGGTCACCAATAAGAATTGAAAATAAGATGGAAAGGAACAGGGTGGATACCACGAGCTCTAGAGGCTAGAATTCGAGATGGATATTTCTCCATCCAAATTCTCGCCATCACCAAAAATACATCCATCAAACTCTTTTCTTGCCGCCGCAAGATGGACCTTCAAAACCTTTTCATAAACGAAAGATACTTCGTCTATTTCAAGACAATGCAAACAAGCTTCGTTCCGACATGTGCAAGAAGTTTGAACGTTTTCTATTCAAATGTGACGAGAACAAATTTGTGAGAATCCGGATTACGTTATCCATTCTGATGCAATGTCGATGTTCACTTCTCCGTGTTTTGGATAGTAAGCAATGTTTTCTACTCGATTGCGACTAAGTACCTTTCGCTAAAATCGACCAACAAATAAACATTTTCTACCTAGAACTACATAGCCTTGAATTCTCTTATGCACCTGGAGATACGTAGGAGCAAGACCTTCAATCTTGTAAGACACATTTTTTAAAGGTTTTATCGATATTGTTTTTCCTTCATCGGAATAAATAAAGTTTAGTGACAACTCTGTACGAACTATTTTCCACGAATGTGCAATGTACGCTTCGCAAAAGATTTTACTTTACGAGGTACAACACTTGAGTAATAGTGATGAGTTGCTAGATATCACTTATTGTTTATTATACTAAATGTGAGTCAGTATAAATCTTCCATTTTTAAAAAGTATAAATGTTTATAGTATTTTTATTTTAAAAATAATCACTATAAATTTGAAGCTTTATTATATATGATTTTTTCAAAAATATTGTTGATAGCAGTTTTTTCTGAAAACAATTAAATTTTGCAGTTTTTTCTGAAAACAATTAATTTTTTTGAAAATAAATATTTTTTTTTCAAAATTTTATAGTGTTTTTTAAAATTTATTTTATTAAAAAAATTTATAGATAGAATTATTGAATGTAATATAGTCTAATTTAGCTTTGATTAATTTATCTGTATTACAAGTTTCAACATTTGGAAAGGCTGGAACTGAATATGGATATACTTTTCCCTAACAAAAGGAGTTGTGCTCCTAGGTAATAGCCAACCCGATTCTTCATACATCTTAATATTTTAAATAGCCAATGTATCTCATCACTTAACTACTATAAATTTATAGTTATAATTGGCTATTGTCAAATATAGTCTGAACAATAGCTTGACAAAAATTAATTTGACAATGTTGAAGTTAATTAACTCGAACAGCTAATACAGACACAACTGTAATTTGAAAAACAATGCTATCTACTAATGACCTACATTTAACAATTAGTACAAGGAACACATAAGTGTTGAATTATGTAATGTTTGTATCTTCATTGTAATTTACCTGTAGAAATGGGTACTTAAGATATATAATCTTGACTTATATAGTTTTGTAGCCTGTTTGTTTTTTCTGCATTTTGTCTTTGGCTCATTATCCTGCTCCAGATCCAATGATTGATAAGCAATACAAAATATTTATTTTAGATGACTAATAAGCATATACTATAATCCAATGGTTAAAATTAAGGCTGGACAAAGTGCAGCAGATAAAAAGCCCAAATAAGTTTATTGGTTTTAGAATATAACAACTATTATCAGTTTTTTACAATTTTTCTTTTGGCACTTCATTCTATATTATCTTGATTATTAGGAATATATATATATATATATATATATAATCAAAAGAGGGCAAGTTCCATGATATAAAAGAAAAATAGGTAAAACTTGTTAAATATGTAATTTATTGTTTTAAAAAGATTTGATTTGATTTAGATAGATCAGATTTGATTTAGAAAGATTATATTAGATATTTTTGCGCTTTTATAGTTTGAGCTTTAACTTGAGATGCAAGTTAACCTAAATCTATAAATAAGGAGGAACCCTTATTATTGTAATAATCAACTTTGATAATTCACAGTTTGCAGTTGTAAGTGAATATTGAAAGTTTCCACAGTTTGTGGGCAGAAAGAATTCTGCAATTTTTCATCTTCTTCTCCAACGCTACTATTTCTCTTTTCTCTTTCTTTTTTCTTTCTCAACCTTTTTCTTTTCATTGGCATTATGTGATTGTTAACAATCCTGAGATCAAGATTGAATAGGAAAATTCTCAAAAGGTTTTTGGGTTAATTCCAACATTTGGCATCTAGAGCTTCGGTTGCGATTCAAGGAAGGAAAATCGTGATGGCGATGAATCATCTGAACGGGCACTTTCCGGCGAGCCTTTCGATTCTCAAGAAAGATAATTATGAGAATTGGTGCAAGCAGATTAAGGTGGTTTTCTGTTATCAAGATCTTTGGGATCTTGTGAAGGAAGGAGTAGCACCGCTTGCAGAGAACGCGATGGGTCAAGAAAAGGTTGCACACAAAGAGTTGAAGAAGAAAGATTATAAAGCTCTCTTTATAATCCATCAGTGTGTCGATCCAGATAACTTTGAAAAGGTTAGTGATGTAGAGTCAGCAAAGGAAGCGTGGGAGATTCTTGAAAATTCGTTTGGAGGCGCAGAGAAGGTGAAAGAGGTAAGGTTACAAACTCACAAGAGAACCTATGAGTTACTTCAGATGGAAGACAATGAAAATATAATAGATTTCTTCACTAGAGTTACAAAGCTGGTGAATCAAATCAAGGTATGTGGAGAGGTGTTAACATCAAGATCAGTTGTTGCAAAGATCTTGAGGTCATTGGCTCCAAAATTCGACCATGTGGTAGTAGCCATAGAAGAGTCGAAAGACTTGTCAGTATTGACGAAAGAAAAGCTTCAAGGGACGCTTGAGTCTCATGAACAAAGGATGGATGAAAGAGCTGTAGGAAAGTCGAATAGTGGTATGGCTTTGCAAGCGCGGTCAGAAAAGGAAAGGAAAGGCAAAGGAAGCTAGAATGGCAACAAAGGTAGAGGAGGCTACAACAATTCGAGTGGTCGAAATCAGAATGAAGGAAACTGGTCGAATCAAAGAAAACCCTGGAACCAAGGCAACCAAATAGGTGGTGGTGCAGGTAGAGGAAGAGGTGGTGGTCGAAAGCCTGACAAAAGTCACATTCAGTGTTTCAATTGTCAGAAGTATGATCAATATTTTAGTGATTGTCCATAAAGGAAGAAGAATCAAGAAAATGATGCAAAGCTGGCGAAACATGAAGAAGAAGAGATGTTGCTGATGGTCACAACAAGAGACGAAGAGAGATTCCAGGACCAGTGGTACTTGGACTCAGGATGCTCATCACACATGACTGGAAGGAAAGATTAGTTAGTCAACATGAAGCCCTCGTCGAAGAACACAGTGAAGTTTGCAAATGACAACACCCTAGCAGCTGAAGGTGTTGGTGATGTTCTGATTATGAGGAAAGATGGCAAGAGGTCAACAATTTCCAATGTGTTATACATACCAGGCATGAAGAGCAATTTCCTCAGTATATGGTAGTTGGTCAAAAAGAACTACAAGGTGTCGATCAAAGACAAGATGATGAGAGTTCTCGATGCAGGTGGTAGGTTGATCTTGAAGACTCCAATGTCTCAGAATAGGAGCTTCAAGATTGAACTCAATGTGATGGAACACAAGTACCTAGCAACTGCAGCCAACAAAGATGAGTGGTTATGGCATTTTCGACTAGGTCATCTCAACTTCAATGACATCAGAGAGCTAAAGAGAAGAAATATGGTTTCAAGATTACCAAAAATCGACATTCCAAGTGAAGTCTGTGAAAAGTGTGTTCAGTCTAAACAACACAAGAATAGGTTCAGCAAGGATGCAGGAAGGAAGTTGAAGGCAATTCTGGAAGTTATATACTCTGATGTATGTGGTCCTATCCAGGGGGATTCGATTGGTGGTAACAGATACTTTGTCACGTTCATAGATGATTACAGTCGAAAACTGTGGACTTACCTCATCAAGAAGAAAAGTGATGTGATCGAGGTATTTGCCTTATTCAAATTTATGGTCGAAAGACAGAGTGGTCGAAAGCTGAAAATTTTGAGGACTGATGGTGGTGGAGAGTATGTGTCGAAAGAGTTCGATGCATTATGTGAAAAAAGAAGGGATTGTGCATGAGGTGGTGCCACCCTACACTCCACAGCAAAATGGAATTGCAGAAAGAAAGAATAGAACCATCATGAACATGGTGAGAAGTATGTTGAATGGAAAGTATCTACCCAAAGAATTATGGGGAGAAGCGGTTTCGACAGCAACATACATATTAAACAGATGTCCAACGAAGAAGCTTGAAGGAATCGCACCAGAAGAATGTTGGTCTGGTGTCAAGCCTAGCCTCAATCACTTGAAGGTGTTTGGATCTATAGCACATAGACATGTGCCAGATCAGTTGAGAATGAAGCTTGATGACAAGTCGAATCAGATGATCTTGATAGGATATCATTCGACTGGAGGTTACAAGCTGTTCGACCCAGTGAATAAGCAGGTAGTGATCAGCAGGGACGTGATCATAGATAAGCTTAAAGAATGGAATTGGACTGAGAATATCATGAAGGATTCAGTGAGAATCTCTTGTGAAGAACCATTCATTGAAGTCGAAAGAGAAGTTCGACAGGAACAAGTCATAGATGAAGCAGGTCTAAGCAGACCTCGACGAACAAGACACATGCCTACAAGGTTGCAAAAATGTGTAATTACATCAGATGATGTATGTTGTACCCCAAATTTTTCCCCTTAGATGTCATAACATCTTTTGCATGAGCATCATAGATCAATCACCTATGCATTGTTAACTAACCATTTTATCAGTTTTTGTTTATTTTGTTTCACTTGTAAATCAGGGTTTGTTTCAAGAGACCTCCTCTCCTCAATAATCCAATGTGATTTGTTTTCATCACAAGTTCTTCCTCAAGGACCAGACAAGGTCATCAGGACAAGGGTCTGTGTGGTGTGGTTTGAGATTCAGTGGAAGTTTGACCTAATCTTGGTCAAACAAGTGGTTTGTATCAGTAGCAGGTTATCAAGCTGTGGCAGAGATTTTGAATCAGGGTTTTGGTCCTCATCCAGTCATTTGTTCATAAGTGTGCACTCAAGGCACGAGGATTAGGGTTTCTCACCCTTGGAGTTTATGATTGACAAATATCGTTCAGTTGAGTCTCCTAAGGCTAGTTGGTTCATGGTGTGTGCAGTACTTTTTCAGTTCAATTGAGGTTGTAAAGCCATCAAAGAGATTAGAGCAGTTGGTACGTTTCAGGTTGTGTGCAAGTATTTGGTTATGTAGTTCAGGAGTTGTGGTAGTCAAGTGCAATTGGCAAGGTTTAGGTGTTGTTCAGGTGTGGAAGCGTATGTCCATTCCCGTAACCGTTTTATCCATTTTTCATTATCCACTTTCATTTCTTAATCCAATCCTACATCTCATTTCCAATTTAATCCACTTACATAAACCATTTTTATTATCCAATTATCCATATCCGTTATCCAAAACCCCTCTTTCAATTCACTTCATTATCCATTCACTTCATTATCCAATATCTATCTTAATCCAATTTCATTTTCATTCACAATAAAAGTCCATTTATTTTTATCTACATTTTCTTTTTCCAATTTCCAATTTCATTATCCATTTTAATCCATTTTCTTTTTCAATTATCCACCTCCTATTTTAATATCCATAATTATTTTCATCCTTGTCTTTATTTTATTTTTTATTTCATTAAAAAAAAAAAGCCATTCAAAAAGAGGTTTCAGGCCCGTTCATTTTGTCTTGCTACCTTAAGCCCAATCCTTGTTACAATCAAAAGCTACCAAATTAAAAAAAAATGGAAATAGTACAGTCTGCCACAGCATGTCACTATAATACAAAAACTCTTCACAAGCTTTGACCTGCAAAAAAAAACCTTTACCAACAAACAGCAGCTCCTCACGCTACGCAACGTACCACACTAGCCTATTATACAATTCCAAACGCTCCAAGACCTGCTATCATGAAAGTAACATTACACTGTCATCACAATACAGCTCTCCAAAAAACCTGATACAATGTAAGTTTGAAAAGGACTCATCAAGTAACAAGAATCAAGGATGTTGGAGGTTTGATTTCACAAGGACAGACGGGTCGTGTTAAAGGGAAAAACCCAGAAACAAAAAAGAATTCAATCGAAAAATCACCAAGACTCGATTCTATTCGCTCCATCGCAAAAAACCCTCTTCCATCATAAACCCTCTGCTATATTAACTCTCCAAAACTTCTGCTTCCAAAAGACCAAAAACAACAGAACCTTCACTCTTCAACAAATAACAATAACTCACAGACCTCCCATCAAAACTCCAACATCTCTTCAATCCTAATCAAAGACCACCCACATCATCATCATCAATCTTTCATTCTCGTTTAACTTCCTTCAACCTTCACCTCCGTTCAACCCACTTCAATAAACCTCCCTCCATCTCTGTTCAGCCGTAACCTTGCAACCTTCTGTAAACCCAACCGAATCTCCTTCATCCTCCATCACTCATCTTCACCAACAAACAATAACCCACCTTCTTCAGAAAACAATCATAAACAACCAAAAACTAAAATCATGGTGAATCGAAAAGCGAAAGAGATGGAAGATTAAGAACCCAAAAGCGATCCAGAAGAGAGAAACAAAGCGAGATATCGAGAGTGAGAGGACCCTTCACGAGGGTGGAGAACGCCGCGTGTCTGGCCGTGATTTTGATGCCGTTGTTTTTTCTTTGCTTCTGATTCCCCATCGTGTTTTAAGCTAAAGCTTTGTATTGTTGCGAAACCCCATCTTGTTTGTGAGATACTGATGTGTAGATGGTGTTTCGTCTTTTCTATGTTGATTAGGTTTTAAAAATAAAAAAGGGATTCTGATGGTTTGTCTTACTCTTAGGTTGCAGGGCTATGTTTCCTGTCTTCCATGTGAACCGTGTGTTTTAAAGAAAAAGGGAACGATGGGCTTCAGGCCCATCTGACTTCTCTCACACCCCTCTGATTTCAGTGAACCCCTTTCTTTTTTAGTTTTTTTTTTAATTTGTTTTGTTTCATAATTTCTAGCATTTTATTTATAATTTCATGTCTCTTTTGTGTTTCTCCATTTATTATGTCTTATTGTTTAACTTTATATTTTGATCCCCATTTCTCTTTATTTGGGCCAATGACATACGAAAAATCATGACTTCTTAATTTATTCTAAATCACCTAAAAGTCTTGATAAATATGAGGCCACTTTTTATTTTCTATTTTGTTGGTCAATGAAAGTCTAATATCAAGATTATCGATTTAACGATTTAAATCTTGATTAAGACGAGATCAACCTTTTTTTATTTCATTTTCTTTATTTTGGGTCAATGATATCATAAAAATCTCGACTTTGTTGATTATTTCAAAATGGTTAAAAGTCTTGATATGTATGAGGCTCATTTCTTTATTTTTGTTGGTCAATGAAAGTCAAATATCAAGATTATTGATTTACCGATTTAAATCTTGATTAAGACGAGACCACCTTTATTTTCACTTCAATTCCATTCTCTTTATTTGGGCCAATGACATTACACAAATCTTGACGTTGATTATTTCAAATTAATAAAGTCTTGATAAATATGAGGCCACTTTTTTATTTATCTTTATTGGTCGATGAAAGTAAAAAATCTAAGATTATCGATTTATCGATTTAAATCTTGATTAAGACGAGACCACCTTTATTTTTCATTTCGATTCCATTTTCTTTATTTTGGTCGATGACATAACAAATTTCATGGTTTGGTTGACTTCATTGAATCGACAAAACTTTGATCAATATGAGACCACTTTCTCTTTATTTCAGTTTCATTTACTTTTTAGTCGATGAAAGGCAAGAATCGTTGATTATCGATTTCTCGATTAAATCATGATTAAGACTAGACTATTTCTATTCTACTTCATTTCAATTTTTAATTTCTTTGGATACTGACTTTTTATTTCTCTCTTTGGTGAGACTTGTAAATATTTCATGAGGAAGTCTTGTGAATGACTCCTCTGTTTCTGTCGTGATTGTGGTTGCCTGTTTCATTTGACACATCCTCAATGTTATTCCAAAGGAAAGTTCTCCTAAGTTGACTCAAAATTCAATAAACAAATCACCCCACATTGGCCTCATAAGAGCCTTTCCCTTTTCTTGGCCTCATAAGAGCCATGAAATCATAATTTAGTTATAGGTTAGAGTTTTGAACTCTATGTGATTCTCATCATCATGAGAACTCATTTTCCCCCCATCACAACTTAGATTTAGAGAGTTTCTTAAAACTCTAAGATGAGCTCATACTCATTTCCCCTGGAACTTTGGCCATAGGCAGTGGTTCCTCTTTCACCCTTAGTTAGGTGAACTACGGTTGCTCTGATTCCTTAGTCAGATACGTAGGCACAAGATGCGACGTCTTGGCGAGCAAACTTAGTGTACATACCCTTAGGTCTTTACCTTAGTAGATATCTTAGCAAACATAACATAACACAAACTAAACAAGAGGTTTCTGTAGAGTACTACAGATACTTAGGGTGCTAATACCTTCCCTTAGTATAACCGACCCCCGAACCTTAGATCTCCCACCTTTAGGTTTTTCTTGATCTTGAACCTTTCCTTTGGATAAATCAAAGTCGGTTGTGAATTCAAAGAAATGTGATGCAAGTTAATTAATAGCTTGTTATTCGATTCTCACCATAACAGAAATGGCGACTTCATTGGGGAAACTTTATTTTTGAGGGTTAAGCCCACCTTGTTTTGTTTATGTTATTTATGTTTGTTTGTTATACATGTACATATCTGTATATATATCTGTATACCTGTTTCTTCTTGGGATCTTCTGTGTGCAAGGTGTTACTATTGAGTGGTGAGATAAGTCCTAACCCAGACTTGAGTGCACTTATTATAGGACGATGGTATATTCAAGAAGGCTTTGAGGAAGTCAATTCCTGAAAAAGTTAACTTGAGACACCATCACTCAGTTGAGGCACTCTTGAAAGTCTAGTCATGTTGAACGAATCTATTCGTGAAAACGTGCTACTCTCAACCTATGAGCCCTTGATATTGAGAACCGTAGTTACCAAACCCCACTTAAGCCTTTTTAGGATGTAGTGGAGTGACCATGATGGAGTCTATTTCTGAATTGGTTGTCACGCGATACTATACTCAAACAAGATTCTCTTGAGAATTTTATTGATTACCAAGCCATTTAGGAAGTCGATAAAATCCGAAATATGGGTTGTCGACTCTGGGAACTTTTTAGAACCCTGTTCTGCAGATGAATACCCATAGTACACACCTTTTGGGATGGGTAGACCATGGCTTCATGCTCGTGATCTTCAAACCTAGGCCATCATTTGTTTGCCTGTACATATGTGTGAATATGTGAATATTTGTATATGTGTGTTTGTGCATACATTCGTCCATTCATGACAGCCTTTCGGTTTCAAGGAATTCAAGTGCCTTTCCTTTGTAAAAAACAATAAAGATCATGGATTTTAAAACAAAACTCTTTAGTTTTCCAAAAAAAATTGCAACTTGCTTCTGAGCTCCTTGAAACCATTTGGCTTGCATGTGCATTGTCATCACATTTGCATTTGCATGTGCATTTCTCAGCCTTGAGTCTCATCCGTCCTTCGTCAGTAACCCGTTGACTTCCCGAAGCCATCATTGGACTTGAAGTGGATTTTGGAGGATCATTAATTCAGAAGAGCAGAACCAGTTTGTAACCAGAGCAGATTTCGACTTGTTGAGAAACCAGTTGAATCAGATTGTGGCAGTCTTGGCAAAGAGAGATGACAATACTCAGGGTATGTCTTTGGAATGCAACTGAAGACTGTAACATACTCAGAGACAAGATTCAGACTCTGCTTGACTCCAATATGTCCTCATTCAAATCAACAATCAACAATCCCTTACCTAATCAAGCGGATTCATCAGGCTCTGAAGTGGAAGAAATTTTCGAGAGTGGGTGTGAAGATGATTCTTAGACTGATCTCGACAAACAACTTTGAAGACGGTTATCACAGCTTGGCAAATCAAGAAGGAAATTCCAGTTCCCCGAAGCCGGCAAACTTTTGACTGTTTAGCATTTTGTTGTTTTTTCTTTGCATGTTTGAATTTGTATTTGCTTATAAGCTATTGTTTTTTCAAATTGGCAAGATTAATGAAGTGTTTGTGCACCTTTTGATTAAGTCCATTCGTTTTACTCATTTACTTTTACGTTCATGAAAAAACAAAAAAATATATCTTTATCTTGTTTCTTCCCACTTATCAAACTGTTTGTTCAAGCAAAGATTGAGGAGGATGACGAGAACATTACATCCCTAATAGTTGTGGTATGCTTTCGATTAAGCCTTGCCGAGGATGTAAGGCATTGTTTCAATTCCTAAACACTGGAGAAATAAGGAAGTTAATCCTTTTCCAAACCCTTTGAGCCTAGAAGTAGGAGTTTTTCTTTCCTTACACAAAAAACCCTTAATCTCAACCTTGGGGCAGGGTAGTTCTCAGTTTAATTTGGTTATGCATTCAAATGCAAGCGCTTCATGCAAGACACTAGTCAGCTCTCTCAAATCAAATGAGTTAGTGTTGTACAAGTTGTTCCTCCAAACAACAAATAAGGAAAGATCGTCGAGAAATCCTTAAACGAAGAATAAGCCGAGTCCTTTTCAAGGTAAAAGCCAAGAAAGATGGGAAGCCCAAAACTTCGCCTTATACAAGAAGGTTCGTACAACAATCATGACAAAGCAGAATCTCGTAATATCAAATAATCAAATAAGAGGTCTCAAAACCTCAAGACAAAAAGAGGTCTCATAACCTCAAAAGACAAGAAGAGGTCTCAAAACCTCAACAAAGACAAAGAAGAGGTCTCAAGACCTCAGCAAAGACAAGAAGAGGTATCAAAACCTTAGCAAAAAGGATAACCAAATTCTGCAAGGGAGTATTGACTACCAAAATGTCCGAACCATCATCAACCATCATCAATTCATTCCTAGTTTATAAGTACATGTTTGTGTAGCTTAAGTTAGCTGAGTATAGGATTGGAGTTCATCACGAAGATGGGGTGGGTACAAATAAACTTTGAGCCTTTATCCTTTGTTTCATGAACCATGAACCAGACCACGTTACAACCCTTAAAAGACCTAATTGAGGCAAGGTTGTTTTGAAAGTATACTACAGCAAGGTTGATTAACCTGACTCCTAATAATCTTTGCTAATTGCGTGTGTTGATCACTTCATCTGTCATTCCGTAAATGGCTAGATCCACCTGTGTTGTTGATTATTTAAATCATTCCACCGTGTGTGTATCATCAATAAACTTTGTTTTCAAAAGCTTGCATGAATATCGCATTGAAATTGCCAATTTTTAATGAACAATACTTGTTTGCAAAGACAATTAAATGTCAAAGGAATCCCGACAAATGCAGCCAGCTAGGGAATTTGACTTGATAAAGGGCTCAGTCTGGGGCATCCTCTCCATAGATCCAGCATCTCAAGAGCTACTAAATCAGGGGCAGAAACTCTTTAAATTTAGAATATTGGGGCAAGCCTTCTTAAGGTCATCTTATGACAAGTTTGTTTCAAGGCAAAGACTCCAATGACCCACCAACAGGGGCAAGCTGTTCCCTAGTTGTTTCTATAGCAGCCTAAGGGTTTTGTATTGCAAATACACTAATCTAGGGCAGTTATGTCAGAATTCATGAACCTTTTAAAAAGTTTGAAGATATTGAAGCATCTGGTTTGCCAATTCTTCTGTAAAATCCTTTTGATGACTTATCCTCGCAGACCAATTAATCAGAAGCAGTCAGGTCGAGATTCGGTAAATCTCTAAAAGGCCAATCAGTCTGGGGCATCTCTTTCACAGATAATCCAGTCTGAAGAATAAGTTCAAAGACTTTGTCGTGCAAACGCTGTTAATCTGGGGCAGTTACACCGAGATTTATGAATCTAAGAGTTTGAAGATATTGAGGCATTTCGTATGCCGATTCTTCTGTAAAATCCTCTTGGTATCTTCTCCCAACATACCATGTAATCTGGGGTAGAGAAGATTTAAAGATTACCTGTTGTAAGAGTTATTGTTTATTATGGTGATCATCATACAAGTCAGGATGCAGAATTACCCTGTTCTTGTGATATCCTTTGCCAGCTTCCCAGTAAATTGTTACTTTGGTCGAGCTTGGCCAATCTCCATGGATCTTCCTCCTCCAGTAAGGAAATCAAGCTCATGATGGCAATCCTAGTGAAGTCATGATGTTATACCTCAAGTGGAATACTCTTTTCCCCAGTGAAGTAGATCTGATGATCCTATTTACTCACCCCCAGTGATGGTCCAATCTGATAAGTTTGGCTGGGTATCCTTGTCGAGATGTCTATTTCATCTCCAGTCTCGTTTCCTTTTGTCTGTTTGGTCAGCATAAGCATAAGCATGGCATAAGCACTCATATGCATAGCATCTTAGCATTTTGCTATCTTCCTGGTGTTTACCTGTCTTTGTTTCACTTTGGCGTTTATCTCCCCAAGTGACTGGGTTTGTCTATTCACTCCAATAAAAAGTCAGCCCTAGGCATAAAGTGCCCATCTTTTCTGAATTCCCCACAGAGTTTGATTCTCGTGGATTATGGTTGGTTCAGTTATCTTTTCCACATTTGGATAAGATGAATCCCTATTTGAGTTCATTCCTCAATTGGAGTCTTGTTTGACCGTTTCTTTCTAGCTTGTTCCTAGATTGAACTTTGATCCCTGGCAGGTGTGGTTTCTGAGCCCATCTTGAACGTGCATTTGTTTTGCACTGTGTCTCGCAGGAAGAATCTTTTACAGATCTTCATTGAAGACAATTATTCCTCTAGCAGTGTTGTAATATCAACATCTCTTTGGAATTTATACTCAACAACAAGTAGCAATCTCTTGAAGAAGCTTGTTTTTCTATGGCGATAAGTGGCAGTCTCTTATGAGAAGCTTATCTATCTCTGGTACTAACCGACCTTTTTGCAACCATAATTGGTATTCCATAGGAAGTCTAACCTGTAACCCCGGTACCAATCTATCTGATACTCAATCACCTCATTTGGATACCTAAAGTCCAGTAATCGCTGGCATTGTTCAACCAGGTCAAATATGAACCTAAACTTCAGGTTATCGTGAACCCGTTGTTTGAACCCAGGTCAAATATGAACCTAAACTTCAGATTATCGTGAATCTATTGTTTGAAATCAGGTCAAATATGAACCTAAACTTTAAATTATCGTGAATCTGTTGTTTGAAATCTGGTTATCGTGAACCAGTTGTTTGTATCAGGTTATCGTGAACCTAAACCTCTGGTTATCGTGAACCAGTTGTTTGTATCAGGTTATCGTGAACCTAAACTTCAGGTTATCGTGAACCCGTTGTTTGAAATCAGGTTATCGTGAACCTAAAACTTTAGGTTATCGTGAACCTAAACTTCAGATTATCGTGAATCTGTTGTTTGAAACCAGGTTATTGTGAACCTAAACTTCAGATTATCGTGAATCTTTTGTTTAAAACCAGGTCAAATATGAACCTAAACCTCTGGTTATCGTGAACCAGTTGTTTGAAATCAGGTTATCGTGAACCTAAACTTCAGATTATCGTGAATCTGTTGTTTGAAACCAGGTCAGATGTGAACCTAAACCTCTGGTTATCGTGAACCAGTTGTTTGAAATCAGGTTATCGTGAACCTAAACCTCTGGTTATCGTGAACCATTTGTTTGTATCAGGTTATCGTGAACCTAAACCTCTGGTTATCATGAACCAGTTGTTTGTATCAGGTTATCATGAACCTAAACTTCAGATTATCGTGAATCTTTTGTTTGAAACCAGGTTATTGTGAACCTAAACTTCAGATTATCGTGAATCTGTTGTTTGAAACCAGTTCAAATATGAACCTAAACCTCTGATTATCGTGAACCAGTTGTTTGAAATCAGGTTATCGTGAACCTAAACTTCAGATTATCATGAATCTGTTGTTTGAAACCACGTCAGATATGAACCTAAACTTCAGGTTATCGTGAACCCGTTGTTTGAACCCAGGTCAAATATGAACCTAAACTTTAGATTATCGTGAATCTGTTGTTTGAACCCAGGTTATCGTGAACCTAAACTTCAGATTATCGTGAATCTGTTGTTTGAACCCAGGTTATCGTGAACCTAAACTTCAGATTATCGTGAGTCTGTTGTTTGAAATCAGGTTATCGTGAACCTAAACTTCAGATTATCGTGAATCTGTTGTTTGAAATCAGGTTATCGTGAACCTAAACCTCTGGTTATCGTGAACCAGTTCTTTGTATCAGGTTATCGTGAACCTAAACCTCTGGTTATCGTGAACCAGTTGTTTATATCATGTTATCGTGAACCTAAACTTCAGATTATCGTGAATCTGTCGTTTGAAATCAGGTTATCGTGAACCTAAACCTCTGGTTATCATGAACCAGTTGTTTGAAATTAGGTTATCGTGAACCTAAACCTCTGGTTATCGTGAACCAGTTGTTTGAAATCAGGTTATCGTGAACCTAAACCTCTGGTTATCGTGAACCAGTTGTTTGTATCAGGTTATTGTGAACCTAAACCGCTGGTTATCGTGAACCAGTTGTTTGAAATCGGGTTATCGTGAACCTAAACCTCTGGTTATCGTGAACCAGTTGTTTTTATCAGGTTATCGTGAACCTAAACCTCTGGTTATCGTGAACCAGTTGTTTGTATCAGGTTATCGTGAACCTAAACTTCAGATTATCGTGAATCTGTTGTTTGAAATCAGGTTATCGTGAACCTAAACTTCAGATTATCGTGAATCTATTGTTTGAAATCAGGTTATGTGAACCTAAACTTCAGGTTATTGCGAACTCGTTGTTTGAAACCTAGGTCAAATATGAACCTAAACCCAAACAAAATCCAGCTCACCTTGTAGTCAAAGTCTAACTCATATTGGCACACCCAAATCCAGCTCATACTGGTATTCTTCATAATCCAAATTGTTATCTTATCCAACTCATATTGGTGTATACTGACATATCACTTCTGAGTCCAATCCTTGTTGGCACTTTAATCTGGTTCCCAGCAGAAGTTTAGTCATTATCAATATCTCTTTCCATATCACTTCTAAGTCCAATCCTTGTTGGCACTTTAATCTGGTTCCCAGTAGAAGTTCGGTCCTTATCAATATCTCTTTGAAAGTCCTTGTGATTGATCATCATTTGGCACACGCAGAGTTTGTCTCTGTCTTTTCTGGTTTTTCTTGAAGATCCCGTTTGAACTCTTCAGTATAAAAACTCCCCAGAAAGTTTTTGTAGGATGTCTATCCTTTTATTTCAAATTGATCCTCTAGTGGAGATCATGTCTTCTATTTGGTTTCATGCCCAGTAAGAGTGTGTCTTATTTCCCCAGTGTCGTCCGGTCACATATGAACCTGTCGTCCATCTCTCTGGATTTTTCCCCAGTAGCGAACACCTCTCTGGCTCCTATCCCCAGTTAGGATCTGTAGGGTTTCCCCCTTTATTTTTTCCATCCCCAGTGTTGCCTCAGAGTCTCCCCAGTGAGTCTTGTTTTTGTTGGTCAGCCTGTATCCCCAGGGAGTCTGCCTCGTGGATACTAACCTTCATCCTTCCCCAGTAAAGCTCATTTGTGGTTATTTTCTCTTTATCTTTGGTGTCTTGTTTGTCTGCATTTTTGCACTATCATGGCATCATATCATCATACTAGAAGTTCATGGCATGTCAGCATTTGCGTATCCGTCGCTTGTCATTAGCATCTGCATTCCATCTAAGGGCAAACTTTTCGGTTTGCTATATTTAAATACCTTTCACCTTGATGTCCCAAGGATCTTCGTTCCTCGTGTCATCCGGTAAAGCTATTTAAATAGGGGCAACTGTTGTACCCTAAATTTTACCCCTTAGATGTCATAACATCTTTTGTATGAGCATCATAAATCAATCACCTATGTATTGTTAACTAACCATTTTATCAGTTTTTGTTTGTTTTGTTTCACTTGTAAATTAGGGTTTGTTTCAAGAGACCTCCTCTCCTCAATAATCCAATGTGATTTGTTTTCATCACAAGTTATTCCTCAAGGACCAAACAAGGTCATCAGGACAAGGGTCTGTGTGGTGTGGTTTGAGATTCAGTGGAAGTTTGACCTAATCTTGGTCAAACAAGTGGTTTGTATCAGTAGCAGGTTATCAAGCTGTGGCAGAGATTCTGAATCAGGGTTTTGGTTCTCATCCAGTCATTTGTTCATAAGTGTGCACTCAAGGCACGAGGATTAGGGTTTCTCACCCTTGGAGTTTATGATTGACAAATATCGTTCAGTTGAGTCTCCTAAGGCTAGCTGGTTCATGGTGTGTGTAGTGCTTTTTCAGTTCAATTGAGGTTGTAAAGCCATCAAAGAGATTAGAGCAGTTGGTACGTTTTAGGTTGTGTGCAAGTATTTGGTTATGTAGTTCAGGAGTTGTGGTAGTCAAGTGCAATTGGCAAGGTTTAGGTGTTGTTCAAGTGTGGAAGCGTATGTCCATTCCCGTAACCGTTTTATCCATTTTTCATTACCCACTTTCATTTCTTAATCCAATCCTACATCTCATTTCCAATTTAATCCACTTTCCTGAACCATTTTTATTATCTAATTATCCATATCTGTTATCCAAAATCCCTCTTTCAATTCACTTCATTATCCATTCACTTCATTATCCAATATCTATCTTAATCCAATTTCATTTCTATTCACAATAAAAGTCCATTTATTTTTATCTACATTTTCTTTGTCCAATTTCCAATTTCATTATCCATTTTAATCCATTTTCTTTTTCAATTATCCACTTCCTATTTTAATATCCATAATTATTTTCATCCTTGTCTTTATTTTATTTTTTATTTCATTACAAAGAAAAGCCATTCAAAAAGAGGTTTCAGGCCCGTTCATTTTGTCTTGCTACCTTAAGCCCAATCCTTGTTACAATCAAAAGCTACCAAATTAAAAAAAAAAGGGAAATAGTACAGTCTGCCACAGCATGTCACTACAATACAAAAACTCTTCACAAGCTTTGACCTGCAAAAAAAAAAACCTTTACCAGCAAACCGCAGCTCCTCACGCTACGCAACGTACCACACTAGCATATTATACAATTCCAAACGCTCCAAGACCTGCTATCATGAAAGTAACATCACACTGCCATCACAATACAGCTCTCCAAAAAACCTGATACAATGTAAAGTTTGAAAAGGACTCATCAAGTAACAAGAATCAAGGGTGTTGGAGGTTTGATTTCAAAAGGGCAGACAGGTCGTGTTAAAGGGAAAAAACCAAAAACGAAAAAGAATTCAATCAAAAAATCACCAAGACCCGATTCTCTTCGCTTCATCGCAAAAAACCCTCTTCCATCATAAAGCCTCTGCTATATTAACTCTCTAAAACTTCTGCTTCCAAAAGACCAAAAACAACAGAACCTTCACTCTTCAACAAATAACAATAACTCACAGACCTCCCATCAAAACTCCAACATATCTCCAATCCTAATAAAAGACCACCCACATCATCATCATCAATCTTTCATTCTCGTTCAACTTCCTTCAACCTTCACCTCCATTCAACCCACTTCAATAAACCTCCTTCATCTCTGTCCAGCCGTAACCTTGCAACCTTCTGCAAACCCAACCGAATCTCCTTCATCCTCCATCACTCATCTTCACCAACAAACAATAACCCACCTTCTTCAGAAAACAATCATAAACAACCAAAAACTGAAATCATGGCGAATCAAAAAGCGAAAGAGATGGAAGATTAAGAACCCAAAAGCGATCCAGAAGAGAGAAACAAAGCGAGATATTGAGAGTGAGAGGACCCTTCACGAGGGTGGAGAACACCGCGTGTCTGGCCGTGATTTTGATGTCGTTGTTTTTTCTTTGCTTCTGATTCCCCACCGTGTTTTAAGCTAAAGCTTTGTACTGTTGCGAAACCTCATCTTGTTTGTGAGATAATGATGTGTAGATGGTGTTTCGTCTTTTCTATGTTGATTAGGTTTTAAAAATAAAAAAGGGATTCTGATGGTTTGTCTTACTCTTGGGTTGCAGGCCTATGTTTCCTGTCTTCCATGTGAACCGTGTGTTTTAAAGAAAAAGGGAACGATGGGCTTCAGGCCCATCTGACTTCTCTCACACCCCTCTGATTTAAGTGAACCCCTTTCTTTTTTAGTTTTTTTTTAATTTGTTTTGTTTCATAATTTCTAGCATTTTATTTACAATTTCATGTCTCTTTTGTGTTTCTCCATTTATTATGTCTTATTGTTTAACTTTATATTTTGATCCCCATTTCTCTTTATTTGGGCCAATGACATACAAAAAATCATGACTTGTTGATTTATTCTAAATCACCTAAAAGTCTTGATAAATATGAGGCCACTTTTTATTTTCTATTTTGTTGGTCAATGAAAGTCTAATATCAAGATTATCGATTTACCGATTTAAATCTTGATTAAGACGAGATCAACCTTTTTTTATTTCATTTTCTTTATTTTGGGTCAATGATATCATAAAATCTTGACTTTGTTGATTATTTCAAAATGGTTAAAAGTCTAGATATGTATGAGCTCATTTCTTTATTTTTGTTGGTCAATGAAAGTCAAATATCAAGATTATCGATTTACCGATTTAAATCTTGATTAAGACGAGACCACCTTTATTTTTACTTCAATTCCATTCTCTTTATTTGGGTCAATGACATTACACAAATCTTGACTTTGATTATTTCAAATCAATAAAGTCTTGATAAATATGAGGCCACTTTTTTATTTATCTTTATTGGTCGATGAAAGTCAAAAATCTAAGATTATCGATTTATCGATTTAAATCTTGATTAAGACGAGACCACCTTTATTTTTCATTTCGATTTCATTTTCTTTATTTTGGTCGATGACATAACAAATTTCATGGTTTGGTTGACTTCATTGAATCGACAAAACTTTGATCAATATGAGACCCCTTTCTCTTTATTTCAGTTTCATTTACTTTTTAGTTGATGAAAGTCAAGAATCGTTGATTATCGATTTCTCGATTAAATCATGATTAAGACGAGACTATTTCTATTCTAATTCATTTCAATTTTTAATTTCTTTGGATACTGACTTTTTATTTCTCTCTTTGGTGAGACTTGTAAATATTTCATGAGGAAGTCTTGTGAATCACTCCTCTGTTTCTGTCGTGATTGTGGTTGCCTGTTTCATTTGACACATCCTCAATGCTATTCCAAAGGAAAGTTCTCCTAAGTTAACTCATAAGTCAATAAACAAATCACCCCACCTTGGCCTCATAAGAGCCTTTCCCTTTTCTTGGCCTCATAAGAGCCATGAAATCATAACTTAGTAATAGGTTAGAGTTTTAAACTCTATGTGATTCTCATCATCATGAGAACTCATTTTCCCCCATCACAACTTAGATTTAGAGAGTTTCTTAAAACTCTAAGATGAGCTCATACTCATTTCCCCCTGGAACTTTGGCCATATTCAATGGTTCCTCTTTCACCCTTAGTTAGGTGAACTATGGTTGCTCTGATTCCTTAGTCAGATACGTAGGCACAAGATGCGACGTCTTGGCGAGCAAACTTAGTGTACATACCCTTAGGTCTTTACCTTAGCAGATATCTTAGCAAACATAACATAACACAAACTAAACAAGAGGTTCCTGTAGATTACTACAGATACTTAAGGTGCTAATACCTTCCCTTAGTATAACCAACCCCCGAACCTTAGATCTCCCCCCTTTAGGTTTTTCTCGATCTTGAACCTTTCCTTTGGATAAATCAAAGTCAGTTGTGAATTCAAAGAAATGTGATGCAAGTTAATTAATAGCTTGTTATCTGATTCTCACCGCAACAATGTGGTTGATGAAGAGGGTGAGCTGGTACACTATGATTTCTACGCAGATGTCGAACCAGTCAATGCAGCTGAGGCGTTGAAAGATTCGAAGTGGGTAAAAGCAATGAATGAAGAGTTAGAGTCCATCGAAGTCAACAACACTTGGTAACTTGTCGAATTGCCTCAAGGCAAGAAGGCAATTGATATGAAGTGGGTTTACAAGGTGAAGGTGAATCCTATAGGAGAAGTAACTCGACACAAGGCAAGACTTGTGGCGAAAGGATTTCTTCAGAAGGAAGGAATCGACTTCGACGAAGTGTTTGCACCTGTTGCTAGGATCGAAATAATCAGGTTGGTTGTTGGTCTAGCAAATATGAACAATTGGCACACATGTCAGATGGAAGTGAAGTGTGCATTGCTTAATGGTCCCTTAGACAAAGAAGTTTATGTTGCACAACCAACTGGGTATGTGAAACGAGACGAAGAAATAAAGGTGTACAAGCTGCATAAAGCCTTGTATGGACTTAAGCAAGCTCCAAGAGCTTGGAATAAGAAAATCGACAGCTTTTTAAGGGAGAAGGAATTTGTGAAGTCTACGACTGAGCATAGAGTATATGTAAGGAGAAGCAATGGTGAATTTCTTATACCATGTCTCTATGTGATGACCTGTTGATAACAGGAAGTTACAAGAAGGAGATCGAAGATTTCAAACATGACCTAAGTGAGGAGTTTGAAATGTCAGACTTGGGAAATCTCTCATATTTCCTTGGCATCGAATTCTACAAGAATAGTAGAGGTTTGATGATGCACCAAAGAAGATATGCAGGCAAAATACTCAAGAGATTTGAGATGCAAGATTGCAATCCAACTTCGACTCCAACTGAAACCAGATTGCGACTGCCGAAGCAGTCAGATGAAGATGATGTCGACCCAACCCAATACAGAAGACTTATTGGGTCACTTAGATATCTTTGTCACACAAGGCCTGACTTAGCATACAGTGTGGGTATGGTAAGAAGATTCATGCATAAGCCAAAGGTATCACACCTAGCAGCAACGAAGAGGTTACTGAGGTATCTGAAATGGACTCTTAACTACGACATTTTGTTTCTTGCTGCTGATTAAGGAAAAGAATGTAAGTTCGTGGGATACACTGACTCAAGTTAGTGTAGTGATGCTGAGGATCGAAAATCCATAGCTGGCTATGTGTTTATGTTAAGTGGTGCACCAGTTGCTTGGAGTTTGAGAAAGGAGCCAGTAGTGGCATTGTCATCATGCGAAGCAGAGTACGTAGCTGCTTCTCTTTGTGCATGTCAAGAAACATGGATGGTGAACCTGGTCGAAGAGATTACAAGGAAGATTCATGGAGCAATTACCATGAAGATCGACAACATGTCAGCTATCAACTTGGCGAAGAATCCAATAGCACACGGTCGAAGCAAGCACATCGAAATAAGGTTCCATTATCTTCGAGAGCAGGTAGCAGAAGGGAAGATGAACTTGGAACACTACAGAACTGACAATCAGATTGCATATATCATGACGAAGGGAGTGTAGGTCGAAGTTTTCAGAAGACTAAGAGCCATGATGAATATAGACAGTTTAGACACAATGAATTAGGCGGTAGATAGATCAGATTTGATTTAGAAAGATTATATTAGATATTTTGGGCTTTTATAGTTTGAGCTTTAGCTTGAGATGCAAGATAACCTAAATCTATAAATAGGGAGGAACCCTTATCATTGTAATAAACAAGTTTGATAATTCACAGTTTGCAGTTGCAAGTGAATATTGAAAGTTTCCACAGTTTGTGGGCAGAAAGAATTCTGCAGTTTTTCATCTTCTCCAACGCTACTATTTCCCTTTTCTCTTTCTTTTTTCTTTCTCAACCTTTTTCTTTTCGTTTCCATTGTGTGATTGTTAACAATCTTGAGATCAAGATTGAATAGGAGAATTCTCCATAGGTTGTGATGAATTTCCAACAAAACTTAAATTAGCAAGCTTATCTGCACAATGATTTCCTTCCCTATAAATATGAGTTGCCATAAAATTTAAGTTACTCCTAGTTTACATACAGTTGTCCCATCTATTCCCTAGTTTTCAAGGTACGACAGATGGTTTACTGAAGGCAAGCACCACAAGCTTAGAGTCTGTCTCCAACCATAACCTACTCCAATGTTGAGTGGAAACATGCTCCATCGAGAAGATGGCTCCCATAATCTGTGCATAAAGAGCGTTTTCTAATCTAAGATTACACACAAAGCTACCTAAGTAGTTACCATCATGATCCTAAAAATGCCTCTGCATGCCGCTAATAACGAAGTGCCACAGGAGGAAAATGTTAATGCCTCTGCACGCCGCTAATAACGAAGTACCACAAGCTTAGAGTCCGTCTCCAACCACAACCTACTCCAATGATCTTTGTTAAAGGTAGTCTCATAAATATTAATGCCATTGATGGTCTTTTAAAGAGATACGCAGACTGTTCAGGTCAGCTTCGCAACCCTTCCAAATCAATTCTCTGTGTTGGCTCCATGTCTGCTGCTAGACATAGCTTATTTTCTAACAAGCTTAGGTTCACCAAAGGTCAATTACCTTTCTCCTATCTTGGGGTTCCTATCTTTAAGGCCAGCCCTAAATGCTCTTATTTTCAACCTATTATCAAAAAAATCAAGATCAAGCTTGCGGCGTAAAAAGCTTCCCTTCTCTCTATTACTGGAAGAATTCAGTTGGTTCGGTCGGTTACTCATGGCATGATGATGCACTCGCTTATGATTTACTCTTGGCCAGTCAGTTTAATTAAGTACATGGAGAGATGGTTCATAAACTTCATATGGAGCGCAAACATTAATCAAAGGAAGATGGTTATGGTGGCTTGGAAGGATTGTTACAAGTGCTACAAAGATGGGGGGTTTAGGCTTCAGATCTATCAGGCTTATTAATGATGCTACTAATCTGACTCAGTGTTGGAATAATGTCACTTCAGAGGAAGACTGGGCTAGGGTTCTGCGTGTGAGGGTCTATAAAAATGGTAGAAAAATTAATTACCATGTTTTTCCTCAATATGGAGAGGTTATAGCAGCTGTATTGCTGAGGTCGAGCAGCATACGGACTGGTTGATTGGCAACGGTGGCGACATTAATCTATGGACAGATAATTGGTGTGGCATGCGTATTGTGGATTTGCTTCACGTACCTCTGGATCGTCATCACCAAATCAAGGCTAAGTTGAGTAATATTATTCATGGCACCATTATATCTATCCCACAAGATTTATGTACTCTGTGTCTGATTTTGCAGCAGTTGGCTTTTCAGGTGGTGGCGAACCCCTCGCGGATGGATATGAAGGTTTGGTTAAATTCGGAGAACACTCGTATTTATGTTAAGTTGGCTTACGCGCACCTTTGTAGCGGGCATCAAGCATCTTCTTAGGGATCCTTGATTTGATATAAGTCAGTTCCGCCTGTGAAATCTTTGTTGCTTTGGAGACTGGTTTATGCTAAGCTTCCCACAGTTATTTGTTGGTCTCAAGGGGGTGCAACTTCCTTCTATGTGCATTCTCTGTTGGAACATTACAGAGTCTTTGCACCATCTATTATTTTGATTGCAGGCACTCTAAAAACTTGTGGTATTGGCTTGGTGGTTTGTTGGGCAGTAACTCTCCTTTTAATTCCTTGAATGATTGTTTAGATATTCTTGACAGTAGGCATTCGCCGCAATGTAAGGTTGTGATTCTCGTTGTGTAACCAACACTTTTTCTTCTATTTAGTGTGCCAGAAATGCTACCCACTTTCAAAACAGCTTCAAGACATGAAAATCGTATTGCTCGACAATCATTTCGCAGACTGTTCAAGCTGAGAACTCTTCTCTCAATTGCTCTAACAATGAAATTTAGGATTTTGTTATTTTGAAGAATTTGTATGTTACCGTTCACCTTCCAAAAATGAAGCTTTGTAAATAGATTTTGTGGTGTCCTCTTTCCTTAAGTTAGATAAAAAAATTAAGAGATATATATATATATATATATATATATATATATATATATATATATATATGGGCCATAATTCGTTTTAGATATAAAAACTTGTATTCTTTTTTATATTTACAGATTAAATTTAATATATTAGTTCTTTAAAAAAATACCGAGCTAAAAGAATTAAATGAAGATAGTAAAAAAATTAGTATGGGGTGTTTATTTTTTACAAAACGTATAGGTGGTTTAAAATTTATTATTATTCATTTCATATAAGAAAAATTTTCAGCAAATCATACTATTGTAATTTTCTTAAAATACCAGTTCATTTCTATCCATATATTTGGAAATCATGAATGATATTTATTAAATGAAGAACAATACATTGTAGAGAAAAAGAGAGATTGAGGAAGATATTCATTTGATATTGTATTTATTACATTTAAAAATGGCTCTAACTTTACATTTATACTTTTTTTTTTTTAATAAGCAAGATATTGATTTAGAGTACAACCTGAAGGTAGAGAAAAACTCAAGATAGGGGATTTGAATTGGGTTTTTAACAAAACTTTAGTTATTTAAAAACTTTTAACACAAGGGTTAACAAAAAAGAATAAACAGAAGAACACAAGTATTTTTATCATGGTTCACTGTTAACTAAGTTATTCCAGTTCACCTGTCAAGGTGATTTTGCCTTCAACAAGGACTTAATACAATAATCTCGACATATTACAACAAGTTCGTCTAAGTGTTTAGAAAAACACCTTAGCTCTCTCAAGTCTACAGACTAACACTTAGTCACTTGAGAAAATCAATATCAATAAAGATACAAATAGATTGTTTACAGTAATGATTCTTTAAAGCAGATAAAACAAAAGTTTAAGTACAAGGATCTACACAAATATGAGAACCAACTCTTGTGGATAGAGAATGAATATAGAAAGTTTCACTTCTTTTTGTATGTATTCGTTAATTGTTTTATGTAAAAAGGAGTGATCTCTATTTATAGCTGGACGTTGAGGCCTTGAGTGGTATAAGCGTAACTTTTCAACCCATCTGTTACAACGGTAACATTTGACCCGTGAAAGATAAAAGCAGCAAAGTCTCACCATATCCCATGTAGCAGTTGTAACACCCCAAATTTGTAAGAATATTTATTTAGTTTATTTAAATATAATATTCGTGATTTTTGGCGAATTCTGGTGCTTTGGGCATTGTGTGGAATTTTGTGGAGTTTTGGTTATTTAATTAAATAATAGTATATAATATGGAATATATTAGTATTATTATTATTTTAAATAATATTAGAGGAATTAAGGGTAAGATGAACTTTTGAGGAGGATTAGTGAGGGTATTAAGGGGAAAGCCCATTTTAGAAGCCCAAGGGTTTAACAAAAAAGAATTGGGAAGAATATTGTAAAGTGGATTTTGAGGTTTTTGGGGTTTTTGAAGGGTTTATGAGTTATTGATGATTTAGGGGTATTTTCTGATAATCGATGATGGATTATTAAGGGTTGAATTGATTCGGATAAAAATAAGCCTTCGAGGCTAAACCTTTTTGATGATATGTGGGATCTTGTATGAGAAAGGGATTTATGGGGTTTATGAGTATCTTGAGGGTTTGTGAAGGTTTAGGTAATTTTGAGTTAGGATAGTGGAATTAATCGACCTAAATTTCGTAGGTTTTATGCCTTTGATTGCCATGATACCTTTGGAAGCGTTTTGGGGATGTTTTGGGTGAACTCAGGTTGAAATTGTAAGAGCTTTTGGGTCTGATATGCTACTGATGCGTAGCAGCGATTTCCTGAAATCGCGAGTTCGCAAAGTGAACCATTCCTTCGCAAGGCGAACACTCGCCTCAGGCTCACAAAGCGAGCAGCGCAGCGAATGCGCGATGATTTTGTTGGTGAATACTGGATGAATTCTGAAGTGTGATTTCTAGCTCACAAAGCGAATGTTCCAGTGAGTGGATTCGCAAAGCGAATGAGGGTGGCGAGCGAGAGACAGAATGGGAACTCTCTGGTTTTTGTGTGGGATTCTGGGGTTCGGGGGATGTTCGCAAAGCGAACAACCTAGCGAACAGGTTCGCACAGCGAACGCCTGCTGTTCGCGAAAATTGTTTCATGATGTTGTCCTGTCTTGATGTTTTGATGCTGTGATTTTTCTGATGATTTACCATGATGTTATTGATGATCGTGTGATGATGATTTCGTGATGTTTTGATGAAATATTTGATGATATGAATTACCGTGATGTATATTGATGATTATGAGCTGTTTATATATGATGTTTGATGGTTAAGTGATGATATGAATTACCATGAGTGTATTGATGATTATGAGCTGTTTATACTTGATGTTTGATGATTAAATACTGATGTGAATTACCATGAGCTATATTGATGATTATAAGATGATGATGCATGATGTTTTGATGAATAAATGACGATATGACGAATATGAGATTTTGATGAATGATGATGCACGTAATGATTTTATTGACGATGATGATTATTGACGTTGTGTATCATGAATTCATAGCATATTTTGATGATGATGTTAGGACTTCGGTCCAGTGATGATGATGTTAGACTTCGGTCTATTGTGGCTTCCATCCCATTGTGTGGATGTGAAGTGGTTTTTTACACGCTCCGGTTCTTGTGTGGAACCGATCCTAATGACAGGGATCTTTGGAGGGTGATGGCCTAAGTGTCCATCGACTGTGACGATTGGTGCCACATGAATGAGTCTTGTTGTGCATTGCATTTATGTGGCATTTGTTGATATTTATGATGTTGTGTTTTGATGTTTGCCTTGTGATGACTTTGATGATGTTGTATATGATGATGACGTCATTTTATGCATATCTCGTTTTTATATTGATTATAATGAATTGTGATTACTCACCCTGCCTGTTTGAATGTTGCCTCCACGTGGGTAACATGCAGGTGATCAGGATTAGTCATAGATGCTTCGAGGAACTTTTGAAGTATTATTTACTTTTGGTCGATGTAAAGGGTCTTGCTCTGATAGTGTAACATCGGGTTGGGTCGTTGAGTCGAACCAGGTTGAGTTTTATTTGGTTGTTATTTTGTTGTTATTTTGATGATTATGGTTTTGTTTCAAAAACCCTTTGGTGGGATTTTGTGGTTATGGTGGATCTGCTGCCCTTTGAGGCATTTTTGAGTTATTTTGAGGAAAACTCATTGTTTACGGAGCAACTTTTGTTGATTTGATTTTATTGAGAAATGTGCACCCTTTGAGGTGATGCTGATTTATTTAATGATTTTATGTTTAATCCGCTGCGATATTTGTGGGGTAGAAAAGTGTGTTACATTAGTGGTATCAGAGCAGGTCGGTCCGTCCGGCCAGGTTGTCTAATGTTGTCTAGTCCCTAGTGTGCGACATGTGTATGAAAACACTGTCGATACTTGTTTAGTTTTCCATTTGCAGGTTGGGAATGAAACAAGTGGGGGAGAAGATGATGCTTCTCCAAGATGCTTCAAGTGTGGGGCGATGGCTAAGAGTGGTGTTGGACGCTACAATAGTTTGCTAAGATAGTTTGTACCGCCTCATGATAGTCAGCTGTTATTAACAAATTAAGGAGCTGATCACCTTTAATCTCTTATTGATAATAGACGGGATCGTGTTGGATGGGATAGACGTGTCTTGCGAGCTTAAGTGGTGTGCGCAACGACTTGTTTGGAGTTAAGCCAAGTGCTTACAGATGGTTTTGATGAGTCTATGCAGGATGGTGCTAAGATGTTTATGTTGAGGGTAACTTTGGGTACTAGTGAAGGTGGAGAAATGGGTGTTTTGCCTGGTGTTTGTGAAATTTCAGAAGTGTTTCCTGATGACGTAAGTGATTGGCCTCCAGGGCGTGAGGCAGAGGTTGTGGCGGATTTAATACCAGGTATGAGTCCGGTGTCAATGGTTCCTTACCGAATGTCTGCATCTGAGTTGGGAGAATTGAAGAAACAATTGGAAGAGTTGTTTGGGATGAAGTTGTCGACTGAGTGTTTCTCTGTGGGGTGCTCCTATATTGTCGGTGAAGAAGAAAGATGGTAGTATGAGATTGTGTGTGGATAATAGATAGTTGAATAAATTAACGATCAAGAATAAGTATCCACTTCTGAGGATTGATGATTTGATGGATCAATTGGTGGGCACTTATGTTTTGGCAAGATTGATTTCAGGTCTGGTTATCATCAGATTCGTGTTAAGCCTGATGATATTTTGAAGACAACTTTCAGGACGAGGTGTGGTGACTATGAGTATACTGTGATGTCGTTTGGTGTATCTAATGCACCTGGTGTTCATGAAGTATATGAATCGGATTTTTCATGAGTATTTGGATAAGTTTGTGGTGGTTTTTATTGACGATATTCTGCTATACTCTAAGCCTGAAGAAGAGCATGCTGAGTAATTGAGGACTCTATTGCAGGTGTTGAAAGAGAAGAAGTTGTATGTGGAGCTATCGAAGTGTGAGTCCTGGTTGAAGGAAGTGAGTTTTCTTGGCCATGTGATTTTGAGTGGTGGAATTGCTGAAGATCCTTCTAAGATTGATGCGGTGTTGCAGTGGGAGACTCCGAAGTCTGCTATTGAGATACGAAGTTTTCTGGGATTAGCGGGTTATTACCGCAAGTTTATCGAGGGCTTTTCTAAGTTGGCATTACCTTTGACTCGGTTGACTCGAAAGGGTCAAGCTTTTGTATGGGATGTAGCTTGTGAGGAGAGTTTCATAGAATTAAAGAAGAGATTAGCGACCCCTCCAGTGTTGATTTTGCCTAATCCGAGTGAATCTTTTATGGTGTATTGTGATGCGTCGAAGATGGGTCTTGGTGGAGTGCTGATGCAGAATGGTCAAGTTGTTGCCTATGCTTCGAGACAATTGCGAGTTCATGAGAGGAATTATCCTACACATGACTTGGAATTAGCCGCTGTGGTGTTTGTGTTGAAGATTTGGAGACATTATCTGTTTGGCTCTAAGTTTGAAGTGTTCAGTGATCATAAGAGTCTGAAGTACTTATTTGATTAGAAAGAATTGAATATGAGGCAGAGAAGGTGGTTAGAGCCATTGAAGGATTCCGATTTTGATTTGAGCTATCATCCTGGCAAAGCAATTGCAGTTGCTGATGCATTGAGCATGAAGTCATTGCATATGTCGATGCTTATGGTGAAAGAATCAGAATCAATTGAGCAATTCCGAGACTTGAGTTTGGTGTGTGAAGAGACTCCTGACAGTGTGAAGTTGAGAATTTTGAAGTTGACTAGTGGTATTCTAGAAGAGATCAGAGTGGGACAACAATCTGACTTGAAGTTAGTGGACCAGTTGACTTTGATAAACCAAGGTAACGGAGGAGAATTTCGGATCGACGAGGATGGTGTGTTGAGGTTTCGAGATAGAGAGTATGTTCCAGATGTTCCAGGAATTAAGAAGAGCATTCTTGAGGAAGGACATCGAAGTAGATTGAGTATTCATCCCGGTGCTACGAAGATGTACCAGGATTTGAAGAATCTGTTTTGGTGGTCAGGTATGAAGAAGGATATTGCGGAGTTTGTTTATGCGTGTTTGACTTGTCAAAAGTCAAAGATTGAGCATCAGAAGCCTTTAGGTATGATGCGGCCATTGAACACTCCAGAATGGAAGTGTTCCATGAATTTTGTGTCGGGATTGCCGAGGACTGCTAAGGGAAATGATTCCATTTGGGTGATTGTGGATAGATTAACTAAATTGACTTATTTCTTGCCGATGAAGATTAATCATTCTATGCAGAAGTTAGTCGAGATGTACATTGAGGAGATTGTGAAGTTACATGGGATACCTTCGAGCATTGTGTAGGATAGAGATCCAAGATTTACATCTAGGTTCTGGAAGAGTTTGCAAGATGCTTTGGGTACTAAGCTAAGGATGAGTTCTGCCTATCATTCGCAGACGGACGGACAGACAGAAAGGACTATCCAATCCTTAGAGGATTTGCTGAGAGCTTGTGTGTTGGATCACGGAGGATCTTGGGATAGCCATTTACCATTGATTGGGTTCACATACAATAATAGTTTTCATGCTAGTATTGGGATGACGCTGTATGAAGCTTTGTGTGGAAGGAGGTGTAGGACTCCATTGTGTTGGTATGAATTGGGTGAGAGTGTGGTACTCGAACCTGAGATTGTGCAAGAGACGACCGAGAAGATTAAGATGATCCAAGAAAGGATGAGAGCATCGTAGAGTCGCCAGAAGAGCTATCATGATAAGAGGAGGAAGACACTCGAATTCCAAGAGAAAGATCACGTGTTCTTGAGGGTGACACTAGTGACTGGTGTGGGTCGAGCTTTGAAGTCTAGGAAGCTCACTCCATGTTTTGTTGGTCCATATCAAATCTCGCAGAGGATAGGAGGGGTAGCCTATCGAGTTGCTTTACCGCCTTCACTTGCAAATTTGCATGACGTGTTCCATGTGTCTCAGTTGAGAAAGTACATTTCGGATCCGTCGCATGTGATTTAGATGGATGATGTACAAGTGAGGGATAACTTGACAGTAAAAGCTTTACCTGTGCGGATTGACGGTCGAGAGATGAAGCAACTGCAGGGTAAAGGCATAACTTTGGTGAAGGTGTTGTGGGGCGGACCAGCTGGCGAAAGTTGGACTTAGGAACATGAAGATCAGATGAGGGAGTCGTATCCGACTCTATTTCCTTGAGGTAATTTTTGAGGGCGAAAATTATTTAAGTGGGGGAGAGTTGTAACACCCCAAATTTGTAAGAATATTTATTTAATTTATTTAAATATAATATTCGCGGATTTTGGCGAATTCTGGTATTTTGGGCATTGTATGGAATTTTGTGGAGTTTTGGTTATTTAATTAAATAATAGTATATAATATGGAAAATATTAGTATTATTATTAATTTAAATAATATTAGAGGAATTAAGGGAAAGATGGACTTTTGAAGAGGATTAGTGAGGGTATTAAGGGGAAAGCCCATTTTAGAAGCCTAAGGGTTTAACAAAAAGGAATTGGGAAGAATAGGATTCATTTGGTTAGATCTCGAAAATAAGGAGAAAGGTGCAGAGCTCTGAGGAAAAAGGGAAAGGCGAGGATTCGAGAAGGTTTCCGAAGACTCAATAGAGAAAGCTTTGAATCGACAATCTAAGGTATGGGGAGTATTACCTTTCATTGTTTTCAATATAGAGATTCGATGTATTGTAAAGTGGATTTTGAGGTTTTTGGGGTTTATGAGCTATTGATGATTTAGGGGTATTTTCTGAGGATCGATGATGGATTATTAAGGGTTGAATTGATTCGGATAAATAAGCCTTCGAGGCTAAACCTTTTTGATAATATGTGGGATCTTGTATGAGAAAGGGATTTATGGGGTTTATGAGAATCTTGAGGGTTTGTGAAGGTTTAGGTAATTTTGAGTTAGGATATTGGAATTAATCGATCTAAATGTCGTAGGTTTTATGCTTTTGATTACCATGATGTCTTGGGAAATGTTTTGGGGATGTTTTGGGTGAACTGAGGTTGAAATCGTAAGAGCTTTTGGGTCTGATATGCTACTGATGCGTAGCAGCGATTTCCTGAAATCGCGAGTTCGCAAAGCAAGTAATTCCTTTGTAAGGCGAACACTCGCCCCAGGCTCGCAAAGCGAGCAGCGCAGCGAATGCGCGGTGATTTTGTAGGTGAATACTGGATGAATTCTGAAGTGTGATTTCTAGCTCGCAAAGCGAATGTCCCAGCGAGTGGATTCGCAAAGCGAATGAGAATGGCGAGCGAGAGACAGAATATGAACTCTTTGGTTTTTGTGTGGTATTTTGGGGTTTGCGGGATGCTCGCAAAGCGAACAATGATGCTCCGCAAGCGCATGGATTTATCGAAGTAATATAAAAGATTGTCGAACCCACAGAGACCAATGTCAACCTACCGTTATCTATCGTTGCGTTGTAAAGCTAAGGCTAATGATAATTGATAAAAGGGAAACTAAGACTAGAACTAAAATAAAACTAAGAGAATATGATAAAGAAAGAGAGACTGGAATATGGATTCCGCGCTCCTAAAGGACTTTGTAGAATTCGGGTACTAATTTTGACTATAACTTAGTTCCGTAGAATATACCAACTTAAAGACTCTGCCTCACGCTCTTGCGGTATTAACTAAAGCCATACTTCCTAATCCCAAGATTTTTCTCCCGCTCGCCCGGTAACTAAGAAATACGTTTTGAAAGCCAATAATATCCTAACCAACATCTAAAGCACTCCCGCTGTATTTAGATATGGTGCCTAATTTCCACTATCCGGTTCGACCCCCACGCTCTCGTAGTGCCGGCTCTAACCTTAATTAATTTCTCACTCTCGTGACAAAATCGTGTTAAATAACCTCTCACTCTCATGACAAAGTTATTTAAATTATACTTGTAAATTAAAACCAAAACAGGATTTTTAATCATAAGTTCGCACCTATTATTTTCTACCGAGTCCCGTCGGAACGACGGTCCTCCCAAACCGGACTCAAGACTATTTAGCTAGACATGGATAGGGAAATAAACATGCAGATATGATAACAAACTAAAATTGGAAACATGTTTTGGGAATTAAATAAGAAAACGATAAGATAAATAACAATAAATAAAACCTGGAATAAAGAGCTTTGAAATAATATACTGAAAATCTTGAATGCGACTCCGGTTGCAGGAAATAAAATGACAGAAAATAAAATCCTAAAACTAATATTGGTAATAGTCCTCCGATGTGGAGAACTATTACTTTTACATGAATAATTTAAAACTGGCTAAAAACTAAACAAGGAAATCTGGCTCTGAACATGAAACTTAGAAAAAGAATGGACGACGACCCCCTTGGCTTTCGAATCCGTCTCATATATATAGCCTCAGTATTTGCAATTGTTGGAGAGAATATAGGAGCACCACTTAGTTGGTTGCAAGAGTTGGAGACCTAGGAATTCTCGGAAGAAATGTGATCGTGTGAAAACTGCTTCCTTTCATGGCCACGTCTGTGTTGTGAACGTTATGACCTTTTTAGTGCGCGTGACGATCGTGGTGTTCTGTGATGCTCGTGATGCATTTTGAAGCTGCCACGGTCGTGGCGTACCTGTGACGATCGTCACATCAGCAAAGTTTGATTTCTGCAATTTTTCTTCTCTTTTCTGCTCTTTTCTTGCATGTTTTGCTTCTTTTCCACACTTAGCATACTTTGACTTGGAAAATGGGATTACCTGCAAAAACACTTAAATAATCTCGAGAAAATTGGATATTAGACGAAAACGATATAATAATTGAATGTAAATCAAGGCCAAAATACGATATATTTTCGTGTTATCAAACACCCCCACACTTAAACCTTTGCTTGTCCTCAAGCAAACCATGACTCGTAAGAAAAATAGTGTATACGGATACTCATCCTAGGCTGCCAACTCTACTTCGGTTAAGTTTGTATCGATAGGTACTTGCTCACACATTAAGGATATCGTAACAACACAATTCCGCTTTTGCGGTCATCAACCTCCATCCTATACAAACCAATCCGAATCATGTCATTATACCTAAACCTAACTTACTCATCCTTCTTTCATCCCTTTTCATTCTGGTACAATCACATTAAGCCCGTTATCCTTTCACGTTCATGGTAGGATAGCCTGTTAATGACTATGATCTCATTATTATCATTTTTTTTTCTTTTGCACATTGGCTTAAATATCAATAAAATAAAGAAGCTTGCACCGTTGGGCTAAATGATCGGGTGAGGATCACCTAACTTAGAAGGAGCATTCATTTTCATTCATTCATTTTCTTTTCTTCTTTTACCTTTTAAGCTTGAGATCATACACTTATTTGCATCGGCTTCCTACTTAGTGTGTGCTTAGGATGGTGCTGACTGCTAAATAAACTACTTAGGGACTACTAAAGGGGTGAGAACCTAAGGCTACGGCATAACAAGTACTCAAATCGATTTCCATAATTTAGAGGCTCACGGTGTTAAGACGATACCGATCTTGCATAATTTTCCCAAGTCTCACAATCTAACCTCAATTTCGTCTGTAACCTAAGATTTTCAAAAGAAATACTATTTTTAACTAAAAAAATTTTCAAAATATTTGGTATGGGAAAGTCGATAAACAACATAAAATTAACATAAAGACTCGACAACACATGCACAGACGGACGAAACATTTAAATTAGAAATTTTTTTAAAATTATGCTGGAAAACAGTAAATCTAACTAGAAAACGGTAAAATGAAAGTGGTAAATGTTCCTCCCCCACACTTAAACCAAACATTGTCCTCAATGTTTTGATAAAAGGTGAAAAAGGAAAGATAGAACCTGTATGAATGCCATTGCGTGCTACCACGGCCAAATTCGCGCTGATTCTTCCCTTGTTGTCCCTGTCTTCGCTGGCCACTTCTACTTCGGCGTCTTGTACTACGAGTTATCTGAATTTGCTGAAACTTCATTTTCTTGAAGCCGCTCATTATATTGCTTATTTCTGAAGGAAGTACTCATCATTGGTGTCACCACCAGCAGCGACATTCGTAGGAATGTCCGTGGGCACTAACTCATCTTAAGGGATTGTCATATAGAGATCTTTCACCTAAATGTAGCTGAGACGTGATAGCGATACAATTCTTTATTCTCTGCAAACACAAACAATAAAAGTAAAACATTAAATTAAAAGCTCGCGGGTTGCCACCCACGCAGGGCTTTGTTTAACGTCGATAGCTCGACGGTTAGGATTGTTAATCTGAGGTTTCCATGGCCATTTATCAAGCCATCTCACATATCCCTCACCTTTTCTTTTCTTCCTTCTGTGGGGTGGTTCATTCTTTTGAACTTGTGGTGGTGGTTCTGGATCTATGCTAAGTATCAGCTTTTCAAGTTTTGGCTTAGTTATGTCATCCACCACCTCAAAGTTTAACCTTACCCTCTTAACACTAATGATTTCCTTAGTTTGGTCTTCAAATTTTCTCTTTTTATGCAAGACCTCAGACAAGGGTGCGTGGATAATTTTCCATACATGCACATACGTTTTGGAGTCTGCAAACTTATACGGGAAAGGATATGGTGGGGTATATGGAGGGTGATCAACAATTCGTGCTTCATTCTCTACCTCTTCGATAACCTCGTTTGTGGATGGTGTTGGTGAATTTGTCTCAATCTCAACTCTTTTCTCACCATAACTCTCATCAACCTCATTATCACTCTCCTCAGGATTTTCGAGTTGTCCTTCACTACTGGTTGTTATAACATACACATTCGCCTCAGGGGAGGGACATATAGGTGTCAGTGCAAGCAGTAAGGTTTGGGTCTCCAATGCCTCAGTGTGAGTCACAAGGGACTCGACCACGGTGTTCAGCCGCCTAAGGGTCTCATGATTATCGAGATGTTGTCTTTTAAACTCTTCATTCTGGATAGTTTGTGCGTCCACAAAGTGCTCCATCATAGATTCTAGTCTAGCATTGGTTGATGTTTCAATGAAATCCTCCATTAATGTTTCGAGGTTGGACTGAACGAATTCTTGCGGTTCTTCAAAATATTGAGAGTGGTGATTTGGGCGGAAATGAGATAGCGTCGCGTGGAAATCTTCTATTAGTATTTCGAGATTGGAATTATGTGATTCTTGCGGTTCCTCAAAATTTTGGGAATGGCAATCATAGGAAAAATTTGGTTGCGGTTCCTCAAAATATTGGGAGTATTGCGGTTGATAATTGTAGAAAAAATTTGGGTGCGGCTCCTCAAGATATTGTGAGTGGTTATCATAGAGAAAATTTGGGTGATACATAGTTTTTAAATTTTTTTTTTAAATTTTTTTATTATTATATATATATATATTTTTTTATAGGAGTGCCTTAGTCTATACGGTGCAACAACGGAATCACAATATTGACTGTTGGTCCCCGGCAACGGCGCCAAAAACTTGATGCTCCGCAAGCGCACGGATTTATCGAAGTAATATAAAAGATTGTCGAATCCATAGAGACCAATGTCAACCTACCGTTATCTATCGCTGCGTTGTAAAGCTAAGGCTAATGATAATTGATAAAAGGGAAACTAAGACTAGAACTAAAATAAAACTAAGAGAATATGATAAAGAAAGAGAGACCGGAATATGGATTCCGCGCTCCTAAGGGACTTTGTAGAATTCGGGTACTAATTTCGACTATAACTTAGTTCCGTAGAATATACCAACTTAAAGACTTTGCCTCACGCTCTCGCGGTATTAACTAAAGCCATACTTCCTAATCCCAAGATTTTGCTCCCGCTTGCCCGGTAACTAAGAAATACGTTTTGAAAGCCAATAATATCCTAACCAACATCTAAAGTGCTCCCGCTGTATTTAGATATGGTGCCTAATTTCCACTATCCGGTTCGATCCCCACGCTCTCGCAGTGTCGGCTCTAACCTTAATTAATTTCTCACTCTCGTGACAAAATCGTGTTAAATAACCTCTCACTCTCGTGACAAAATTATTTAAATTATACTTGGAAATTAAAACCAAAACAGGATTTTTAATCATAAGTTCGCACCTATTATTTTCTACCGAGTCCCGTCGGAACGACGGTCCTCACAAACCGGACTCAAGACTATTTAGCTAGACATGGATAAGGAAATAAACATGCAGATATGATAACAAACTAAAATTGGAAACATGTTTTGGGAATTAAATAAGAAAACGATAAGATAAATAACAATAAATAAAACCTGGAATAAAGAGCTTTGCAATAATATACTGAAAATCTTGAATGCGACTCCGGTTGCAGGAAATAAAATGACAGAAAATAGAATCCTAAAACTAATATTGGTAATAGTCCTCCGATGTGGAGAACTATTACTTTTACATGAATAATTTAAAACTGGCTAAAAACTAAACAAGGAAATCTGGTTTTGAACATGAAACTTGGAAAAAGAATGGACGACGACCCCCTTGGCTTTCGAATCCGTCTCATATATATAGCCTCAGCATTTGCAATTGTTGGAGAGAATATAGGAGCACCACTTAGTTGGTTGCAAGAGTTGGAGACCTAGGAATTCTCGGAAGAAATGTGATCGTGTGAAAACTGCTTCCTTTCATGGCCACGTTTGTGTTGTGAACGTTATGACCTTTTTGGTGCGCGTGACGATCGTGGTGTTCTGTGACGCTCGTGATGCATTTTGAAGTTGCCACGGTCGTGGCGTACCTGTGACGATCGTCACATCAGCAAAGTTTGGTTTCTGCAATTTTTCTTCTCTTTTCTGCTCTTTTCTTGCATGTTTTGCTTCTTTTCCATACTTAGCATACTTTGACTTGGAAAATGGGATTACCTGCAAAAACACTTAAATAATCTCGAGAAAATTGGATATTAGACGAAAACGATATAATATTTGAATGTAAATCAAGGCCAAAATACGATATATTTCCGTGTTATCAAACAACCCAGCAAACAGGTTCGCACAGCGAACTCTGCAACGAACGCCTGCTGTTCGCGAAAATTGTTTCATGATGTTGTGTTGTCTTGATGTTTTAATGCTGTGATTTTTCTGATGATTTACCATGATGTTATTGATGATCATGCGATGATGATTTCGTGATGTTTTGATGAAATATTTGATGATATGAATTACTGTGATGTATATTGATGATTATGAGCTGTTTATATATGATGTTTGATGGTTAAGTGATGATATGAATTACCATGAGTGTATTGATGATTATGAGCTGCTTATACTTGATGTTTGATGATTAAATACTGACGTGAACTACCATGAGCTATATTGATGATTATAAGATGATGATGCATGATGTTTTGATGAATAAATGACGATATGACGAATATGAGATTTTGATGAATGATGATGCACATAATGATTTTAGTGACGATGATGATTATTGACGTTGTGTATCATGCATTCGTAGCATATTTTGATGATGATGTTAGGACTTCGGTCCAGTGATGATGATGTTAGACTTCGGTCTATTGTGGCTTCCATCCCATTGTGTGGATGTGAAGTGGTTTTTGACGTGCTCCGGTTCTTGTGTGGAACCGATCCTAATGACGAGGATCTTTGGAGGGTGATGGCCTAAGTGTCCATTGACTGTGACGATTGGTACCACATGCATGAGTCTTGTTGTGCATTGCATTTATGTGGCATTTGTTGATATTTATGATGTTGTGTTTTGATGTTTGCCTTGTGATGACTCTGATGATGTTGTATATGATGATGACGCCATTTTATGCATATCTCGTTTTTATATTGATTATAATGAATTGTGATTACTCACCCTGCCTATTTGAATGCTGCCTCCACGTGGGTAACGTGCAGGTGATCAGGATTAACCGTGGATGCTTCAAGGAACTTTTGAAGTATTATTTGCTTTTGGTCGATGTAAATGGTCTTGCTCTGATAGTGTAACATCGGGTTGGGTCGTTGAGTCGAACCATGTTGAGTTTTATTTGGCTGTTATTTTGTTGTTATTTTGATGATTATGGTTTTGTTTCAAAAACCCTTTGGTGGGATTTTGTGGTTATGGTGGATCTGCTGCCCTTTGAGGCATTTTTGAGTTATTTTGAGGAAAACCCGTTGTTTACGGAGCGAATTTTGTTGATTTAATTTTATTGAGAAATGTGCACCCTTTGAGGTGATGCTGATTTATTTAATGATTTTATGTTTAATCTGCTACGATATTTGTGGGGTAGAAAAGGGTGTTACAGTAGTACTGACTGATAATCAATTTATATCAATAAAGGCCAGTCTACCCGTATAGATACTTCCTTCACACGTTTCTATCTTGTCTATCTTTTCTAATTAGTTTTATCTTGTAAGATCAGTGACTAAAAGAATGCATGTTTTTCCGAGTCTTCAGTGTCTTTAAGATTCTTAGAAATGCTTATTTCAGAATCCTTAGAATACGCTCAGTAGAGTCTTGTATTCAGAGTCTTCAGAGTTTGAACTTCATAAATGATATCTTCAGAGTCTTCAGAAAAGTCGTTCAATCAGAACCTTTGTCTTCAGAGTCATCAGAGTAGTTTATCAGAGCTAGAAGCATAATACTTTCTTTGTCTTCAAAGGTATTCAACATTCATCAGAACCGCTAATGTTTCTTTAGAAAAGAACAAAGTGGATTCTTTTAGACATGCCTGAGATTCTTGAGAGTTATCTAGAATTAGTTTTTAGTATCCAATCTGAGATATACTTAAAGAAATTCATTAGAGTACATAATTGTTACATAGAAATATAAGTATTTTTATCATCAAAACTAGAGATTATATGCAGAACCAAAATCTTGTTCTAACAATCTCCCCCTTTTTTATGATGACAAAACCATGTATTTGATGGAACAATATGTACGAGTATATATGCAACTAATGTTAACTTTCATAAATATATCAGAGTTAAGTTTAAAAAGAATCCCCCTGAGATATACCAGCTCCCCCTAAGTCAGAATCTGGTTGATAAATAATAATCTTAAGAGATATCAGAACTATGTTGACTTATCAGAGCATGAGTTTGAAACTTTTACAGTGAATCGTATGGGCTTGATCTAGTTTCAGATGGTTCCTGAAAGAAGATATTCATATATATATATATATATATATATATATATATATATATATATATATATATAGTACCCTAAATTTTGACCAAAGTTTTTTCCTTCTTTTGGGTTTTTGGTGTTACTAGGGGTGTCATTTGGGCTTTGGGGCGTGCCATTGCTTTGGGCTCATTTTTGGGTTTTTGGGTTTATATAAAGTTTTTACATGTAATTAGGATTTAGATTTATTTTTAGCTCGTTTATTTTAAGGCAAGGTTTTATTCTAGGATTTTTCTTGATTATAAGAAATTGTTGGGGATTGCATTCATTTTAGAGTAGAAGTAATCAGGTTTTTATTAAAATGTGGGCTTTTAGAGTTTTATTTTTTAGAGTTAAATGTGTTTATTATTAGTGGTCTTTAGAAGGGATTTGTGCTTGGGTTTTTAATTAGGGATAGTGTGTTATTAATAGTTAAGGTCAAGAGATTTTTATTATTAATTCTTTATAATTAGTATTAAATATTTTTATCTTTTTACATTTTTATCAAATTTCTATTTATTGAACTTTTTTTAGGAGCAATTGTTTTAATTAAAGATTTGGATTTTTAAGTATTAATTAGGGCTTCAGGTGAATTAGTATTGGATTTTATTTAATAACATAACTACTAATTATTATTTCTTTAGATGTTGTGTTTATTTTTTCATTTTTGTACGGAGCGGGTCTTTGTTATTTTTTGTCCTATTACTTTATTTACTGATTATTATTATTTGAGAATTTATTTTATTGGGTCAAAGGGTTGACCCACTTCTTCTTCTTCCTCTGACCCTAGCCGTGCGCGCAGAGATTGGAAAATCAAATCAATTTCATTAAATTTTTTGAATCAAAATGGACACAAATCGATTACAAATCACAATCAATCAAAAGGTACAAGTATCAAATTAAATCCTAATTCTAAAAAAACAACATAAAATCGGAACGAATCAAATCATAATCAGAGTTACATAAAAAATTTCCTAAAGTGGATTAATCTAACTAAAATCTAAACCTGACCTAAGTCTATAAAAAGAAAAGAGATTAGGGAGAAAAGGGTTGGAATCGGAGACTCGGAGAGGGGGAGACGGACGAACATAAACAAGTCTTGAAGTTTGGATTCACCTGCAAAAAAGGAGAAGGGGATTAGAGGAAATAAACAAAGACGATAAAGATAAAACACTACCAAAGTCACGGCCAGGACGGTAAATAAAGAAAAAACTTAGCCTTTTTAAGATCTTGATTTTGATCGTTGTTGTTGTTTGCGTTTCTGGGTATAGGTTAGGGTTAGGGTTCGTATATAGGGTTAGGGTTCTTAGGGTTGGGGTTAGGGTTCGTCCGGTTAGGGGAGGGTTCTTTAGGGTTCTTGGGGGATTTTGTTTGAAATTATGGGTTTTGGTTGAAGGTAAGATAGGGTTCTTCGTTTGGGGGGTTAGGGTTCATGCAATTTGGGTTAGGGGTCATTAGTTCTGGGTTAGGGTTCTTGGGTTCTAGGTGGATGTTCATCATCCAGATGAACACGGGTGCAGATTCCGGTGATCTTCCACCGGAAATCTAGGATTAAGGACGGTTGGAGGCGGCCGACGGTGTTTGGGGTGGTGGTCGGAGAAAGGGAGGTAGAGAGACGTGAGAGAGCGAGGGACTTAGAGAGAGAGAGAGAATGAGTAAGAGAGAGAAAGGAAAAGGAAAATGGAGGGTGTTCTGAGGAAATGAGGGATCATGTACTCCCTCCGTGACGCCACTGATTCCTGCCAAGTGGCACTCTCTGGACCACGCAGAGCGGTTGACTTTCCAGTCAACCCAAGATCCTGCGCGTGTATTCCTATCATGAGTCTACATTGACTATTAATCTGGGCCGTCGTTTCTTCTTACTTTGAGATCAAGAGATGATGTGAGTTTCAGGGATAACCGTTGGATCTCCATCCAACGATCCGACTCCCCCCACTGTAACTGGTTTTGTTCCTTTTTTTTTTAACTGGATTTAGTAATTGGGCCCTGCGCCCTAATGACTTCCCGCACCCCTAGTATGGCAAGCCCGTTACTAGTTCAGTGTAATCTACATCCCCCTGGTTTTTATTATTTATTTTGTTTTTTTATGAGATTATTTTAGGTTTTTTTGAATAATTAAATTGTTAGTCTAGTTTAATTACTTTTAATTGGGTTTTGTTTTAGGGTTGAGGGGTAATTAGATTGTTAATTTGATTTAATTGGTTAAATTAGTTACATAATTTAACTATTGAGTAGGTTAATTTTATCTAGGGTTTTACTTAATTAAATCAATAATTTAATTTAATTAAGGGTTAAAAAAGTAGGTTTTTTTTAGAGAATTTGCTTTAGGATTTTTAGGATTAAATTAATAACTTGATCTAATTTTTAAGTTAGGGAAATAATTAGGATTTAGGTTTTGTATTTAGATTGCCCACTTAATTGTTTAATTAGCTTTTGGATTTCAATAAGGGTTATAATAGGATTCTGGGATTAAAGATTATTAGGATAAATGGTTAAATCATTTTAGGATAGGAATTATGTATAGATTGAAATAGCTTGGTATTTTTAAATAAGGGGGTTTGTTAGAATGCTCCTAGGAATATTTGGTTTATTAAAAATAGGGTTTTGGGGTTTAGAAATAACTGGATTTTATATAATTAATTTGGAGTTTTAAAAAGACCTTTTTAGGGTTATGGGTTTATTTAAGATTTTATAATGTTGGTTTGGGATTTAAAACTATTGGTTTATGGAAAACATTTTTGGGTGTAGGAGTTTAATTTTGGGGTTAGGGGATTTTTAATTAAGATTTTTATTAATTTGGGGTTGGGATTTTAAACCTTTTTTTATGTTATTTAAAACATTTTTGTGGGTTGAGCGATTTTTAAGTCTTATAATTAGGATTTTCGTTAATTTGGGTTTGGGTTCAAAAACTATGTTTTTATTTAAAACTTTTTTTGTTTTTTTGTTTATGGGATTTTAATTCTAATATAATTAGGTTTTTGTTAATTTGGGTTTGGACTTTATTTTAAATAAAAAGTCTTATATATAAAAAAAATGTTTTTTTCTTTTGTTTCAAGCAAGGTTCTTTTAAAGAGGATTTTATCCTTGGATATGGGGATTCTAGGTAAGGGTTTTAAGGGGAATTTAAAGGATTGAGATTTAGGGATAATTATCATTAATATAAGGGATATAAGGGATTTCTAAGGTTTTAAAATTTGGGAATAAAGCTCTTGGTCCGAGAGCCTAAATAAAGGATGGGATTTGGGATTGAGGAATTAAACTCTTGATATCCGAGAGTATAAATAAAAGGATTAAGGGATAAAGCTCTTGGTCCGAGAGCCTAAATAAGGGAAGGGATATGGATTTTTTGGGATAAAACTCTTCCTCCGAGAGTATAAACAATGGACAAAGGGATTTAAGGGATAAAACTCCTCATCTAGGAGTATAAACACTAGATTTAAGGGATATAACTCTTTATCCAAGAGTATAAATAGTGGATGGGATTTAGGGATATGATTTGGGATTTAGGAATAGGATTAGGGGGTAGGAATAGGGGAGGTGAACTACGGTTACTCTGATCCTTCATTTTGAGGGTACGTAGGCATAAGGTTGCAAACCAACCCTAGCGAGTATAATTAATAAAAAACTTAGGTTTTCTCATATTTTAGACAAACAAACATACCCTAAATTCAAAGGTGGATCCCATTGAGTACAATGGAAGTGAGGGATGCCTAACACCTTCCCTTCACTTAACCGACTCCCGAACCGTAGGAATCTCTACCTTAGGATTAGGATATTTAGGTTTATCATTATTTTCCTTAAAAAATATGGCCGCGACAATATGTATATATGTTAGAATGTAAGAATGTAAGCAATGATATCTAGAGAGTTAGATATGATATAAATCAAATACTAATTCTATCCCCCTTTTTGTCATAATAAAAAATCACATTAAAAACCAGAGTGATCCAAAATGATACAAGAAAAGCAGTTTTGAACAAACGAAACTTAAAGAGAAAGAGCCTAAGTGCCTATGTTTAGAGGGAGGAGAGATTTTCTGAAGTAGTTGAGCAAAAAGGTCTTGAATATTATTATTAGTTTCATCTTGCTTCTCAAGTCTGAGTCTGACAAATTTCTGTTTATTTTGCATTTTTTTCCAGAGTTTTCATCATGAGTGGAAATAGTGCAGGGTCAGAACTCTCTACTGATTATTTACCAGCAGTATCCTTGCTAACGGCTGCTTGCTTTCCAGCTTCTTCAGCTTTTTGTCTCTCAGCTTCTTTTCTTGCAGCTAATTCAGCAGCTTCTCTTTCTGTAGTCTTCTGAGCTTCCAATCTTATTTCTGCTTCTTTGACAAACTTATCCTTTTCTTGATCACATAAACTTCTGAGTTTGTTAAAGTCACCATTTAGCCATTCACTTAAACTGTTCCAGCAAGTGTCCACATATGAAGGATCAATGCTAGATTTTGAATCCTCATAAAGCTTCTGAACTCTACCTTCCGTATTAGCCTTAAGACTAGATAAAACTTCATCAAGGGTTAGGTTAGGAAGTTGAGAGTCGGAGGTGTTATGATTAGTAGTAGTTTCTTCATCAGAAATTGACTTCTTAGTAGAAATGTCATTGGATTATGAAGGAACATTTTCCATGGTTTGATCATTATTTAGATTGAGTGAATGTGGACCAGAAAGGCTGGATATGGGTAAGGGTTCCGAGGTGGGAACTGGTTCAGAAGTGGTAGTTTCAAGGATTGGCTGAGTGGTGTTTGTTGTGATGATGTCTGGAGGGATGATGTTTGCTTCTGATGTGAAAGCAAAAGAGAAGAGTGATTTTGTTACAGCTGTTGTAGAAGTGGTTGAAGGGGCGACAATTTCAAGGTTTGTTGTTAGAATAATTTATGGTTTACTTGTAGTGATGGCAGGGGCTTCAGGTGTTGTAGATGTTTGGTGAATAGTGTCGCTACGCGAAAAATATAGTGTCGCCACCGAACTTTATTTATTCCGAAGAAAGGGAAAATATCGATAAAACCCCTTAAAAGGTGGCGAACATGGTCTCGCAACCAAATTCGGGTTCGGAAGTCGGTTATGCAAGGGGAGCGTATTAACATCTCTTACATCCATCGTACTCGATGGGAACCATCTCGTTTGTCTATGTGTGAATGGGTGTCGTTTATCTAAAGGTTACTTGCTAAAGGGAAAATGAAGGGGTTTTAAATTAGTGTGCTCGCCAAGGATTGGGGCCCTTATGCCTACGTATCTTCGTTGTGAAATGAAGAATCAGAGCTTCCGTAGTTCGGAGGACTACGGGTGGAAGTGAGGGAAGGTGGCTCGCCAAGATCTCACAATCTTGTGCCTATGTATCTTCATTGACCAATGAAGAATTAGAGCGTCCGTAGTTCGTGGGACTAAATGATTGTGGGTTCGTTGATTTTAGTGGGCGATGTTAACGTTCACATCCTAACGATAGGTTTTGCCGCTCCCACGTAAGGAGACTTATGCTTTAGCCTGTGTTGCGATAGAATGGAAATAACATACCCTTTTGAAAAGGTTATGATTTTCGCCCTCGAGGCAAGATGTCACGTTTGATTGGTGAAGTTGATTTTAGGGAAAATGTTTATTTTGAAAGACGTGAGGCGAGTGTAATTATAGGTACTTAGAGGGAGACAAATATCCAACTATAGGCTAAGTACGACCTACAATCAAATATTTGACAGTTGAGGGGATGATGTTATCCCAACTACTCCTTTTTCGGCCTAATAGGACCAGATTAAACTCTTGTTATTATTAAATGTTTTTTGAAAGGAAGACAAGCGTTGAGTCCCTAGCCAATCAGGGCCAACAACCCAAGTACTTGAGGAATGGGGTGCACAAGTACGTACACTCCATTCCCTTTTCTCCCAAGTTATTGTGAAAATGGTTTGAAAAAGTGACTTGGCGTTGAACCAAGTGTTTGATATTTTTGAATTATGAAATGTGAGATGAGAAAGAGAGGTGGTGAATGGAAGGTGATAATTGATGGAGGTTGATGGCGATGCACAAGGCGATCGGCTTACAAGGGTTAGTACATGCAAGGTTTGCTTGTTATTGATGGAATGGATTAGGTGTAGGTAAGAGATGAGAGGTGTAGGAAATTCCTAAGATGAAGTGAGATAAGCATTCCATTTAATAAGTTCAAAAATGGCTCGACGTTGAGTCGAGTTTTTATTTGTCTTTTTTTTTTGAAATTGTTTTCTTAACGCTTTCAATTTTATCTTTCTTAACGATTAAGCAAGCATCAATCGTAAAAAGGTAAAGTCCTAAACTATTACACTTTAATGGGAGTGGGGAAGCATAAGGAACCCACCAAGGGGGGATGACACGTGAATAAAAGTACAATCATGAGAGAGGCATATTAAAGGCTAAAGGAATATCCAAGTCCTCAAATTGGTACATCACAACAAAGAAGAATGGTTAGTATGATATAATCATGAATTAATGCGTGAGGATTATGTATGAGATGAATCGAAATGAAGCATAAGAATCCCTCGAGGAATAGCACAAAAGTTTCAACAAGATACCATAGCCAAAACTCAACGAAACACATCACAAACTTCACAAAAGAAAGTTAACATTATAATGGCAAGACTTCTACAAGAAAATTGTACCAGATTTTCAATAAGAAAATGGTCAAAAGATCCAACGAGAATACTAGCATGAAGTTCTACAAAATATATCATGAAAAATTCTACAAAAACTTTCAAAAACAAATATTAGATCACAAAGGTCCCTAAACATTGCAAAAAAAAGCTATCACCAAACATTATCCCCAAGATTCTACAAAATACTCTTTAAATTTTAATAATTAAAAAGTTAGAACCTAACTAAAACAAAATTAAAATTCTAAAAAATAAAATGAACACATGGGGTTGTAGAATAGCAAAAATATGATGCAATTAGTATCTATGGGGCCATGAAGCCCAAATCAGTCCAACATAGGGGATGGCAATGTATGAGAAGCTGAGAATAACAAGTTTCAGCAAAACGCACACGTACTCCTTCTCCTGAACGTCGCGTCTTTTCTTTCTTATATCGCCGGCAACAAGCCAACTCCGCCGCGCCGGGAATCGCCTCCGGAGGCGGCGGCGCTTCAACTGGCCCCAAACATGCACTAAAATGTTCAAACAACCCTGCTCTCTCACAATCCTAAGTCGGATCCTTCTGTGTCTTCCCAATCGTTCCAAATCGAGGCCATATTACATGAACCCTAAGTTCCTATTTCAAGAATTAAATGTAAACCGAGCCTTCGGAGTGATGAATTGTGGGGTAGTGAGAGTGATTTATAGGGGAATGAACAGGGGTAGAATAGGGATTGAACTGGTTTTCTGTTATGGAGGTTTTGATTCGGTTAGGGAGTTAGTTAGGAGTGTTTAGGTTTCTGTTACCACAGTTATGGCATGGTTAGGTTAGTTCAGGGAATTGGTTTGAAGTGTTTGGATAGTCAGTTAAGTTCTGTTGAAAATTAGTTAATTTTGAGCTGGTAGTTAGTTATTGACAATTCTGTTAGAGTTAGTAAAAACAGTTAGAAGGGTTTTATGTTAGGTTGTGTGAGAGCTTTGGATATGAGTTGTGTGCGACATGCTTGGTAGTGTGACTGTTAACTGCGTGTGGTTTATAGCTCATGTCCAACCGTTGTGCATTGTGATTCTTTGCTTTCTCTTCATGGCTTGATATTGCAATTTGAATTATGCTGGCTATTATGCAGGTTATGCAGGGTGATGTTATGCAGCTAGCTAGCTTGGCTTGAGGTTGACTGTCACTACAATGAGGTTATCTACATGAAACGGAATGTTGTCTTCTGGTATCTCAGAAGTTAGGGCTGTTGCAGGGCTTGGAACTGATTGGAGTTGTACTGTAAAAGGGACTGGCTGCTATAGTCAACATCCTGGTCCAAGAAATCAAGTGTGTCACGTTCCATTCGAGTCAAATTTTCAGTAACTGGTTGCGCAGGTGGAAAGGGATTAGGCTCCTCTTGGAACTTCTTGACATGTTCAATTAATTTTGCACAGGGCCTTCATTGGCAAATGCGTCCCTCCAAGGAATAGAAACTTCAAGGATTTCAATCTCACCCAATGTCGAAGGTTTTCTTCCAGATATTGTAGGATAAAAGGTTAGTGCCACAACACGAGAAAGGAAATCCCACTCCCCCTCAAGCTCCTCAAAATCATACAGTAATGACAAGGGTGGTATTAACCGCCAATGTTTCTTTGCAGATTCAGTTGAAATGGTATATGTTAAATTAATTATTGATCAAATTATGGAGTGGAATTAACTTGTGATATTTTGGTGGTGATGGTTGTTTAACAGGTCAAGTGGTTGATGCTACCGATACTGCAAATTATGCCATGGGCCTACATTATTGAAAGGTGACGCCGTTGTCAATTCAGAAGACGCTAATGAAGCAACACTGGCTGCGAAAGTTGCAAAAGCTGCTCAACAATGAGGTAATCATCCAAGCTCTTATCCAAACTCTCTTTTGTCTTTTGGCTTTGATAACGGAACCATTATGAATTCTCCGCAATTTCTTCTATTGTGAATAACCTGCAGATCATGAGTTTCTTTCGATTTCGCCGCTACTCCCAGTTCTAACCAGGGAAGATGACATTTCCAACTGTGGCGAATGTTAATTCTGAATGCTGTTACTTGTCTAACTCTATTACAGTAGTTATTGCACCTAGTCTGCGCATGTAGTGGTTAGCGAAAACCGTTACGGATCGAAACTTATAGGATGAAGATATCGTTCTATCAGAATTTACTTTAAAACTCTTGTGGACTGCGAAAATTTAATTAGCTTGTAGACAAACTGTGGAGAACCGGTTAGTGTAATAAAGTTAGATGAGGACCTGTTAGAATTATGGACTTGAATGTATGCTGGACAATGTTTGGCTTCTGGTAAGTTATGTAGTTATGTAGGACTGTTGGAGAATTCTGTAGGTGGTTAAGGTTACGAGATGAATGATGCCGATATATTTGGCATGCAATTACTTGATTGTGTATACACTTTTCCGTTAAAGAATGGTTAGAACTTTGAAGCTGCAAACAAGCTGTATTGATTAGTTAGAGCGAAAAACTGTTAATCTAAATATCCTAATTTAATTAGTTATGTAATGCGTATCTGTTAGACGAATTGGCTCATGGTTTGTTGATCTGGACTTGCAGGTGAATGAAGGGAACCGCCTCCGTAATGTTAAGACTGTTGGGTTTTTATACGGTTCCAAGTCATGGAAGCTTGTTAAATTACTTGCAACAAAAGAAGCCAACTCGCCGAACATGGTTTTACCAGCATCCAAGTGTGAATGGTCAAGAGCCATTATGGCTGCAGGAACATGTGCATCAGATCCAGTTCATTATCATCATCCTGTGACTAATGAGCTTTTCCACCTAATTCAACCGGCGTGATATGAGTAAGACGTTGCGTAACCTCTACCTTCGTTTCCTGAACAGAACCTGGACATAGTTCGGCGGCATATTCGACCAACTCACTAAGACACCGAGCCCACCTGCGTTATGTAATTTGAAGTCAATTTGCACTGTCATGGACTGTGTGATGCTTGATGTCACGCTGTGAATTCTCAAGATGTGTGAAGCCGAACGCCGCTGTCAAATCAAGTTACTCCTGAAATCAGTGTGTTATTATGAAGTGATTTGATCAGCTTTCTCTTCAGATGGAATGTCCATGACTATATTGTAATGCTTCCATGTGTTGTACATTGTGATATACATGGGTATATATGATAACGATATCCATTACAAATTGTTGCATTTTTTGTCAATTGGACTAATCCTTTCTAAAAATAATCTTATCTCAACTATACTTCGAACAACAGGATGTTCTTCCTTTCGCAATAGATAATAAATAAGGGATCAACGCAGCAAATTTTTAGCATCAAGTAACTGAATCCATCTGCTGACTTTTATGCTCAGTCAGTTCATTGCCTTGTATTGAATCTGATGGACTATCAACACGCATGTTTTCATACAAGGTCATATCTTCAGCTAAAGCGCCTCCATCAGCGAAGCAATCTCGTGAGGCACGCTCCACACGAGCATTTGAGGAGGGTCCAGCAAAAGCCAATAGCATCTTCTCAGTTTGTTTGGAAAGAGGGCCTCCAAGAAGTAACTCAGCAGGAGACAAGCTAACAACAACAGCCTCAAGTTCACTCCTCAAAAAAATTGTCATTAGACTCTATAAACAACATCCCCAATCGATATCTCCACACCAACTTCAATTCTTAAGATCAAATCAAATTTCATTAAGAGCAACAAGTAAAATGTCTTGATCACAATGAATTCTTTGATGAAAATAGGTCTTGAGACATGGAAAGAAGTATGACAAACATTAACACTAAACACTAAACCCTCTCAGTTGAAATCCATGACAAAACCCTGACACTTGATGTCATTTAACCTTGAACTAGGGGTGTTCATGGTTCATGAACTGCATTGAACCGAACCATATTTATGGTTTGGTTCAGTTTGCAATAACCATTTCAATAAAAATTAAGTTAACTGTTAAAATGGTTACAATTCAATTAAAAACTAGTTTAAAACTAGTTTATAATTATATACTAGTTTATAATCAGTTTACAATTTTAAACCAATTATATATTTTGAACTCTTTTAAAACCAAATTTTTTAACTTCATAAAAATTTAAATTTTGTTATATTAAAAAAATATTTATTTTCAATTTTTTTTTCATATTTTATATTTTTGAAAAAAAATACTTTCTCATTTTTTTGAAAAAAAATTAATTTTTTCATACTTTTGAAAAAAAAACTTTTCACATTTCCAAAAAAAATTGATTTTTTGTGTTTTTCAGAAAAAATATTGAATTTTCGTGTTTCTAAAAAACCCGATTTTTATTGTATTTTTGAAAAAAATCATTTTTTTTTTTCAAAACAACTTGTATTTATGTAGTTTTGAAGAAATTTGACTTTTTAATATTTTCAAAAAAACTCGACTTTAAGAAATAAAAAATATATTTATATCCATTTAAAGAGGAACGTTTAAGAATTATTCCAATCTTTTGCATAAATGCAACTTCTGATCTTCTATGAACATTGCGCCTAAGCATAGTAAAAGGAGGAACATTTAAGGTTTGTTCCATTTTTTTGCATAAATGCAACCACACGTTTAATATTTATAATATTTTTTAATTTCTATAAATTTCAGCTCACGTGAATTCTTATAGCTCAGGTACAAGGTTCAAGGTTTAAATAGTACTTTTAAAAAAATCACCCTAAATCTCTGTCTTTTTTTAAAATATAAATATTTGTAACACCTATAAATTTTAACCTTCAATAAACATTTCTATGGCATAAACAATATTAAGATTATTTAAAAATAAAAAATAATTCATAACAGTTAAATGTCATTTAAATTAACTTTATCTCATTCAAATCATAATAATTAAACTTTATATTCTTATACACACACAAAAAAAAGTATATTAAAAAAATAATGGAGAAATGATAGAGAAAATAAGGGTATGATATAAAAAAAAATAAGGGTATGAAAATAAGATTTTTTCGGGAAATAAAAAATATATTTTCTATAATTTTTTTTTTAATTTTTGAAAATTTTCTTTTAATTTTCAGAATATATTTTTACTTTCAGTAATTTTTTTATTCCTTTTATTAAAAACTAATTAATTTATATAATTAAAACAGTTTATAAAAGAAAATTGGTTCTGAACCGGTTTTATACTGAATTTGAATTGTTTTAATTAAATGGTTCAGTTCATTAATTATTTAAATGATTCAGTTTTTTTATAGTGCAATGCAGTTCAATTCTAGTATACAATTCAGTTAACCATATTTTTGAACACCCCTACCTTGAACAACACTCTTGAATCAATGCTCCATAAGAAAATGAATCACAAGTTCAAGAAACAACCAAGTTCCATTTGAAATAAATCTTGAATGGATGAATGAATAACCTTTCACCTTGATTCCATAAACCATGATTGCACTATGAATTTCCCATTGGAATTCACAGCTTGAGGATCATATTGGAGGCGGTGGAGGAATTGATGAAGTAATAGTCCTAGCATCAAAGCTTAGGAAGGCAGAATCAGAAGAGTTACAAGAAGGAATAAAAGATGATCCCGTTGTAGAAGGCTTCTGAAGGTTTAGAGATCTTCCCAGAGTCACTTTCTTGATCTTCTTCTTCTTCTTTTCAGACTTCTTTGAAGATGATTTTCGTGGTCTTTTCGTCATATAAACAGGAGCATCTGGAAGATCATCATACGAGAAACTAGATAGGTCATGACCTTCAACGATAAGCATTTTGAAATACTCGTCCAAGGCTGCTGGTGTATCATGTTTGGTGAACAGAGGAAATTGATCAACGATTGTTCTTCTGTCCTTTACACTTAACCAGTCTGTGGGAATAGTAGGCGTGACCAGAACCTTGTCAATAATACTCATACTTTTGAGATTTCTTTCATTAAGCGGTTTCCCGACATCCACCTCAGTATCTCCCAACAGATTCAGATTCAATAAATGATCTATAAGACCACTTTCAATAAGAATATCTGAGATGATTCTTCCCAGAGGAATGTATGTTTTGGTTTTTGAACTGTGTCTGGTTTCTTTGACTGCATCTCTTAGATACTAAAGAGAATGAAGGGTATATGCATCGGTTCTCCTTTCATTAGATAATACAACATAAAATTTTGATCAGTATTCACATAGTCAGATGAACTGGATGCAGGTCTGTGATGAATGCACCCCAAAATGATCCAGAGCCAAACTCTAAGTTTCTTGTGAAGAACTTGATTCTTAGATTTACTTTCTGAATCTTCTAACTAGATGGAAGAAATAATTTCTTGACTAAGTGTTTTTTATCTATTCTTCATGTTGTACACCCGTTTTCCTTTTGCATGTTCCATTCCAAGTAGACTAACAATTGATTTTTCTGTGATAACAATCTTCCTTTTCATAACAAAGGAAACAATGAATTTGTCATCATAATTAGCGAATCTCCAAAATTCCTTTATTAATCTTGGAAAAACTGGACCATAGAGAGGATCAAAGTAATTTCCCCAGCCTTGTTTTTGAAGATCTTTGGTTAAATCTATCCCCTTAGCCTTTAAGTTCTCAAAGTCCACTAAGAGTTCACAGAGAACTTCCAGTTCTTCAAGAGGTGTTGCCATATGAATTTCTGCAGGTAGATCGAGGATATGTTGAACAACGGTTGATTGAGAAACACCCAGAGATTGCTTTGAAGACATGGATTCTTGTTGCATGGCGCCGGTAGACTTAGGTTGAGAAGATTTAAATTATTCCATTTGTTTTGAGAAATTGTAGACAGTTTGTTATTGAGTATTCATATGAAGAACTAGGGTTTCAGAGAAGAGGGGTTTTCAAAATAAAAAGTGGAAGAAGGTGAGCGTAGTGTGTGAGAGTGAGATTAGTGAATATATAAATGAAGACAAAATGATTATAACATTAAAAAAATAGGGAGAGTAATAAATAGTAATAATGATTTTAAACCTAATCTCAAGACATCCCATCGCTCGACGTTTCATTTCAACGGGTAGCGTATAAATTTGAAATAAACATGTGTCTAAGACAGTTCATAGCCACTCGTTTGAAAATGCACGACTTAGATGCTCTTAGATTCAAGAATACCAAAGGGTTTTCTGACTTGACATGGTTCTGACCAAAACACTTTCTAACTTGTAGAAATATCGTTGAGTCATAAGGATATAACAAATATTTACACTAGTTAGAATCATAATTTGGATAGAGTTGAACACAATAGAAAGTAAACTTCATTTTGGACAGGGTTCCATTTTTAGATTTTTCAGAATAAATAGAAACCTATCTTCAACTAAGGGTTTTATGAAGATATCAGCCCACAAGTGGTCTGTATCTATGAATTCTAAAATGATTACCCCTTTCTGAACATAGTCTCTAATAAAATGATGTTTGATTTCTATGTGTTTGGCTCTAGAGTGTAAAATAGGATTCTTACTTAGGCAAATAACAATTGTGTTATCACAGAAGATAAGAATGTTACTCTCATGTATCTGAAAATCTTCAAGTTGATTTTTCATCCAGAGCATCTGAGTGTTACAAAGTGATGTTGAGATGTATTCTGCTTCAGCGATAGATAATGCAATAATTGATTGTCTTTTGCTAGCCCATGAGACAAGATTGTTTTCCAGAAACTGACAATTTCCAGTGGTGCTTTTACATTCTAATCTGTCTCCAGCGTAATCTGCATCACAAAAACCTTATAGCTTGTATTCTGATGTTTTCTCATACATTAAGCCAAGGTTAGAAGTTCCCTTCAGATATCTTAGGATTCTCTTTACAACAGTTAAATGAGTTTTCCTTGGATCTGATTGAAATCGAGCACAAAGACATACACTGAATAAAATATCTGGACGAGAAGCAGTCAGATAAAGAAGAGAGGCTATCATACCACGATAGAGCTTCTAACAAACCTTTTTACCTTCCTCATCCTTTTCTAGAATGCTTGTTGGATGCAAGGGAGTTTTTGTTTGTTTGCTATCTGACATGTCGAATTTCTTCAGAAGTTCTTTTGTGTACTTGCTTTGATGAATGTATGTGACATTTGGATTCTGATTTACTTGAATTCCCAGAAAGTAATTTAACTGTTGCATTAGACTTATTTTAAATTTTGCTTGCATTACCTTAGAAAACTCTTGACACACAGATGGATTAGAAGAACCAAAAATTATATCATCTACATAAATTTGGCATATCATAAGATTGTTTCCAAAGTTCTTACAGAAAAGAGTAGTGTTAACTTGTCCTCTAGTAAAGTTGTTTTCTAGAAGAAAAGAACTTAGTATTTCATACCAAGCTCTGGGAGCTTGTTTCAGACCATATAAAGATTTTTTAAGTTCAAAAACGTGTTCTGGAAACTTGACGTTTTCAAAACCAAGAGGTTGGTGAACAAATACCTCTTTAGAAATGTATCCGTTCAGAAACGTATTTTGACATCTATTTGATATAAAGTGATACCATGATTAACAACAAATGAAATTAGGTGACTGATTGATTCTAACCTGGCAACTGGGGCAAAGGTTTCATTATAGTCAATATCTTATTGTTGACTATACCCTTGTGCAACTAGTCGTGCTTTGTTTCTGACAACTTCTCCTTTCTCATTTAGTTTGTTTCTGAATACCTACTTGGCTCTAATAACATGAGTTCCTTTTAGCTTGGGTACTAGATCCCAAAAGTCATTTTTGGAGAATTGATTCAATTCTTCTTGCATTGCCAGAATCCACTCATTGTCCTGAAGTGCTTCATCACAAGATGTTGGTTCTATCAGAGATACCAATCCCAAAAGCATTTCCTCAGTTTGTTTGAAGGTGGATCTTGTTGTGACATGTTCAGCTTTATCTCCTAGAATCAAGTCTTCAGAGACAATTTGTCTATTTCTTTGCCTTTTCTGAGTTGGAGGACAATATGAAGTATTTATATTAGTATTCTTTGAATCTTTATCTTCAGAATCTTTTGCCTTTTCTCCTGAGCCTGCAAGTGTTATTTCTAAATCTGCAAAACTTTCAATTAGCCTTGACTTTTCTAAGTCAAGCTTATCGTCAAAACGAACATGAATTGATTCTTCCACAATGTGTGTTTCTGTATTAAATACTCTATAGCCTTAAGAACGTTCATAATATCCCAACATAATACATTTTTGTGCCTTAGAATCAAAGTTGTTCGGATTCTCTTTAGTGTTCAAAATAAAACATGAACATCCGAAAGGATGGAAATAAGAAATGTTGGGTTTTCTTCCCATGCATAATTCATAAGGAGTTTTCTCCAGAATAGGTCTAATGGAGATTCTATTCTGAATGTAACAAGCTTTATTCACAGCTTCTGCCTAGAAGTGCTTATCTACATTCGTCTCATTGATCATGAATCTGGCCATTTATTGCAAGGTCCTATTCTTTGTTTCTACAACTCCATTCTGTTGTGGAGTTCCAGGGCAGGAGAAATCATGGGATATGCCATTAGAATCAAATAGTTCTTCAAATTGCTGATTCTCAAACTCACCACCATGATCACTTCTGACTCTAATGATCTTAGAATCAAACTCATTTTGCACTTTAAAACAGAAACTAGTGAACACAAAATGTGACTCATTCTTATGCCTTAGGAATTTTACCCATGTCCAACGACTGTAATCATATACAATGACAAGTCCATACTTCTTACCATTGATAGGCATTTTTACAGGACCAAACAAGTCAATGTGTAGAAGCTCCAAAGGTCTAGAGGTGAAACAACATTCTTAGATTTAAAAGATGTTTTAGAAAACTTGCCCTTTTGACATGCTTCACAAAGAGCAGTTGAAATGAACTTCAGCTTAGGTAGGCCTCTGTCTAACTCAAGTTTATTTAGCTGAGAAATCCTTATTAAGCTAATATGACCCAAGTGTCTATGCCACATCCACTGCTCTTCGTTAACAGACATTAAGCATTTAACATCTTGGTTTCTAAGATCAGAAAGTTTAATTTTATAAATGTTGTTTTTCCTCTTTCCAGTGAAGAGAACTGTGCCATCTTTCTGACTTACAGCTTTTCATGTTTTCTGATTAAAGATAATGTCATAACTGTTATCACTTAATTGACTTATGGATAACAAGTTATGCATTAGACCATCAATAAAAAGCACATTAGATATAGAAGGAAGAGATATGTTACCAACTGTTTCAGATCCTCTGATTCTTCCTTTCTGGTTTCCTCCGAAACCTACGAATCCTGCATTTTTAAGTTCTAGGCTTTGGAACATATGCCTTCTTCTTGTCAAGTGTCGCGAGCATCCAGAGTCCAGGTACCATGACAGATGTCTTAACTCTGATGCATAGGATATTTGCAACATACACTATTATATCTTTTGGTACCCATAATCTTTTGGGTCCTCTTTGATTAGTTTTTCTAGAGTTTCTAATCACTTTGGATTTTCGTGCATTGTTAAATTTTTGTGTCTGTGCAGGTGTGTAATGATAAGAAGAAGGAGATTTTGGTTTTTCTTCTTTAAGTGAAATTTGATCATCATCATAAGGATCCTAGTCAATTCCTCTTTTTCCATTATGACTAACACCATAAATCCTGGAAGCCATTCTGCTTCTATCTATGCTATTGTTTAAGAATTTCTGAAATGTCTTATCATATTTATATAATATGGTTTCAGAAGTTGGCGAAGCTTTAGAAAGAGTTTCTTCTAGTTTTAAACATTTTTTGTTCAGAAAAGTATTTTCTTTTTCTAAGATAAAGTTGTCATCTTTTTGTTTAGAAACCTCTTTCTCTAGCTTAATGCAATCTTCAACTTCAGATTCATGAACCTTTTTCAAGTCTTTGAATTTGCGTTGAAGTTTCTGATACCTATTCAGATATTCAGATAAGCATAATTCTAAATCAGCACGAGAAAATTCATAAAATACCTCTTCTGAGTCAGACTCAATTTCTGTTGTATCTCCTGTAGATGCCATGAGTTCTACATTGGCATGTTCTTCTTCAGAATCAGATTCTGATGCTTCATAGTCATAATTATCCCATGTTGCAATGAGTCTTTTCTTCTTGACTTTGAAAGTATCCTTCTTGAAACTTTCTTTTCTAGAGCTTTCATTCATTAGTTTTGGACACACATTTCTATATTATACTGGCTCATTGTATTCATAGCATGTTATCCCTCTACTGCTTTTCTTCTTGAAGATGAATCTGGTCGATCACCTTTGTTTTTGGATCTTTTGAAGTTTCTTTGTCTATTCTTCCAGAGTTGTTTGACTCTCCTGGAAAGAAGGGACAGTTCATCTTCATCATTAGAACCTTCTTCATCAGATTCTTCTATTTCTTCTTCCTCTGCTTGGAAGGCTTTAGTCTTTTCTGACTTCTTCCGTTCCGATCTGGACCTTAGAGCGACAAATTTCCCCTTTTTTTAGGCTCATCTTCCTCTAATTTTATCTCATGACTTCTTAGCAAGTTGATCAACTCTTCCAGCCCTAAAGAGTTCAGGTCTTTAGATAGTTTAAGAATAGTAACCATTGGTCTCCATTTCTTTGGAAGACTTCTTACTATCTTTTTGACATGATCAGCTGTGGAGTAACCTTTGTCCAGAACTTTAACTCCTGTAACTAAGGTTTGAAATCTTGAGAACATAATTTCAATGGTTTCATCATCTTTCATCTTGAAAGCTTCATATTTCTGGACCAATGCCAGAGCTTTTTTTCCTTGAATTGGGTGTTACCTTCGTGTGTCATTCTTAAGGAATCAAAGATATCCTTCGCTGTATCTTTTTTGGTGATTTTTTCATATTCATTGTAAGATATAGCATTTAGAAGGATGGTTCTGGCTTTATGATGATTTTTAAACTCACGTTTTTTATCATCATTAATCCTATTTCTGAGAAAGGGAATACCAATCACAGATACAGGTATTCCATAGCCATTTGTAACAATATCCCAGAGATCTGCATAATAGCCTAGAAAAAAACTTTCTATTATGTGTTTCCAATATTCAAATTTGTCTCCATAAAAAATGGGAGGCTTGGCATTATAACTATCTCTCTCATTTGTGTTAGAAGTAGCCATAGTGTTTTTCTCACACTAGATCTCTCTATATGGTTAAGTGTTTGATATACAAATCAATAACAGAACCGGAGCTCTGATACCAACTGAAGGTAGAGAAAAAATCAAGAAAGGGGGGGTTTGAATTGGGTTTTTAACAAAACTTTGGTTATTGAAAAACTTTTCACACAAGGGTTAACAAGAAAGAATAAACAGAAGGACACGAGTATTTTTATCATGGTTCACTGTTAACTGAGTTACTTCAGTCCACCCGCCAAGGTGATTTTGCCTTCAACAAGGAATGAATCCAATAGTCTCGACAGATTACAACAAGTTCGTCTAAGTGTTTAGAAAAACACCTTAGCGCTCTTAAGTCTACAGAATAACACTTAGTCACTTGAGGAAATCAATATCAATAAAGATACAACCAGATTGTTTATAGTAACGCTTCTTTAAAGCAGATTAAAAAAAAATTTAAGTACAGGGATCTACACAAATATGAACAACAACTCTTGTGTATAGAGAATGATTATAGAGCATTCCACTTCTTTCTGTGTGTATTCGTTGATTATTTTATGTAATAAGGAGTGATAAGCATAACTTTTCAACCCATCTGTTACAACAGTAACAATTGACCCGTGAGAGATAAAAGAAGCAAAGTCTCACCATATCCCATGTAGCAATACTGATTGATAATCAGTTTATATCAATATAGGAAAGTCTCCACGTACGGATACTTTCTTCACGCGTTTCTGTCTTGTCTATATTTTCTGATTAGCTTTATCTTGTAAGACCAGTGAATAAAAGAATGCGTGTTTTGCTGAGTCTTCGGTGTCTTTAAGATTCTTAGAAATGCTTATTTAAGAATCCTTAGAATACGCTCAGCAGATCCTTGTATTTAGAGTCTTCAGAGTTTGAACTTCAGAAATGGTATCTTCATAGTCTTCAGAAAAGTCGTTCAATTAAAACCTTTGTCTCCAGAGTCATTAAAGTAGTTTATCAGAGCTAGAAGCGAGGCTTCTTCTTAAAAGCATAATACTTTCTTTGTCTTCAGAGGTATTCAACATTCATCAAAACTGCCGATGTTTCTTCAGAAAAGAACAAAGTGGATTCTTTTAGACATGCCTGAGATTCTTATTTGAGATTCTTGAGAGTTATCCAGAATCGGTTTTTACTATCCAACCTGAGATATACTTAAAGAAATTCATTAGATTACAAAATTGTTACATAGAAATATATGTATTGTTATCATCAAAACTAGAAATTATACACAGAACCAAAATCTTGTTCTAACACAATCAAGTTATAGTTACACATTTAAACGTCAAGTTATAGTAACACATTCTAATTTCCCTAACTATCTCTCTCACCGCCTAACCAACTTTCTAAAGATAACACTTCTATCTTTGGTTGATATATTCTCAAATGCTACTCCACAAATTCACAGAGGTTGAAGTGAATCTACCTTAAGTTTGTCTCTGAAGTAAATATATAAACCGTTGGAAGTGGTTTGGTTAGAATATTAGAGATATGTGCATTACCAATGACGGGTTTAATGTGCTACTTAATATCTACAATCTTTTCCCAAATGTAATGTATATCATGTTTGATGTGCTTTGTTCTAGCCTGCAGAACTAGATTGTGGGACACCATAATTGCACTAAGGTTATCACATAGTTACGTAGGCATTGCGTTATTAATGTAAACTTCATATAAGAGTGGTTCCAGCAATAATAAATCAGAATTTGTGTGAGTCAAAGCTTGATACTCTACTTCGGTGCTTGATCGTGCCATAAGCGATTGCTTCTATGAGCTCCATAATACCAAGTTAGATCCAAAATAACCATAAGACCCTGAAGTTAATCTTCGATCATCAGGGTCACTTGCCCAATGTGATTCAATATAAGCTCTTAGTGAAAACTTCTGCAAAAGATTGACTGGTGTAAGAATCAAACCAGGAGTGAGAGTTCCACTTAGATATTGCATAATTCATTTGATAACAATCCAATGTGTCTCAAGAGGATTTCCATGAATTGGAAATTTTTATTGATACAAAAAGAAATATCAGGTCGTGTAAGAGAGACATATTGCAAAACTTCAACTGTGAATCTATAGAGGCAATACTACAAAAAACACATTTAACCTTGGACGTGAAATGCATTTAACCTCGGCTACAGAGGCGAGAAAACCAAGGGCGTCATGAAAAGTTGTAACTTTACCCCTCGATTTTTAAATAACCAAGGGGTAAAGTTATATGCACATGGGTTCAATCCCCAGAATCCGCCTTTTAATTATTTTTAGAACTAGATGGCGCGCTTAATATTAAATCTCGGTTTTTGAGTAAAACCGAGGTAATAGCACAACATTTTTACCTAGGTTATAAGTAAAAATCAAGGGGATAACTTTATTTTTTTTTACTTTCGTTTGTACCTGTATTACAAAACCATATCACAGAATATAGAACCATATTTTGCATATTTTCTGAAACAAAAACTTGTACATTTTGCAAATATATCAAACGGAAACACTGTACCACAAATATTAATTGCTTACACTAAATGCAAAGCCAAAATGACACACACTTTATAATTTTGCAACAAAACTAAAATAAATGATTAACAAAAAAAAGTAATAACCAAAATGGAAACTCTTGTAGGATGTCCAAAAGTCATATGCTAAGATCTGTCACTGGTAGTTATGTACCTATAATTTGAATAAAATTAGAAACCAATTAGGATAATCATCAACAACATTAAATCTTTAGTAAAAGGAATAACAATGAGCAAAATGAATAATTATAACTTACTAAGTGATTTAAAACATTTTCTTACTACTTTTCCCGTAACTCGTCTTTATGATCTAGACGAATATCATGAATATCATTTGAATCATTTTCTTCAGATGAATGACGTACATGTGTTGCGAAATAATGGGTCTCATAGTTAAAATCTTGATTTTCATCAGTACTATTAGGATGATATTTTTGGTGAAGAACAATTGACCATCTAGTGTTAGAAGGATCAGTGACATAAAAAACTGGTTTTGCTTGAGTTGCCATGATGAATGATTCGTTCTTATAAGTTACCTTTCGAAGACCAACCCGTGTGAATCCTAATTTATCATTTTCTACACCAACGTTATTTTCAATCCACTTGCACTTAAATAAAGGCACTTTGAAAACAACATAATCAATCTCCAAAATCTCCTTAATAACCCAAAGTACGGTCTATATGCTAGTACATGATTGTTATCTATGGAACTAGAGAAATACATAGTTTCAGCTTCAACCATAACCCCACTATTTTGCATTGTACTATGATCATTCTTTGATTTTGTATAGAATGAAAATTTAGTAATGTCGTATGCACTCCAAGTAATTACATTAAACTTAGGCATTTGTGGCAACCATTTAGTTGTATCTGACGCACTACTCTCTTTAGAAACACTTTCATTAAAACAAGTGATTAAAGTTTTGTTATGCTCTATAAAAAGGAAGGAAGGATTGTTTTTGTTAGGGTCCACGCTCAAAATTCCTTCCTCTCAATTTCGGAAAGAAAGTGGTATGCTGCAATTTTTGTGAACAAAATTCCATAAACACGCCCCTTTAGTTTCTAAGAGCAATAATTATAAGATTTTTTTTTTAATTTACAATGGTATATGGTCCGGTTCATCAAGTTCAAAAATTTATAGGACTTGGGCTTTAAAAATTAGAGCTCATATTTTGGGAATTTCTTAATGCATCTTATTACGCACCACACGAAAATATTAAAATGTCTCTCAGATTCTGGAGATGCATCTCCGGACGCACCCAATACACACACACACAATGTAGGCCATTATGAGTGACACCCTATTATTTTGGTTTTTTTAATACCAGAGATGCATCTTCGGAATATGTCCATAGATGCATTTTCTTAACATATTCACAACAGTAACAGAGACAAAAACCAAAAACTTTTAATTTGACAAAATAAAATTAACATTCATCATATAAAATAAGCACTACATAAATGATTTCAACATAAATGCAACATCACACTTCAATATCCAGGTGGACGGTTCAACATCTTCACAATATCATCGTCCGGTCTTGAAATCGTCGCTTCCAACTAGAGAAGAACTTTTGTTTTGAAACGGAAATATGTATTCCACATAGCCGTTACATCTACATCTGTCTTGAGCTAAAAGTTGTTGACCTCAATCTTCCCTCTGTTGTCAATCAACGCTGAAAAGTATTTGAGCTTCACAATTTTTTGATTGTCTTCGTAAGGTAGGAGATGGATTTTGTATACCAAATGATGTTAATTTGTGACATTTAAGATATTTTTCAGTTTATGTGAAATAAAAAACAAAAGCACCTTAATTTATAGAAGATGTAGTTAAATGTGGATCATTCAAAATATGACATGCTGAGTTTGAAGATATATCTCTAGTTCCGCACCCTATTATCTTTTTCTGGAGATACATCTCCGGAACCTCTCCGAAACATGCAGAAAATAAAATCTTTGAAAATAGAACTTAATTGAAGACTTTGTTTGACAAATGAACAAATTTTATGGGAAAGATAAAAAAATGTATTAAAATATTAAGAAATTGAATATGTTACACTTCATTAATATTGAGACACAATTACTTACACTTATTTGTCCGGCTAAATAGGAAGTTAAAATGAATCTAAACATTTGTTGTTGGCTAAATTTATGGGTGGTACTCTCTTTGACTTTTGTACATTTTATTCTCTTTCAATGTTGCTCAATTTCTCGAACTCTTGCATCCTTTCCACAAAATGGTTCGGCCAAGTCTCGACTTTTGTTGTTGAATGAGTTGTTCACTCCGGTGATGTAAATGGTATATGGCATCCCGGTTTCAAGTAAACTTGAATAAAATATCATGATTTTGAAAGCCACCAGATACACATAATACGATCATTTGGATTTTGAGGTGGGGCGGTACGCAGTGGGAAAAGGTTTTCCAAAAAACTGTATCATGTAAGATCAACATACACTCTAGCATATGCATATGCTATGAGATGACCCATTTCAGGGAAGCGCGTCCATTTTTCTTCTGGTGCCAGTCCACTAAGGCAAGGAACAAGAGACTCATAAACTTCATTAAATTTTTCTTTCTTTCCGTACAGTCGTGTGTACGATTCTTTATTAGTCCTAAACTCTTGGATAAGTTGATGCAAGACAAATGTATAATTGTCTTCTCCTTTACCGAGTAAAGCCAAGACAGCTCGATAGCCGCAACTACCGTCCCCCTCAACATTGATGATCTGCTCGATGTATTATGCATAAAAATTGGCATCTCATCAATGAATGGAATCTTTGGTGAAGCCAACGAGTTGGTTTGCTAATATGAGCTCATTTGAAAACACTTTTTTGAGATTTTGGAGTTGGTGAGTCCGAAAAAACTTTGTCAACATGTTCAAAATACGAAGGAGACCACATCGTTGAATTGTCACTCGGTGTAGGCTTGAGCTTCTTCGGAGCACCTTTTGTTTTTACAGGTTGAGAGGGTGGTTTCAAGTCGCTGGTTTACGGATAAGCAATCTTCATCAATTTTTCTTTGATCTGGAGTTTAATGTTGTCATCGGCTTTCAAAAATCTCTCTTATATCACTTCCCATTCTTTCAAGATAGAAATATTCGATTTACTGTCTTTTATGACACCAACATCATCAAACCTAAGCCTCTTCCAGTGAGTTCAAACCTCATCCATTCTTATCGAGCTGCCAAGTTTCATCTTTTTTGCAATATCACAAGCACATGGTAGACAATATGTTTTCACAATTGTGCATCCACAATTTGCGCTATCGGAGCCTACATTATCAGCTTGTTTAGCCTCGTGAAAGATATAATTCAAACTCGCTCAAGATATATTGTCGACCAACTGAGAGTAAAGATTGTTGTCTTTAAATCTATGTCTCAAAACTGTGATACTCCGACTAAATGATATTTGTATCTCATTATGATGGTTCTGAATCATTTGGTTCACGGAGTCTCAATCTCTACACAAATCACCCTTACTATTACCTAACCAATTTTTCAATATAGCATGGGCAGACTCAACTTGGTTGGTTGTTGTATTTCTAAGGTGTCTAACCTGATCGATCCAAGCACAAATAATTTTCTCCTTCGCCTGGTCAAGAATTATGCTTTCAACATATTTCAATAAATCAGGATATTTCTCGCAAACTTTCATGAAATGCATAACGGAATCGACATATAACTCTTTAGTGGAATAATTTACTATATCATTCCATGCATCCATTATTTTTTCCAAAACGACACCCGCCTTCACCATTTTTCCAATTTCAGACTCTATCTGTTTCGTCCTTACCGTGGGTTTAACCCGACTTCTCACATTCTTTGTTATGTGATACCTGCAAAGTAACGCATTATAAGTGGGAAATACGTTTGTCACCGATAGCAATTACTTTAGGCATCTCTTCTTGGTCCTTCAACATTTCTAGACACACCTCTAAGACCCAAGTAACATTCTCCTTTTTTCGCTCTCTAGAAATGTAAACCCGAAACAATAGGTTTTCTCAGTAGAGGTAACACCAACCATCTCCAATAATGGAAGTCTATACTTGTTGGTCTTGTATGTTGACTTAAGTATGAGCACAGTAGGAAATGTGTTGAACAACTTGATAGAATCAGGATGAGTCCAAAATATATCTCTAACGGTAACTTCAACTCACACATTCAGTACCTAGACACATAATTGTTATCGTCCAACAGTTTTAAGAGTTGTCGCATTTCATTTTATCCCCCCTAAGCGCCTTGTTAGTTTGGTACCGAATATTGTACACTTGCTTGATATTTGAGATATTTTCCAGTCTTTTATGTTTCAAATTTGCAAGTGTATTTTTTGGTTGAACCAAATTCAATCTCATGCCAGCAGTGCATTCCTTCTCTTCTGGCATGAGGCGACACGCAATAGGATGGTCGGCTAACTTTTCACACAAATCATAGTTATGCAAACCACGTATGATATTAAATCTCTAGTTATTGTTTGCCAACATATAACCACACACCTTAAAGGGTCATTCACATTTTCTTGAACCGGTGTCGTCTCATTTAAAATTCTAGATAGGAGGTCTATATTTCCACTTCTTGAACCGGAGTCATCTCATTTAAAATCCCACTTATTTCGCATATTATTCAAAAGCACATCTTCTATTCGAACCATTATCAGACCTTCTAGTAACCACACCAAATCTCAGTTTGGAGGCCCTATACGAATCCATTGAAGCATGTGATCACGAGATTAAAACTCTTGCTCATTTTTAAATTAGTTACCAATATCTAATTCCTTCACAACAACACTTTTAACAGTGGGAGACACAACTTGTTTGGGGATAACATCGGGATGTATCATATCTAATAAAAACAATTACCACAAAACAGTAAATAAGCGCTAATGCTGCAAACATAGTGTCATACCCCAAATTTTGACCACAATATTTCCCATCATTGTGCAAATCATTACCATAATATGGATGTACCTTCATGCCTCATCAGTCTCCTCAAGAAACATTGATCATTCACTACAATCAAGAATTAGGGTTTTGAGCCCTCTCAGAGCACTTAGACAAAGGATCAATCAACAAATGACGTGATCTTCAACTTGTCTAGCCTCTCAAACACCCATAAAGGATCAAGAGGTCTCCCACATCAAGAATCAAGCACAAGGTTGCAACATTCCAAGTGGGTCAAGCCTCAGGATCGCCAGTGTCACCAAATTAGGGTTTTGGTCGACCAAGGCCTCCAGATAGAAATTTTCCTCTGGGTATGAGCCAACACCTTAAAACATGATCCAAAATGCTCCAAAGTACCTCTTGGATCCAATCATCAAGTCAAAATAGCCTCAGGGGAAGCATTCATCAAAAATCAGGAATTAGGATTTCTTGACCTAATTCACCCCTAAGTTGACTTTTGAGGCAAAACATGAGCCAAGACCTTAAGACACGATTTGAGGGCCTCAAACACACCACATTGATCCATTTACAACAATGGATTAATCCAAGAAGCTTGATTCACAAGTTTCAAATTCATCTGGACCATAATTAGGGTTTTGAAGAAAAAGTCAACTGTATCTTTGACTTTGGACCAAGACATGCTCCCAAACCTTGGGACATGATTCAAGACACCCTAAAACACCTATGGAATCCATCCATTAGGTTTGAATTAGGTCAATAACTTAATTGCATGGAGGATCGCACAGTTTGGAATTCATCTGACAAAAAGTCAACTGTGCCCAAAATCAAGTTTGAATTTTTGAATTTTTTCACAAATATGGCTCCCCTAAGTAAAAAACAACGTTAATCTATGGTTTTGATCATCATTCAACAAGAAAAATCAAGAAAAGTGGGGTTTCTTGCAAAAGGGGCAACCATAAGAAACTTAAATTTTTCTAAGTTATGGAACAAAATGGATTTGGTACCCACTTTGCAGGGTCATAACTCCCAAACCCCAAGGCCTTTTTCTTCCATCCAAAGGTCAAATGAAAGTTCACATGACATAATTCAAAAGTGTTAACTACATTAAATTCCAAATCCTCATGGACTTTGAGTTATGGATTGATCAAAATCACAAAAAGTGAAAATGACCACTTTTTCCACACTTAGTGAAATTTTCAAAATGTCAAAATCTGTTTCATTTTTTACCAACTTTGAGGCTTTTTTCACCTTGATCCAAGATAAACCAGGTCTATTGGTGGACATCAAAGTTAGAGTATGTCATGAGAGCTTTCCAAAGAGTACAAGAACTCCCATTAATTCAACTTAATCAAGGAGTTATGAACCTCATAACATGCCTTGCTCAAACTGATTTCCAAGACAGATTTTGTGCATTACTTGTGGCACACGATTCTTGAGTCCAATTTTGGTGACTATGCAAGATTGATCCTCATCCAAATTCAACAAGAATCTCAGTCAATCATGAAAAACCTGCAAGCTTGGACCCTAAGGCAAGAATCCCATTCTTGGGCATGTGATATTCAAGTTTCAAATCCAAAACTCCAAGTTTGTCATTTGGCATTGATGTGGAGCATAGAGCTGTCACGAACCAAGCCATATCACTCCAATTGAGTAAAGAATGACTCAAAACTCAGAAGACCTTGAGCTACAAAGATCAGCTCTAGTCAATGGCCAAGTGAAGACTTGGTACCTTGGCATTTAAGAAAGTGATACATGGGCATACCCATTGGATAATAGAGTGATCCCTCATCCAACACTATTCCTTCAAAAAAAAAAACTTATCTACTATAAATAGAGGTCATTTCTGATGTTTCAAACCACGCCAAAACAATACCAAAGCCTTGTTTTCTCACTCTCCATCTCTTACTTCAATTTCAAGTCACATTGGAGCTATTTCTTGAAACCAGAGCAAAAACCACTCAAATAACCATCCAAACACATCATAAATCATACATTGGAGGTGTTTAAACCTTCATCCTCATTGTATAACATCAAAATCATAAAGTCAACCTCCAAAACCTCAAATTATGACTTTTATGCATTTTCCAAGCCATGTCTTGATCCAATCACTTTCAAGACCAGCTAACCTTTCAAACACTCTCCAAATATCATCCTTAAACTGTCCCAACAGGTTTCTCTCAACTGTAACACCATTTGAGTGAGTTACCATTTTGGTCATTTTTGCCACTTTTGCAAGAAAGAGCCAATTCTTATTCCTGAGGTTTCCAGCTGATTTTGATCATCCTAAAAGCTTATAAGGGATCAATCAAGAGTGTCTAAAGCATTGGATTACTTCTGGCACAAGTATCTTGACGGTTAGCACAAGGAGCTTCAAGAGGTAAGTGCATCACAACTTGAACTCTTAAAATATGCATTGTTTTGATGTACATTGATCATAAACATGTCATATATATCAAACGTGTTGTGTTAGAACCAATTTACCATGCTATTATTGCTTGTATGATAAGATAGCATAAAACTTGCAAATCTTGGCCTATTTTGAAATCACTATCGGTTTTAAAATAGAAGCATCTTTAGAAAAATTCTAAAAGCACCACTGAATTCCTCATGAAATTCTAGGCAGGATCCATCTAAATTTCATCCAATTTCATGGAGAATTGAGGGAGATATGATCCTTCTTGCAAATCACCAAAACTTGGTTTTTTGCCTTGGTCAGACCTAGAATTCAGGTCACCTTTATGTATTCATGGGGTGGTTTTGATACACGGATGTATCACCACCCCAGTGGTAGCAGTGCGCTTGTGTTGGGTTGGAGGTCGTGGGTTCAAGACCCACCCAGATCATTTTTGGCATTTCTCTCATTTTTGCTATTTTCATATTTTTTATGGTTTTTCTTAATTAATTTCAAAATTAATTTCTCTCTCATTTTTTATTATTTTTTATTGGTTCTTTTTTTGAAAATTCACAAAAATGTTGAAATATTTTATTCCACAAAAAAAATTAAATTTATATTATTTATTTAATATAGTTTGAATTTTTGTAATTAATTTCATTTAATTTATTTTCAAACATTTAAAAAATGAAATTTCCACCTTGATCTTTCAAAATAAATTGAATTTCAAGCCTTCATGTGATTAAACATGATTTTCCAAAATATTCTTCAAAGCTTACCACTTGTTTTAAATATATTTGGTATTTTATATTTAATTTCCTTTGAAAATAATATTATGTTAATTAAAAATAGGGTTTCCCTCAAATTTAATTTTTCAAACTTCATTTGAAACACTTTTGGGCCTCTAGTAGAGTGTAAGACACATCCATTGTCACACACAAACAATTTGGGCCTTAGTCATTGTATAAGTCCTGATACGATCTTAAAAATCTCGGTGCGATCGCCATTTTCAGAACAATTTTCATCTGGGCCTCCTCTTTGTGTTGTAAGTCCCATTTTTCTTCTTTTCAAACACTTTTGGGCCTCTAATAGAGTGTAAGATCCAATCCTTTTTATACAAAAAAATAATTTGGGCCTCAGTCATTGTATAACTCCCGATACAATTTTCAAAATAACGGTGCGATCGCTGTTTTTCATATGGGCCTCTCCTTGAGCTATAAGTCACATCTCTTGTATAAAAATAAGCTTTTGGGCCTCTAATAGAGTGTAAGAGCCATCCTTTTTATAAATACAACAATTTGGGCCTCAGTCATTGTATAAGTCTCTCTGTGGTTTTCAAAATTATCGACGCAATTGTCACCTTTTCAAAAGAGATCATCTGGGCCTCTCATTGAGTATAAGCCCCAAACTTCCTTTTTAAAACAACTTTCTTTTTTGATTTAGATTCAAATTCAAAGTGTTATCAAAACTTTCTTCAATTTCTTGAATAACTAACTATACAACTGTGCTTACAATGCTGGAGCTTGCACACCTGTAAGTTCTACTATTTTCTTCTACTTATAATTGTTTATATATTTTATTTGTATATATATATATATATATATATATATATATATATATATATATATATATATATGTATGTATGCATGTATATACTTGCTTAGAGTTTTCCCCAACAATTAGGTCTAGGTCTAGATCAAACCAGTGGTTACTCTTTCAACACAGTCAAAACTAGTTCCCCATAGGAAATTCCAGATACAGTCTTGCCTCCTCTTGGGCTTATATAATATGGAACAGAGAAAGACATTATTCCCGGTGAAACTTTTCTCAAGATTGTCACAACTTATAAATATCTGTACAAGAAATTCATTTCCCCAAAGAGGACTAATTCCCGGTGAAACCTCTTTTGAATTTCTTCAAACCCTAGAACTGTTCACTAAAGAAAGGATTATTCCCGGTGAAACCTTTCTTGAACTTTTCTCAGGTTTGGACCCACAGGGTTCCAAAAAGCATCCCCAACCTCCTCTTGGGCTTTGTACAAGGACCCTGAGGCTTCTTAGAAGTTCTCAGCCTCCTCTTGGGCTTAGTACAAGGACCTGAAGACCTCCTACAGGTATAGGACAGAACTTAGTCATCTCTAGTAGTTCAATCCTTCAGTGAGTTAGAATCTCAAAACATCCATTCTAGGGTTGATTCTCATCCCTTAAAAACATCAGGCTCCTCTTGGGCATCATACAAAGTTCAACCTCTTCATACCAGTAGACTTGGAAAGTCTCATCTCCTCTTAGATCTCAAAGAAACCCTCAAGTTTCCTGAAAGCACAGGAAAAACCCTGATCACTTCATCAATCTCCAGCAGAGTTAAAACCTCCATAGGTTTTCAAACTCAAAGTGTAAACCTTTACCTTAAATATCCCAACCTGGGTCAATTTACCATCAATAAAACCCTAACAGAATCAGAACCTCATAGTCTCTGATATTTCAACTCTTCTGTAATCCTCAACAAGAGTTGATTCCCTAATACAGACCTGTCTATGGATCTCAAGAATCCTCAGCAGAAGATAGCCTCCTCTTAGGCTTTATATAAGAAATTCCCCAACCAGCCTCCTCTTAGGCTTTGTATAATGATTTTCCCTCAGCAAAGTTAACCTCAATCTTGGGCTTTGTACAAGACAGATCATATTCTCCAGCTGAGTCAATCAACCTTTTAGCCTCAATCTTGGGCTTTGTACAAGACAGATAAAACCTCTCCCCAGTGGAGTCAATTCTTTTTAGCCTTAATCTTGGGCTTTGTACAAGACAGATAAAACCTCTCCCTAGTGGAGTCAATTCTTTTTTAGCCTCAATCTTGGACTTTGTACAAGACAGACAAAACTTTCCCCAGAAGATTCAATTCTTTTCAGCCTCCTCTTAGGCTTTGTATAATGATCTCCCTAAGCAGAGTCAACCTTTTAGCTTCAACCTTGGGCTTTGATCAAGGCACACAAAAATCAACATCCCCTCAGATAAAATCAAGAGTTCTCTCTGTAGGAAGACATTTCTCTGTACATCACACATCAAAACATACATTCAAACAAACCTAATTCCAGATAACTGCTGTAAGTGGCACACTTGATGATTCAAAAATCCAAGTTATGGTCCCTCTTTTATCCTGGTAAACTTCCTCTTTCATCTAACATCTGTAAGTGGCAAGCATCTGGATTATTTACATCCAAGCCGATGTCCCTCTCTTAGCATGAAAGATTCCTAAGGAAAAATGACATTGCTCAACACTGAGTTAAAGTTTCCTCCTTCAGGACATCTCCATTATAAAGGAAATTATGGCATTACTGGATTCCATACATTCCAGTTAAAGTAATTCCCCTTTATAATCGATTACCCAACAAGTGTGATGAACGGGTGAGATATTTCCCTTTAGAGATGACAAATTCTCTCTTAAATACCCCTTTAGCTTCAATCTTGGGATTTGAACAAGACACAAATACTCATCTAGCTTCAATCTTGGGCTTTAAACAAGACACCAAATACATTTTCCTCCCATAGAATAGGAGGAACTACGATTGCTCTGATTTCTCTGTTATCTTTACGGGAATACGTAGGCATAAGATTGCGAAATCTTAGCGAGCACACAAATAAAAAACTTTAGGTCTAGTACCTTCACAAAAACAACGGAAAACACAAAAACAACAAAAACACTCTCTCAACACTCCCAAAGGAGAAACTTTCCCAACCCATAATAGTAAACACCAGAAATTATTTAGACATGCCAAAGAAAGTCCATGGATAACCATATATACACTGGGTAATTGACAACTTCCCTTTGTATAACCTGACCCCGACCCCCCAATCTCTTAGCATTTGTTAAAGAAAACATTTGCGTGCAAGGTTAGTTTTAGATAGCTTCCCTTTCCTTTCCAGCTTCATAGGATAAATAAGAAATCAGAAAGTAGCACCCAATTCCAACCAATGCGGTAAGGTGGTCGCGTCACCGACAAAAATTGCACGTTACACATAGCTGAAAAAATGAACACAGACAGATACCGAAAATGCATTTTCGGGTAAGTTCATACTCGTTCCAAAAATGTATCTCTAGAATAAACGCTAGTTTTTCAGACAGAAAACAAGATTAATGTGAGCAATGAGGCTTGAAATAAATTATTTTTACTTGGAACTCAAGCTTCTTTTACTATCTTTGATGTGATGAAACACAAGATTGGAGATTTGGAGTGAAAATGTGGATTGAGAATAGAAGGGTTTTTGGTGAGGGTTTTGAGTGAAAAACAAGTATGGTTGTGTTATCATGCAGCTCTGTGTTTTATAAAATTATTCCGGAGAACATGAGAACGAGAGTGAGTAGGAGAGAAACCCAGTTCATCATGGAGACAACTGAAACTACAAACACTAAACCTATTGTAACTACCTCATCCCTCTCGCTTCCCAAACTCTGTAAAAAGACTCTCTCTAATAAAATAGAAAACCTTATAGAATATTCCTATGTCCCGGAAGATGCTCAGATCGCTGAGACTGTTCCTCCACTTCTGAATCCTTACAATATATTCAGAAGACATAATTCCCTCACGAGATCCATTAGAACCCTCATATCTACAAACAGACCTAACACCGTCAAAGAATACATCCAGACGTCAAGACTAGACCAGTGTAGCCTCCAGGCTACCAACCAAGAACAATATGTAGATCTGGAGATCTCCCAAGATCTCATCAACGGGTGGAAACGTGAAGGTTACACGACTCTCCACTTTGGAGCCGTCAGACTTATCCTTTCACTACATGGAAGGAAGAACCAACCAGTCTTTGCCAAGATAGCTTTGCTAGACTCTAGCTATCTTAATTATGAGAACGCCGTTATAGGAACTGTGCTAACCTCACTTCATGCTGGAAGTGTTGTTCTTACGGTGTATCCCAACTACAACGTCAGCCTCAGTGACAGTACCTTGTCTACCAGATTAAAAGTTCAGATTCAGATCACTGGATCCGACCAAGTCCCTGAAGCTATGGTGGCTACTCTTCACCACCAGATCATCTACCGTCTGCAGAACCATGCCATAGATCTTCCCACTACAGGTTGCTCTTCCGATTCCTTGTTGGTTATGGCCGGCAGAGAAGAAGTACCCTCAATCGTTCAGATCCCCAGGAAGATTGATAGAAAAGAGTTAGCTCATCTTATTCCTCTAGAATGGATGACTAACTATGAAAGACTCCATGCGGATAGGAGACCAATCCAATCCCAAGAGGTTTCTTTCAAAAGATACCCAGACAAGACGGTTAAGACTATCTTCAAGAAACCTGAGGAAGAATCCAGCTCGTCTTCCCAGATCTTTCAAACAATGATGATCAGACCTGCTCTTGAAGAAACCTGGTGCCCTATTCATGCCGTTACATCAGATGCTAAACCCATCTATACGGACAAGATAAAAGGACACTTCATATGGGATGTTGATCCCTCCAAATGCGACCCTGATTGCGACTGTTGGATGCATGACGATGATATTGACAGAGATATCATTCGCCCAAAGCCTAAGAAGAAAGGAACATGCAAACCACAACCTCCTCCTCAAAGAAGATCAGACCCTGAAGATGGCCCATGGATTGGAATCCATGAAAAGAAGAAGCCATTGTCTATCTATGAGGAAGGACTTGCAATCCTAAGAAAGGAAGGACTTCTGCCTCCTGATGATCCCACTTTAGTATCATGGTCTCCCAAGGACCATTGCAGATCAGCAGAACCTCCTCAACAAACGCAACCAATCCCTTGCTTCATGTATACAGCCACTACACCAGAGTATGGCCAGCATTTTCCTCCACTAGAAAGGAAAATAGATCCTATCACCAATAGGACATCAAAGCCGTTCATCAATCCCTCTGAAGTTCAAGCTGATGGGAGAATGAAGCCTTTGACCCAGGCCGAAGAAGTTCTCAACTGGCAGTCCGAGAACATGGTGGCACAAAACGAGATGCTCCAGAATCTTGACAAAAAGATGGACAAGATTACTAGAGACACAGAAGAGTATCTCAAGGGATTTTCCACGAAGTTAAGACGAAGCTACAAATCTCTCAAAGCTCAGGTGGCCTCCTTAGATCAAGAACTCAGCCATATCCATGGTGCAGAAGTCTTCAGTTATGACTTCACAAAAAAGGAGAGAGAAATGAACAATCTGCAAGCTCAGATTAGAGAAATAGAAGAATATGTTAGGAGAACTCATAAGCAAGAGGAAAAGCCTGCCCAGGAATCATTCCATGGCATCCCCGCTTATCCTTCCTATTACTCAAGACCAGCCAGACCCTCAGAACCGGATCTATCTGGCTTCCTAACTGCTTCTCCAACTAGGCCAGCCCAGCCTGACTTATCTGGCTTCCTAACTGCTCCACCAAAAAAGTACTGGTCATCAGAAGCTAGAAAGCTAAGGTTTACCAAGCCCCAAGAAACCTCAACGTCGAGATCCAAAAGACATACTGCTCGAATGAGCACTTCATCATCAGACTCTCAGGATGTTCCTGAAACACCTCTTACTGCACTCCCAAGGAATGAAGAGAATCCTGATAAAACCTATGAAGCCTTGGCCATCACAACAAAGAATGAATCTTCTCCAGACAACCAGTCCGTCGCTGACACTTCAACATCACAAGAAGAAGATCAATTGGCCACGGAACCTTCTACACCCAGAAGTAATAATTGGTTTAGAGATGATGAAGACAAGCTATATCCAAGTACAGACTCTGATGAGACACAACAGACGATGTCGCTAGAAAGCGAATCTCTAGGAACTGAACCAGAAAAGGATCTTATCCCGAAGCTCTTCATGGCTAACATAAAGGAGGAAGATACCTTCTTTGAAGAATCCTCTCAGGAAACTCCAGAAGCTGAAAAGACCAAATCCACAGGTGGACCTTGGTTCACCATTGACGATATACCACCCAGTAAATGGAGAAAAAGGATCCTAGACTTTGGTGCTTGGCTCGACACACAATTGATGAAAACCACTGCTGATCCCTACAAAGTAATCGAAGAATTCTGTTGCCGGATGACAGGAACAATGAAAGAGTGGTACATTAATCTTGGAGCTGTCAAACAGGATGAGTTACACCGCTTACACACTACATCCAATCTCCTCGGTGTTATACATCAAGTATTCATTGGAGATGTTGACATTCACAACAAGAAGTACAGACAAGAGTTCTTTGAGATGAAATGTTGTTCTCTCAAAACCAAGGACATAGATAAGCATTATCATAGGATGCTTCAGAGATTCTATGCTCTAAATGGTTTTAATGATACCAGCCTCAAAAACACTTATGTAGCATCTTTGCCCCAGGAGATTCAACCTGAACTCCACAAAATGATAGCTGCAGCACAGAAAGACATTCCCTCCATGAGTCTTGGACAAATCCATCAGATGACGCTAGAAGCTCTAGATAAACTATGCAGACTTCATCAACAATTCTCAGAAGTCCTTAGTCAAAAGTCCAAGTACAACAAGGCTTGTAAGAAGTCTTATCTGGAGATTAAATGCAAAGACAAGAAGTGTAGCTGCCCTACCAGAAAGAAACATCATAAACAGAAATACAAACCCTTCAAGGATTACAAAAGAAAGAAGAAAAAAGGGGTCAAGTTCTTCAAGAAGAAACCCTTTCGTGGAAAGGGAAAATCCCAAAGATGTTTCATCTGCGGACAAAAAGGACATTACTCCAAAGAATGTCCTAACAATAAACACAAGGCTGCTAAACTGGTTAACTCCCTTCATCCTGTCGAAGGAGACCTGGAATCAGTTTACTCTGAACAAAGCTCAGCTGACGAAGAGACAGTCTTCGCCCTTCAAGACTACTCGTCTGAAGGAACCTCCCTCTCGGACTCAGGAGGTGAAGATTTTGTCCCTGTTTACTCTTACAAGGAAGTAGGAAGCTCTCTCCCTACTCCTCCTTTACCCTGTGTAGAAATCCATGTCCTAGCGGCAAAATTCTCACGACCTAAGAAGGTCATGGCATACATGGACACTGGAGCACAAATTACGATGATGAATCCTGACATCTTGCCAATGGAGTTATGGAAAGATCATAAAGCTTATTTTATGGCAGCAGATGGAGAGACCTTTACAACGAACTTGATAACAAAGAACAAGATAGGAATCAAGTTCTTCCCAGACTGCATTATCTGGACACAGGTCATAGGAACAAAACTTCCAGCCAAAGACATTGTCATTGGAATGGATGTTTATGTGGCAGCCGAGAAACTCCAAATCCTTGCCACTGGAATCAAGTACAAGAGAGAATTCCGACCATTCTCTCAGATCATGAAGCTGTACTCCTTGTCAAATGTTCCTACGGGATATGAAGAGATTAAGTCAAAGCTTCTCAAGCTCTGTGCGGATAGCCATGAGAAGTTCCTTCATCCAGAACCCTTATGGAAGAACAAGGACTTCTTTGTCCAACTTCCATTCAAGCTTAATGAAGATATTAATCCAACAAAGGCCACTCATCCTGGAATGAGTCCTTCTGATTATGCCTTGGCAAGAGAAGAATGCAGCCAGCTGCTCAAACAAGGGCTGATAGAACCCACGAAATCTGAGTGGGCTTGCCAAGCCTTCTATGTTGAAAAAAGATCTGAAAAAGTCAGAGGAAAGAAAAGACTTGTAATCGATTACAAGCCTCTGAACCACTTCCTTCAAGATGACAAGTTCCCTATTCCTAAGGCTGCATCACTGAACGTGTTCATCAAGGACGCCCAGATCTATTCAAAGTTCGACTTAAAGTCAGGTTTTTGGCAATTGGGTATCGACCCAAAGGATCGTCCAAAAACAGCCTTTTGCATACCTAATGCCCAGTACCAATGGACTGTTCTACCTTTTGGGCTTAAGGTTGCCCCATCACTGTTCCAAAAGGCCATGACAAAGATATTTGAGCCCATTCTCCATAGTGCTCTCATCTACATTGATGATGTGTTACTATTCTCCAAAGACGAGAAGACTCACAAACAGTTATTGGGCCAGTTCCATAAGTTAGCCCAACAACATGGAATAATGCTTTCTGAGAAGAAGAGTCAATTGGGCCAAACTGAGATTGACTTCTTAGGAATGCATTTCTCTAATGGAAAGTATCGCCCTCAACCTCACATTGCTCAAGAATTATTAAACTTTCCAGATGAAAATCTCACAGTCAAACAGATTCAGCAATTTCTCGGTATAATCAATTATATCAGAGACTTCATTCCCAGACTTGCCAGATACACCAGTGCTCTGTCTCTATTGCTGAAGAAGAAACCACCACCATGGGGAGAAGAACAAACCAAAGCTGTAAGAGCTTTGAAAGAAATAGCCCAATCTCCTCCTGATCTAAAAATCCCTGGAGAAGGGAAACGAGTCCTCCAGACTGATGCAAGTGACCACTATTGGGGAGCAGTTCTGATTGAAGAAATAGGTGGCAAGAAATACTATTGTGGCCACGCCAGTGGTCAGTTCAAAGATGCAGAAAAGCATTACCACACCACTTACAAAGAAGCACTTGCAGTAAAAATGGGAATCCAGAAGTTTGACTTCCACCTCAGAGGTTACCACTTCGAGGTCCAGATGGACAACTCGTCCTTTCCTAAGATTCTGGAATTCAAAAATAAGATGCCTCCAGATCCACAGACATTGAGGCTTAAGGATTGGTTCTCTAGATATGATTTCACAGTGAAACACATCAAAGGAACCCAGAATGTGATCCCGGATCTATTATCCAGACCCATGAAACCCATCCAAGTCATCACCTCTAGGCATACCTTCCCATTAATCTTAATGGTCCGTCCTATTCCATCCAATGCCTCGGTCACCATGAACTTTCCTCCAAGAGTCAACCACTCCTTCTCCGTATCTCAGCTGAAAGAATATGCCAGGAATAACCTTTTTTACTTTCTGTTCAAAATCATTAGAAAGAAGCCTCTTCCTGACCATACACCTTTCTTCCCAGATACTCCTTTCCATTTACCATTTCTAATGAACCCTGCTTTCAGATTTACAACGAATCAACTATGGTATCTTTGGTGTGCTACAAGCTTATACGCTATGCCAGTCCTTATTCCTACCATTGCTATGTATGAACATCTGATGAACCCTAGAAAGCACAGGTCTTTGATATGGACTGCCCTAGAATGGTTCTCTCCGTTAAACTGGTGGAGAGAAAATCTCAGCCTAGCCGTTAATGATCTTAAAGAATGGTGCCCAACTGAGGAAGCTCGAAGTAACTGCAAGACAGTGTACATCCTCCATCGTCCATATCAAACTGATCCTAGAACCCAGCTTCTAGTTTGCAAGAGTTACATTAATGCTTGGGAAACCATTGATGATTATCCCACAAGCCTGGAAGGGTTAAAAGCTTTAATGGATTATGTTAATTTAATTAATCTTTATGATCCTATTAAAGGACCAGTCAATACAACTTGTATTAGTCATGGAAACCTTCCTCCGCAATGGCAAGCTGTGAAGCTACCAGATGATCCTGATCCTCACTGTTGGAAACCTCCATGGACAAGTTGGTCGACACATGAGGTTGGAGAAAGCTCAAGGGTTAACAATAATGCATCTCAGATGAACATTGAGGAACAACTTGCAGAAATGAATTTTCAAGAATTTGTTCAAAGGGATGATCAAAGAATCAACGATCAAGATATGACTGAAGACATCAAGCAGGATGAGTCATCACTCTATCCTCCACTCCCACATGATCTTGACGAAGATACTTTTGAAGACATAGCACTATACTCAGCCCACATTGATCCAGAGTACTATGCACAGAATCGATACGAAGATATGATAAGGGACAGCTGTGAGTATGAGTCATACTATATGACAAACAAACTCTCAGAAGGAGAATACTCTGATCCAAACATGTCACCATCACATGAGCCAATTATAAAAAAATAATGTGACGCGTGGGACCAGAATCTTATCACAATCTGTGATAAATCAAAAGTTTGTCTTCCACTACTGAAAGATGCTCCATCATGCTTAGTGGCGGGACCGGATAAGCTTATCTTATCTTTATTTTAGTCAGAGAGTGGCAATTAGTGTGTCTGCCACTAGTACTGTATTTATCTTTTTCTGTTTTAAGTCAAAAGTGGCAATTAGTGTGTCGGCCACTAGTGTGTAACGTGTCTTTGTTTGCTGAGTGCTGGCTTGCTTTCTACGCTTCTCTTTTCCTATATAAGGGAAGCTCTTGTATCATATTTTCACAAGTTGAAATACAATAAAATGTGTGCTTTCAGTCTAAACATGTTCTAAACACTTCTCTTCTCTCTGAAAGCTTAAACTCTTATGTTCTATCCATAGGTACTCCACAGAGATGAAAGTATGCTCTACACTTGCCTCTTTGAGGATCTTGTGTAACAGAAATCCTCTGATCATTGATCCATGCTACGGTCCTTCCTACTATGAAAATGTTTCTCTAACCGCTGTGTCCTAGGCTGAACCTAGAACCTAGTAAGTCCACAAGGGTTGGCAGAGATGGTTCGAAAGTTCCTGCTCGACGGATACATGTTAGGGGTATGGTTTCATGGTATGTGGAGGCTCCCGGCCAGCGTGGTATCAGAGCCTGCTCAAGAAAGAGGGGGTAAATATGGTGTGAACATGAGAACGAGAGTGAGTAGGAGAGAAACCCAGTTCATCATGGAGACAACTGAAACTACAAACACTAAACCTATTGTAACTACCTCATCCCTCTCGCTTCCCAAACTCTGTAAAAAGACTCTCTCTAATAAAATAGAAAACCTTATAGAATATTCCTATGTCCCGGAAGATGCTCATATCGCTGAGACTGTTCCTCCACTTCTGAATCCTTACAATATATTCAGAAGACATAATTCCCTCACGAGATCCATTAGAACCCTCATATCTACAAACAGACCTAACACCGTCAAAGAATACATCCAGACGTCAAGACTAGACCAGTGTAGCCTCCAGGCTACCAACCAAGAACAATATGTAGATCTGGAGATCTCCCAAGATCTCATCAACGGGTGGAAACGTGAAGGTTACACGACTCTCCACTTTGGAGCCGTCAGACTTATCCTTTCACTACATGGAAGGAAGAACCAACCAGTCTTTGCCAAGATAGCTTTGCTAGACTCTAGCTATCTTAATTATGAGAACGCCGTTATAGGAACTGTGCTAACCTCACTTCATGCTGGAAGTGTTGTTCTTACGGTGTATCCCAACTACAACGTCAGCCTCAGTGACAGTACCTTGTCTACCAGATTAAAAGTTCAGATTCAGATCACTGGATCCGACCAAGTCCCTGAAGCTATGGTGGCTACTCTTCACCACCAGATCATCTACCGTCTGCAGAACCATGCCATAGATCTTCCCACTACAGGTTGCTCTTCCGATTCCTTGTTGGTTATGGCCGGCAGAGAAGAAGTACCCTCAATCGTTCAGATCCCCAGGAAGATTGATAGAAAAGAGTTAGCTCATCTTATTCCTCTAGAATGGATGACTAACTATGAAAGACTCCATGCGGATAGGAGACCAATCCAATCCCAAGAGGTTTCTTTCAAAAGATACCCAGACAAGACGGTTAAGACTATCTTCAAGAAACCTGAGGAAGAATCCAGCTCGTCTTCCCAGATCTTTCAAACAATGATGATCAGACCTGCTCTTGAAGAAACCTGGTGCCCTATTCATGCCGTTACATCAGATGCTAAACCCATCTATACGGACAAGATAAAAGGACACTTCATATGGGATGTTGATCCCTCCAAATGCGACCCTGATTGCGACTGTTGGATGCATGACGATGATATTGACAGAGATATCATTCGCCCAAAGCCTAAGAAGAAAGGAGCATGCAAACCACAACCTCCTCCTCAAAGAAGATCAGACCCTGAAGATGGCCCATGGATTGGAATCCATGAAAAGAAGAAGCCATTGTCTATCTATGAGGAAGGACTTGCAATCCTAAGAAAGGAAGGACTTCTGCCTCCTGATGATCCCACTTTAGTATCATGGTCTCCCAAGGACCATTGCAGATCAGCAGAACCTCCTCAACAAACGCAACCAATCCCTTGCTTCATGTATACAGCCACTACACCAGAGTATGGCCAGCATTTTCCTCCACTAGAAAGGAAAATAGATCCTATCACCAATAGGACATCAAAGCCGTTCATCAATCCCTCTGAAGTTCAAGCTGATGGGAGAATGAAGCCTTTGACCCAGGCCGAAGAAGTTCTCAACTGGCAGTCCGAGAACATGGTGGCACAAAACGAGATGCTCCAGAATCTTGACAAAAAGATGGACAAGATTACTAGAGACACAGAAGAGTATCTCAAGGGATTTTCCACGAAGTTAAGACGAAGCTACAAATCTCTCAAAGCTCAGGTGGCCTCCTTAGATCAAGAACTCAGCCATATCCATGGTGCAGAAGTCTTCAGTTATGACTTCACAAAAAAGGAGAGAGAAATGAACAATCTGCAAGCTCAGATTAGAGAAATAGAAGAATATGTTAGGAGAACTCATAAGCAAGAGGAAAAGCCTGCCCAGGAATCATTCCATGGCATCCCCGCTTATCCTTCCTATTACTCAAGACCAGCCAGACCCTCAGAACCGGATCTATCTGGCTTCCTAACTGCTTCTCCAACTAGGCCAGCCCAGCCTGACTTATCTGGCTTCCTAACTGCTCCACCAAAAAAGTACTGGTCATCAGAAGCTAGAAAGCTAAGGTTTACCAAGCCCCAAGAAACCTCAACGTCGAGATCCAAAAGACATACTGCTCGAATGAGCACTTCATCATCAGACTCTCAGGATGTTCCTGAAACACCTCTTACTGCACTCCCAAGGAATGAAGAGAATCCTGATAAAACCTATGAAGCCTTGGCCATCACAACAAAGAATGAATCTTCTCCAGACAACCAGTCCGTCGCTGACACTTCAACATCACAAGAAGAAGATCAATTGGCCACGGAACCTTCTACACCCAGAAGTAATAATTGGTTTAGAGATGATGAAGACAAGCTATATCCAAGTACAGACTCTGATGAGACACAACAGACGATGTCGCTAGAAAGCGAATCTCTAGGAACTGAACCAGAAAAGGATCTTATCCCGAAGCTCTTCATGGCTAACATAAAGGAGGAAGATACCTTCTTTGAAGAATCCTCTCAGGAAACTCCAGAAGCTGAAAAGACCAAATCCACAGGTGGACCTTGGTTCACCATTGACGATATACCACCCAGTAAATGGAGAAAAAGGATCCTAGACTTTGGTGCTTGGCTCGACACACAATTGATGAAAACCACTGCTGATCCCTACAAAGTAATCGAAGAATTCTGTTGCCGGATGACAGGAACAATGAAAGAGTGGTACATTAATCTTGGAGCTGTCAAACAGGATGAGTTACACCGCTTACACACTACATCCAATCTCCTCGGTGTTATACATCAAGTATTCATTGGAGATGTTGACATTCACAACAAGAAGTACAGACAAGAGTTCTTTGAGATGAAATGTTGTTCTCTCAAAACCAAGGACATAGATAAGCATTATCATAGGATGCTTCAGAGATTCTATGCTCTAAATGGTTTTAATGATACCAGCCTCAAAAACACTTATGTAGCATCTTTGCCCCAGGAGATTCAACCTGAACTCCACAAAATGATAGCTGCAGCACAGAAAGACATTCCCTCCATGAGTCTTGGACAAATCCATCAGATGACGCTAGAAGCTCTAGATAAACTATGCAGACTTCATCAACAATTCTCAGAAGTCCTTAGTCAAAAGTCCAAGTACAACAAGGCTTGTAAGAAGTCTTATCTGGAGATTAAATGCAAAGACAAGAAGTGTAGCTGCCCTACCAGAAAGAAACATCATAAACAGAAATACAAACCCTTCAAGGATTACAAAAGAAAGAAGAAAAAAGGGGTCAAGTTCTTCAAGAAGAAACCCTTTCGTGGAAAGGGAAAATCCCAAAGATGTTTCATCTGCGGACAAAAAGGACATTACTCCAAAGAATGTCCTAACAATAAACACAAGGCTGCTAAACTGGTTAACTCCCTTCATCCTGTCGAAGGAGACCTGGAATCAGTTTACTCTGAACAAAGCTCAGCTGACGAAGAGACAGTCTTCGCCCTTCAAGACTACTCGTCTGAAGGAACCTCCCTCTCGGACTCAGGAGGTGAAGATTTTGTCCCTGTTTACTCTTACAAGGAAGTAGGAAGCTCTCTCCCTACTCCTCCTTTACCCTGTGTAGAAATCCATGTCCTAGCGGCAAAATTCTCACGACCTAAGAAGGTCATGGCATACATGGACACTGGAGCACAAATTACGATGATGAATCCTGACATCTTGCCAATGGAGTTATGGAAAGATCATAAAGCTTATTTTATGGCAGCAGATGGAGAGACCTTTACAACGAACTTGATAACAAAGAACAAGATAGGAATCAAGTTCTTCCCAGACTGCATTATCTGGACACAGGTCATAGGAACAAAACTTCCAGCCAAAGACATTGTCATTGGAATGGATGTTTATGTGGCAGCCGAGAAACTCCAAATCCTTGCCACTGGAATCAAGTACAAGAGAGAATTCCGACCATTCTCTCAGATCATGAAGCTGTACTCCTTGTCAAATGTTCCTACGGGATATGAAGAGATTAAGTCAAAGCTTCTCAAGCTCTGTGCGGATAGCCATGAGAAGTTCCTTCATCCAGAACCCTTATGGAAGAACAAGGACTTCTTTGTCCAACTTCCATTCAAGCTTAATGAAGATATTAATCCAACAAAGGCCACTCATCCTGGAATGAGTCCTTCTGATTATGCCTTGGCAAGAGAAGAATGCAGCCAGCTGCTCAAACAAGGGCTGATAGAACCCACGAAATCTGAGTGGGCTTGCCAAGCCTTCTATGTTGAAAAAAGATCTGAAAAAGTCAGAGGAAAGAAAAGACTTGTAATCGATTACAAGCCTCTGAACCACTTCCTTCAAGATGACAAGTTCCCTATTCCTAAGGCTGCATCACTGAACGTGTTCATCAAGGACGCCCAGATCTATTCAAAGTTCGACTTAAAGTCAGGTTTTTGGCAATTGGGTATCGACCCAAAGGATCGTCCAAAAACAGCCTTTTGCATACCTAATGCCCAGTACCAATGGACTGTTCTACCTTTTGGGCTTAAGGTTGCCCCATCACTGTTCCAAAAGGCCATGACAAAGATATTTGAGCCCATTCTCCATAGTGCTCTCATCTACATTGATGATGTGTTACTATTCTCCAAAGACGAGAAGACTCACAAACAGTTATTGGGCCAGTTCCATAGGTTAGCCCAACAACATGGAATAATGCTTTCTGAGAAGAAGAGTCAATTGGGCCAAACTGAGATTGACTTCTTAGGAATGCATTTCTCTAATGGAAAGTATCGCCCTCAACCTCACATTGCTCAAGAATTATTAAACTTTCCAGATGAAAATCTCACAGTCAAACAGATTCAGCAATTTCTCGGTATAATCAATTATATCAGAGACTTCATTCCCAGACTTGCCAGATACACCAGTGCTCTGTCTCTATTGCTGAAGAAGAAACCACCACCATGGGGAGAAGAACAAACCAAAGCTGTAAGAGCTTTGAAAGAAATAGCCCAATCTCCTCCTGATCTAAAAATCCCTGGAGAAGGGAAACGAGTCCTCCAGACTGATGCAAGTGACCACTATTGGGGAGCAGTTCTGATTGAAGAAATAGGTGGCAAGAAATACTATTGTGGCCACGCCAGTGGTCAGTTCAAAGATGCAGAAAAGCATTACCACACCACTTACAAAGAAGCACTTGCAGTAAAAATGGGAATCCAGAAGTTTGACTTCCACCTCAGAGGTTACCACTTCGAGGTCCAGATGGACAACTCGTCCTTTCCTAAGATTCTGGAATTCAAAAATAAGATGCCTCCAGATCCACAGACATTGAGGCTTAAGGATTGGTTCTCTAGATATGATTTCACAGTGAAACACATCAAAGGAACCCAGAATGTGATCCCGGATCTATTATCCAGACCCATGAAACCCATCCAAGTCATCACCTCTAGGCATACCTTCCCATTAATCTTAATGGTCCGTCCTATTCCATCCAATGCCTCGGTCACCATGAACTTTCCTCCAAGAGTCAACCACTCCTTCTCCGTATCTCAGCTGAAAGAATATGCCAGGAATAACCTTTTTTACTTTCTGTTCAAAATCATTAGAAAGAAGCCTCTTCCTGACCATACACCTTTCTTCCCAGATACTCCTTTCCATTTACCATTTCTAATGAACCCTGCTTTCAGATTTACAACGAATCAACTATGGTATCTTTGGTGTGCTACAAGCTTATACGCTATGCCAGTCCTTATTCCTACCATTGCTATGTATGAACATCTGATGAACCCTAGAAAGCACAGGTCTTTGATATGGACTGCCCTAGAATGGTTCTCTCCGTTAAACTGGTGGAGAGAAAATCTCAGCCTAGCCGTTAATGATCTTAAAGAATGGTGCCCAACTGAGGAAGCTCGAAGTAACTGCAAGACAGTGTACATCCTCCATCGTCCATATCAAACTGATCCTAGAACCCAGCTTCTAGTTTGCAAGAGTTACATTAATGCTTGGGAAACCATTGATGATTATCCCACAAGCCTGGAAGGGTTAAAAGCTTTAATGGATTATGTTAATTTAATTAATCTTTATGATCCTATTAAAGGACCAGTCAATACAACTTGTATTAGTCATGGAAACCTTCCTCCGCAATGGCAAGCTGTGAAGCTACCAGATGATCCTGATCCTCACTGTTGGAAACCTCCATGGACAAGTTGGTCGACACATGAGGTTGGAGAAAGCTCAAGGGTTAACAATAATGCATCTCAGATGAACATTGAGGAACAACTTGCAGAAATGAATTTTCAAGAATTTGTTCAAAGGGATGATCAAAGAATCAACGATCAAGATATGACTGAAGATATCAAGCAGGATGAGTCATCACTCTATCCTCCACTCCCACATGATCTTGACGAAGATACTTTTGAAGACATAGCACTATACTCAGCCCACATTGATCCAGAGTACTATGCACAGAATCGATACGAAGATATGATAAGGGACAGCTGTGAGTATGAGTCATACTATATGACAAACAAACTCTCAGAAGGAGAATACTCTGATCCAAACATGTCACCATCACATGAGCCAATTATAAAAAAATAATGTGACGCGTGGGACCAGAATCTTATCACAATCTGTGATAAATCAAAAGTTTGTCTTCCACTACTGAAAGATGCTCCATCATGCTTAGTGGCGGGACCGGATAAGCTTATCTTATCTTTATTTTAGTCAGAGAGTGGCAATTAGTGTGTCTGCCACTAGTACTGTATTTATCTTTTTCTGTTTTAAGTCAAAAGTGGCAATTAGTGTGTCGGCCACTAGTGTGTAACGTGTCTTTGTTTGCTGAGTGCTGGCTTGCTTTCTACGCTTCTCTTTTCCTATATAAGGGAAGCTCTTGTATCATATTTTCACAAGTTGAAATACAATAAAATGTGTGCTTTCAGTCTAAACATGTTCTAAACACTTCTCTTCTCTCTGAAAGCTTAAACTCTTATGTTCTATCCATAGGTACTCCACAGAGATGAAAGTATGCTCTACACTTGCCTCTTTGAGGATCTTGTGTAACAGAAATCCTCTGATCATTGATCCATGCTACGGTCCTTCCTACTATGAAAATGTTTCTCTAACCGCTGTGTCCTAGGCTGAACCTAGAACCTAGTAAGTCCACAAGGGTTGGCAGAGATGGTTCGAAAGTTCCTGCTCGACGGATACATGTTAGGGGTATGGTTTCATGGTATGTGGAGGCTCCCGGCCTAGTAAGTCCACAAGGGTTGGCAGAGATGGTTCGAAAGTTCCTGCTCGACGGATACATGTTAGGGGTATGGTTTCATGGTATGTGGAGGCTCCCGGCCAGCGTGGTATCAGAGCCTGCTCAAGAAAGAGGGGGTAAATATGGTGTGAACATGAGAACGAGAGTGAGTAGGAGAGAAACCCAGTTCATCATGGAGACAACTGAAACTACAAACACTAAACCTATTGTAACTACCTCATCCCTCTCGCTTCCCAAACTCTGTAAAAAGACTCTCTCTAATAAAATAGAAAACCTTATAGAATATTCCTATGTCCCGGAAGATGCTCAGATCGCTGAGACTGTTCCTCCACTTCTGAATCCTTACAATATATTCAGAAGACATAATTCCCTCACGAGATCCATTAGAACCCTCATATCTACAAACAGACCTAACACCGTCAAAGAATACATCCAGACGTCAAGACTAGACCAGTGTAGCCTCCAGGCTACCAACCAAGAACAATATGTAGATCTGGAGATCTCCCAAGATCTCATCAACGGGTGGAAACGTGAAGGTTACACGACTCTCCACTTTGGAGCCGTCAGACTTATCCTTTCACTACATGGAAGGAAGAACCAACCAGTCTTTGCCAAGATAGCTTTGCTAGACTCTAGCTATCTTAATTATGAGAACGCCGTTATAGGAACTGTGCTAACCTCACTTCATGCTGGAAGTGTTGTTCTTACGGTGTATCCCAACTACAACGTCAGCCTCAGTGACAGTACCTTGTCTACCAGATTAAAAGTTCAGATTCAGATCACTGGATCCGACCAAGTCCCTGAAGCTATGGTGGCTACTCTTCACCACCAGATCATCTACCGTCTGCAGAACCATGCCATAGATCTTCCCACTACAGGTTGCTCTTCCGATTCCTTGTTGGTTATGGCCGGCAGAGAAGAAGTACCCTCAATCGTTCAGATCCCCAGGAAGATTGATAGAAAAGAGTTAGCTCATCTTATTCCTCTAGAATGGATGACTAACTATGAAAGACTCCATGCGGATAGGAGACCAATCCAATCCCAAGAGGTTTCTTTCAAAAGATACCCAGACAAGACGGTTAAGACTATCTTCAAGAAACCTGAGGAAGAATCCAGCTCGTCTTCCCAGATCTTTCAAACAATGATGATCAGACCTGCTCTTGAAGAAACCTGGTGCCCTATTCATGCCGTTACATCAGATGCTAAACCCATCTATACGGACAAGATAAAAGGACACTTCATATGGGATGTTGATCCCTCCAAATGCGACCCTGATTGCGACTGTTGGATGCATGACGATGATATTGACAGAGATATCATTCGCCCAAAGCCTAAGAAGAAAGGAGCATGCAAACCACAACCTCCTCCTCAAAGAAGATCAGACCCTGAAGATGGCCCATGGATTGGAATCCATGAAAAGAAGAAGCCATTGTCTATCTATGAGGAAGGACTTGCAATCCTAAGAAAGGAAGGACTTCTGCCTCCTGATGATCCCACTTTAGTATCATGGTCTCCCAAGGACCATTGCAGATCAGCAGAACCTCCTCAACAAACGCAACCAATCCCTTGCTTCATGTATACAGCCACTACACCAGAGTATGGCCAGCATTTTCCTCCACTAGAAAGGAAAATAGATCCTATCACCAATAGGACATCAAAGCCGTTCATCAATCCCTCTGAAGTTCAAGCTGATGGGAGAATGAAGCCTTTGACCCAGGCCGAAGAAGTTCTCAACTGGCAGTCCGAGAACATGGTGGCACAAAACGAGATGCTCCAGAATCTTGACAAAAAGATGGACAAGATTACTAGAGACACAGAAGAGTATCTCAAGGGATTTTCCACGAAGTTAAGACGAAGCTACAAATCTCTCAAAGCTCAGGTGGCCTCCTTAGATCAAGAACTCAGCCATATCCATGGTGCAGAAGTCTTCAGTTATGACTTCACAAAAAAGGAGAGAGAAATGAACAATCTGCAAGCTCAGATTAGAGAAATAGAAGAATATGTTAGGAGAACTCATAAGCAAGAGGAAAAGCCTGCCCAGGAATCATTCCATGGCATCCCCGCTTATCCTTCCTATTACTCAAGACCAGCCAGACCCTCAGAACCGGATCTATCTGGCTTCCTAACTGCTTCTCCAACTAGGCCAGCCCAGCCTGACTTATCTGGCTTCCTAACTGCTCCACCAAAAAAGTACTGGTCATCAGAAGCTAGAAAGCTAAGATTTACCAAGCCCCAAGAAACCTCAACGTCGAGATCCAAAAGACATACTGCTCGAATGAGCACTTCATCATCAGACTCTCAGGATGTTCCTGAAACACCTCTTACTGCACTCCCAAGGAATGAAGAGAATCCTGATAAAACCTATGAAGCCTTGGCCATCACAACAAAGAATGAATCTTCTCCAGACAACCAGTCCGTCGCTGACACTTCAACATCACAAGAAGAAGATCAATTGGCCACGGAACCTTCTACACCCAGAAGTAATAATTGGTTTAGAGATGATGAAGACAAGCTATATCCAAGTACAGACTCTGATGAGACACAACAGACGATGTCGCTAGAAAGCAAATCTCTAGGAACTGAACCAGAAAAGGATCTTATCCCGAAGCTCTTCATGGCTAACATAAAGGAGGAAGATACCTTCTTTGAAGAATCCTCTCAGGAAACTCCAGAAGCTGAAAAGACCAAATCCACAGGTGGACCTTGGTTCACCATTGACGATATACCACCCAGTAAATGGAGAAAAAGGATCCTAGACTTTGGTGCTTGGCTCGACACACAATTGATGAAAACCACTGCTGATCCCTACAAAGTAATCGAAGAATTCTGTTGCCGGATGACAGGAACAATGAAAGAGTGGTACATTAATCTTGGAGCTGTCAAACAGGATGAGTTACACCGCTTACACACTACATCCAATCTCCTCGGTGTTATACATCAAGTATTCATTGGAGATGTTGACATTCACAACAAGAAGTACAGACAAGAGTTCTTTGAGATGAAATGTTGTTCTCTCAAAACCAAGGACATAGATAAGCATTATCATAGGATGCTTCAGAGATTCTATGCTCTAAATGGTTTTAATGATACCAGCCTCAAAAACACTTATGTAGCATCTTTGCCCCAGGAGATTCAACCTGAACTCCACAAAATGATAGCTGCAGCACAGAAAGACATTCCCTCCATGAGTCTTGGACAAATCCATCAGATGACGCTAGAAGCTCTAGATAAACTATGCAGACTTCATCAACAATTCTCAGAAGTCCTTAGTCAAAAGTCCAAGTACAACAAGGCTTGTAAGAAGTCTTATCTGGAGATTAAATGCAAAGACAAGAAGTGTAGCTGCCCTACCAGAAAGAAACATCATAAACAGAAATACAAACCCTTCAAGGATTACAAAAGAAAGAAGAAAAAAGGGGTCAAGTTCTTCAAGAAGAAACCCTTTCGTGGAAAGGGAAAATCCCAAAGATGTTTCATCTGCGGACAAAAAGGACATTACTCCAAAGAATGTCCTAACAATAAACACAAGGCTGCTAAACTGGTTAACTCCCTTCATCCTGTCGAAGGAGACCTGGAATCAGTTTACTCTGAACAAAGCTCAGCTGACGAAGAGACAGTCTTCGCCCTTCAAGACTACTCGTCTGAAGGAACCTCCCTCTCGGACTCAGGAGGTGAAGATTTTGTCCCTGTTTACTCTTACAAGGAAGTAGGAAGCTCTCTCCCTACTCCTCCTTTACCCTGTGTAGAAATCCATGTCCTAGCGGCAAAATTCTCACGACCTAAGAAGGTCATGGCATACATGGACACTGGAGCACAAATTACGATGATGAATCCTGACATCTTGCCAATGGAGTTATGGAAAGATCATAAAGCTTATTTTATGGCAGCAGATGGAGAGACCTTTACAACGAACTTGATAACAAAGAACAAGATAGGAATCAAGTTCTTCCCAGACTGCATTATCTGGACACAGGTCATAGGAACAAAACTTCCAGCCAAAGACATTGTCATTGGAATGGATGTTTATGTGGCAGCCGAGAAACTCCAAATCCTTGCCACTGGAATCAAGTACAAGAGAGAATTCCGACCATTCTCTCAGATCATGAAGCTGTACTCCTTGTCAAATGTTCCTACGGGATATGAAGAGATTAAGTCAAAGCTTCTCAAGCTCTGTGCGGATAGCCATGAGAAGTTCCTTCATCCAGAACCCTTATGGAAGAACAAGGACTTCTTTGTCCAACTTCCATTCAAGCTTAATGAAGATATTAATCCAACAAAGGCCACTCATCCTGGAATGAGTCCTTCTGATTATGCCTTGGCAAGAGAAGAATGCAGCCAGCTGCTCAAACAAGGGCTGATAGAACCCACGAAATCTGAGTGGGCTTGCCAAGCCTTCTATGTTGAAAAAAGATCTGAAAAAGTCAGAGGAAAGAAAAGACTTGTAATCGATTACAAGCCTCTGAACCACTTCCTTCAAGATGACAAGTTCCCTATTCCTAAGGCTGCATCACTGAACGTGTTCATCAAGGACGCCCAGATCTATTCAAAGTTCGACTTAAAGTCAGGTTTTTGGCAATTGGGTATCGACCCAAAGGATCGTCCAAAAACAGCCTTTTGCATACCTAATGCCCAGTACCAATGGACTGTTCTACCTTTTGGGCTTAAGGTTGCCCCATCACTGTTCCAAAAGGCCATGACAAAGATATTTGAGCCCATTCTCCATAGTGCTCTCATCTACATTGATGATGTGTTACTATTCTCCAAAGACGAGAAGACTCACAAACAGTTATTGGGCCAGTTCCATAAGTTAGCCCAACAACATGGAATAATGCTTTCTGAGAAGAAGAGTCAATTGGGCCAAACTGAGATTGACTTCTTAGGAATGCATTTCTCTAATGGAAAGTATCGCCCTCAACCTCACATTGCTCAAGAATTATTAAACTTTCCAGATGAAAATCTCACAGTCAAACAGATTCAGCAATTTCTCGGTATAATCAATTATATCAGAGACTTCATTCCCAGACTTGCCAGATACACCAGTGCTCTGTCTCTATTGCTGAAGAAGAAACCACCACCATGGGGAGAAGAACAAACCAAAGCTGTAAGAGCTTTGAAAGAAATAGCCCAATCTCCTCCTGATCTAAAAATCCCTGGAGAAGGGAAACGAGTCCTCCAGACTGATGCAAGTGACCACTATTGGGGAGCAGTTCTGATTGAAGAAATAGGTGGCAAGAAATACTATTGTGGCCACGCCAGTGGTCAGTTCAAAGATGCAGAAAAGCATTACCACACCACTTACAAAGAAGCACTTGCAGTAAAAATGGGAATCCAGAAGTTTGACTTCCACCTCAGAGGTTACCACTTCGAGGTCCAGATGGACAACTCGTCCTTTCCTAAGATTCTGGAATTCAAAAATAAGATGCCTCCAGATCCACAGACATTGAGGCTTAAGGATTGGTTCTCTAGATATGATTTCACAGTGAAACACATCAAAGGAACCCAGAATGTGATCCCGGATCTATTATCCAGACCCATGAAACCCATCCAAGTCATCACCTCTAGGCATACCTTCCCATTAATCTTAATGGTCCGTCCTATTCCATCCAATGCCTCGGTCACCATGAACTTTCCTCCAAGAGTCAACCACTCCTTCTCCGTATCTCAGCTGAAAGAATATGCCAGGAATAACCTTTTTTACTTTCTGTTCAAAATCATTAGAAAGAAGCCTCTTCCTGACCATACACCTTTCTTCCCAGATACTCCTTTCCATTTACCATTTCTAATGAACCCTGCTTTCAGATTTACAACGAATCAACTATGGTATCTTTGGTGTGCTACAAGCTTATACGCTATGCCAGTCCTTATTCCTACCATTGCTATGTATGAACATCTGATGAACCCTAGAAAGCACAGGTCTTTGATATGGACTGCCCTAGAATGGTTCTCTCCGTTAAACTGGTGGAGAGAAAATCTCAGCCTAGCCGTTAATGATCTTAAAGAATGGTGCCCAACTGAGGAAGCTCGAAGTAACTGCAAGACAGTGTACATCCTCCATCGTCCATATCAAACTGATCCTAGAACCCAGCTTCTAGTTTGCAAGAGTTACATTAATGCTTGGGAAACCATTGATGATTATCCCACAAGCCTGGAAGGGTTAAAAGCTTTAATGGATTATGTTAATTTAATTAATCTTTATGATCCTATTAAAGGACCAGTCAATACAACTTGTATTAGTCATGGAAACCTTCCTCCGCAATGGCAAGCTGTGAAGCTACCAGATGATCCTGATCCTCACTGTTGGAAACCTCCATGGACAAGTTGGTCGACACATGAGGTTGGAGAAAGCTCAAGGGTTAACAATAATGCATCTCAGATGAACATTGAGGAACAACTTGCAGAAATGAATTTTCAAGAATTTGTTCAAAGGGATGATCAAAGAATCAACGATCAAGATATGACTGAAGATATCAAGCAGGATGAGTCATCACTCTATCCTCCACTCCCACATGATCTTGACGAAGATACTTTTGAAGACATAGCACTATACTCAGCCCACATTGATCCAGAGTACTATGCACAGAATCGATACGAAGATATGATAAGGGACAGCTGTGAGTATGAGTCATACTATATGACAAACAAACTCTCAGAAGGAGAATACTCTGATCCAAACATGTCACCATCACATGAGCCAATTATAAAAAAATAATGTGACGCGTGGGACCAGAATCTTATCACAATCTGTGATAAATCAAAAGTTTGTCTTCCACTACTGAAAGATGCTCCATCATGCTTAGTGGCGGGACCGGATAAGCTTATCTTATCTTTATTTTAGTCAGAGAGTGGCAATTAGTGTGTCTGCCACTAGTACTGTATTTATCTTTTTCTGTTTTAAGTCAAAAGTGGCAATTAGTGTGTCGGCCACTAGTGTGTAACGTGTCTTTGTTTGCTGAGTGCTGGCTTGCTTTCTACGCTTCTCTTTTCCTATATAAGGGAAGCTCTTGTATCATATTTTCACAAGTTGAAATACAATAAAATGTGTGCTTTCAGTCTAAACATGTTCTAAACACTTCTCTTCTCTCTGAAAGCTTAAACTCTTATGTTCTATCCATAGGTACTCCACAGAGATGAAAGTATGCTCTACACTTGCCTCTTTGAGGATCTTGTGTAACAGAAATCCTCTGATCATTGATCCATGCTACGGTCCTTCCTACTATGAAAATGTTTCTCTAACCGCTGTGTCCTAGGCTGAACCTAGAACCTAGTAAGTCCACAAGGGTTGGCAGAGATGGTTCGAAAGTTCCTGCTCGACGGATACATGTTAGGGGTATGGTTTCATGGTATGTGGAGGCTCCCGGCCTAGTAAGTCCACAAGGGTTGGCAGAGATGGTTCGAAAGTTCCTGCTCGACGGATACATGTTAGGGGTATGGTTTCATGGTATGTGGAGGCTCCCGGCCAGCGTGGTATCAGAGCCTGCTCAAGAAAGAGGGGGTAAATATGGTGTGAACATGAGAACGAGAGTGAGTAGGAGAGAAACCCAGTTCATCATGGAGACAACTGAAACTACAAACACTAAACCTATTGTAACTACCTCATCCCTCTCGCTTCCCAAACTCTGTAAAAAGACTCTCTCTAATAAAATAGAAAACCTTATAGAATATTCCTATGTCCCGGAAGATGCTCAGATCGCTGAGACTGTTCCTCCACTTCTGAATCCTTACAATATATTCAGAAGACATAATTCCCTCACGAGATCCATTAGAACCCTCATATCTACAAACAGACCTAACACCGTCAAAGAATACATCCAGACGTCAAGACTAGACCAGTGTAGCCTCCAGGCTACCAACCAAGAACAATATGTAGATCTGGAGATCTCCCAAGATCTCATCAACGGGTGGAAACGTGAAGGTTACACGACTCTCCACTTTGGAGCCGTCAGACTTATCCTTTCACTACATGGAAGGAAGAACCAACCAGTCTTTGCCAAGATAGCTTTGCTAGACTCTAGCTATCTTAATTATGAGAACGCCGTTATAGGAACTGTGCTAACCTCACTTCATGCTGGAAGTGTTGTTCTTACGGTGTATCCCAACTACAACGTCAGCCTCAGTGACAGTACCTTGTCTACCAGATTAAAAGTTCAGATTCAGATCACTGGATCCGACCAAGTCCCTGAAGCTATGGTGGCTACTCTTCACCACCAGATCATCTACCGTCTGCAGAACCATGCCATAGATCTTCCCACTACAGGTTGCTCTTCCGATTCCTTGTTGGTTATGGCCGGCAGAGAAGAAGTACCCTCAATCGTTCAGATCCCCAGGAAGATTGATAGAAAAGAGTTAGCTCATCTTATTCCTCTAGAATGGATGACTAACTATGAAAGACTCCATGCGGATAGGAGACCAATCCAATCCCAAGAGGTTTCTTTCAAAAGATACCCAGACAAGACGGTTAAGACTATCTTCAAGAAACCTGAGGAAGAATCCAGCTCGTCTTCCCAGATCTTTCAAACAATGATGATCAGACCTGCTCTTGAAGAAACCTGGTGCCCTATTCATGCCGTTACATCAGATGCTAAACCCATCTATACGGACAAGATAAAAGGACACTTCATATGGGATGTTGATCCCTCCAAATGCGACCCTGATTGCGACTGTTGGATGCATGACGATGATATTGACAGAGATATCATTCGCCCAAAGCCTAAGAAGAAAGGAGCATGCAAACCACAACCTCCTCCTCAAAGAAGATCAGACCCTGAAGATGGCCCATGGATTGGAATCCATGAAAAGAAGAAGCCATTGTCTATCTATGAGGAAGGACTTGCAATCCTAAGAAAGGAAGGACTTCTGCCTCCTGATGATCCCACTTTAGTATCATGGTCTCCCAAGGACCATTGCAGATCAGCAGAACCTCCTCAACAAACGCAACCAATCCCTTGCTTCATGTATACAGCCACTACACCAGAGTATGGCCAGCATTTTCCTCCACTAGAAAGGAAAATAGATCCTATCACCAATAGGACATCAAAGCCGTTCATCAATCCCTCTGAAGTTCAAGCTGATGGGAGAATGAAGCCTTTGACCCAGGCCGAAGAAGTTCTCAACTGGCAGTCCGAGAACATGGTGGCACAAAACGAGATGCTCCAGAATCTTGACAAAAAGATGGACAAGATTACTAGAGACACAGAAGAGTATCTCAAGGGATTTTCCACGAAGTTAAGACGAAGCTACAAATCTCTCAAAGCTCAGGTGGCCTCCTTAGATCAAGAACTCAGCCATATCCATGGTGCAGAAGTCTTCAGTTATGACTTCACAAAAAAGGAGAGAGAAATGAACAATCTGCAAGCTCAGATTAGAGAAATAGAAGAATATGTTAGGAGAACTCATAAGCAAGAGGAAAAGCCTGCCCAGGAATCATTCCATGGCATCCCCGCTTATCCTTCCTATTACTCAAGACCAGCCAGACCCTCAGAACCGGATCTATCTGGCTTCCTAACTGCTTCTCCAACTAGGCCAGCCCAGCCTGACTTATCTGGCTTCCTAACTGCTCCACCAAAAAAGTACTGGTCATCAGAAGCTAGAAAGCTAAGATTTACCAAGCCCCAAGAAACCTCAACGTCGAGATCCAAAAGACATACTGCTCGAATGAGCACTTCATCATCAGACTCTCAGGATGTTCCTGAAACACCTCTTACTGCACTCCCAAGGAATGAAGAGAATCCTGATAAAACCTATGAAGCCTTGGCCATCACAACAAAGAATGAATCTTCTCCAGACAACCAGTCCGTCGCTGACACTTCAACATCACAAGAAGAAGATCAATTGGCCACGGAACCTTCTACACCCAGAAGTAATAATTGGTTTAGAGATGATGAAGACAAGCTATATCCAAGTACAGACTCTGATGAGACACAACAGACGATGTCGCTAGAAAGCGAATCTCTAGGAACTGAACCAGAAAAGGATCTTATCCCGAAGCTCTTCATGGCTAACATAAAGGAGGAAGATACCTTCTTTGAAGAATCCTCTCAGGAAACTCCAGAAGCTGAAAAGACCAAATCCACAGGTGGACCTTGGTTCACCATTGACGATATACCACCCAGTAAATGGAGAAAAAGGATCCTAGACTTTGGTGCTTGGCTCGACACACAATTGATGAAAACCACTGCTGATCCCTACAAAGTAATCGAAGAATTCTGTTGCCGGATGACAGGAACAATGAAAGAGTGGTACATTAATCTTGGAGCTGTCAAACAGGATGAGTTACACCGCTTACACACTACATCCAATCTCCTCGGTGTTATACATCAAGTATTCATTGGAGATGTTGACATTCACAACAAGAAGTACAGACAAGAGTTCTTTGAGATGAAATGTTGTTCTCTCAAAACCAAGGACATAGATAAGCATTATCATAGGATGCTTCAGAGATTCTATGCTCTAAATGGTTTTAATGATACCAGCCTCAAAAACACTTATGTAGCATCTTTGCCCCAGGAGATTCAACCTGAACTCCACAAAATGATAGCTGCAGCACAGAAAGACATTCCCTCCATGAGTCTTGGACAAATCCATCAGATGACGCTAGAAGCTCTAGATAAACTATGCAGACTTCATCAACAATTCTCAGAAGTCCTTAGTCAAAAGTCCAAGTACAACAAGGCTTGTAAGAAGTCTTATCTGGAGATTAAATGCAAAGACAAGAAGTGTAGCTGCCCTACCAGAAAGAAACATCATAAACAGAAATACAAACCCTTCAAGGATTACAAAAGAAAGAAGAAAAAAGGGGTCAAGTTCTTCAAGAAGAAACCCTTTCGTGGAAAGGGAAAATCCCAAAGATGTTTCATCTGCGGACAAAAAGGACATTACTCCAAAGAATGTCCTAACAATAAACACAAGGCTGCTAAACTGGTTAACTCCCTTCATCCTGTCGAAGGAGACCTGGAATCAGTTTACTCTGAACAAAGCTCAGCTGACGAAGAGACAGTCTTCGCCCTTCAAGACTACTCGTCTGAAGGAACCTCCCTCTCGGACTCAGGAGGTGAAGATTTTGTCCCTGTTTACTCTTACAAGGAAGTAGGAAGCTCTCTCCCTACTCCTCCTTTACCCTGTGTAGAAATCCATGTCCTAGCGGCAAAATTCTCACAACCTAAGAAGGTCATGGCATACATGGACACTGGAGCACAAATTACGATGATGAATCCTGACATCTTGCCAATGGAGTTATGGAAAGATCATAAAGCTTATTTTATGGCAGCAGATGGAGAGACCTTTACAACGAACTTGATAACAAAGAACAAGATAGGAATCAAGTTCTTCCCAGACTGCATTATCTGGACACAGGTCATAGGAACAAAACTTCCAGCCAAAGACATTGTCATTGGAATGGATGTTTATGTGGCAGCCGAGAAACTCCAAATCCTTGCCACTGGAATCAAGTACAAGAGAGAATTCCGACCATTCTCTCAGATCATGAAGCTGTACTCCTTGTCAAATGTTCCTACGGGATATGAAGAGATTAAGTCAAAGCTTCTCAAGCTCTGTGCGGATAGCCATGAGAAGTTCCTTCATCCAGAACCCTTATGGAAGAACAAGGACTTCTTTGTCCAACTTCCATTCAAGCTTAATGAAGATATTAATCCAACAAAGGCCACTCATCCTGGAATGAGTCCTTCTGATTATGCCTTGGCAAGAGAAGAATGCAGCCAGCTGCTCAAACAAGGGCTGATAGAACCCACGAAATCTGAGTGGGCTTGCCAAGCCTTCTATGTTGAAAAAAGATCTGAAAAAGTCAGAGGAAAGAAAAGACTTGTAATCGATTACAAGCCTCTGAACCACTTCCTTCAAGATGACAAGTTCCCTATTCCTAAGGCTGCATCACTGAACGTGTTCATCAAGGACGCCCAGATCTATTCAAAGTTCGACTTAAAGTCAGGTTTTTGGCAATTGGGTATCGACCCAAAGGATCGTCCAAAAACAGCCTTTTGCATACCTAATGCCCAGTACCAATGGACTGTTCTACCTTTTGGGCTTAAGGTTGCCCCATCACTGTTCCAAAAGGCCATGACAAAGATATTTGAGCCCATTCTCCATAGTGCTCTCATCTACATTGATGATGTGTTACTATTCTCCAAAGACGAGAAGACTCACAAACAGTTATTGGGCCAGTTCCATAAGTTAGCCCAACAACATGGAATAATGCTTTCTGAGAAGAAGAGTCAATTGGGCCAAACTGAGATTGACTTCTTAGGAATGCATTTCTCTAATGGAAAGTATCGCCCTCAACCTCACATTGCTCAAGAATTATTAAACTTTCCAGATGAAAATCTCACAGTCAAACAGATTCAGCAATTTCTCGGTATAATCAATTATATCAGAGACTTCATTCCCAGACTTGCCAGATACACCAGTGCTCTGTCTCTATTGCTGAAGAAGAAACCACCACCATGGGGAGAAGAACAAACCAAAGCTGTAAGAGCTTTGAAAGAAATAGCCCAATCTCCTCCTGATCTAAAAATCCCTGGAGAAGGGAAACGAGTCCTCCAGACTGATGCAAGTGACCACTATTGGGGAGCAGTTCTGATTGAAGAAATAGGTGGCAAGAAATACTATTGTGGCCACGCCAGTGGTCAGTTCAAAGATGCAGAAAAGCATTACCACACCACTTACAAAGAAGCACTTGCAGTAAAAATGGGAATCCAGAAGTTTGACTTCCACCTCAGAGGTTACCACTTCGAGGTCCAGATGGACAACTCGTCCTTTCCTAAGATTCTGGAATTCAAAAATAAGATGCCTCCAGATCCACAGACATTGAGGCTTAAGGATTGGTTCTCTAGATATGATTTCACAGTGAAACACATCAAAGGAACCCAGAATGTGATCCCGGATCTATTATCCAGACCCATGAAACCCATCCAAGTCATCACCTCTAGGCATACCTTCCCATTAATCTTAATGGTCCGTCCTATTCCATCCAATGCCTCGGTCACCATGAACTTTCCTCCAAGAGTCAACCACTCCTTCTCCGTATCTCAGCTGAAAGAATATGCCAGGAATAACCTTTTTTACTTTCTGTTCAAAATCATTAGAAAGAAGCCTCTTCCTGACCATACACCTTTCTTCCCAGATACTCCTTTCCATTTACCATTTCTAATGAACCCTGCTTTCAGATTTACAACGAATCAACTATGGTATCTTTGGTGTGCTACAAGCTTATACGCTATGCCAGTCCTTATTCCTACCATTGCTATGTATGAACATCTGATGAACCCTAGAAAGCACAGGTCTTTGATATGGACTGCCCTAGAATGGTTCTCTCCGTTAAACTGGTGGAGAGAAAATCTCAGCCTAGCCGTTAATGATCTTAAAGAATGGTGCCCAACTGAGGAAGCTCGAAGTAACTGCAAGACAGTGTACATCCTCCATCGTCCATATCAAACTGATCCTAGAACCCAGCTTCTAGTTTGCAAGAGTTACATTAATGCTTGGGAAACCATTGATGATTATCCCACAAGCCTGGAAGGGTTAAAAGCTTTAATGGATTATGTTAATTTAATTAATCTTTATGATCCTATTAAAGGACCAGTCAATACAACTTGTATTAGTCATGGAAACCTTCCTCCGCAATGGCAAGCTGTGAAGCTACCAGATGATCCTGATCCTCACTGTTGGAAACCTCCATGGACAAGTTGGTCGACACATGAGGTTGGAGAAAGCTCAAGGGTTAACAATAATGCATCTCAGATGAACATTGAGGAACAACTTGCAGAAATGAATTTTCAAGAATTTGTTCAAAGGGATGATCAAAGAATCAACGATCAAGATATGACTGAAGACATCAAGTAGGATGAGTCATCACTCTATCCTCCACTCCCACATGATCTTGACGAAGATACTTTTGAAGACATAGCACTATACTCAGCCCACATTGATCCAGAGTACTATGCACAGAATCGATACGAAGATATGATAAGGGACAGCTGTGAGTATGAGTCATACTATATGACAAACAAACTCTCAGAAGGAGAATACTCTGATCCAAACATGTCACCATCACATGAGCCAATTATAAAAAAATAATGTGACGCGTGGGACCAGAATCTTATCACAATCTGTGATAAATCAAAAGTTTGTCTTCCACTACTGAAAGATGCTCCATCATGCTTAGTGGCGGGACCGGATAAGCTTATCTTATCTTTATTTTAGTCAGAGAATGGCAATTAGTGTGTCTGCCACTAGTACTGTATTTATCTTTTTCTGTTTTAAGTCAAAAGTGGCAATTAGTGTGTCGGCCACTAGTGTGTAACGTGTCTTTGTTTGCTGAGTGCTGGCTTGCTTTCTACGCTTCTCTTTTCCTATATAAGGGAAGCTCTTGTATCATATTTTCACAAGTTGAAATACAATAAAATGTGTGCTTTCAGTCTAAACATGTTCTAAACACTTCTCTTCTCTCTGAAAGCTTAAACTCTTATGTTCTATCCATAGGTACTCCACAGAGATGAAAGTATGCTCTACACTTGCCTCTTTGAGGATCTTGTGTAACAGAAATCCTCTGATCATTGATCCATGCTACGGTCCTTCCTACTATGAAAATGTTTCTCTAACCGCTGTGTCCTAGGCTGAACCTAGAACCTAGTAAGTCCACAAGGGTTGGCAGAGATGGTTCGAAAGTTCCTGCTCGACGGATACATGTTAGGGGTATGGTTTCATGGTATGTGGAGGCTCCCGGCCAGCGTGGTATCAGAGCCTGCTCAAGAAAGAGGGGGTAAATATGGTGTGAACATGAGAACGAGAGTGAGTAGGAGAGAAACCCAGTTCATCATGGAGACAACTGAAACTACAAACACTAAACCTATTGTAACTACCTCATCCCTCTCGCTTCCCAAACTCTGTAAAAAGACTCTCTCTAATAAAATAGAAAACCTTATAGAATATTCCTATGTCCCGGAAGATGCTCAGATCGCTGAGACTGTTCCTCCACTTCTGAATCCTTACAATATATTCAGAAGACATAATTCCCTCACGAGATCCATTAGAACCCTCATATCTACAAACATACCTAACACCGTCAAAGAATACATCCAGACGTCAAGACTAGACCAGTGTAGCCTCCAGGCTACCAACCAAGAACAATATGTAGATCTGGAGATCTCCCAAGATCTCATCAACGGGTGGAAACGTGAAGGTTACACGACTCTCCACTTTGGAGCCGTCAGACTTATCCTTTCACTACATGGAAGGAAGAACCAACCAGTCTTTGCCAAGATAGCTTTGCTAGACTCTAGCTATCTTAATTATGAGAACGCTGTTATAGGAACTGTGCTAACCTCACTTCATGCTGGAAGTGTTGTTCTTACGGTGTATCCCAACTACAACGTCAGCCTCAGTGACAGTACCTTGTCTACCAGATTAAAAGTTCAGATTCAGATCACTGGATCCGACCAAGTCCCTGAAGCTATGGTGGCTACTCTTCACCACCAGATCATCTACCGTCTGCAGAACCATGCCATAGATCTTCCCACTACAGGTTGCTCTTCCGATTCCTTGTTGGTTATGGCCGGCAGAGAAGAAGTACCCTCAATCGTTCAGATCCCCAGGAAGATTGATAGAAAAGAGTTAGCTCATCTTATTCCTCTAGAATGGATGACTAACTATGAAAGACTCCATGCGGATAGGAGACCAATCCAATCCCAAGAGGTTTCTTTCAAAAGATACCCAGACAAGACGGTTAAGACTATCTTCAAGAAACCTGAGGAAGAATCCAGCTCGTCTTCCCAGATCTTTCAAACAATGATGATCAGACCTGCTCTTGAAGAAACCTGGTGCCCTATTCATGCCGTTACATCAGATGCTAAACCCATCTATACGGACAAGATAAAAGGACACTTCATATGGGATGTTGATCCCTCCAAATGCGACCCTGATTGCGACTGTTGGATGCATGACGATGATATTGACAGAGATATCATTCGCCCAAAGCCTAAGAAGAAAGGAGCATGCAAACCACAACCTCCTCCTCAAAGAAGATCAGACCCTGAAGATGGCCCATGGATTGGAATCCATGAAAAGAAGAAGCCATTGTCTATCTATGAGGAAGGACTTGCAATCCTAAGAAAGGAAGGACTTCTGCCTCCTGATGATCCCACTTTAGTATCATGGTCTCCCAAGGACCATTGCAGATCAGCAGAACCTCCTCAACAAACGCAACTAATCCCTTGCTTCATGTATACAGCCACTACACCAGAGTATGGCCAGCATTTTCCTCCACTAGAAAGGAAAATAGATCCTATCACCAATAGGACATCAAAGCCGTTCATCAATCCCTCTGAAGTTCAAGCTGATGGGAGAATGAAGCCTTTGACCCAGGCCGAAGAAGTTCTCAACTGGCAGTCCGAGAACATGGTGGCACAAAACGAGATGCTCCAGAATCTTGACAAAAAGATGGAAAAGATTACTAGAGACACAGAAGAGTATCTCAAGGGATTTTCCACGAAGTTAAGACGAAGCTACAAATCTCTCAAAGCTCAGGTGGCCTCCTTAGATCAAGAACTCAGCCATATCCATGGTGCAGAAGTCTTCAGTTATGACTTCACAAAAAAGGAGAGAGAAATGAACAATCTGCAAGCTCAGATTAGAGAAATAGAAGAATATGTTAGGAGAACTCATAAGCAAGAGGAAAAGCCTGCCCAGGAATCATTCCATGGCATCCCCGCTTATCCTTCCTATTACTCAAGACCAGCCAGACCCTCAGAACCGGATCTATCTGGCTTCCTAACTGCTTCTCCAACTAGGCCAGCCCAGCCTGACTTATCTGGCTTCCTAACTGCTCCACCAAAAAAGTACTGGTCATCAGAAGCTAGAAAGCTAAGGTTTACCAAGCCCCAAGAAACCTCAACGTCGAGATCCAAAAGACATACTGCTCGAATGAGCACTTCATCATCAGACTCTCAGGATGTTCCTGAAACACCTCTTACTGCACTCCCAAGGAATGAAGAGAATCCTGATAAAACCTATGAAGCCTTGGCCATCACAACAAAGAATGAATCTTCTCCAGACAACCAGTCCGTCGCTGACACTTCAACATCACAAGAAGAAGATCAATTGGCCACGGAACCTTCTACACCCAGAAGTAATAATTGGTTTAGAGATGATGAAGACAAGCTATATCCAAGTACAGACTCTGATGAGACACAACAGACGATGTCGCTAGAAAGCGAATCTCTAGGAACTGAACCAGAAAAGGATCTTATCCCGAAGCTCTTCATGGCTAACATAAAGGAGGAAGATACCTTCTTTGAAGAATCCTCTCAGGAAACTCCAGAAGCTGAAAAGACCAAATCCACAGGTGGACCTTGGTTCACCATTGACGATATACCACCCAGTAAATGGAGAAAAAGGATCCTAGACTTTGGTGCTTGGCTCGACACACAATTGATGAAAACCACTGCTGATCCCTACAAAGTAATCGAAGAATTCTGTTGCCGGATGACAGGAACAATGAAAGAGTGGTACATTAATCTTGGAGCTGTCAAACAGGATGAGTTACACCGCTTACACACTACATCCAATCTCCTCGGTGTTATACATCAAGTATTCATTGGAGATGTTGACATTCACAACAAGAAGTACAGACAAGAGTTCTTTGAGATGAAATGTTGTTCTCTCAAAACCAAGGACATAGATAAGCATTATCATAGGATGCTTCAGAGATTCTATGCTCTAAATGGTTTTAATGATACCAGCCTCAAAAACACTTATGTAGCATCTTTGCCCCAGGAGATTCAACCTGAACTCCACAAAATGATAGCTGCAGCACAGAAAGACATTCCCTCCATGAGTCTTGGACAAATCCATCAGATGACGCTAGAAGCTCTAGATAAACTATGCAGACTTCATCAACAATTCTCAGAAGTCCTTAGTCAAAAGTCCAAGTACAACAAGGCTTGTAAGAAGTCTTATCTGGAGATTAAATGCAAAGACAAGAAGTGTAGCTGCCCTACCAGAAAGAAACATCATAAACAGAAATACAAACCCTTCAAGGATTACAAAAGAAAGAAGAAAAAAGGGGTCAAGTTCTTCAAGAAGAAACCCTTTCGTGGAAAGGGAAAATCCCAAAGATGTTTCATCTGCGGACAAAAAGGACATTACTCCAAAGAATGTCCTAACAATAAACACAAGGCTGCTAAACTGGTTAACTCCCTTCATCCTGTCGAAGGAGACCTGGAATCAGTTTACTCTGAACAAAGCTCAGCTGACGAAGAGACAGTCTTCGCCCTTCAAGACTACTCGTCTGAAGGAACCTCCCTCTCGGACTCAGGAGGTGAAGATTTTGTCCCTGTTTACTCTTACAAGGAAGTAGGAAGCTCTCTCCCTACTCCTCCTTTACCCTGTGTAGAAATCCATGTCCTAGCGGCAAAATTCTCACAACCTAAGAAGGTCATGGCATACATGGACACTGGAGCACAAATTACGATGATGAATCCTGACATCTTGCCAATGGAGTTATGGAAAGATCATAAAGCTTATTTTATGGCAGCAGATGGAGAGACCTTTACAACGAACTTGATAACAAAGAACAAGATAGGAATCAAGTTCTTCCCAGACTGCATTATCTGGACACAGGTCATAGGAACAAAACTTCCAGCCAAAGACATTGTCATTGGAATGGATGTTTATGTGGCAGCCGAGAAACTCCAAATCCTTGCCACTGGAATCAAGTACAAGAGAGAATTCCGACCATTCTCTCAGATCATGAAGCTGTACTCCTTGTCAAATGTTCCTACGGGATATGAAGAGATTAAGTCAAAGCTTCTCAAGCTCTGTGCGGATAGCCATGAGAAGTTCCTTCATCCAGAACCCTTATGGAAGAACAAGGACTTCTTTGTCCAACTTCCATTCAAGCTTAATGAAGATATTAATCCAACAAAGGCCACTCATCCTGGAATGAGTCCTTCTGATTATGCCTTGGCAAGAGAAGAATGCAGCCAGCTGCTCAAACAAGGGCTGATAGAACCCACGAAATCTGAGTGGGCTTGCCAAGCCTTCTATGTTGAAAAAAGATCTGAAAAAGTCAGAGGAAAGAAAAGACTTGTAATCGATTACAAGCCTCTGAACCACTTCCTTCAAGATGACAAGTTCCCTATTCCTAAGGCTGCATCACTGAACGTGTTCATCAAGGACGCCCAGATCTATTCAAAGTTCGACTTAAAGTCAGGTTTTTGGCAATTGGGTATCGACCCAAAGGATCGTCCAAAAACAGCCTTTTGCATACCTAATGCCCAGTACCAATGGACTGTTCTACCTTTTGGGCTTAAGGTTGCCCCATCACTGTTCCAAAAGGCCATGACAAAGATATTTGAGCCCATTCTCCATAGTGCTCTCATCTACATTGATGATGTGTTACTATTCTCCAAAGACGAGAAGACTCACAAACAGTTATTGGGCCAGTTCCATAAGTTAGCCCAACAACATGGAATAATGCTTTCTGAGAAGAAGAGTCAATTGGGCCAAACTGAGATTGACTTCTTAGGAATGCATTTCTCTAATGGAAAGTATCGCCCTCAACCTCACATTGCTCAAGAATTATTAAACTTTCCAGATGAAAATCTCACAGTCAAACAGATTCAGCAATTTCTCGGTATAATCAATTATATCAGAGACTTCATTCCCAGACTTGCCAGATACACCAGTGCTCTGTCTCTATTGCTGAAGAAGAAACCACCACCATGGGGAGAAGAACAAACCAAAGCTGTAAGAGCTTTGAAAGAAATAGCCCAATCTCCTCCTGATCTAAAAATCCCTGGAGAAGGGAAACGAGTCCTCCAGACTGATGCAAGTGACCACTATTGGGGAGCAGTTCTGATTGAAGAAATAGGTGGCAAGAAATACTATTGTGGCCACGCCAGTGGTCAGTTCAAAGATGCAGAAAAGCATTACCACACCACTTACAAAGAAGCACTTGCAGTAAAAATGGGAATCCAGAAGTTTGACTTCCACCTCAGAGGTTACCACTTCGAGGTCCAGATGGACAACTCGTCCTTTCCTAAGATTCTGGAATTCAAAAATAAGATGCCTCCAGATCCACAGACATTGAGGCTTAAGGATTGGTTCTCTAGATATGATTTCACAGTGAAACACATCAAAGGAACCCAGAATGTGATCCCGGATCTATTATCCAGACCCATGAAACCCATCCAAGTCATCACCTCTAGGCATACCTTCCCATTAATCTTAATGGTCCGTCCTATTCCATCCAATGCCTCGGTCACCATGAACTTTCCTCCAAGAGTCAACCACTCCTTCTCCGTATCTCAGCTGAAAGAATATGCCAGGAATAACCTTTTTTACTTTCTGTTCAAAATCATTAGAAAGAAGCCTCTTCCTGACCATACACCTTTCTTCCCAGATACTCCTTTCCATTTACCATTTCTAATGAACCCTGCTTTCAGATTTACAACGAATCAACTATGGTATCTTTGGTGTGCTACAAGCTTATACGCTATGCCAGTCCTTATTCCTACCATTGCTATGTATGAACATCTGATGAACCCTAGAAAGCACAGGTCTTTGATATGGACTGCCCTAGAATGGTTCTCTCCGTTAAACTGGTGGAGAGAAAATCTCAGCCTAGCCGTTAATGATCTTAAAGAATGGTGCCCAACTGAGGAAGCTCGAAGTAACTGCAAGACAGTGTACATCCTCCATCGTCCATATCAAACTGATCCTAGAACCCAGCTTCTAGTTTGCAAGAGTTACATTAATGCTTGGGAAACCATTGATGATTATCCCACAAGCCTGGAAGGGTTAAAAGCTTTAATGGATTATGTTAATTTAATTAATCTTTATGATCCTATTAAAGGACCAGTCAATACAACTTGTATTAGTCATGGAAACCTTCCTCCGCAATGGCAAGCTGTGAAGCTACCAGATGATCCTGATCCTCACTGTTGGAAACCTCCATGGACAAGTTGGTCGACACATGAGGTTGGAGAAAGCTCAAGGGTTAACAATAATGCATCTCAGATGAACATTGAGGAACAACTTGCAGAAATGAATTTTCAAGAATTTGTTCAAAGGGATGATCAAAGAATCAACGATCAAGATATGACTGAAGACATCAAGCAGGATGAGTCATCACTCTATCCTCCACTCCCACATGATCTTGACGAAGATACTTTTGAAGACATAGCACTATACTCAGCCCACATTGATCCAGAGTACTATGCACAGAATCGATACGAAGATATGATAAGGGACAGCTGTGAGTATGAGTCATACTATATGACAAACAAACTCTCAGAAGGAGAATACTCTGATCCAAACATGTCACCATCACATGAGCCAATTATAAAAAAATAATGTGACGCGTGGGACCAGAATCTTATCACAATCTGTGATAAATCAAAAGTTTGTCTTCCACTACTGAAAGATGCTCCATCATGCTTAGTGGCGGGACCGGATAAGCTTATCTTATCTTTATTTTAGTCAGAGAGTGGCAATTAGTGTGTCTGCCACTAGTACTGTATTTATCTTTTTCTGTTTTAAGTTAAAAGTGGCAATTAGTGTGTCGGCCACTAGTGTGTAACGTGTCTTTGTTTGCTGAGTGCTGGCTTGCTTTCTACGCTTCTCTTTTCCTATATAAGGGAAGCTCTTGTATCATATTTTCACAAGTTGAAATACAATAAAATGTGTGCTTTCAGTCTAAACATGTTCTAAACACTTCTCTTCTCTCTGAAAGCTTAAACTCTTATGTTCTATCCATAGGTACTCCACAGAGATGAAAGTATGCTCTACACTTGCCTCTTTGAGGATCTTGTGTAACAGAAATCCTCTGATCATTGATCCATGCTACGGTCCTTCCTACTATGAAAATGTTTCTCTAACCGCTGTGTCCTAGGCTGAACCTAGAACCTAGTAAGTCCACAAGGGTTGGCAGAGATGGTTCGAAAGTTCCTGCTCGACGGATACATGTTAGGGGTATGGTTTCATGGTATGTGGAGGCTCCCGGCCAGCGTGGTATCAGAGCCTGCTCAAGAAAGAGGGGGTAAATATGGTGTGAACATGAGAACGAGAGTGAGTAGGAGAGAAACCCAGTTCATCATGGAGACAACTGAAACTACAAACACTAAACCTATTGTAACTACCTCATCCCTCTCGCTTCCCAAACTCTGTAAAAAGACTCTCTCTAATAAAATAGAAAACCTTATAGAATATTCCTATGTCCCGGAAGATGCTCAGATCGCTGAGACTGTTCCTCCACTTCTGAATCCTTACAATATATTCAGAAGACATAATTCCCTCACGAGATCCATTAGAACCCTCATATCTACAAACAGACCTAACACCGTCAAAGAATACATCCAGACGTCAAGACTAGACCAGTGTAGCCTCCAGGCTACCAACCAAGAACAATATGTAGATCTGGAGATCTCCCAAGATCTCATAAACGGGTGGAAACGTGAAGGTTACACGACTCTCCACTTTGGAGCCGTCAGACTTATCCTTTCACTACATGGAAGGAAGAACCAACCAGTCTTTGCCAAGATAACTTTGCTAGACTCTAGCTATCTTAATTATGAGAACGCCGTTATAGGAACTGTGCTAACCTCACTTCATGCTGGAAGTGTTGTTCTTACGGTGTATCCCTACTACAACGTCTTCCTCAGTGACAGTACCTTGTCTACCAGATTAAAAGTTCAGATTCAGATCACTGGATCCGACCAAGTCCCTGAAGCTATGGTGGCTACTCTTCACCACCAGATCATCTACCGTCTGCAGAACCATGCCATAGATCTTCCCACTACAGGTTGCTCTTCCGATTCCTTGTTGGTTATGGCCGGCAGAGAAGAAGTACCCTCAATCATTCAGATCCCCAGGAAGATTGATAGAAAAGAGTTAGCTCATCTTATTCCTCTAGAATGGATGACTAACTATGAAAGACTCCATGCGGATAGGAGACCAATCCAATCCCAAGAGGTTTCTTTCAAAAGATACCCAGACAAGACGGTTAAGACTATCTTCAAGAAACCTGAGGAAGAATCCAGCTCGTCTTCCCAGATCTTTCAAACAATGATGATCAGACCTGCTCTTGAAGAAACCTGGTACCCTATTCATGCCGTTACATCAGATGCTAAACCCATCTATACGGACAAGATAAAAGGACACTTCATATGGGATGTTGATCCCTCCAAATGCGACCCTGATTGCGACTGTTGGATGCATGACGATGATATTGACAGAGATATCATTCGCCCAAAGCCTAAGAAGAAAGGAGCATGCAAACCACAACCTCCTCCTCAAAGAAGATCAGACCCTGAAGATGGCCCATGGATTGGAATCCATGAAAAGAAGAAGCCATTGTCTATCTATGAGGAAGGACTTGCAATCCTAAGAAAGGAAGGACTTCTGCCTCCTGATGATCCCACTTTAGTATCATGGTCTCCCAAGGACCATTGCAGATCAGCAGAACCTCCTCAACAAACGCAACCAATCCCTTGCTTCATGTATACAGCCACTACACCAGAGTATGGCCAGCATTTTCCTCCACTAGAAAGGAAAATAGATCCTATCACCAATAGGACATCAAAGCCGTTCATCAATCCCTCTGAAGTTCAAGCTGATGGGAGAATGAAGCCTTTGACCCAGGCCGAAGAAGTTCTCAACTGGCAGTCCGAGAACATGGTGGCACAAAACGAGATGCTCCAGAATCTTGACAAAAAGATGGACAAGATTACTAGAGACACAGAAGAGTATCTCAAGGGATTTTCCACGAAGTTAAGACGAAGCTACAAATCTCTCAAAGCTCAGGTGGCCTCCTTAGATCAAGAACTCAGCCATATCCATGGTGCAGAAGTCTTCAGTTATGACTTCACAAAAAAGGAGAGAGAAATGAACAATCTGCAAGCTCAGATTAGAGAAATAGATGAATATGTTAGGAGAACTCATAAGCAAGAGGAAAAGCCTGCCCAGGAATCATTCCATGGCATCCCCGCTTATCCTTCCTATTACTCAAGACCAGCCAGACCCTCAGAACCGGATCTATCTGGCTTCCTAACTGCTTCTCCAACTAGGCCAGCCCAGCCTGACTTATCTGGCTTCCTAACTGCTCCACCAAAAAAGTACTGGTCATCAGAAGCTAGAAAGCTAAGGTTTACCAAGCCCCAAGAAACCTCAACGTCGAGATCCAAAAGACATACTGCTCGAATGAGCACTTCATCATCAGACTCTCAGGATGTTCCTGAAACACCTCTTACTGCACTCCCAAGGAATGAAGAGAATCCTGATAAAACCTATGAAGCCTTGGCCATCACAACAAAGAATGAATCTTCTCCAGACAACCAGTCCGTCGCTGACACTTCAACATCACAAGAAGAAGATCAATTGGCCACGGAACCTTCTACACCCAGAAGTAATAATTGGTTTAGAGATGATGAAGACAAGCTATATCCAAGTACAGACTCTGATGAGACACAACAGACGATGTCGCTAGAAAGCGAATCTCTAGGAACTGAACCAGAAAAGGATCTTATCCCGAAGCTCTTCATGGCTAACATAAAGGAGGAAGATACCTTCTTTGAAGAATCCTCTCAGGAAACTCCAGAAGCTGAAAAGACCAAATCCACAGGTGGACCTTGGTTCACCATTGACGATATACCACCCAGTAAATGGAGAAAAAGGATCCTAGACTTTGGTGCTTGGCTCGACACACAATTGATGAAAACCACTGCTGATCCCTACAAAGTAATCGAAGAATTCTGTTGTCGGATGACAGGAACAATGAAAGAGTGGTACATTAATCTTGGAGCTGTCAAACAGGATGAGTTACACCGCTTACACACTACATCCAATCTCCTCGGTGTTATACATCAAGTATTCATTGGAGATGTTGACATTCACAACAAGAAGTACAGACAAGAGTTCTTTGAGATGAAATGTTGTTCTCTCAAAACCAAGGACATAGATAAGCATTATCATAGGATGCTTCAGAGATTCTATGCTCTAAATGGTTTTAATGATACCAGCCTCAAAAACACTTATGTAGCATCTTTGCCCCAGGAGATTCAACCTGAACTCCACAAAATGATAGCTGCAGCACAGAAAGACATTCCCTCCATGAGTCTTGGACAAATCCATCAGATGACGCTAGAAGCTCTAGATAAACTATGCAGACTTCATCAACAATTCTCAGAAGTCCTTAGTCAAAAGTCCAAGTACAACAAGGCTTGTAAGAAGTCTTATCTGGAGATTAAATGCAAAGACAAGAAGTGTAGCTGCCCTACCAGAAAGAAACATCATAAACAGAAATACAAACCCTTCAAGGATTACAAAAGAAAGAAGAAAAAAGGGGTCAAGTTCTTCAAGAAGAAACCCTTTCGTGGAAAGGGAAAATCCCAAAGATGTTTCATCTGCGGACAAAAAGGACATTACTCCAAAGAATGTCCTAACAATAAACACAAGGCTGCTAAACTGGTTAACTCCCTTCATCCTGTCGAAGGAGACCTGGAATCAGTTTACTCTGAACAAAGCTCAGCTGACGAAGAGACAGTCTTCGCCCTTCAAGACTACTCGTCTGAAGGAACCTCCCTCTCGGACTCAGGAGGTGAAGATTTTGTCCCTGTTTACTCTTACAAGGAAGTAGGAAGCTCTCTCCCTACTCCTCCTTTACCCTGTGTAGAAATCCATGTCCTAGCGGCAAAATTCTCACGACCTAAGAAGGTCATGGCATACATGGACACTGGAGCACAAATTACGATGATGAATCCTGACATCTTGCCAATGGAGTTATGGAAAGATCATAAAGCTTATTTTATGGCAGCAGATGGAGAGACCTTTACAACGAACTTGATAACAAAGAACAAGATAGGAATCAAGTTCTTCCCAGACTGCATTATCTGGACACAGGTCATAGGAACAAAACTTCCAGCCAAAGACATTGTCATTGGAATGGATGTTTATGTGGCAGCCGAGAAACTCCAAATCCTTGCCACTGGAATCAAGTACAAGAGAGAATTCCGACCATTCTCTCAGATCATGAAGCTGTACTCCTTGTCAAATGTTCCTACGGGATATGAAGAGATTAAGTCAAAGCTTCTCAAGCTCTGTGCGGATAGCCATGAGAAGTTCCTTCATCCAGAACCCTTATGGAAGAACAAGGACTTCTTTGTCCAACTTCCATTCAAGCTTAATGAAGATATTAATCCAACAAAGGCCACTCATCCTAGAATGAGTCCTTCTGATTATGCCTTGGCAAGAGAAGAATGCAGCCAGCTGCTCAAACAAGGGCTGATAGAACCCACGAAATCTGAGTGGGCTTGCCAAGCCTTCTATGTTGAAAAAAGATCTGAAAAAGTCAGAGGAAAGAAAAGACTTGTAATCGATTACAAGCCTCTGAACCACTTCCTTCAAGATGACAAGTTCCCTATTCCTAAGGCTGCATCACTGAACGTGTTCATCAAGGACGCCCAGATCTATTCAAAGTTCGACTTAAAGTCAGGTTTTTGGCAATTGGGTATCGACCCAAAGGATCGTCCAAAAACAGCCTTTTGCATACCTAATGCCCAGTACCAATGGACTGTTCTACCTTTTGGGCTTAAGGTTGCCCCATCACTGTTCCAAAAGGCCATGACAAAGATATTTGAGCCCATTCTCCATAGTGCTCTCATCTACATTGATGATGTGTTACTATTCTCCAAAGACGAGAAGACTCACAAACAGTTATTGGGCCAGTTCCATAAGTTAGCCCAACAACATGGAATAATGCTTTCTGAGAAGAAGAGTCAATTGGGCCAAACTGAGATTGACTTCTTAGGAATGCATTTCTCTAATGGAAAGTATCGCCCTCAACCTCACATTGCTCAAGAATTATTAAACTTTCCAGATGAAAATCTCACAGTCAAACAGATTCAGCAATTTCTCGGTATAATCAATTATATCAGAGACTTCATTCCCAGACTTGCCAGATACACCAGTGCTCTGTCTCTATTGCTGAAGAAGAAACCACCACCATGGGGAGAAGAACAAACCAAAGCTGTAAGAGCTTTGAAAGAAATAGCCCAATCTCCTCCTGATCTAAAAATCCCTGGAGAAGGGAAACGAGTCCTCCAGACTGATGCAAGTGACCACTATTGGGGAGCAGTTCTGATTGAAGAAATAGGTGGCAAGAAATACTATTGTGGCCACGCCAGTGGTCAGTTCAAAGATGCAGAAAAGCATTACCACACCACTTACAAAGAAGCACTTGCAGTAAAAATGGGAATCCAGAAGTTTGACTTCCACCTCAGAGGTTACCACTTCGAGGTCCAGATGGACAACTCGTCCTTTCCTAAGATTCTGGAATTCAAAAATAAGATGCCTCCAGATCCACAGACATTGAGGCTTAAGGATTGGTTCTCTAGATATGATTTCACAGTGAAACACATCAAAGGAACCCAGAATGTGATCCCGGATCTATTATCCAGACCCATGAAACCCATCCAAGTCATCACCTCTAGGCATACCTTCCCATTAATCTTAATGGTCCGTCCTATTCCATCCAATGCCTCGGTCACCATGAACTTTCCTCCAAGAGTCAACCACTCCTTCTCCGTATCTCAGCTGAAAGAATATGCCAGGAATAACCTTTTTTACTTTCTGTTCAAAATCATTAGAAAGAAGCCTCTTCCTGACCATACACCTTTCTTCCCAGATACTCCTTTCCATTTACCATTTCTAATGAACCCTGCTTTCAGATTTACAACGAATCAACTATGGTATCTTTGGTGTGCTACAAGCTTATACGCTATGCCAGTCCTTATTCCTACCATTGCTATGTATGAACATCTGATGAACCCTAGAAAGCACAGGTCTTTGATATGGACTGCCCTAGAATGGTTCTCTCCGTTAAACTGGTGGAGAGAAAATCTCAGCCTAGCCGTTAATGATCTTAAAGAATGGTGCCCAACTGAGGAAGCTCGAAGTAACTGCAAGACAGTGTACATCCTCCATCGTCCATATCAAACTGATCCTAGAACCCAGCTTCTAGTTTGCAAGAGTTACATTAATGCTTGGGAAACCATTGATGATTATCCCACAAGCCTGGAAGGGTTAAAAGCTTTAATGGATTATGTTAATTTAATTAATCTTTATGATCCTATTAAAGGACCAGTCAATACAACTTGTATTAGTCATGGAAACCTTCCTCCGCAATGGCAAGCTGTGAAGCTACCAGATGATCCTGATCCTCACTGTTGGAAACCTCCATGGACAAGTTGGTCGACACATGAGGTTGGAGAAAGCTCAAGGGTTAACAATAATGTATCTCAGATGAACATTGAGGAACAACTTGCAGAAATGAATTTTCAAGAATTTGTTCAAAGGGATGATCAAAGAATCAACGATCAAGATATGACTGAAGACATCAAGCAGGATGAGTCATCACTCTATCCTCCACTCCCACATGATCTTGACGAAGATACTTTTGAAGACATAGCACTATACTCAGCCCACATTGATCCAGAGTACTATGCACAGAATCGATACGAAGATATGATAAGGGACAACTGTGAGTATGAGTCATACTATATGACAAACAAACTCTCAGAAGGAGAATACTCTGATCCAAACATGTCACCATCACATGAGCCAATTATAAAAAAATAATGTGACGCGTGGGACCAGAATCTTATCACAATCTGTGATAAATCAAAAGTTTGTCTTCCACTACTGAAAGATGCTCCATCATGCTTAGTGGCGGGACCGGATAAGCTTATCTTATCTTTATTTTAGTCAGAGAGTGGCAATTAGTGTGTCTGCCACTAGTACTGTATTTATCTTTTTCTGTTTTAAGTCAAAAGTGGCAATTAGTGTGTCGGCCACTAGTGTGTAACGTGTCTTTGTTTGCTGAGTGCTGGCTTGCTTTCTACGCTTCTCTTTTCCTATATAAGGGAAGCTCTTGTATCATATTTTCACAAGTTGAAATACAATAAAATGTGTGCTTTCAGTCTAAACATGTTCTAAACACTTCTCTTCTCTCTGAAAGCTTAAACTCTTATGTTCTATCCATAGGTACTCCACAGAGATGAAAGTATGCTCTACACTTGCCTCTTTAAGGATCTTGTGTAACAGAAATCCTCTGATCATTGATCCATGCTACGGTCCTTCCTACTATGAAAATGTTTCTCTAACCGCTGTGTCCTAGGCTGAACCTAGAACCTAGTAAGTCCACAAGGGTTGGCAAAGATGGTTCGAAAGTTCCTGCTCGACGGATACATGTTAGGGGTATGGTTTCATGGTATGTGGAGGCTCCCGGCCAGCGTGGTATCAGAGCCTGCTCAAGAAAGAGGGGGTAAATATGGTGTGAACATGAGAACGAGAGTGAGTAGGAGAGAAACCCAGTTCATCATGGAGACAACTGAAACTACAAACACTAAACCTATTGTAACTACCTCATCCCTCTCGCTTCCCAAACTCTGTAAAAAGACTCTCTCTAATAAAATAGAAAACCTTATAGAATATTCCTATGTCCCGGAAGATGCTCAGATCGCTGAGACTGTTCCTCCACTTCTGAATCCTTACAATATATTCAGAAGACATAATTCCCTCACGAGATCCATTAGAACCCTCATATCTACAAACAGACCTAACACCGTCAAAGAATACATCCAGACGTCAAGACTAGACCAGTGTAGCCTCCAGGCTACCAACCAAGAACAATATGTAGATCTGGAGATCTCCCAAGATCTCATCAACGGGTGGAAACGTGAAGGTTACACGACTCTCCACTTTGGAGCCGTCAGACTTATCCTTTCACTACATGGAAGGAAGAACCAACCAGTCTTTGCCAAGATAGCTTTGCTAGACTCTAGCTATCTTAATTATGAGAACGCCGTTATAGGAACTGTTCTAACCTCACTTCATGCTGGAAGTGTTGTTCTTACGGTGTATCCCAACTACAACGTCAGCCTCAGTGACAGTACCTTGTCTACCAGATTAAAAGTTCAGATTCAGATCACTGGATCCGACCAAGTCCCTGAAGCTATGGTGGCTACTCTTCACCACCAGATCATCTACCGTCTGCAGAACCATGCCATAGATCTTCCCACTACAGGTTGCTCTTCCGATTCCTTGTTGGTTATGGCCGGCAGAGAAGAAGTACCCTCAATCGTTCAGATCCCCAGGAAGATTGATAGAAAAGAGTTAGCTCATCTTATTCCTCTAGAATGGATGACTAACTATGAAAGACTCCATGCGGATAGGAGACCAATCCAATCCCAAGAGGTTTCTTTCAAAAGATACCCAGACAAGACGGTTAAGACTATCTTCAAGAAACCTGAGGAAGAATCCAGCTCGTCTTCCCAGATCTTTCAAACAATGATGATCAGACCTGCTCTTGAAGAAACCTGGTGCCCTATTCATGCCGTTACATCAGATGCTAAACCCATCTATACGGACAAGATAAAAGGACACTTCATATGGGATGTTGATCCCTCCAAATGCGACCCTGATTGCGACTGTTGGATGCATGACGATGATATTGACAGAGATATCATTCGCCCAAAGCCTAAGAAGAAAGGAGCATGCAAACCACAACCTCCTCCTCAAAGAAGATCAGACCCTGAAGATGGCCCATGGATTGGAATCCATGAAAAGAAGAAGCCATTGTCTATCTATGAGGAAGGACTTGCAATCCTAAGAAAGGAAGGACTTCTGCCTCCTGATGATCCCACTTTAGTATCATGGTCTCCCAAGGACCATTGCAGATCAGCAGAACCTCCTCAACAAACGCAACCAATCCCTTGCTTCATGTATACAGCCACTACACCAGAGTATGGCCAGCATTTTCCTCCACTAGAAAGGAAAATAGATCCTATCACCAATAGGACATCAAAGCCGTTCATCAATCCCTCTGAAGTTCAAGCTGATGGGAGAATGAAGCCTTTGACCCAGGCCGAAGAAGTTCTCAACTGGCAGTCCGAGAACATGGTGGCACAAAACGAGATGCTCCAGAATCTTGACAAAAAGATGGACAAGATTACTAGAGACACAGAAGAGTATCTCAAGGGATTTTCCACGAAGTTAAGACGAAGCTACAAATCTCTCAAAGCTCAGGTGGCCTCCTTAGATCAAGAACTCAGCCATATCCATGGTGCAGAAGTCTTCAGTTATGACTTCACAAAAAAGGAGAGAGAAATGAACAATCTGCAAGCTCAGATTAGAGAAATAGAAGAATATGTTAGGAGAACTCATAAGCAAGAGGAAAAGCCTGCCCAGGAATCATTCCATGGCATCCCCGCTTATCCTTCCTATTACTCAAGACCAGCCAGACCCTCAGAACCGGATCTATCTGGCTTCCTAACTGCTTCTCCAACTAGGCCAGCCCAGCCTGACTTATCTGGCTTCCTAACTGCTCCACCAAAAAAGTACTGGTCATCAGAAGCTAGAAAGCTAAGGTTTACCAAGCCCCAAGAAACCTCAACGTCGAGATCCAAAAGACATACTGCTCGAATGAGCACTTCATCATCAGACTCTCAGGATGTTCCTGAAACACCTCTTACTGCACTCCCAAGGAATGAAGAGAATCCTGATAAAACCTATGAAGCCTTGGCCATCACAACAAAGAATGAATCTTCTCCAGACAACCAGTCCGTCGCTGACACTTCAACATCACAAGAAGAAGATCAATTGGCCACGGAACCTTCTACACCCAGAAGTAATAATTGGTTTAGAGATGATGAAGACAAGCTATATCCAAGTACAGACTCTGATGAGACACAACAGACGATGTCGCTAGAAAGCGAATCTCTAGGAACTGAACCAGAAAAGGATCTTATCCCGAAGCTCTTCATGGCTAACATAAAGGAGGAAGATACCTTCTTTGAAGAATCCTCTCAGGAAACTCCAGAAGCTGAAAAGACCAAATCCACATGTGGACCTTGGTTCACCATTGACGATATACCACCCAGTAAATGGAGAAAAATGATCCTAGACTTTGGTGCTTGGCTCGACACACAATTGATGAAAACCACTGCTGATCCCTACAAAGTAATCGAAGAATTCTGTTGCCGGATGACAGGAACAATGAAAGAGTGGTACATTAATCTTGGAGCTGTCAAACAGGATGAGTTACACCGCTTACACACTACATCCAATCTCCTCGGTGTTATACATCAAGTATTCATTGGAGATGTTGACATTCACAACAAGAAGTACAGACAAGAGTTCTTTGAGATGAAATGTTGTTCTCTCAAAACCAAGGACATAGATAAGCATTATCATAGGATGCTTCAGAGATTCTATGCTCTAAATGGTTTTAATGATACCAGCCTCAAAAACACTTATGTAGCATCTTTGCCCCAGGAGATTCAACCTGAACTCCACAAAATGATAGCTGCAGCACAGAAAGACATTCCCTCCATGAGTCTTGGACAAATCCATCAGATGACGCTAGAAGCTCTAGATAAACTATGCAGACTTCATCAACAATTCTCAGAAGTCCTTAGTCAAAAGTCCAAGTACAACAAGGCTTGTAAGAAGTCTTATCTGGAGATTAAATGCAAAGACAAGAAGTGTAGCTGCCCTACCAGAAAGAAACATCATAAACAGAAATACAAACCCTTCAAGGATTACAAAAGAAAGAAGAAAAAAGGGGTCAAGTTCTTCAAGAAGAAACCCTTTCGTGGAAAGGGAAAATCCCAAAGATGTTTCATCTGCGGACAAAAAGGACATTACTCCAAAGAATGTCCTAACAATAAACACAAGGCTGCTAAACTGGTTAACTCCCTTTATCCTGTCGAAGGAGACCTGGAATCAGTTTACTCTGAACAAAGCTCAGCTGACGAAGAGACAGTCTTCGCCCTTCAAGACTACTCGTCTGAAGGAACCTCCCTCTCGGACTCAGGAGGTGAAGATTTTGTCCCTGTTTACTCTTACAAGGAAGTAGGAAGCTCTCTCCCTACTCCTCCTTTACCCTGTGTAGAAATCCATGTCCTAGCGGCAAAATTCTCACGACCTAAGAAGGTCATGGCATACATGGACACTGGAGCACAAATTACGATGATGAATCCTGACATCTTGCCAATGGAGTTATGGAAAGATCATAAAGCTTATTTTATGGCAGCAGATGGAGAGACCTTTACAACGAACTTGATAACAAAGAACAAGATAGGAATCAAGTTCTTCCCAGACTGCATTATCTGGACACAGGTCATAGGAACAAAACTTCCAGCCAAAGACATTGTCATTGGAATGGATGTTTATGTGGCAGCCGAGAAACTCCAAATCCTTGCCACTGGAATCAAGTACAAGAGAGAATTCCGACCATTCTCTCAGATCATGAAGCTGTACTCCTTGTCAAATGTTCCTACGGGATATGAAGAGATTAAGTCAAAGCTTCTCAAGCTCTGTGCGGATAGCCATGAGAAGTTCCTTCATCCAGAACCCTTATGGAAGAACAAGGACTTCTTTGTCCAACTTCCATTCAAGCTTAATGAAGATATTAATCCAACAAAGGCCACTCATCCTGGAATGAGTCCTTCTGATTATGCCTTGGCAAGAGAAGAATGCAGCCAGCTGCTCAAACAAGGGCTGATAGAACCCACGAAATCTGAGTGGGCTTGCCAAGCCTTCTATGTTGAAAAAAGATCTGAAAAAGTCAGAGGAAAGAAAAGACTTGTAATCGATTACAAGCCTCTGAACCACTTCCTTCAAGATGACAAGTTCCCTATTCCTAAGGCTGCATCACTGAACGTGTTCATCAAGGACGCCCAGATCTATTCAAAGTTCGACTTAAAGTCAGGTTTTTGGCAATTGGGTATCGACCCAAAGGATCGTCCAAAAACAGCCTTTTGCATACCTAATGCCCAGTACCAATGGACTGTTCTACCTTTTGGGCTTAAGGTTGCCCCATCACTGTTCCAAAAGGCCATGACAAAGATATTTGAGCCCATTCTCCATAGTGCTCTCATCTACATTGATGATGTGTTACTATTCTCCAAAGACGAGAAGACTCACAAACAGTTATTGGGCCAGTTCCATAAGTTAGCCCAACAACATGGAATAATGCTTTCTGAGAAGAAGAGTCAATTGGGCCAAACTGAGATTGACTTCTTAGGAATGCATTTCTCTAATGGAAAGTATCGCCCTCAACCTCACATTGCTCAAGAATTATTAAACTTTCCAGATGAAAATCTCACAGTCAAACAGATTCAGCAATTTCTCGGTATAATCAATTATATCAGAGACTTCATTCCCAGACTTGCCAGATACACCAGTGCTCTGTCTCTATTGCTGAAGAAGAAACCACCACCATGGGGAGAAGAACAAACCAAAGCTGTAAGAGCTTTGAAAGAAATAGCCCAATCTCCTCCTGATCTAAAAATCCCTGGAGAAAGGAAACGAGTCCTCCAGACTGATGCAAGTGACCACTATTGGGGAGCAGTTCTGATTGAAGAAATAGGTGGCAAGAAATACTATTGTGGCCACGCCAGTGGTCAGTTCAAAGATGCAGAAAAGCATTACCACACCACTTACAAAGAAGCACTTGCAGTAAAAATGGGAATCCAGAAGTTTGACTTCCACCTCAGAGGTTACCACTTCGAGGTCCAGATGGACAACTCGTCCTTTCCTAAGATTCTGGAATTCAAAAATAAGATGCCTCCAGATCCACAGACATTGAGGCTTAAGGATTGGTTCTCTAGATATGATTTCACAGTGAAACACATCAAAGGAACCCAGAATGTGATCCCGGATCTATTATCCAGACCCATGAAACCCATCCAAGTCATCACCTCTAGGCATACCTTCCCATTAATCTTAATGGTTCGTCCTATTCCATCCAATGCCTCGGTCACCATGAACTTTCCTCCAAGAGTCAACCACTCCTTCTCCGTATCTCAGCTGAAAGAATATGCCAGGAATAACCTTTTTTACTTTCTGTTCAAAATCATTAGAAAGAAGCCTCTTCCTGACCATACACCTTTCTTCCCAGATACTCCTTTCCATTTACCATTTCTAATGAACCCTGCTTTCAGATTTACAACGAATCAACTATGGTATCTTTGGTGTGCTACAAGCTTATACGCTATGCCAGTCCTTATTCCTACCATTGCTATGTATGAACATCTGATGAACCCTAGAAAGCACAGGTCTTTGATATGGACTGCCCTAGAATGGTTCTCTCCGTTAAACTGGTGGAGAGAAAATCTCAGCCTAGCCGTTAATGATCTTAAAGAATGGTGCCCAACTGAGGAAGCTCGAAGTAACTGCAAGACAGTGTACATCCTCCATCGTCCATATCAAACTGATCCTAGAACCCAGCTTCTAGTTTGCAAGAGTTACATTAATGCTTGGGAAACCATTGATGATTATCCCACAAGCCTGGAAGGGTTAAAAGCTTTAATGGATTATGTTAATTTAATTAATCTTTATGATCCTATTAAAGGACCAGTCAATACAACTTGTATTAGTCATGGAAACCTTCCTCCGCAATGGCAAGCTGTGAAGCTACCAGATGATCCTGATCCTCACTGTTGGAAACCTCCATGGACAAGTTGGTCGACACATGAGGTTGGAGAAAGCTCAAGGGTTAACAATAATGCATCTCAGATGAACATTGAGGAACAACTTGCAGAAATGAATTTTCAAGAATTTGTTCAAAGGGATGATCAAAGAATCAACGATCAAGATATGACTGAAGACATCAAGCAGGATGAGTCATCACTCTATCCTCCACTCCCACATGATCTTGACGAAGATACTTTTGAAGACATAGCACTATACTCAGCCCACATTGATCCAGAGTACTATGCACAGAATCGATACGAAGATATGATAAGGGACAGCTGTGAGTATGAGTCATACTATATGACAAACAAACTCTCAGAAGGAGAATACTCTGATCCAAACATGTCACCATCACATGAGCCAATTATAAAAAAATAATGTGACGCGTGGGACCAGAATCTTATCACAATCTGTGATAAATCAAAAGTTTGTCTTCCACTACTGAAAGATGCTCCATCATGCTTAGTGGCGGGACCGGATAAGCTTATCTTATCTTTATTTTAGTCAGAGAGTGGCAATTAGTGTGTCTGTCACTAGTACTGTATTTATCTTTTTCTGTTTTAAGTCAAAAGTGGCAATTAGTGTGTCGGCCACTAGTGTGTAACGTGTCTTTGTTTGCTGAGTGCTGGCTTGCTTTCTACGCTTCTCTTTTCCTATATAAGGGAAGCTCTTGTATCATATTTTCACAAGTTGAAATACAATAAAATGTGTGCTTTCAGTCTAAACATGTTCTAAACACTTCTCTTCTCTCTGAAAGCTTAAACTCTTATGTTCTATCCATAGGTACTCCACAGAGATGAAAGTATGCTCTACACTTGCCTTTTTGAGGATCTTGTGTAACAGAAATCCTCTGATCATTGATCCATGCTACGGTCCTTCCTACTATGAAAATGTTTCTCTAACCGCTGTGTCCTAGGCTGAACCTAGAACCTAGTAAGTCCACAAGGGTTGGCAGAGATGGTTCGAAAGTTCCTGCTCGACGGATACATGTTAGGGGTATGGTTTCATGGTATGTGGAGGCTCCCGGCCAGCGTGGTATCAGAGCCTGCTCAAGAAAGAGGGGGTAAATATGGTGTGAACATGAGAACGAGAGTGAGTAGGAGAGAAACCCAGTTCATCATGGAGACAACTGAAACTACAAACACTAAACCTATTGTAACCATATGCATCTCCGGCCAAAACTTTCGAAGATGCATCTCCGGAATATCTACTGAGCTGATCAATTGACATTATATTTGTTGAAAACATCCAGAGATGCATCTCCAAAACTTTTTTTAGTATTCATCTAGGGTGGCACCCATTTCGTACGCCATAACGTTGATGTATGGTGCGTCCGGAGATGTATCTCCAGAATCTGAGGAGCATTTTAGTTTTTTCGTGTGGTGCATAAGGAATATATCGGGTGCATTAAGAAATTCTCCATATTTTTTAGAATTTTTTTAGTCTGACCCTAAAAATTTTGATATCCATTATAGCTAACTCGTATAGGTTGAATAGTCTATTTTGACAACTCTAATATTTTGTGTTCCATCCCTTTAATAACTATAAAATACATGTATTAAGATAATAGGTATAAAAAATTATCTTATTTTAGGTCTTAAAATTCTTAAGGGAATATACAATATACATTAATTTTAGTATAAAAAAATTATTAAATAAATAAAATAAATTTGACTAAAATGTTTTAAAGCAAAATTGTAAAGTATATAAAGTAATAAAATAAATATTATTTAACAGTAATAAAAATAAAATTACATTAAGACTATTTAAATGTTTTTATTTAATTTTAGATAAGGAAAAAATATTTTAGTCATTTTATATTAGTATATCTTGCTTTCCTTTCATTTTCTTTTCACTTTCACTCATAACAAAAATAACTAAAAAAATCATTCAACTTTCCTCTAACATTCTCATCACTTTCATTCTTTCAATATTCTTTCCTCTTACTTTCTTTCCTCGTATCCTAGAATATTTTTAAAAGGTGAACAAACATGTATACAGACTATCAGTTTAATAGAACGATAACAAATAGTATTTTAAAGACAATGTATTAATCTGGACTTGTTTAAATTTGAAAAGAAAAAAAAAAAGACTTAAAAATTGTACTGTCGATATCAAGTTACAATCTCTACATATTTTTAATCGTTCTCTAATTTGCACTTGGCTTTGTCACTATTAAAAGTGACCTACAAGAATGATCTAAAATGTCAGCTACATAAATGCCATACAAATCATGTGGACTATTATCATAAAAATTAATACTAATACTATGATTAACTCCTAGTTTTGCAAAAGCATATGCACATCTATTTACTTCATGAGACACATGCAAAATACGAATTTCCAAACCTTGATTCAATATATTTTGGACTTTTCGAAGTAGACTCAACTCTACTCCCATCTTGTGATTATCCTTCGTAATGGCGTCATACACCTTTTTGCAATCTATTTGAATTATCATATTCTTGTGTTCTTTATTTTGAATTAGTATTAGACATTCTAATAATCCCCAAAGCTCTGCAACTAGGATAATGCACTTCCCCAACGCCCTTGAAAATCCCTCTAACCAACTGCCATTATTGTTTCTGACAACACCACCACACCCTGCCATATTGTCCTGTTGAACCTCTCCACCTGTGTTGTGAGTGACCTAGTATTCTTCAAGGGGTATCTATCGAACTTGCTTCCATATTCTTTGTTTGGCAATTTGTGAATTAGTCATGTAACTACAAACTCATGCTATAATAATTGACATTCAACATAATTTCATTCGCTATGCTTTGTGGCATGATATAAAGCATGATATAATTGATGGTTTTATTAGCAAGTGTTTTAATGCGTCGAAGTAATAAAATAATTCATCTCCAAAGGGATTGCGAATTTAAGCAAGGTTTGTGATTTAAAAGAAACAAAGGGGGACTTACAAAGGGGGACTTTCAATAATGTTGCGCTAATGAAAAGCGATTAGATATTTATTTGAATCCCATAGTTATCATTGTTGATTAATGCGTATTATTTGAATAACAATTTCACTATAATCATACTACGAACTAACACGACCAGCCCATCTAATTTATTGGTGTACACTTCACTAATTAAGTCTACAACTCCCTAATTTCATAGGAAAATTCAAACTAAAATTAGGCACAACTTATAATTACCTATTCCTAGTTAATTACTAAGTTAAACAATTGTTGTAATTCAGATAGGTAAACTTACAATCAATAATCTCCACTCATCTAAAATCATTTCTCACGCTCATCAACACACAAAGAGAAGTAAGAACAAGAATGATTGAATAATGATTATAAAATAAAGGCTTAAATGTAGTTTTGGTCCCCATAGTATCATTTTTCTAAATTTTTTATCCCCCTTTAAAAAAAACTCAGGTTTTGGATCCCTTGTTTTGAGTTTTTTTGGGATTTTTTTTGTCCCCTCTTAGTTGGGAATAAAGTTCCACGTCAGCAATTAAAAACATGGAACTTTATTAATTTATTTTTAATAAATTAATACTTTTAGTTTTTTTCAAAATTAATTTATGTAACATGTGATCCTGACACGTCACCCACTCACTCAACCACTCTCCATCTCTCTCTCTCACGTGTGGTTCTCTTTGGAATTGATAGATTTACCATACTATATAAACACTATTTCGATTGTTTGAGAAATCAATGTGGAACTATTTTTTGCACTATTTCAGTCACACTCTCTCTTCTCAACATTGCAGTCAGTTATTAAAAAACAAGACATTAAAATAACTCCCTTACACAACCAATAATACCTTAAGATAAACAAACTCTCCATCAAAATATCAGTAACACTTGTGTGTTACATTAGAGAAATGTTTTCCAAACTCATTTTAAAAACCAAGCAACATGAATTACATATTTAAAGAGAAAGGGACTATGGATATCTATGGAAGTTTTGAAAAGTAGCTTGAACAGAGCATGGTAAAAACCAAGCCTATACTTTTTCTTTTTAGATTCAGGTGCTAGTCTAAGAGCTTTGTAAGATGAAAGAATTTTGCCTTAAATCAATATTTTGCTTGGTTCATGAATAATTATTTTACAAATCCATAAATATCAAACATGTGCATGATATGGAAAACATTCTAAATGCGACGACGAAAAGAAAATCATCTATCATTAATATGTTATCACATACCATATTTAGAAGTCACAGGAGCAATTTTCTATAGATAAACTAAAGGATTTTGAAATTCCTGTTCTGATGGATGATATATTGAACATTCCGGAATCGTGTTTGTCCAATTTATCTCATCAAAATCAAGTTTACTCGATTTTCTTGTAACTAAACTTTTTTCAACCATTCTTCTTCTTCTAACTTATTCATGTTCTTTTGTATTTGAAAGCATTTGTTGCACCCATATAGTATTCATGAAATTGAAATTAGCTGCATATAAATAGTGAAACAGTAGTTTCAGAATTATTCTGATACAATTCCATTAAATCTTGAATATTATACAAATGATGATTATTGTATAATAAATGACATTAATGTAGCAAGTAAGAGCTTATTTAATTAAGTAGATACCAGTTTTACAGTTTTATGTAGTATACTGTGCATTCAAAAAACTACCAAATAGTTATTTAGAACATTAATCTTTATTGGAGGAATTTCTAATGGAATTTGATTCGCTGAAGAAAGGAAAAAGGGAAGTGGTTGAAAAAAAATCATACTTTAGTTCTTGATTGGAGGAACAGATGTAGTGATAGTTGAATGAGACAAGGAAGAAATGATGTGGATTTATGTACTATATAGGTAATTAGTAAACCTGGGTTTGTTGTTTAATAGCACAAGTGGAAACATATGGATTTATGTTCATGCCAATGATAGTGCATAAGTTGAGCTTGAGTTGTTTTGTTCATAACAAAGTCCCACATTGTTTTGTTTGTAAATAAAATAAGTGTTTATAAAATGAAATCACACAATGATTATTGTCACCTTGTGGGTTGAACCAATGTTAAGTGATATTGATGTTGATTAACTTGGGCTTAGGCCCAATTATTATTTTCCAAAATTTGAATAATTAATTTCTAGCTATCCATGAATAATTATTAATTATTTATTAAATAGAAAATAGGCTTTTGAGTCTGGTCAACAAATAATTATTAATTTAATTAATTTCTAGCCATCATAAATCATAATTCACATGTGGCAAATGAGCTGGCATTTGAGTCAACAAAAACATTGCCATGTCATTATTTGGAGCGCCACATATGCTAAACTGGGAGGGGACCAAAATTTTCCCAAAAAAAAATCAAAACAAGGGACCTAAAAGCTGGGTGTTTTTAAAGGGGGATCAATTGTTTAGAAAAATTTAACTATGGGGACCAAAAGTGCATTTAAGCCTAAAATAAAAGTATTCAAATAATCTCAAACATTCATATGATCAAACAGAGTACAAAATAAGTTCATCTCTAAAGATCTAATCAAAATTACTTAGCTACTCGTAGTCAAACAAAAAATTACCATGAGTTGATAAGAAGAAATCATGAACATCAATGGAAAATAATGTCTCCAATTTCTTCAAAGATCTCTAAAAATGTCAAGAAATGCTCGTTTTCGTCACTTTCTCGCATAGGATTCAGAACCAACAAAAGTCTCCACCTTTTTCTATTAAAATATGCAAAAAGTGTGTCGATAATTTGCGTTATATGAGCGCATTAGGTTGTAATGCAATGACGATACTTTATCATCGTGCCCACGATGACAGTATCGCGGTCGCGAGAAATCCAGTGGCAAACTTGCTTTTTTTTCTTCTTTTTTTCTCTTGTTTTTTCTAAGTCCCAACTTTCTACCTTTTAGCAATTTTGTTCACTTCTTCATCATTTTAGCTTGACTTTAGCTCATAATTCCATTGATTCAGTTGAAAATACTCGTAAATATTACATAATGATAGAGTTTCATTACATTCCCAAACTTACTTTGTTGCTTGTCATCAAGTAACTAGCCCGCCAACTGAAAATTTCATCATAAACAAAATGCTTACAATTACCAATGAACATCACCTTTCTACTTTTTTCTGATCAACATGTCAGTTTCATGCTTCAATCCACATAATTTCAAAATGTTCTTCCATTCATCACAAGTTCTCAACATGTCTCTCATCTCACCTTAGTTCATTCAATTTGACAAGGTAATTACTCAATCAACATACAACAGCACTTTAGTTTGTAGAATTTTTAACAAAGTCGATCAAAGTCATATTTAAACATGCATTTTTTAGACGATCTCTTTCATTCATTTTTCTTTTCACAAATTTTTTTAAGAAATCATTTGAACTTCTTAATTTTCTTTCTTTCTCTTTTCATTTTTTCTTTATTTAACCAATTTTATCTAGTGCCCCAACTTAAATGTTGCTTACTTCCAAGAGAAACCCCAAACTTATTTTTTTGCATAAGACAAGGAAACTCAACTTTCTGCCTAACTCCAAAGAGGATGAAAATATAAATATTTCAGGTCAAATGGCTATATAAGAGGCTATGTCATCAAAAGAAAGGACTCAAACTCAAAGTGGTTAAACAACAAATATACACATTTAAATCAGGTTGGCTTTTAAAGACTCAGAGTTTTCACAAACAACTACCTCGGTGTGTATTCATCAGACTAATAGACTCAGTAGAAATATAGCAAATTATAGAAAATGACTATTGCACAGATACTCTCATAAGAAGGAAAATTAAACACTGGAAATTTGGCTCAAAACTCATTGTTTGAGGTATCTAGAGATTAAGCACAAGTGAGTTGGCTTTCCCTTTTGTTCATTCTTTTCTGGTGACTTATTATTTTCATAGTATCGCTGGTAAGGTAGCAAATCATAACTGAAAGAAACAACAACAACAACTTATTAATCAAGTAAAGCATATATCAGTAGTACAAAAGGGGAAGATTGTTCTTAAAAACTAGATAATACTCTTGCTTGGATCATAGTACAAAAATTGAAATAAAACAAAAACTAAAATTCTGAAACTCCTAAGTCATATTTTGTCGGAGTTGAAGTAGTTGTGCACACCAACCATAGCATTACGGAAATTTTGGTTTTTCCTAATCCATGTCGTCCTCATCTCAGCCCTTCAGTGTTCTAAGGCTTGGTCTTGCTCTTTAAATTTTGTCTTCGTGTCTTCAGCAATTGCAGAATGCTCTATTAGGCTTTAAACTAGAATATGGTCTCGATGCTCATTTTATAAAGGCTAAAAACACGATCCAAATTTGGGCGGTTCAGCATAAAAGTTGGGTGAAATTTCAGTAGCCCAACTTGCCATGTCAAGCTCGTGCTCCTCCAGTCTTTGCAAATGTTCTGGTGCTTGATGTTGATGTTAAGGATTTCCTTCAAGTTGTTGGATCTCTGGATGATATAGTTGATCTTGCTCTTCATTTTATGTTTCTTCTTGTCCTCCTTCATGAAGAGGATATGTTTGGATCCTTCTCATCGCACTTTGGTTGATTGGCAACATCGGGCTAATTTTCTCTTCATCGGGATGAATTTGATCTCCAATTAACCTACATAATTCATTAATAATACAAAAATGCTCACAAGCTCGTTGTGGTACGTTGTTGTGCCCTAAATTTTGTATGCGTGTTTTTTGTTTTTAGAGCATCAAAAAATCAATAATGTAAGTTAGCTTAGTCGGTAGCTGGGCAGGGATGTCAGTTGCAAGGTCGTGGGTTTGAACCCTATTGTATTTCTTTTTATTTGTTATTTTTATTAAAAGGTCAAAAGTCAACAAAATTCAAATGTTGACTTTTCTGGATTATTTTCCAATGAATCTTTTTATTTGATTGCATTCACATTTTTCTTCTTTTTAAATTTTATCTAATATTTGATTTGATTTACCATTTATTTTTTTAATTTAATTTAATATCTCATTTGATTGCATTTACATTTTTCTTCTTTTTTTTAATTTGCTTTGATTTGATTTACCATTATTTTATTTTAAATTTGATCTAATATCTAATTTGATTGTATTTACATTTTTGTTCTTTTTTTAATTTGATCTAATATTTGATTTACCATTATTTTCTTTTTAATTTGATCTAATATCTCATTTAATTGCATTTACATTTTTTTTCCTTTTTTTAGTTTGATCTTATATTTTATTTAATTTAACTTACCAACATTTTTTTTCATTTTTATTTTTTGTTGAGTCACCCAAAGTCAAACAGTCAAACAAGTACAACAAAGAGTCCAAAAGCCCTAAGGTAGCGTGAATAGTGTATTGAAAAAAAAATTAAATTGAATCTGAGGCAAAAAAAAACAGAAAGAATGATATTTTCATGATTTTTTTTTTCTGTTACAATTTGAACATATTTAAAGCTAACAAATCAGTACAAAAATGTCCTAATCTAATAGATCTAACCTAAAAATCTAAACCTAATTTACACTATATAAACAACCTGAATTTTCAACAGACGACATCCCAATTTACATATTTAAAACCCTAAAGTTGTTGTTTTTCACACTGAAGAACAACAACTAAAACCCTAATAAAATCTAAGCTTCATCCGTCCCAACAGGGAGAGGAGTCAGAGAAAATTGAAATAGATAGAAAAAAAAAAGGAAAAGAAAGAAAAAAAGTTAAAAGAAAGTGTTTTTATACCTTCGTCGGAGAACACCTTGTCTCCGTAGGTTGGTCATCCACCTTTTTTATCAGTTTTCATGTAATAAGATTGCCAGGGTATTTTGTTGGTTTGATTTAGGGTTTTTTTTTTTAATTTTTATGTTGTGATTGTGTTTGATTGTTGATTGAAATGTGATTTAGGTTTGTAGGGTTCGGTTTGGGGGTTTAGACAGAAGGTTGGTTTTCAAGAATTAGGATTCGGAAGTAGAGATTTGATTCAATGATTTTGGTTTCAGATTAGTGTTTATGAAGGTTCTATCTAAGGTTTGTGGGTGGTTTGAGATTGATCTGGGTAAGTTAGGTTAGAATATGGGTAGGTTAGGGTTGGAAGGGTTGAACGTTCAAGAAGAAGATGAAGGTCTGGGTTGAAGAAGGGTTAGGGTTTGTGGTAATATGGTTAGGGTTCATCAGAGTTTGGGTTTACGGTTGAAGTTTATGGCTAGGATTCATAGGGTTCTTGCTAGGGTTCCTACTTCTAGAGTTAGAGTTCATGGGGAATGAAGGGTCTAGGTTGAACCTTCATCGTGTTCATAAGAACGCGATAAAAGTGGTAGCTCAGAGTTGTTTAGGAGTTGGTTCATGGGTGTTTAAGTGATGGTCGAAATGAAGTGTTTAGAGAGAGGGGAGAGGGAACGAATAGGAGAAAAGAGATAAGTGAGAGTAGAGAGAGAAAGAAATGATAGAAATGAGTTTTCTGAATGGAGAAAATGAATATATAAACTCCCTCCGTCCATCCACTCATCCTGCGCCAAGTGGCGCCCCCTCGCCCAATAGCCAGGTGGTCCCTGTACAGGAAACCACACCTTAAAACCCATAGGCTTGATGAATCTCTCGCATCCATCTGGCTTACCTTTCCCTTTGCCAAGATATAATGGCCACATTCTCATCATGTTGACTATCTAGTCAATAAATCATAGGGTCTCAGTTGAGAGTCAAATCCTGACTCTCCTGAGTTGACCCTCATTGCCCTTGTGGGCTTCCTGCGCTCATGGGCCTAGCCCCTTTGTTAATCACACCCCAATATTTCTTAAGCCCGATATATTGCACTGAGTTTGCACCCCCTATCTTCTATTTTATTTCTTCATTTCGATCATTTTAATTGTCTCTTTATTTTTTTGTTTAATCATTTAATGCTAGTTTTTAATTTTAACTTGTTTTTTAGTTGATTTATTTATTTAATCTTTTATTTTATTATGTTAGTTAGTCCTAATTACAACAATTATCCTTTTTACGTTCACTTAAAAACACAAAAAAAATTATCCATTTAATTCTAATAGTTTAATTATATTGTTAAAAATGATAAAAAAATATCTCCTTTTATTTTATAAATTCAACACAAATATATATATATATATATGCTTCTTCTTATCTAAATTCAACTATATTTCGTTATTAAAAACAGAAAAATATTTCTTCTTACATTTAAATTAAAACAAATAAAAATACAAAAAATAAAATAATCATTTCTTTTGTAAATAACCTTTCATATGGTACATAACTCATCAAAAAAATTGTAAATTAAATTAAGTCAATATATTTGGAAAAAAAAAACATGTTTTGCAGTATTGCATATCATCTGCGAGTCCATTAAAAATATGATTTTGTAGAGATAATCATTCTCTTTAGGTGATTTTTTCTTTGAACTGAAAATCGTTTGCTTTAATCTGTGCAGCAAATTCAGCTTCAATAAGAAATAACAAGAATATCATCAGTCGGAATGTTGGCAACCTTTTTTTTTTTTTAATTGCAAATTTTGTTGTTAGCATTTGAAGTGACTTCCCTTAAAATTGAACGATTTGTCAGAGACAACAGTCGCAAAAGTACCAGTAATTTCTTCGGTAGCGATGACAGTTCGAAACGTCTTAAAATTATTGTTTCATGGTTTTGAAAATTAGCCACAGAAGAAATTATCAGGTCGAGTCACGGACTACGCCGTTGTATTTAAGACGTTTCGTGACACTGCTCAAAATCACGCAAAACAGTCGAACTACCGCGTCGACTCCAAGATACAATAGCTCAGCTCTATATTGTACGATTACTCACTACTACAAAAAAAAACCATTTAACGACGCCAGGTTTACCACGGATTCGTATCCAACGTTGTAATACGTTAAAAAATTTATAACGCCATATTTAACGACGGTTGTACTAAAGAACCGTTGTAATACAAGTTGTGTAACAGGCTTCGATTCCCAGCTACTACATTTTTTTCCATATTTTTACATTTTAAACACGGTTGTATTAAAACACCGTTGTAATACATGTAACAAGCTTCGATTCCCAGCAACTATATTTTTTGTCATGTTTTTGTATTTTAAACATATATTTTATTTCTTTTGTTAGTGTTACGGGGATTTAACCTCAAAACTCAAAATTCATCATTGTTTTTCTTTTAAACATATATTTTATTTCTTTTATTAGTGTTTTTAAGTGCAAGAGAATAGTATATATAACTTTAAAAATAAAACTGTAAGAGATGAGCATATATAAAATAACATTTTATTAAGATTCCATTAAAAAGAGTACATTGATAATCATATTACATATATTAATCAATGTCAGAGCCCATTGGTGCAAATGCATCTTCATAATCCAGACATCTCTCCTCACTCCCCTCATCGAAATTATAATAAACTGTTCTCCTTTTCTTCTTTATCTTTTTCTTCTTCAGCTTCTTCTTCTTCTTCTTCTTCTTATCCTTCCTCACCCTTAAGGCATCCCTGGCCGCTGGTTGGAACTCCTCTATTGGCGCCTGACGTTCCTCTTTGGTGATTCTAGCATTCTCATTTGTAGAACTCATTGTTACGAAGAATATATTATGAAGAAATGTAAAGTTGTCTATTTATAGATGAGGTTGAAGATGAAAAATCTGATAGTTTAATGCTTGCAATGATGATAACTTGTAAATGGTTGATATTCTGGAACGATATTTTTTGAAAAACGGAGAAATTTTTAAATCATTATGGCCAGAGTGTTCTCTACTCCGGGAAGAGCAAGGGTTATAATATTAACGGTTAGTAATAATAACCGTAGCGATACCCCTTATACTAGGCAACAACATTTTTCTATTTTACGTAATTATAGTAAAATGTTGTTGCCTGGAGTCGAACCTTGTACCAATTAGAAGGGTTATCGCTACGGTTAATATAACTAACCGTTGTGATATTATTAAAGTAATATATATACTTATCATTACGGTTATTTTAGAAAACCGTTGTGAAATATTTACCTATATAAGGGAATTAACTTTCTATTATTGACAGTAGCGCCGTTTCCTTCACAGCGAAACCCTAGCATCCATTTTTGGCAGCAAACTTCATCTTTTTATAGAATCCGCGAGAAGAAATACAAGAAGTATGAAACTTTTGATTTAAGCTTCTTCCTCCTTGTAGTTCTTCTTGCAGAATCTAAAACTAGATGAACATGGTGATGATGCTGGCGGTAGCAAGCATAATGTACATATTGTTTATGGAAAATAAGGTAGTATTCTACTTCAATCTTTTTGTTAGATAATTCCCATTATCTCATTTGCTTCATGTTGTTTTTGTTGATTGTTCTCATTTTGTGCAGATTCGACTTCAATGCTTCACAAGCAAGGTGAACTTCATTGTAATGGTACAGTCCCACTTCTTAGGGTTTTGTTTCAACTTTTGGTTGTTTTGTTTTGAATACTAACTAATTTTCTTCATTGCTTCCCACTTCTTAGGGTTTGTTTCACATGGTGATGATGATGGGGGTACATATATATATGAATTCATTCTTATATTGTATATGAAATTTAGTTTATTATATACTATGTATATTGTTTGTTTCACTATCCTTTTATTGAAAATGCAATCAGTTAAATTGATATAGAACATTAGTTTATTATATATATACTATGTATATTGTATATAGTTAAATTTAATACTAACTAATTTTCTTCATTGCTTCCCACTTCTTAGGGTTTGTTTCACATGGTGATGATGATGGTGGTACATACATATGAATTCATTCTGATAAGGTACATATATATGAATTCATTCTGATATTGTATATGAAATTTAGTTTATTATATACTATGTATATTGTTTGTTTCACTATCCTTTTATTGAAAATGCAATCAGTTAAATTGATATAGAAACTTATAATCTGAAAATTAGGATGTATTTGAAAACCAACCTTTATCATGTCAATGTTTTCCGAATTGTATCCATTTCATTCAGCACATTTAATGTTCCTTAACATAAAATTTATGGTCCAATGGTCCGTTTGCTTCAATTCATCGATATCTTTTCTTATAGTTTACCTCATCGTCATCACTAATCATCGTGGTTGTTAAGATCATGATTGTTATGATAATAAAATCGCGATGAGTTTTGGCGATGATTAGGTAAACTATAATAAAAGATATCGATGGATTGAAGGAAATCGACCATTGAACCATAAATTTTATGTTAAGGAACATAAAATGTGTCGAATGAAATGGATGCAATTCAGAAAACAGTGGTGTGTTTAAGTTGGTTTTCAAGAACAGATTAATTTTCAGATTATATAGTTCTTTACCAATTTTAATGGTTGTATTTCTTTAATTAGGTGGATGGTAAAACAAACAATATACATTTGTATTTAATAAACTAAGGGTACATTCCACAACGGTTGAGACACATAACTGTTGTGATAGTTAATATATATGACAACGATTGATACTGATAACTGTTGTGATAGTTAATTTATATTACAACGGTTGAAATACCTACCTGTTGCAATATATCGCGCGCTTCCAGAATACAACAATGGTTTCCAGACCGTTGTAGAAACGGCAAACTTACAACAACAATCTACATAACAACGCCTTCGCCCGCGTCATTATATGTCATTCTCAACCGTTGCTAAATGAGTTTTTCGTAGTAGTGACTACTTGCACGGTAGATAATTGGTCTAGAAATACACCCTTTGATGGTACAAAGACTATTCGAATATGGTATAAATATCACTCATAGTATCTGGTATAAGGACTAGACGTAATAATTTCTCAAACAAAGAGAAATTTCAATAATTCTCCAAAGAGAATTCAATAATGGTCATTTGACCACTAAAAATGTTTCTCAAACAAAGAGAAATTCAAATAATTCTCCAAAGTGAATCCAAAAATTAATACTTGTAATTTCTCAACCCAAACGAAAAGAAATTAACATAATTCTCTAAAAGAGAATTCAAGAAAATATTCAGAAAAATCAACGAATAGAAAGGGGAAAAGGTTGGCGCTTCGACAATTCGAAAGACACAGAATTATAAGAGTGAGGAAGGAAAAACTCAATAAGTTTTTGGTGTGTTTTATAATAAAATAGGGAATTTCCTTATATATTAAAGTGAGGAAGGAAATATATCTCACCTAAGCAATGTGAGACTAAAGAGTTTTTTTAACTAACACACAATGTGAGACTTAACTTAAGAAACTTTTTCAAATTCATCTCTCTATATTAGAATATTTACATAATATTCCAACACAAAGTTCAATCACCAGGGAATTCAGCCAAATGTGCACACATACACAAAATTAATTGATGGCTCATAAGAGGCTTTTAAGATACTTTTATCGAACGACTATCATTTAGATGTTACTTCGTACACCACAATGATTAATGGATTTTGTAAAGTGGGCTTTGATTAATGAAGCATATCGACCTTACTGTCACAAATGGAAGAAAATTGTTGCATTCATGATGTTGTAACTTCTGAAACTATTATTCGTGCTTTGTTCAAAAGCTGAAAGAATGATATGGCTATGAAACTTCTTCATGAAATAATTGATAAATGCCTAATATAGGTGTAAAAGTGCATATAGTGCAACAAAACACAGTTAACTCGACCCTAGCCGATGTTGTCTCGTACTTGCTTCATAGTTGTACACTTGTACCATCCTATTTTGCCACTGCTCTTACAAACCACTCACCGTCGTCATCGTCATCGTCGTCATTTGACATGCCTTTGGTTCGAAGTGATTTAGAAACATGTGGGGATGGTTTGGAAAAGGCTTTGAAGGTTAGAGGAATTCAAAATTGTAAAACCAAATGAGAGTTGTGATTTGGTGTATTGTTATTGTGGAATTAGACTGCATCCTTTTAACTGTCCCGATTCATTTTCTGTAACAAAAAGAGGGAACTTGTTGGAGATGAAAGTGTTAGAAATTTGGAGAAGAGTTGTTTGAGTAGTGAAAAACATGTCGATGGTTTTCAAGGTTCCAAGTGTTTAATAGTCTCCATTAGGTAAGTTTTTACCAAATTTAGAAAATATATATTTATATTTTGATGATATATTCTCTCTATGGTATATTCTGATGTTCTTTGCTTAATATTTTGTGGCATGGGCATTGGTGGATTTTGTTGAAAATTGACAAGAATTCTGTCATGTTTTGGTCAATTTTGAATAAAAAACTTAATTAACTAGCAGCTTAAAACATAAGTGCTTATATGCCTTATGGATTTGCTTGTATTATTTTATTTGGGTTTATCTAATAGCACGTGTAGTTGTAAGAATGTTAATGCGAGCTTATGGAAACAGCTTATGATATGTTTTTAATATATTTTCATAAATTTATTATAATATTTTATTTATATTTTTATAAAAATAGTTTGATTTTATTTTATTTTTTGTTATAGAAATAGTTTATACATCAACACTTATATGACAGACCATTTCCTATTGCATTCTATATGTTTCTACTGCACCGTATAAAATTCCACTAATGCCTCCAAGTTTCGAAGATATATCTCCGGACGCACCTTTTGCACACTCAACAAAGGCAATTCTGAAAGGTGCCCTATATGTTAGGTTTAATATGTTCCGGAGATGTATCTCCAGAACATGTCCGTAGTTACATATCGGGAAAAAACACCAAAGACACATTATACAGATAATGAAACTTCCAAAATGCAATTGATATTCATAACATAAAATGATCATTACAATGATGATTTTAACAGAAAATTAAATATTACATTTCAATATCCCGGTGGACACTTGCACATCTTCAGGATATCTTCGACCGATCTTTGTAGCGTTGCTTCCAAATCAAGCGGAACTTTCTCTTCGAAATCGAAATACGTATCCCAAATAGCCCTAACATCAGCTCGAGTCTTGAGCTCAAATTTGTTGAACACGATGCTCCCTTCATTGTCAACCTAAGGTGAACGGTACTCGAGCTTCACAATCCTTTGTTTGTCTCCGTAAGGTAGGAGATAATAGATTTCGTCTATGATATCTTCGAGGGAGTGAGATCAGTGAGCTTGAACAATCGGCCAGGTGTAGAACCGCCAGAGTATGAGACATTTGCGACATACTATCGGATGTTTATTTGTGACATTTAAGACATATTGAGTTTCTGTGAATTATAACACAAGAACACCTAAATTTATAGAAGACCTAGCTCAATATAGACCACTCATTAACTGTCATGTTGATTTCAGATATATATCTCCGGAACGACACTCTATTATCTTATTCCAAAGATGCACCTCCGGAACTTTCACCGAACCATTTCAAAAAGAAACCATATACCAGAACCTTCTGGAGATGTATCTCCGAAACTTTTCCTGAACCATTCCCAAAACAAAACCATATAACAAACACTCACATTAAGATGAAATATGAACCAAATATGCATAAAGACCAAATATGAATAAAAAGTGAATATGTAACACTTCATTTATATTGAGATACAAATATATACAATTATTTGATTGGTTAAACAAGAAATCAAAACGATTCGAAATAAGTGTCGCCGGCTAAATTTATAGGTGGTACCCCCTTGGACATTTGTGCATTCAATTCTTTTTCAATATTGTTCAATCTCTCGAATTCTTGCATCCTTTCCATGAATTGATCTGGCCACGTCTCGGCTTTTGCGGTTGAATAAGTCGTCCACTCCGATGATGTAGGTGGTATGGGGCAACCCAGTTTCAAGTAAACTAGAACAAAATGACTTAATTTTGAAAGCCATCCAATACACATGATACGATCATTTGGATTTCGGTGTGGTGCGATGCGCAGTGGGAAAAAGGTTTCCGAAAAACCGTAGTGTGTCAGGTCAATGCACACCTTATCATATGCACATCCAATTAGCTGACCCATATCCGGGAAGCTCATCCATTTTGACTCCGGTGCCGGACCGCTCAAGTAAGGAACAAGAGACTCATAAACCGCATCGAATTTTTCTTTATTTATGTACAACCGCGTGTATGATTCTTTATGTGTCTTCAACTCTTAAATAAGTTGATGTCAGACATGTGCATGACTATATTCTTCTTTACCGACTAAAGCCGAAACGGCTCAGTAACTGCAATTACTCTCCCCCACAACATCGATGACCCGCTTCATATATTTGTGCATAAAAACTGGCATATCGTCGATGAATGGAATCTTCGGTGGAAGCGGCGTCGGAGGTGGTTTGCTAATGTGGGCTCCTTTCATAAAACTTTTTAGAGATTTTGGAGTTGGTGAGTCGGGAAATACTTTGTCAACGTGTTCAAAATATGAAGGAAATAGTGTAGTCGAGTTGTCATTCGGTGTAGGATTAATTTTTTATGGAGCACCTTTTGTTTTTACCGGTTGAGAAGGCGGTTTCATGTCGGTGGTTTCGGGATAGACAATCTTCCTCAGTTTTTGTTTAATGTGGAGTTTCATGATGTCATCGGTGTAACACCCTTTTTTTACCCCACAAATATTGCAGCAGATTAATCATAATACCAAACTCAAATCAGAATCACCTCAAAGGGTGCACATTTCTCAATAAATTCAAATCAACAAAATTGCTCCGTAAACAACGGGTTTTCCTCAAAATAAATAAAAAGCCATCAAATAAGCAGCGGAACCACCATAACCACAATAATCCCAAAATAAAAAGGTTTTTTTATTATAAAACCATAGTCATCAAATAACCAAAAAATAACAATTCAACATGGTTCGACTCAACGACCCAACCCAGTGTTACACTATCAGAGCAAGACCCTTTACATCGACCAAGAGCAAAATAAACTCCAAAAGTCCTCGAAGGCATCCACGACTAATCCTGATCACCTGCACGTTACCCACGTGGAGGCAACATTCAAACAGGCAGGATGAGTAATCACAAATCATTATAATCAATATAAAAACAAGATATGCATAAAATGGCGTCATCATCATAAACAACATCTCAGAGTCATAAAAAAGGATCAACAGTCACAACATCATAAAATCACATCAATAATGCCACATAAATACAATGCACAACAAGACTCATGCATGTGGTACCAATCGTCACAGTCAATGGACACTTAGGCCATCACCCTCCAAAGATCCCCATCATTGGGATCGATTCTACACAAGAACCGGAGCACGTCAAAAACCACCTCACATCCACACAATGGGATGGAAGCCTCAATAAACCGAAGTCTAACTCACTAAAATGCTATGAATGCATGATGCACAACGTCATAATCATCATCATCAATAAAAGTTATTACGTGCATCATCATTCATCAAAATTTCATGTTAATCATGTCGTCATTTATTCATCAAAGCATCATGAATCGTCATCTCATAATCACCAGCATCACTCATGGTAAATCACATCAAAATAGTCATGTATCATCATCTCTTAATCATCTATATAACCCATGGTCATTCACATCATCATGTAATCATCAAACATCCTATATAACATCTCATTATCATCGACATACTCGTGGTAATTCATATCTTCAATAAATCATCAAACATCATATATACACAGCTCATAATCATCAATATACATCATGGTAATTCATCAGAATAGTCACAACTCAAAACACCAAGACAACATAAGAATCATAAAACAAATTCGCGAACAGCAGACGTTCGCTGCAAAGTTCGCCGTGCGAACTCGCTCGCTGGGATGTTCGTTTTACGAGCTTCCAGCGAATCCCAGAATCACATATAAAACCAGAAAACCTCCATTCTGTCTCTCCCTCGCTTCAGCCTGCTTCTGCTCTCCTTGCAAAGTCACTCGCTGGGAAGCTCGCCGTGCGAGTCTGGGGCGAGTGTTCGCTTTGCGAACCTACGATTTCCTGCAATCGCTGCTACGCATTAGTAGCATATCAGGCCCAAAAACTGTTACGATTTCAGCTTCATTTACCCCCAAAACATCCCAAAAACATTCCTAAGGCATTACGGCAATCAAAGGCACAAAACCTACGACTATTAGGTTGATTCATTACACTATTCTAAACCTCAAAATCACTTAACCTTCACAAACTCTCAAGATTCTCATAAACCCCATAAATCCCTTTCTCATACAAGATCTCACATATCATCAAAGAAGGTTTACCCAAAGGTCTATTTTTTTTCTATTATTTTATTTACAAGATTGTAATTTGAAAATTATAATAAATTTGTATGAAACTAAACTAAAATAGTTGAAATTTTAATTGAATTATAAAAGAAAAATTTAGATAAATTTATAAATTAAACAAATAATAGTATAGTTATTTAGAAACAAATTTATAAAATAGTCATTTTACAATAAAGTAAATCATTTTAAATTTTGCATTTGTATCTAAATACATTTTATACCACATCAAATATTTTTTATTTCACGGATTATTATCAGCACAGTGTCTATTTTATTTTTATCAACAATTTATCTTGATTTAAAAGACAAATTATTTATTTCAAAATAAATAAATAAAATATTTTTTGTCTTTCTTCATCTCACGAGTCATTTCTTTATATTGTATCAAATAAACTTTATATTTCACGGGTCACTATCACCACAATACATATTTTATTTTAATCAATAATTACCTTAATTTGAAAGGTAAAATCCTTATTTTCAAATATTAAATATTTTTTTTATCTCACGAGTTCCTTTTTTTCTTTTTATATGTTAATACAATTGAATTTATATAATCATTGTTTGTTTTAAAATTAATATCTAATTCATATTTAGATATGTATATAAATACATTTTATATCATACCAAATTTATATATACATTTAAATATCTTTTATACCATATCAAATAATTTTACCCGTGCGGGAGCACGGGTATCTTACTAGTATAAAACCAGAAAACCTCCATTCTGTTTCTCCCTCGCTTCAGCCTGCTTCTGCTCTCCTTGCAAAGTCACTCGCTGGGAAGCTCGTCGTGCGAGTCTGGGGCGAGTGTTCGCTTTGCGAAGAAACCATTCGCTTTGCGAACCTGCGATTTCCTGCAATCGCTGCTACGCATCAGTAGCATATCAGACCCAAAAACTGTTACGATTTCAGCTTCATTTACCCCCAAAACATTCCTAAGGCATTACGGCAATCAAAGGCACAAAACCTACGACTATTAGGTTGATTCATTACACTATTCTAAACCTCAAAATCACTTAACTTTCACAAACTCTCAAGATTCTCATAAACCCCATAAATCCCTTTCTCATACAAGATCTCACATATCATCAAAGAAGGTTTACCCAAAGGTCTATTTTTATCCGAATCAATTCCACCTTTCATATTCATCATCAATCCACAAAAACAAAACCTAAATCACCAATTTACTCATAAACCCACAAACCCACGTAAACCCCCAGAAATCCGCTTTAAACACATCAATTCCTATATTGAAAACAATGAAAGACAATACTCCCCATACCTTAGATTGTCGATTCATAACTTTCTCTATTGAGTCTTTGGAAACCTTCTCGAATCCTAGCCTTTCCCTGTTTCCTCAGAGCTCTCGCCTTCTTTCCTTCTTTTCACGGTCTAACAAAATAAATCCTATTCTCAAATTCTCCTTTTTGTTAAACCTAACTCTTGGGCTTCTAAAATGGACTTTCCCCATATTACCCTCACTAATCCTCCTCAAAAGTCCATCTTACCCTTAATTCCTCTAATATTATTTAAATTAATAATACTAATATAGTCATATTATATACTATTATTTAATTAAATAACCAAAACTCCACGAAAATGCCAACATCAACACAAACCACCAAAATTCACAAATATTATATTTAAATAAATTAAATAAATATTCTAATAAATTTTGGGTGTTACAATCGGCCTTCGAAAATCTCTCTTGTATCGCTTCCCATTCGGTCAAAATAGAGATATTCGATTTCTCGTCATCCATGCACCCATCATCATCGAACCTAAGTCTCTTCCAATGAGAGTAAACCTCTTCCATTCTTATTGAATCACCAAGTTTCACCTTTTTAGCAAGAGTACAAGCACACGGGAGACCATATGTTTTCACAATAGTGCAACCACGCTTTGCATTATCGAAGCCTACATTATCAGCTCGTTTAGCCTCGTGAAAAATATAGTTCAAACGCGCTCGAGAAATGTTACCGACCAACTGAGAATATAAAGTGTTGTCTTTAAATCGGTGTTTCAAAACTGTGATGCTCCGACCAAATGTTGTTTGTATCTTATTATGATGGTTCTGAATCATATGGTTCACGGAGTCCCAATTTCAACACAAATCCCCTTTGCTATTTCCCAAACAATTTTTCCAATTAGCATGGGCTGACTCAACTCTATTAGTAGTTGTATTTCCAAGGTGTCTAACATTATCAGTCCACACGCAAACTATTTTCTCCTTCACCTGATCAAGAATGATGCTTTCAACATATTTTAACATAGCAGAATACTTTTCACACACTTTTCAGAAATGAATAACAGAATCGACATATAGTTCTTTATGGAAGAATTTATTATTCGATTCCATGCATCAATTATATTTTTCACAATCACACCTGCCTTCACCAACTTTCCACCTTCGGACTCTATTTGTTTCGTCCCTACCGTGGATTTTACTCGACTTCTCACATTCTTTGTTATGTGATACTTAGAAAGTAATGCATAAGAAGAAGGAAAAACCTTAGCAACCAAGTTCATCAATGCGGTATCGCGGTCGATAACGAACATTTTAGGCATCTCGCCTTGATCCTTCAAAAGGGACCTACACACCTCTAATGCCCAAGTAAAATTGTCCTCTTTTTCACACTCAAGAAATGCAAAACCAACAAAATATGTCTTCTCATTTGAGGTAACACCAATTATCTCAAATAATGGAAGTCTATACTTGTTGGTCTTGTAGGTTGAATTAAGTATGAGCACCGTAAAAAATGTGTTGAACAACTTTATCAAATCAGGATGAGTCCAAAAATATCTCTAACCATAACTCCATCATCGCATATTCTGTACCGAGACACGTAACTTTTATCCTCCAACAGTTTCAAGAGTTGTTGCATCTCAGTTCTATCCCCTCTAATCGCCTTGTTAGTGAGGTACCGAATGTTATACACTTGATATTTGCTATATTGTCGGGTTGTTTCCATTTCAATGTTGCAAGTATATTTTTCGATTGAACAAGATTCAAGGTCATGTCACTAATACATTCCTTCTCTTCCGGCTTGAGCCGACATACACTAGGATGACCGACTAATTTTAAACACAAATCATGATTATGCAAACCAGATATCACATTAAATCTCCAATTTTTATTTGCCAACATACAACCACAAACCTTAAATGGACATTCACATTTTCTACTACCCGTGTTGTCTCTTTTAAGATTTAGGAGAGGAGTTCGATATCTCTCGCTTCTTTCGTACAATATTGTCACAAAGGCGCATCTTCTATCCAAGGCATTATCGTACCTTCCGATTACCATACCAAATCCAAGTCTAGATGCCTCCATGCGAATCCATTCAAGCATTTTATCACGATTTTCAAACTCTTGCTAGTTATTAAAGTCGTTGCCAACGTCTACCGCCTTCACAACAACCCCTTGAACATTCAGAGAAACATCCTTCGGAGAAACTACTTGTTTTAGGAAACCGGCGGGGGTACACCATATATATTGGAAACAATTAAAACAATAACAGAACATTAATTAATCTACTGCTGCAAATGGATGAAAAATAAACACAAACATATTCCAGAAATACATCTCTAGAAAAGTTCAAACTCAAACACGTTCCGAATATACATCTCCGGACACACCGTAAGTTTTTCAGAAAAAATTGATGATGAATGTGAGCAATATAGAGGAAAAACAACAATCTTTACCTAAAATTCTATCTTCTTTTGCTCCCTGTGATATGTTGAAGCAAAAGGATGGAGATTTGGAGTGAAAAAATGGATTGAGAATGAAGAGTTTTTAGGGTGAGGGCTTATGTTGAGAATGGAGTATGGCAACAATGGAGGACTGATCATACAGCTGTAAGCCATATCAAATATTTCTGGAGATGCATCTCCAAAAATACCTGACATGCAAAGGTGACAGAAATCGTTCTAGAGATATTTCTCCAGAAAAAAAAATAGATCAAATGTATGTGGCGTATCTCAGAATTACCTTGGTTGCGTTGGTAAATGGTGTGCTCGGAGATATATCTCTATAGAAATCCACATGACACCTAAGAAACATCTAGAGTGGAAAAAGAAATTCTCATATGATAAACACTTTTATCCAAATAGTGTATGATGATTGCTTTTTTAAGCTTTTGATGAATGCTTTGGTTGCAAATTGTAAATAACTGATTAGTGTCACACACAAAAATTAATCTCATATTTATATGCCACTTTTATAATGTTTGATATTTTAATTGAAATATTACTTCTGATTACAACTTAACAACAAAACTTCAAATTCAAGCAAAGAACAAGACATGACCACAAAGATTGCAAGCTAATGGGCTTGACATGGCTTTGTAAGCAGAAATATTCATTTATCAATTATATGAAATTATAACATCAATACTTACTTATTGAAGTCATAATTCGGAATCCCGAAAAGATGAATGACTGGATCTTCCTCTGTATCTCACACTCCCGTTCACAACTCTCAATGGGGCAAGTTGTGGAGCCGTCAGTTATGTTTCTGATTCTTGTGATTACAGAGGGGACCTAGCTATATAATATATATAACCCTAGTCCCTACCCATTATGGGCCCAAGGTTAAAGCCCGCACTTTTACCCACACCAATCAGGTTTTAAATACTCAGCTTTAGTTAAAAGAGATCACTTAACTAATAAAAGGGGTTATATATGCACCCCCATCAGAATCACGATTAACCCGTTTTTCACAAACTAAACAACAATTGATTGTAGCCTATAAAAAGTTAGATAAATCTAACAGGCTTATGTCGAAGAATCATGCGACTTATATTCACACGGTTACCAACGTTCTTCGTGTTTTATTATTGAACAATGACGGATCTAAGCCAAAACCATGCACTCTTGATAGTGATGGAATGTATCAATCTGTTGATTCTTCTTGAAATCATAAATGAGCAATCTTCTTCAACCAACCACCAACCACCTATGTCTCTTTCTTTGCTATTAGTACTTTGTTTGGTACTATGTGTGCATGTTATTGTCGCGGTTGGAATTTAATTGAAAGATAAAAAAATGTTAAAAATTGGCATTTAAATTTATTTTAAAATAAAACACCATGTTTCTAATGTAAAAAAATAAAATAGAGTCATGATGTTTTCTAAATAACTTCTCAAAAATATTACAAAAAGATTTCTCAAACCAACCCCTAATAGAAACCTTTGAGTAGATACATAGTGATGATTTTGCTAAAACAGTTGACAAATTTGAATAATAGCCACTAAAACAGGTTTCTAACTTTCTAATATCTAAGATTCAATATGCATATGCTTTCAAGTTTGTGCAACATCATGCTGGTACAATTTGTTGTAATAGTCATGATGTTTTCTAAATAGATTTCATTAATTGAAGGTGAAATTTTGCATTCAATGTTCATAAAGAAACATTTGTACCTAAATCTAAATTGAAGCAAATTGGAATTTTTTTGTCAGTTTTTACATTTGAATTTGCATTTGTAAATGGCAGTTTATATTCTAAATTGAGTAAAATAATTCTAATGATGACTTCAATAATTGAGAATCTAAAACAGTTAAAAGGAATTCAAACCTTCTTCTATTTATGTATTTCTTTGTATGACTTGAGTTTTTTTTTAAAGAACCAAAGAAAAGATTTTTATTAGAAAATCTGGCATAAGCCATGCCACCCAAACAACATACAAGCCACAACACACAAAAACAACAACCTGACAAAACACACCACCAAACCTATGGGTTTGGCTTACATGACTTTAGGGCGGGAAAGACACCATACATTTCCCTTAATCCTGTCCATTAGATTAATCCAGAGGTATATATTATATTATATATAATATTATTTTTTACTTAAAGCTTTTGTAATGTATCAGTAGAAACATTTTACATTTAAAAACAGAGCAACGTTGTATTCATCATTGTCTTCATTTGGCTTTTTTCCTCCTTGCTGGACTTGAATCATGCTCCGCCTTCGTGCCGCCATTGGATAATCACCATTGTCGACCTCCACCCACCTTAAATCTTCAGTCAGTGGTGTTTTTTTTCCTTCTATATGCATAAAATGTTTTCTTTTACAAAATAATAAAACTTGTGTCTTTGATTTGAACTATGAATTTAAGAGAGAAATTAGATTATGGGTTTAGGAAATTTTCTTGTCTATAAACAGTTTAGTGTTGCTCTTTGATTGAGATTTTTAGGTTATGAATTTTTGAATTAAATTTCAACATTTTAAATAAATTTCAATATTCTTTGTTATGTTTTCTTATCAAATGAAGTTTGTGAATTCTATATTTTTTGGTGAAAAAATTATAATGAAATAAAAGTGATTTCATCTGTTGTGTGGTTAACAGAGTTTGAATTCTATATTTGTTTAAAGAGTTGTTCTTGTAATAACATGTAATGGAAATTGAGAATATATTTTGCTGACTTATCAGGTTCCTTCATTTTACTTGGATAGTTTGATCGAAGATGGCATCTTTAAATATTGATTGGAAGCCAATAGTTGGAATGGAATTTAACAACATAGACGAAGCTTATCAGTTTTGGCTTACTTATAGTGCACGTGTTGGCTTCGGAGTTAGAAAGCGTTATGCAAACAAAAATAAAGATGGAACTATATCATCATGTAGGTTTGTTTGTTCTAAGGAAGGATTAAAAAAGATAAACAAAACAAATGTCTTTGTTAGCAATCAGAGAGCCGGGACTAGAACAGATTGCAAAGCAAGAATTTCACTTGGATGTCATAATGAAAAGTTTGTCATTAACAAATTTGTAGAGGACCACAATCATGCTCTACAACCTCCAGAGACAACACACATGCTTGCATCACATAGAAAGATAACTGAAGTACAAGCTTATGAGATTGATTTGGCTGATGATTCGGGATTGAGGCAAAAGTCAACTTTTCAACTTATGAGTACACATGCAGGTCATAGAGCTAATGTTGGATTCACACGAGTGGATGTAAAAAATTACCTAAATGCAAAAAGGCAAAGAAGTATAGTGTACGACGAGGCTGGTTGTCTTTCACAATATTTTCAACGCCAGTTACTAGAGAATCCTTCTTTCTTTCATGCATATTAGATGGATATAGAAGAATAAATCACAAATGTGTTTTGGTGTGATGCAAATATGATTTTAGATTATGGATATTTTGGTGATGTTGTATCATTTGACACCACATATTGTACCAACCATGCAAATAGACCACTTGCTCTATTTTCTGGTTTCAACCACTATAGGGGTTCGATCATTTTTGGTGCAGCGCTATTGTATGATGAGACAATTGAATCATTTAAGTGGTTGTTTGATACATTCTTACAAGTACACAACAACAAAAAACCAAAGACTGTCTTCACTGACCAAGATCAAGCAATGGCCAGAGCACTTGCTGAAGTAAGGCCTGAGACTCACCATGGTTTATGCACTTGACACTTGTCACAAAATGGGATTAAACACCTTGGAAACTTGATGAAAGGAGGAAGTTATTTTTTAAGAGATTTCAAAAAGTTCATGTATGATTATGACATTGAAAAAGATTTTGAAGCAGCTTGGATCGACTTGATCAATGAGTATAATGTTCATGATAATAACTAGATCAAATTAATTTATGCTATTAAAAAAAATGGGCTTCATGTTATATGAAGGAAGCATTAACACTTGGTATGTGGAGTACTCAAGTCAGCGAAAGCTTGAATGCTCACTTCAAATCTTGTATGAAACTGAATGTGGATATCATACCATTTTTCAAGCATTTTGAAAAAGTTGTCGAGGAGAAGAGAGGAAATGAATGGAGTTGTGAGTATGAATCCTCACATAAGCTTCCAAGGTTAATATGTGAATTTTCACCAATACTAATACAAATGGGAAAAGTATACACACATACTGTATTTGAGCTATTTCAAAATGAATTCAAGTTATTTTTAGCTTTGTCAATATTCGAGAGAAATGAGTCTCACTCTTTGTGTGAATATGTCATTATTAAGGACAAATTTGAAAAATCTTGGAGAGTTTCATTTGATTGTGCCTCAACCTCTATTACTTGTAGTTGTAGAAAGTTTGAGACATTTGGCATACTTTGTTCACATGCATTGAAAGTGCTTGAATCGAATGATGTTAAAGTCATTCATGAAAAGTATATTTTAAGAAGATGGACAAGAGAAGCCCGTTGTGGCATTGTGCATGACTTTAAGGGAAAGGAAGTTGAAGCAGATCCAAAGTTGTCTAGAACACGACAATTTAGACAAGTTGTCTCTAAATTTATAAAGGTGGCGGCAGATGCATCACCTTTTGAAGAGGACCTCAAGATTGTTGATGATGGTGTGAATGAGTTGAGAAAGAAAATACTAGAACGTCGTTCACAAGTCAAAGACAATGTCTATCATAATAATGTTGATCCGAAATTTTCAAATTATGATGATATGCAATCCAAGGGGTTCAAGATACGACCAAATTTAAAGAGACAATCAAATAGGCAATTTAAAAGTTGGGTTGAGCAGCAACATAATAAGAAAAAAAGAGCAATGCCTAAAGGAAAACAATGCAGTCAAGTGTCTCAGGTATATATATTTATGTATCACTTGATTTTACTTGTATCTATCACTTTAATTTTACTTGAATAAAAGTTCACGTAATCGTTTTAGGATAAAGAACTATCAAGTCGCATGGTTGATGAAGTATCCTGTTCGGCACCTCTAATTTATGAGTCCCGACAAACACAAGAGGATCATTTTAGTTTCACAGAGTTTTTTATGGTAATTTCATTTTCTTTTGATACTAATTTGGAATTTAGTATTGACACTTATCATGATGATAATTAGTATTTTTTTATTATATAGGCACCACTTAATGAGACGAACATTGGAGCGTTACATTGATTGGAGCTGCTGATACATTACTAACTTTTTGGAGTAGCTTCTTTTTATACATCACTTAATGAATTGGTGTTATGTGCATCAGTTAATACAATTAATACTATGTAGGTATATTGCTGATTTTTTGAATATCAGAATATGAAAACAGTGTTTTTCTGTGTCTGATATTTTTTTCACTGATTACTGATGTTAAAACAGTGTCTGATATTTTTTGCATATCAGCTAAAGTTTAATAATGTAAAGTCTGATATGGTATTATGGTTGAATATTCTGTTAACTTTATAATGTTAAAGTTTTATAATGATGAGCTTTCTTCATAAAGCTATTTACCATAATATTTAATTAATGTTGAAGAAGTGGAGTATAAGTTCTGTTAATATTTAATTAAAAACTTAGAATATGGTCAGTATGGAATTTTGATTGTGGTCTGTAATTAATGTTGAAGAAGTGGAGTATGAAGCTATTTACCATAATATTTAATTAAGTTTTAAGTATGGCCAGTATGGCATTTTGGTTGTGGTCTGTAATTGAAAACTTAGAATATGGTGTATCAGTTGGTTTTACTTAGCATGTCTCATGCTAGTTTAATAATTTTTTTTTGCTTTCTTCAAAAAAAATGTTGAATATGTTGTTAGCATTATGTCATATTTGTTAATGTTTAAATAATTTCATGGTAGTGGCATCAGTATAGTTCTGTTAACAATAACATTATAATGATAAAATTGTATAATGAAGTATCATCATACTGTTATGTAGTGGCATCAACATATATTTTACAAAAGAAATATGTTTTACAAAAGCATCAGCATAATGTTATTACAAAGCTAACATTATAATGCTATTCTTAACACCGGACCAAAGACTTCCCAAATGTAAAAGTTAGAGCAGAAAATTGTGATACTATATTTCTTTAACATAGATTAATTACAAAGTATATTCTTCCACAAAGCTAACAACTAATATTCTTCCACAAAGATAACAACTAATGATAACCTATAACAAAACAGGTTAACAAAATCACCTTTACAATAAACAATTTTACAATTTTTACATAATGCCATTGGCCAAAGACAGACTCATTCATAATCCTATTGAACAGAAACACAGCTTTTCAATTCATCTTCCTTTCTAAAGTTTCATCATAACTCCCAAAACACTAAATTTTCTTGATCCAAAATACAGAGTTTTATTGATCCAAATAATTGAAATTACACTCTTGATATGCAATCCAATTGAGGCTTCTTCTTCTCTTTTCTCTTCTCTGCATGAGAAATTAAATTCAGTGAGTAATTTGAATCTTGAAAGTGTGAAAAGAACAACACAATCACAAACAAAAAACTTTGTCAGTGTTTGAATGACATAAACGAAATTGGATAGATGAAGGATGCAAAACGGATTCTGTGATAATCGATAGATAATCCAAAAACAAAATCGGATTCGGTGATGATAGATGAAGAAACGGATTCTGTGATAATCGATAGATAATCTAAAAACAAAATCGAATTCGGCGATAAATGAAAAAATAATTGCTTGAACACGATGAACGAAAATGAAACAGATAAGTTTCATTCATCAGAAATAGTTTGTGACGAGAGATTTAAATTTTTCTGGAAAAAAAGGATTTGGGATTTTCTAGGAAAAAAATATTTGGGAAGGAAGCAACCCTAACTCTCATTCATGTTTTTTTACTATGATTCAAATCTGTAAACAAATTATAAAGCTTTTTTTAATTAAAATAATGTAATAAATATATGATATAATATATACCCTTAGATTGATATAATGGACAGGATAAAGGAAAAGGTATGGTACCTTTCCCGCGCTAAAGTTATGTAATCCTTTCCCCCAAACCTATCACCCCAACCAGCCACAACAGATCCCCTAAAAGCTGAACACCAATCCAAACTATTCATACCAAGAGAAAATCACAACATGCCCAACACAACCAAAAATAAAACTAATAGCAGAATCACACCATATACTGGTGTTGAGATAAAATGTTGCTCCCTTCCATCAAGTGCTTCAAAGCCGTAACCAGTTACAGTTGAAGGAATGAAGCAACATTATTTTCTCAACACCGGTTTGTATGACTTGAGTTATTAACACAAATGAATAATTGTTAAATAAACTTATAATAGAAGATATCTAACATGGTGGTAATATGTCATTCATTTTTCTTATCAATGCTAAGATGATATATAAATACAATATTGTCATAAATATGGCTCGATTTCTCACCGAGATTCAATATCACCACAAATACATGTTTCAAAGCCTCGATTTCTCTGTGGATCCCTAATACATTAGAAAGTCTGAAAGAAGCTCATATTTTACTAGAATGTTCAACAACTGTAACAGAAAAATTATATTCTCTAAGCTCTTTTTCGTCCTAAAAAAGAATACAACAAATAAACTTACCAGGATCAATAGAGGTCCACCAGAAGAATGAGGCATGCAGAGAATCTTTAATATAAGAAAATCTAGAGATATAATTTCCTTTAGTTTAACAGTGTAAGTTGTGTAACTTTTAAGATAATATCCCTTCAGCTTTAAGAACATCTTAAACTAACTTAATGCCGATTATTCCGTCCAGAGCCGTCTCAAGTTTTTGGAAGTCCTGTGTAGGTTAGTCACAGTTTAACTAGGGCAAAATAAATAGAGGCCCTATTTAATTACAATTTAACCTGACAAATATTTTATAAGATCTTATTTAATTATAGTTTAACCTTGAAAATTGTGAGGCCCTATGTGATAGCCCACTTTACACGCCCTCAAAGACGGCTCTGAATTTTCGCCATATAAAACTTGTGGACCAAACTTTGAAATTGCTCTGAGAGCTTCTGCTAGTTTCTTGTTGTAGCATATTTCACCCAGCTTCGAGAGCTTATCGCATCCTTTGATGGTGTTCCATCTCCACATTCAACATCCGATCTATTGGCTTCATAAACTCCACACTTCATCAAATAACTTCAACCAGAGTGTGAGAAAGAGTTGAATTGGGGACCGAAACTATGCCGTATGTTTGAGTGTTAGAGAGAATTGGATGGATATAAAATATTTGTAGAGGAAACTTGGAAATCCTTGGAGGTTACAGGATGGGGAGGATTTGTTGAAAGAAAAAAATTAAGTTAATTAAAAGTAAGGGTAAAGAATGGAGCAGTTTGCATTTGGAGAACTTGGATGAAAGGTTGTCTGAAGCAAAAAGAATAATTAATGAGTTGGAACGTAAAGGAGAACTTACAGAGCTATCAAAGGAGGAGGTTAACACTAAAAGAGATGCTTCGGTCCTAATGTTTTCCCTATCAAAGTTAAAGACTAGCATATTGTGGTAGAAATTGCGGATCCGATATGGCTTAAGGACGGTGATGCTAATTCAAAGTTTTTTCACAAATGTTTGACAAATAGAAGGAAACTAAATGAAATATTATGTAATGAGAAACAAGGTCAAAAAATGTATGAAGTTCAAGCAATCAAACAAGAAGCAGATACATACTTCATAGATGTGTTTAAGGGCAGTAAGATTTTCAGACCAATGCTTAGAGGTTTCGAGTTTAAGAAGCTTGATGTAGAAGACAATTGACTCCTTACAGCTAGATTTTCAGAAGAAGAAATTAAAGGTGTGAGGGCAAGGTTCCTTAGTCCTAGTTTTAATGATGTCAAAATTAGTATAATCTTGTACTTGTACTTTGGACGGTATCATCGCATCTTAGATTGCATTCATTCTATAATGTGTCTATGCATAAAATGTCCCTTAAAAATATGTCTATGCATATAGGAGCATCCCATGTGGTGAATTTGTGCATTAGAGTATGTTGGACACCTTAGGTCAACCCAAGAAGGGGTTTAGGTCGACCAAAATACACGCAAAATGGTGTTTTGGCAGTTTGGCAACCTTGCGTCGACTCACAGCCATGTGGAGGTCGACGCATGCTATGGAAATAATCATCTGTTGCTCTCAGGTGTCCATGCGTTGACCTAAGTACAAGGAGCAGTCGGCACATACTATAAGAAAAACATTTCTGAATTTTAAGCGTGTCATGCGTCGACGCATAACCTTGTTTTGGTCGACGTAAAGCTGGCATTTTTGCGCAGGTTTTGCATTCGGGAGTGTTCAAGTTGACCTCCCTAGTGGTTTGGTCGACCTCTCGCGCATTTGACATGATTTTTTTGATCCTTTGTGTTTCAAAAAGCTGTTATTTTCTGTTATTGGGTCCTTGCATCATAAATATTCATTTGTGTCTTTATTATACATACATAGAACAAGAAAAGTGAAAATAGACACTGATTTTTGCTCATCATCTTCACTCTCAATCTTAGATTCTTCAACAATTACACATAATCATTTTTGTTGATCTTTTGCATTGTCGAGGTGATAACATCCAAACGTAGGATTGTGTATCTAGTTTGGGTTGAGAATTAGGTGCGTTTTCTTGAATAAAGTCGTTAGGGTTTTATCCTCCAAGATCTTGAGGATTTGGGGGGGTTTTGCACAGATCTTTGCTTCACAGATTCAGTTGAGTGAAAGGTTTGAAGAACGGCGGGTTCGTTCAAACAAGTAGCGGTAAGCATAGGATTGTGTAGAAATATTTGGGTTCGAACGTCGTGTGATCGAAATCAGCCGAGCGAAAGGTTTGAAGACCAGTGAGTTTGTTCAAACAAGTAGCAGTAACCGAAGGTTTGTTCAACACGTTTGAAGCACTTGATTCGACTTGAATCAAGGGGAGAGAAGGGAATAGTATCAACTTAAACAATTAGGCTTGAGTGTGTGGTGACTATTGCTTCTCTTGTATAAAATTTACAACTTGATAATACATATCTCAATTCTAGTTTTTATAATTGGGGGCAAACGTACCCGAAGCAAGGACGAAAGGGGAACTGCCTAAACAAATCCGGTGTTGTTCTCTTTTTCTCTATCTTTTTAATTTGAGTTGTTCACGTTTGTGTAATATCAATTGCTCGATAAATTTCTGTTGTCATGTAGTGCTGAAATTCTATTTTGAAAACTCATTACAATCACTTGGATTATAATTTTGAAAAAATTTGCACTAACATTAAATAGGAAATTCAACTTGGGGTGTTTAGCACACCAAGTATTCGACGAATTGATCGCGCACACAAACTGTTTGTGATATTTTCAAATTAATTTTACATTTCACAAGTCATTGGAGATTGGATAAACTAAAGCGACATTACTTGTATTGATTAATTCTCAAATTATTAATTCGTTTTCTCATTAAATTCACTTCCATTCAGTTTCGTATATCTGATCTTACCAATAACGGTTCGTTGAGACGAGTTATTTCTTCGGTAGCTTCCGCATACTTTTAAAACAATTTTTTTAAGCGCCGACTCTGTTTAAAAATTAGTGATCTATTCAACCCTCCTTCTAGATCATTGTCATCGCCTAACAAAAGGTGCGGTGTGGGAATGTGAAAATTCGAAGAGTCCGGGACATGACGGTGTGGATATGGGATTTGTGAAAGAATTCTAGGAGTTGCTCAAATAAGATTTTTTTAGGTTTATTGGTGAATTCCACGCGAACAGGAGATTAGTTAAAGGTGTAAATAGTTTTTTCATTACTTTAGTTCCCAAGGTTGAAAATCTTATCAAGCTACTGGAATTCAGGCCAATCTCGCTGATTAGTTGTATTTACAAAGTATTAGCTAAGCTTCTTGCTAATAGGTTGAAAAAAGTGATCTATAAAGTGATTGCGGAGACATAATTCGCATTTGTGGAGGGGCACCAAATATGACATTTTGTTCTAATAGCAAATGGGCTAGTCGCGAGGCTAAGAGGAGAAATCAGGAAGCAATTTTGTTTAAATCTGACTTTGAAAAGGCGTATGATTCGGTGGATTGGAAATTTATCAATTATATGATGGAAAAAATGGGGTTTAATGGAAAGTGGAGAAAGTGGATAGATGAATGTCTAAGAACAGCTAAAGTGTCAGTATTGATCAATGGAAGTCCAACGGATAAAATTAAGATGGGTAGAGGCTTGAGATAAGGGGACCCCTTGTCTCTCTTCTTATTTATTTTAGTAGCAGAGGGCTTAAATCTTATGATAGATAAAAGTGTTTAGACAAACAGGTTTGATGAATACGAATTCAGCAATGGTGAAGTAAAAGTGTCGCATATCCAGTATGCTAATGACACTATTGTAATGGGTAAAAGAAGCTGGAAGAATGTGTGGTCAATCAAAGTTATTCTGCAGCTATTTGAATTAGTCTCGGGGCTGAAGGTTAACTTTCATAAAAGTTTGTTAATTGGTATCAACACTTTGATAGAATGGTTGGAAGAGGTTGCGTAGATGCTTAATTGTAAGGTAGGAGGTCTGCCTTTCAAATACTTAGGGATCCCGATTGGATGCAATCATAGAAGGGAAGGCGCTTGGAAACCGGTGGTAGACGTAGTGAGAGGCAGATTAGCTTCTTGGAACAACAAGCATCTTTTGATCAGTGGCTGTATCATTCTGATTAAGTCAGTGTTAAGTGCGTTACCAGATTACTTCTTATCATTTTTTAAAGCTCCTGCCAATATTATCTTGAAACTAGATTCGTTGCTTAAAAACGTTTTGTTGGGTAGGGATTTGGAAAGGAGGAAAAATTGATGGATTAAATGGGATAAGATATGAAAGGACGTGAATTCGGGTGGTTTGGGTATAAAAAATCTAAAGGCTTTCAACTTAGCCTTGGTAGGAAAATGGAAATTGAGGTTCTTTACCGAGAAAGACAGGTTATGGGTCAAAATTTTGGAGGGTAAGTATGGGAATAAAGGTTTTGGTGAAAATAAGATTGATAAGTTTAGTTCGCTTTAGTGGAGAGACTTGCATTTGAATGATAAGGAGGAAGGGAGGATTAGGGTGAATTGGTTTGAAAATAATCTAAAAAGAGATATTGGTAACGGTGCAGATACCTTCTTCTGGAATGATCTATGGCTGGTAGGGGGTAGCCTCAAAGCTGCATATCCACAACTAAATAAATGGAGGTGGAGTAAGGATGTCTATTCGGTTAAAGAAGTGTATGTGGTGATCATGGATGGGCTGAAGGATAGTTCTAGTGTCAATAAGGATCTGGAAAAAGCGTGGAATAAATTTTTTCCGCTTAAAATTTCGGTTTTAGCTTGGAGAATTCGGCATAACAGAATTCCCAATAGAGATAATCTTGTTAGAAGAGGTATCCTAGTTGAATCTCAAAATTCATGCCCCTTTGGTTGTGGTAAAGAAGAAAATGTTAAACACATTTTCTTCGAATGTCCCTCAGCCGTGTTGGCATGAAGCGAGGTCTTGGGATGACTCAATTTATCATACGTTTCTCACAATTCTGCTCAGCAGATTTTTTTTTCATTTTGCAGGAATTTGCAATGGAGAGAGATAAATAAGAGAGAGAGAGAGAGAGAGAGAGAGAGAGATTTTCTGTAATTTGGTTTGCTTGCATTTGGTCCATTTGGAAAAAGAGGAACGATATAGTTTTTAGACAATCTGTGCATCGTAATTCAAATTACGTTGACGAAATTCAGGTGCTGTCTTGGAGGTGGCTTAAGGCAAAGACCAAGAACTGTAACTTCGATTTTTTTCCAATGGATATTGCAGCCTAAGGAGTGTCTATGATGGAACTGTAATTAGGTTTTTTCTGGGATGGACTTGGTTGGCCTTAGAATTGAAGTTGTTTGTATCAGGCTTGATCTGTTATTTTTTGTTGTCAGCTTTTCGGCTTTTGGTGTGGAGTTTTGCTTCTTTGCCTTAGGGTGGAATGGTTTTAGCCTTTTCATTGCTTGTGGTCTGGTAGGTTTAGTGCTGGTGGAGGTAGTTTGGCAGTGGTGGTGATCGTCTGAAGCTCGTTGGCGCCGACTTGTGTTTGTGGTGGGTAGATATCAGTTAGCTTTAGGCGTCGAGGTTGGTCCTGTATGGGGTGATAGGCTAGCACCTTCTTTAGTTTTGGAGTGTTTTTTCTGCAATATTTTAGTATTGTTTAGGAGTTTTTGTTTCTTCTGGCTCTTTTCTTTTGCAGTGGGTAGGAAGCTTTTTGTTTTAAGATTGTTAGGGGTGTTTCTATATTGTATTGTGTGGGAACTGTTGTTTTATTTGGGCATTTATTATGCCTATCTTAATGGAATTGATTTCATTTTGCCTTTAAAAAGAACTTCAACCAGAAATGAACAATGAAGGCTAAAAATGAACAATGAAGGTTCATCTTTAATGAAATTCGCCTCTCTTCAACAGCCTTCGTCGTTCCCGAGCTTTGTCAATCCACTTTGTTGTCCTCGTCTTCATTTCTATTTCCAAGTGTCAAAGTGTGACCTAAGGGTATGTTTGTTTCAAGGATTGAAATTACATTCCCAGAAATGTAACATTGGAAATGCAACAATCTCATGTATGCTTCACGTTTTTAAAAATTATTTTCGGATACTTTTTTTTTTCTTTAGGAATGTTGTTTGCACATAATTCTTGTCATACTTATTCTCATGCATAAAAGGTGGGAATCCAACAATCCCATGAAAATAAATGCAACTTCCTATAACTTTCAACTACTATTCACATATTATTATTATTATTATTATTATTATTATTTATTATTTTTAAATTAAATAAATATGTAATCATTCTTAAAAAATTTAACTTTTATCCAAACACATGGAAATATTATTCTTAAAAATAATAATCTAAAAAATATAATTCTAAGAAATGTTTTTTTATAACTTAAAACAAAACTAAAATAAGTTAAATATCAAAACTAAAAAACAATCTCAAATAAGTTAAGGGTTTAATGGTGATGCACTGACAGTGTAAAAATGTTTTACTCTGTCATCCAATGAGAATATATTATTTTGCCATATCATATAAGTATTTTAAATTTTATAGTATGACTTGGCGGTATGCATCGTCATCATTAATTGACAGTGTAAAATTAATTTATACTGTCAGTGCATAACCCATTTTCTCATAATTTAATAACAAAACTAATAAACAATCTCAAATATTAATATCCAGCAACATTGTCACTTAATCCAAGTTAACTATTTTTCTAAAAATGAAACAGTTTTTAAAAAATTAATATATAAAGTTGTTTTAGTCAAGAGATGCAATCGAAACATTAAATTAAATTAAAAAATATTAATCAAATTAGGGTTAAATATACAAACCCCCTGCTATGTTAGCGAGTTCTCATTTTAGCCCCTGACAAAGTTTTTTTTTAAAAACCCCCTCATCTTAATTAGATTCCCTCACTTAGGCCCCTGACTGCCACATTGTAGCAAAGATTCCTTTCTATTGCTTGCGTGGCAGTCCACGTGGCATTTTTTAATTTTTTTTTTTTAATTTTTTTTTAACGTTTTTTTTTGTTTTTTTTTATAATTTTTTTCCTTTTTTTTTAATTTTTGTTTCGTTTTTATTTATATATTTTTTATTTTTTTTACTTTTTTTTATTTTTCGTTTTTGGACCTAATTTTTATTTTTAATTCTATTTTAAACAAATTGTTATTTTAAAAATTAGTTTAATTAGGCTACAAACAAACACACACAAGCCCATTATAACTCCACTTTTTCTGGCCCATATATTATTTCATTTGTTATATGATTGATAAGTAACATATATAAACACTTTCATTTAGTAAATAGTTTTCGATGTGGGACACTTATGAGTATTAGCTTTTTGGACTCTTCTCTTTGGATTCAAGATAGATACAACATCCTTATCCTCCCCTTACATGCACATTCATATGTTCTTTGTACACAAAATTGTTCATACCAAAGGATAATGATATAGTAAGTTGAAAACTATATTATATCATACACTCTAAGTTGATGGAGGTGGTCGTGTGGAACTGTGTGAGTTGAGTTCGAGAAAGGAAAGATACAAGATGGGGGTGGTGGTTGTTGCAGCAATGTTGAGTTGTTATGTTGTTTCGATGGAGTGAAGGTTTGTTGTTGTGATGTTGCTACATTATGTGTGTGAGTGATATATGGTGTTAAGAGGTTTAAAATGGTTAATAAGAGAAAGATTTTTTTGAAGGTGGTGGATTGTAATGAAGTTGATAACTTTTTATATTGTATGAACATAACTTATGGTGTGAACATGGCAGTAGCAAGTTACCATTTTCATGAGGATGTGGACGGTTGTGTTATGGTTATAGTATAGATATGATGTTACAATATGGTGATGGAGGTTTGGAGAGTGATGAGAGCTTGAGATTCTTGTTTATTAGGGTGTGTGGTATTGTTGTGTTGTGAGTATGCTTTGTATTGAGTTTTGGATGGTTGATGAGTATTGAAAACAATGGAGAAGAAATGAAACAATACTGTAGCGAAAAAAGAAGAAGAAGTGGAGAGAGGTTATAAAGATGGTTGATGAGTGTTATAATATAAGGGAAGAAGTATGTGGTGTTTGTGTTCTCTTCTCAAATTATTAACATATATGAAGTGTTTTTGCTGGTAAAGTTTCAACAGGTTTGAAGTGTTTTCAATGTCCCACATCGGTTGGTTAGGGGGCACCACTAGTGTTTATAAAGAAATCACTCATAAGTATTGTTGAATTGAAATTAGTATGAGAATAAATGGATTAGTATGATAATAAATTGAAATAAATGAATTAGTATAATGAAACTAATTTTTAAAATAACAATTTGTTTAAAACAGAATTAAAAATAAAAATTAGGTTCAAAAACGAAAAATAAAAAAAAAAGTAAAAAATAAAAAATATATAAACAAAAACGAAACAAAAATTAAAAAAAAAAGAAATAAAAATTATAAAAATTATTAAAAAAAACAAAAAAAAAAACGTAAAAAAAATTAAAAAAAATTAAAAAAAAAAGAAAAAAAAATTATAAAAATTATAAAAAATTTAAAAAAATTTAAAAAAAATTTAAAAAAAATTAAAAAAATTAAAAAAATAATAAATAAAAAATAATAATAAAATAATATTAAAAATGTCACGTGGACTGCCACGCAAGCAATAGAAAGGAATCTTTGCTACAATGTGGCAGTCAGGGGTCTAAGTGAGGGAATCTAATTAAGATGAGGGGGTTTTTTAAAAAAAAACTTTGTCAGAGGCTAAAATGAGAACTCGCTAACATTGCAGGGGAGTTTGTATATTTAACCCATCAAATTATAAAGAAAAGGCTTAAATGCATTTTTGGTCCATCTAGTTTGGGGTTTTTATACTTTTGATCCCCTATTACAAAACCTGCGATTTTGGTCCCTTTAGTTTGGTGCGCTTTGCATTTTGTTGGTCCCCCTCCATTTTTGCATAGGTAGCAGTGATAATTAAGATTAAAAATTTACTTTTAGTGACATGACATTGATGACTAGATTATTTATTTATTAATAAGTTAATATTTTAAATATTTTTTAAAGAATTAATTACATAATAATTATTTAGAAATATATTAAACTAAAACTATAATAATTAATTTGTAGAACATGTGACACATCACTTCATTATACACACTCTCTCATGTGCTTAATTTACAATATGTAGCTTTACTATACTTTATAAACACTATTTTCATTGTTTGACAAACCGATGTGGGACTTTTCTAGTACCACTAAATTGACACTACTTCAACCATGCGAAGAAGAAAGGGAGAGGAAAAGAGAACAAGACACTGGGAGTAACTTTGAAGGAAGGAGATTTCTAAAGATGAGTAAGAGGGTTCACTACTTATATGATGTGTATTAAAATAATACCTTGTTTATGCATATGTTTCTCTGTTATGTTTTCTGGTTGTTTGTTGCAAAACTGAAGGTTTATTGCAAATAAAATGCACTATAGCCTTTCTGAAAAACTTTCAATAACGGGAAATGAATGTAATTCGTTTATTACAAATAAAAAAGGTAGCTTAAAATAATAAATTGGAATTGGATAAAGGAGTTCCACTTGTAAATACCTGTGGGGTCATGCGTAGAAGAAGTCATGGTTTCCTGCTTCGCATGCACTCTGTCCAAATCTGGAAGCAGAACAAACATTGTTAGCTGAATTCAAGATTACAGCATTTTCATGGTATGCACTTTGCAGAGGCAAGACAGAATCTTGAAAAGGGAAATGAAATTTTTTGCAAAAGCTAGTAGTCCATGCAATTACAGCTGAGACGAGAGTTGCAATTTTGACACAAAAGTTGACATTGTATATGGGAAAATTAATAGGAAAATTATCTAACTAAAATAACTAATCTTAATTAATAGGAAAATTAATAATAAGAGTAAGACTCACTTTTGAAAATTAATAGTAAGAGTAAGACTCACTTATCTAACAACAGTTCATGCAGAAGCAGAAATTCTATTGTAAATTTGCAGTTGTGATATAATGTAGTGTAAAATGGAACCTTGAGGAGAGTTGAAGAGAAGCTCTGAAAATTATGATTTGGATCGAAGATTATCTCTTATTGAAGTTTAATGCATAAAACAATTCTAATAAAGTTTAAATTGAAATTAAATTAACAAAACAGAGGAACTTAAATTCTATATGGAAGGAATGGTAGTTTGGTATTAACTGAGCAATGCCTTTACAAATTTGGATAGAGAATATTAGGATAGATTGAATAGGATAAGCCAAAATTTAAATGGAGCAATTTTTTCTGGGTCTGATGTAAATTAGAAAAACATGAGGAAGAGAGTGAAATGACACAAGTTGGAAGATGCATATGTCACTTAAATGAAAGAAGCTTGTAATTGAGTCCCACATTGATTTATTTGCAAGTTATGTTAGAATTTATAAAGCTTGAACAAGTTGAGGTAATTGAATAAGTGTTTTGAGATGAAAGTGGACCATTGAGAATAAATTTGTGCTGCAATTAAATGGGCTATAGGCTCTTAGTGTTTTTTAATTAATAAATTTATTAAATATCTAATAATTAAGTAAAAAAGTATTAAAAAATAAATTATCCTAGTCATTGATTCCACAGTAAATTTTTAATTTTAATCATCACTGTCATCTATGCAAAAATAGAGGGGGACCAACACAATGCAAAGCGCACCAAATTAAATGGACCAAAATCGCAGGTTTTATAATAGGGGGATTAAAAATATAAAAACCCCAAACTAAGAGGACCAAAAGTACATTTAAACATAAAGAAAAAGTTGGAGAGTAGTTAAACGTGTGACTCATCCGATGACGTGGCATGTGTGAACCGAATGATATGCCATCCAAAGAGGCAGTTGTTGATTCAGCCAAATTCTGCAAATTTATTCTATTCTATTCTGTTATGATTCAACTCACGCCATGCCTATAACTCTTCTAACTCCTCCAAATACCCCTATCTTATCGTATTATTCCACTCTTATCCCCACTCGTATTTCACAATCTCGCCACCGCGCACCTCAACGTTCTTCCCATTCATTTCGCATCTCTTCTTGTTCAACCGCATCTGGTACACTTCCTTTTCTCTCTCGCTCCCATTTTCTTCGCTTCTACTATGTCCGTGAATTCTCATACACGTTTTCGATGCTTTTCGCTTCAAATTTATCTTCGAGGATCTAGTTTTTTCGATGATATAATACCAGTGACGATGAATCTGTGAGGAATTGTTCGTTTTCGGTTATTGTGTAGAAATAGTACGCCACTGGTTCTTGATATGCTTCTTTTTGTAGTTCTTTCCTTCATTTTTGTTTGGATTTACCTGTTTTATTCGTTTCAGCATGTTCTTTTATTTTATTGGCGTTAATTACTGTTGAATCAAATCTTGAAATCATCGTTGTGATTAATCGAAGCTAGGCAAGGCTTGAAGCTTAATCTTCGTTGTGTAGGATAGGTCAATATCGCGATTCCACTTACTAGAAAGATACATTCAAAGAAAATATTGGTGAAACTATAGAATATAGAAGGTTTTAAATAACGGTTGTGCTGTAAAGACTTTTACTGGTATTGTGACACTCATTGCAGTGTCCCCGTGTGAATTAACAACAATTTGTTTAACAAACGATGAATAATGGTATAGATAACGGCAGCAACCGATACCATTTTTTCGCGGCCGTTTTCGCAATCGCAGAGAATTTAAGCCTAGTTTATAGCTGAAGACCATATAGTTGATAATTTGTAGTGTTCTATGAAATTAATATTTGAAGTGATAATCTCTCCGATTTTTTATTATAATGAGAAATTATCAAGAATTTAGTGGTAAAACAACTCATAATTTTTAAAATATAATAGGAAAAATAATATTAATAATTTATAAAACAACTTATAATTTGGAAGAAATATTTTTCTCAAAAGGATATATTATTAAAAAATGGAGGAAATAAGTTATATGCTATTTAAATTTGTTTATTAAAAAATTAAAACCTAATAAAAATAAATTATAAACTCAAGACTGCAAGATTTGAGTGACTTGTTTATTTCACACTTATTAAAAGATAAGAGGAGTGCTAGGAAGACTCTCGTTTCTCAATATCATAAAAGAAAAAAGAGTAATAATTTACCACATTAACCTTATCCAGGATTGTTGGTATTTGCCATGGCAGGAAATGAAAGTGGAAAAAAGACTTGGAAGTAATGCATATAATAATAATAATTTATATAGTACAATTGATGACTTGTTTTTGAAAATGTATCACTTATTGTTAGATGGAGGGGTAATCAACAAACTTGTGTTGTGTGCTTAGAGCTATTTGTTTTGTTTTTACACAGTATACTAGTTTGATGATAGTCACTCTTTCTTTTCGGCTTTTCTTTCCTGTCTCTGTAGATATGGATACTTCCTCTGGTCAAGGCATTCTTTATCCGTTGCACCGTTGTAAAACTCTTCACCTGGTTTGTGGCAACTTTAGCTTTGTGCATTGGAGTATGTTATGTTTTAGTTATTGAGAAGATCATTTGCTTAATTTCAATAGTATTGTCAACTGTGAACTTATCCAATCTTGTATACAGGTTAGGCATGCCCAAGGGTTTCACAATGTTGAAGGAGACAAGGACCCTGAGGCTTACTTATCTTATGATCTTTTTGATGCAAGCCTGACCCCTGTCGGCTGGAAACAGGTACTTGCTGTGTAATGTAGAATCTCCCAGTTAAGAAAAAAAATGCTTCAGACTTTCTGTAGAGATTGGTATCAGCGTTATGCCTTAGTATATCTGCAGTTTGTTTCTCATGAGAGAAGTTTGTCTTGGTGATCATCTCATTCATTATAGTATAGTTCTCTATCTAGCTGGGTTTTTCCCTCGATTTTTCAGATTAATATTTGAAAATCATGGTAGAATATTTGTTGCTTTATTTGACAGGTTGATAATCTGAGAGAGCATGTTAAGGGAAGCGGTCTTTCCGAAAGAATTGAACTAGTTATTGTTTCCCCCTTGTTAAGGTATAGTTTGATTGTAATTTGGGATTCCCATAGTTTTGGTACTAGTTGCATTTTGTCAAGATTTGTTACTTTAGGCGATGTGAACTGAAAGGGCAGAATCGAACTCAAATGACCATATGCAAAACAACAAATATTAAATTATTATTAAAGTCTAATGTTTTACTGATTTTCCTAGGTTGAATGAAACTCTGAAGTTTCTGCCAACGCCTACTTTATGACTCTTATTGACAAAAATCTAACAGAGCACAAATATTCAGAGAAAATGTATAATATTATGTAATCTTTGCGGGGTCACACTTATATTTTCACAGAATTTTTATTTTTTTGCAAATCCATAAACAAACAAGAGTGTTCTGCTAGATTTTTTTTCCTTCAAGTTCTGGTAGGGTGAAGGGGTTATTCAAATTGCTAGATATTTCATTTCAGGACCATGCAAACAGCAGTTGGAGTCTTTGGTGGTGGAGAATACACTGATCTGAATGATGCCACTCCTCTGATGAATCACAATGTGGGGAATAGCAGTCGTTCTGCAATTTCTAGTCAGAATTCGCCACCATTTACAGCAGTGGAGCTTTGCCGAGAGCATTTGGTATGTGATAAAGATTTTATTGCTTTGGAATATAGAATCTGGGCTATTTTATCAACTAATTACATTAATCATCCATTTGTTTTCTTGATTAATCTAGAAAATGATGTCATATCATGTTTGATCATTTACTGTTTGTTTCTTGAGTTTAATAGAAATCATTATATCAGTTTATTGGGAGCTGCGGTACGATAATATTTCCCAGTCCCTTACTTTTAACTCCTTAATCCAATTCATTTTACTTTATTTTATCTTTAAATGAGATTTGCACGTCATGTTAAATAGTTTCAAGGTTGTTGATTAGGATGGAGACATGGGGTGTGTGTTGGGATCCACATTAACTATAAATATGGTCAAAGTAGTTCTTATAAGGCTTATGAAATTCTCAGTATCTCGCCACTTGAGTTAGATTTTGGATTTGAATTCAAATTTTAAGATGGTATCAAAGTCTACCCAGATTTGATATCGGGCCACCTGCAAACTACGAGTTTCTGACTAGATATTTTTCCTTTCTTTTCCTATTGAACAATGGATTGACATGTATGGTTTTCAGAATTCTTGGGGTGTAGGGGCTTGTAGTGATGGGTTTGTTATTTGAGAGGGTAGTAAGAGGCTTAAGTTCCACTTTTGCTAGAAAAAGCTCCCTCTAGTAGAGCTTTGTCAAAAGCTCTTCTTTTGTGTATATGCACAAAATAAGCTACTTTTTTATCAAGATCTTTTAAAAATATTGTTTGGCCCAACTTCTACTTTAAAGAAGTAGAGAAGTCCAAAATAAGCTGGCCCAACTTCTACTGTTATCCAAAGATTTTCCTTAATTTCTGTCGGCTGGCCCAGCTTATGAAATAGACTAGGTTATGAGTAAAGAGAAGTTTCAAAATTGAATGGATACTATATTTTATTATTTATAAAAGAATGGCATTGTATTAAAATTAGTTTCTGTGTTATCCTTTTTCCGGTAATTTAGGGGGTGCATCCTTGTGATAAGAGAAGGGACATCACTGAGTACAAGAATATGTTTCCAGCAATTGATTTTTCACTGGTAAGTGATCTATTTTGATTATCTCAAAAAGTTGATAATAGCTAAGGTATGATTGATATTTGGTTAGACATGACTCATGCTTCGTATGAACTATGTTTAGGTAGAGTCTGATGACGACATTTTGTGGAAACCTGATATTAGAGAGAAGAATGAAGAAGTTGCTGCCAGGGGACTGAAATTTTTGGAATGGTGAGTGATTAAATAAGTCACATTCATGTCGGTGACTCTGCATATTTAGTAAAACTGTTACTGAAAAAGAAGTAGGGAGAGCCAAAAGCTTGAGCATACTGAAAAAAAGGTCCACATTACTATGATTGAGATTTAACCTGATCTTTTTTAATTGGTTGAAAAGGTTGACTTTTTTCTTACCATTTTGCACTTACTATGATAATGTTAAGAAATCCAGACTATGCCTATGGTTGCCCAATTGGGTTTTTATTTTTCTAGTGCACTGCACAGCATCTGAAACAGATAGTTATATTAGTCTACTATGATTATATCTATTCTATTCATATTTATGTATTGATCCAGGTTGTGGACACGTAAAGAAAAAGAGATTGCTGTTGTTACTCACAGTGGTTTTCTATTTCATACTCTAAGTGCTTTTGGAAATGATTGCCATCCAAATGTGAAGAGTGAAATCTGCACACAGTAAGTATTCATCTGAAAGTTATGTCTTGTCTTTCTTACAATGTTCTAAATATTGAACCGGCCAGTTCAACTAGTTGAACCTTGAGTCCACGCTGTCTATAATTTGAATGTCTCTCTGATTCGATGCACTGTTTGGTATTTCAAACTGTTTTTTATGAATTCAAATTTGGGGATATATGACAGATAATTAATAATAAGGTGGCTTTGTAAAATTTTGCCTCTCTTTTTCAACAGCTTTGCTAATTGTGAGCTGCGTTCAGTGGTTATCATCGATAGAGGGTGAGCATCTTATTTACAGAACAACTTATACTCAAGCTTCTGCAGAAAATTCAGTTTCTGAGTTTTCAATTTTGCAGAATGATTGGATCAAATGAGTCCTCTACCAACTATCCTGGCAAGATTCCAGACGGCCTTGACCTTCCCAGTGATGTTGCTGACGAGAAACATTCTGCGAATGAACCAACAAAGTAACATGATGAGATTTTCTTCAGTTATATGATTTCTGCAAAGAAAGCTATGTGTCAACTTTTCAAGACGATGATGACAACGATTGCTCCAGTTTAACATTCATTAATGGCCATTGATTTTTACATGGAAATATAATAGATATGTTCTTTTACTTTCACAGTTCCCTTCCCATTTTTCTCATCATACATTTTATTTTAATCCCTGACCCCTTCTTTCACCTGAGAAAGAAAGGATCTTTGTGAAAATTGATAGTAGTAGCCAAAAAAGGTGAACAAATTCAGAACCATGGTAAAAGTAGTTTTAAAACTGTTACTCATTTGAAATTTGAGTGTGAATCAATTGTTATTTGAAATTTTAGCCTTTGTTTAAATTGATAGAATTAAATGGAGTGATATAGAACGGAATGGAATAAAATTTTATTGTTAGAATTAGCTTAATTGGAATGGACCGGTCATGAATGAAGATCTATTACATTCTAGGTCTCACTTATTCATTTTGTCTTTTTCTCTAATTTGAGTAGAATGAAAAATTCTTATGTTTCAGTCCAATTTCATTCTACTTCATTTTACTATGCTTAGTTTTAAGATATTTAAATATAGTCTTAATGATAGGTCAATATAGACGGCTTAATCTGCAAATAATACTCTCTCCGTTCTTTTATAAGTGTCACCTTTAAAAAATTATAAGTGTCACTTTTAGAATAATTTGTTGTTCCTTTTTAATTGTCACTTACAAAATTCAAGATAGCATTAATTACACTTTTGTCAAAAATAACTCTAGTTATTTATTACAGAAAGAGAAAAAGTGAAATGAATGTCATAAATAATTAAGGGTATTATAGGTAAAAGGAGTATTATTGTTTGAAAAGTAACAACAATAATTAGTTTTTTTGGTATGTGTAAAAAGTAAAAAAATGACACTTAAAAAGGAACGGATGTAGTAGTTTCTTGAACTAAAAAATGTCTATCAATTTATTTATTTCCTAAAAGTTTTGAGAAAATTTAGATGATTTTTTTAATGCACCTCATAAGTTTTTTAGTCACTACACAAAAATACATAAATGTCTATATTTTAGAGATGTGTCTCTAGACGCACCAAATAGACGCACCAAAAGATCAGTTTACGTTAAAATATTTCGTTGATGCATCTCCGAAATATTTTAGATGTTAAATTGCGTCAGACCCTTCTCCTTTCACATTTCACATTTTATTCAAACTCAACTTTAAACTCTCAAATTTATTCTCTATACCAAGTCAAAACTCAATCAACAAGGTTCAAGGAAACATCAATCATCATCTGTAACATCAAAAACATCAATTTTTATAAGTTTTTTGAATTTTCGATAAAATTTTTAGTTTTTGTGTAAATGAGTAGAAATCAATTATTAGAGTTAAAAATGAGTAGAAATAGCATTTTAGATAGTTTAGACATAGTGTATTAGACGTTTGTTGGATGAAAATGATGATCAAAACAAGTTTATTTGAGATTGCAAGGGGTACATTGACGCCATTGACGCAACTTCTAATTTGCAGGAAATTCCGAAGATGCATCTCTGAAATTTTTCAGCGTTTTAGTTTCCCAGGTTTCGGAGATACATCTCCGAAATTTTTTGCAGGAATTTTTATTTTTATTTTCTTACTTATGTGTTGTTTGCCTGCACAGATGGTCTTCTTTACTTTAACTTACGGGCATAAAAGATGATAAACAGAATAAGACTGAGGCACGAGAGGGTTGCTCAGCACGCATCAGTGCGGCGCGAGAAGAGTCAGCAGGTTCTGGAGGCTCCTGGTCCCTCTGGTCAGGCAGAGCCATTTACTTCTAGAGCTCGTGCTTCTCCTCATGCCACTCCTTCTTCTTCTTCCCGTAGGAGACGAGATTCATGATCGCTCTATTTAGTGTGCCTAAATAAATCTAACTGCAAGTATACAGTCGTATCGCGTAGTTTTAAAAGATTATCGATCCCACAGAGACTAGAAATCGAACGCACCGTTATCTGTCGTTACTATGTTTATCTAAGGCTAATCGGAATTTGGGTTTTTAGTTCAAACGGGAAATTTAAGAGAAATTAAAATTTGGGAATACTAGTTATGAATAAGTTATCGGTATATAATTCAGTAAACCTACGTGGAATTAATTAAACCTAAGCGTATAAAGATTTATCACCCTATTCATCTGTAGGAAAAACCGGTTTAAAAGCCCTCACCTCACACTCACGTGGTTATTGCTTTGGACTATACTTCTAAGTCAATACGTCTGCTCTCGCTAGCCCGTATGAGGTTAAAAATACTTTTTGAAAACTAGTTAAACCTAATTGACTTTAAAGCGCTTCCGCTGTTTTTAAAACTAATGCCCGATTTCAGCTATCCGGGTAAAGCCTCACACTCTCGTGGTCTCGACTTTAACCTATGTTACTTTTTACTCTCGTAATAAAAGTTGGGTTTTAAATTAAGAAATCGAAGCCAGAAGTAGGATTGATTATTGATTTTAGCTTAGAGAAATTTAATCCATTTTAGTTACTTCATTACATACCGATAAAATCGGTTTAGCTCGACATAATTATAAAATTAAACGTAAAGGCAAAGAGATAAATAGACATAGACATAATTAAGAAAGAAATTAACAATGCTTTGAATTAAATAATGGAAACCTGGTAATTCGTAATAACAGCAATAACAATCCCTCCACAAGCCGGTAGGTTCTTGCTCGAATAAAGTAATTTGAAAATGTTGAAGGTAACGAAACAAAAACTAAGTTGTAATAGCTCCTCAATGTGAGAAACTATTACTTTGTTCGGTAATGGTTAACAAGGAAATGGAAATGCAAAGCAAAAACGAAACAAAAGCTCTGGAAATAATTTGGCAGCAAGACAGTACTCTTGAAAGGAAAATTTGGCTACCCTTTGTTCTTCGCAGACTCTAGTATTTATAGACTGAATTCAGGTGGAGGTTGGAGAGAATGTAGCCACTCCCCTTGACGGTTACATGACTTTGAACCTAGTAATCTTCGGAGGAAAATGTGATCGTGTGAGAAACTGCTCTCTGAAAACTCGTAGTCAAGTTTATGCTCCAACGTGTAAATTGAGTGCATGACGATCGTGGGGCATTGTTACGGTCGTGGTGCATTTTGAAGCTGCCACGGTCGTGGCGCACCTGTGACGATCGTGATATCAGCAAAGTTTGGTTTCTGTTGTTTTGCTTCACTTTTCTGCTTTTTTCTTGCATGTTTTACTTCTTTTCCACACTTAGCATACTTTGACTTGTAAAATGGGATTACCTGCAAAAACACTTAAATAATCTCGAGAAAATCGGATATTAGACGAAAAACGGAATAAGAAAATGACATAAATCGAAGTAAAAATATGATATAAATTCGTGTTATCAAACTCTGCCACACTTGAATCTTTGCTTGTCCTCAAGCAATCAATCTATTTAAAACAGACAAACTTCATCAGATGCACATACCTGGTATACCAATGGATTTGTAAAATGTTTCTTGTTAGTTAGATGGGTACTAGTGTAAAACACTAAGGATACAATAATGACACAAAGCAACAAGCTTGTCATAGACCTCTCTTTTGTACAATCCAGTTCAAATCATTATATTATAGTTCAACCATAAGTTTTCGTTTCTATTTCACCCGACTTCATTCCAACCAATCACATTAAGCCCTTTGCCTTATTCACGCACGTAGTGGAGTAACCGGTTAGTGACTTTGATCCCTTTTTCTCACGGGGCCTGATACACAAGTGTGGTAACCCTTTATACATCACATTCGTAGATTGCGGGGGATCGAACAGTAGTTCGCCCTACCAAGTTCAGAATCAGGTACCTCTGAACCAATCGACAACGGATTTTCTTTCTTTTCTTACACATTTTCACAACTGTGCGAGTTGTTGCATATTTTATTCTCGGCATATAAATAAGAAAGATGTTTTTTCTTTTCATGATCTGGGCATCAAACACTTATATTCATCGGCTCCCCACGTGGTTTGTGATTTAGACGGTGCTGACTGCTAATATAAACTACTAGGGGTTACTTTAGGACTGAACTCAAGGTATCGTATAATAAGTATCAAAACTGATATCGCATACGCAAGAGGTCTAAGGTGTCAAGACGGTATCGATCTTGTTAGCACTTTCCCAGCTTCCTAACATAGTTTAAAGCTTGGTATGTCACAGATGTGCATTAATCGTAAAAAAAAAATTTCGTTATGGCAGAATAAAATGGGGAAATCGGATTACTGAACGAAAATACTCATATATTAACTTTGATAAGGAAAAAGAAAGTACAAGAAAGGGAAATAAAACGGAAATAAACTAACTCTCCCATACTATATCGGACATTGTCCTCAATGTTTCGATATAAGGGGAAACAAGAAAAACAAAATAAAATCAAGGAGCTCCACGTCCTCTGCCTCTAGCGCGTCCTCTTCCATGCTGCGCTACGTGATCAGGAATGCCCACGTGATGGATGTACTCGTGTAGGCTCTGCACTCGCAGTGTCAATGCACCCATCTCATCGATGACACCGTCAAGCCTCTGACCTTGGTCAACTTGCCCTTGTTGGATTTGACGCATAAGGGTCATCATTTCATTCTGTTGCAGGGTTTGCTGCCATATAGCCCTCAAGATTTCTTCATTAGTGACTGGGTCTTGGTCAGGGCGGCGACGACGTCTGGAGGTCGAAGGAGCATCATTGGCAGGAGGTGGTTGGTTTTCTGGGGCGTTATCCATCTCTTGCTCCATCTCATCAACAGGTCCATGTTCTTGATCATCAGGAGCAGGCACATTTTGTTCAGGAGAATTAAGATCGAAAAGCCAATTGGCCATATTCTGAGGGTCAATGCGGCTCCTGCAAGGCATGATGATACTTCTTACGGTTTTGGCGCGGACCATAGGATGGTATTTCCCATCTCGTCGTAACTTGATGAGCTGAGAGTTTCGGCAATAATCTATATCAAGGAACACTGGAGGCAAGGAGGGTAGTCTAGCAAGGTTGTTTTCCAAATTCAAACCGAGAGCAATAGAGGTGACAATCCCTCCAAAATAGAAGGGTTTGGAGCCTCTAGCACAGTTCGAGTGTATGTGTGCTAGTAAAAATGGTGCGGCATTGATTAGCTCTGGATGAAACATACAATGAAGGAAAATCAACTCCTTAGAATTCACCTTATGGTTACTATCTCGTGCAAAGATGGTGCTTCCAAGTGCGCGGTGGACGTATCTGACAGCTGGGTTGTGGATGTATGTTGCGTTAAGGCTATCCCAGCTGTCGACTGTTGTTCCCGTTAACTGATTCCATAGTTGGAACGCTGCTTGGTAGAAAGTTTCCTGTCGTACTCGGCGATGGACATTCTCACCATGTTTGAAACCAAGCATCTCGGCAAGACGATCTTGTTCGATTGAGTACTCTGTACCAAACATGCGAAACTTTGCTACTCCGGATAATTGGTTCGTTTCTCCCGGAGGGGTAATGTAAGTGAAGGAACTGAGGAACTCTAAAGTTAGGTCTTCGTAAGTGGGCCTGCTTTGAGTGCAAAGTTGCCAAAGACCGACATTTTGTAACATCCATTGAACTCCCTCAAGCATTCCGAGTTCTTCTAAACATGCAACGTCAATGTAGCGGGTCGGTTGAACGGAACGTCGATAGAAATCGATGTACCGAGCTCTTTGGCGTTCTCCTGCCTCTCCATCTCTGAAGTTCAATGTAGTTAGGTCTGGAATTTGTCGTTCCATTGTTTGGTTACAGAGAAATTAGGGAAAAAGGTAGGTGATGGAGAATGAGGGTTTGTGAAAAGAAGTGGTGTATGGTTTGATTATATAGTGAAATGGTAAGATGAATGGTTACGGAAAATGATTAATGTGGGTCAAATGTGTGTGTAGAATGGTTATGGAATGGCAGAAGGTAGTGGGACGGTTGGGGTTTGAATGAGGGAAAGAAGAGGGAACGAATGAAGCAGTTCTGTTTTAACGCAGAATCTGTTTCAAACCCGCGTGACGGTCGTCACGGGGTCGTCACGATCGTGACGTTCACAAATTCTGGGTGGTTAATTTGTTTTATGACAGAAACAATTCCAAACACAATAATTTAGTAATAGGCAGTGGCAAGCATATAGAAAGAGCATTATATTGCATACACAGAGATAAGTAACATGACACATAAATTAAAATAGAATTAAAAGTATGAACAAGAATGAAATTGAAACCATAAAGAGTTAATATTAGCAGCAAATGAAATTATTCTTTAAAACCAAAGAGGTGCTAGTAAAATAATAGCAATGTATCAAAACTGTATGAAATCAAATTATTCCCGACATGAAAAATGAAAACTGAAATAATGTAAAATTGTTCTAAAGTAAATGCATAAAAATCTTGAAAATAAGGTGCTTCATAAATCTAGCCAAGGCGTTTCTTCAAAGATGCGATGGCTTGATTTAAATGATCAAATTGTTCAACGGTCAAATCCATGAGTCCAACAATGTTTTGTCGCATAGTGTTTAGCTCATCCTTTACTGAAGTGAATTCTTTATGATACTCATCCATAGTCTTTAGAATAGAATTCAGATTAGCAGCATAGTTAGTGACATCAACTTTAGGAATGTCAATGTTCTCTTAGAATTCCATGTAATCAAGATCATGGTAATGAGGGGGTGTTTTTGGGTCGATCTCAGGTTCAGGAAAGGTTTCTTCTGGTTCAGGCACGGGTTCATCAAGGTCATATAGCCAATTATGTTAACTGTTCACACTTGTGCGTTCATGATTTGGAAGTGTAAAGTGTGGTACGACAACATTGTTAATCAGAAGCTGGAAATGGTTCGGACCTTGGTCCCTAATCATAGCCCTATTGAAGCAAAAGGTGATATTCATGGGTCTAAATTCTCCAAAGGGGTTAATCTTAGAAAGTCGGGTTCTGAATCCCATAGTTTCAGCTATTTTTGTAACTAGGCTACCTATCAGAATGGGACTGTTATCATTATTAATAAGTTTGCAAAAGTTGTTCAGCATAAAAGTGAGTCCATTAACCTCTCTAGACTGAGAAGCACAAAACATAATGAAAAGCTCATCCCTCGAAACAGTGTTATCATTCTCAGGTTTACCAAATAAAGTATAGGCTAGGATCATATGAAAGTAACGGAAAGCGGGGTTATGTATTTCTATTGAAAGCATAGGGTTCATGTCAAAATCAGGTTTCCCTGAAATTCTACCCCAAAAATCACTCAGCTCTCCAACCAACACTAAGTCCTCTTGAACCACAGAGAAAACATGGGGTCCTTTAGGAAATCCTAAAAGATCCGACAGTTCCTTTATGGTGAACTGGCAGCTATATCCAAATAGTCTAAAGGTAATCCTTCCCCTGGTTAAACCTTTTCCACAGTGAGGGTTATAGCTTAAAGAGCTCAGGAATTCTAAAGTCAACCTACAGTAGCACTTATGTTTCTTGTTGGCAAAACCCTCCCAACCTAATTGGCTAAACAGAAAGTCTACGCTCTCACCTACACCTAAGGCGATCATGGTGGGTCTGTGGGCGAATTTTGTCAAGGCAAATGGTCTAAGAGACAAAGCCTCATAGCGATGCCACTGTGCTCCATCTCTAAATTCTATTGACATGTTATCCTCGTTTGCCATTAGTTAGTACTTTTTGCAAAAATGTAAGCAGAAGAGGAGAACAGAAAGAGTAGAGAGACTTTATAATCCTGTAGTTTTTTCAATTTTTAAGATCAGCACAACATTTTCAAATTAAATTTAAAATGATATAAATGAAACTAAAAATTTTCAAAATAAAAACAAAACATAGAAAACGTAAAGAAATAACAAATATAAAGCAAGAAAAACAAAAATCATGGGTTGCCTCCCATTAAGTGTTGTTTTTAACGTCGAAAGCCTGGCGAATTCAATTAGATGCCTAGTTAGGAGGGTCGGTGGGCAACTCTAAAAGTCTTAGGCAGTTCAAATAATCTCTATTTTCAATGTTGTGGTAGTGTTTTAGACGTTGTCCATTAACTAAAAATGGATTACTATTCCTCCCCTTTATTTCTATCGCTCCACTTTGTAGAATTTTTGTAATCTCAAAAGGACCAGACCATCTAGACCTTAATTTCCCAGGAAAGAATCTTGAGTTAAATAGGAGTACAACGTCTCCCACACTAAATTCTTTTCTAGATAAGCGCTTATCGTGCCATTTTTTAGTTCGTTCTTTATATATTTTAGCATTTTCGTAAGCGTCTAATCTTAACTCCTCTAGTTCATGCAGATCTAGGATACGTTTTTCACCTGCGGAGTCATACCTTAAGTTTAATGTTTTAATAGCCCAATAGGCTTTATGTTCTAATTCCACTGGTAGATGGCAAGATTTACCATAGACTAGCTTGAAAGGTGTAGTTCCGATTGGTGTTTTGTAGGCTGTCCTATATGCCCATAAAGCTTCGTTGAGTTTTGATGACCAGTCTTTCCTAGAGGTGGCTACGGGCTTTTCTAGAATTTGTTTTATTTCTCGATTCGAGACCTCAACCTGTCCACTTGTTTACGGATGATATGGTGTTGCTACGCGGTGTCTTACTCCATACTTCGATAGTAATTTGTCAAATATTTTTGATATGAAATGAGAGCCACCGTCACTTATGACAAGTCTCGGCACACCAAATCTGGGAAAGATTGTGTTTTTAAAGAGCTTTATGACTACTCGTGTGTCATTTGTAGGAGAAGCTATTGCCTCAATTCATTTTGAAACATAATTGACAGCTACGAGTATATATTTATTTCCAAAGGATGATGGGAAAGGTCCCATAAAATCAATCCCCCATACATCAAAGACTTCTACTTCTAATATACCTTTTTGAGGCATCTCATCGCGTTTTGATATGTTACCAGTGCGTTGGCACCGGTCGCAGTTTAGTATTGCAATGTGAACATCCTTCCAAAGGTTGGGCCAGAATAGGCCAGATTGCAAGATCTTAGCACGTGTCTTTGAGGTACTAGCATGTCCTCCATAAGGAGCAGAATGACATTGAGAGATGATGTTTTCTATTTCTTCTTCTGGGACGCAACGACGGAAGATACCGTCGGCTCCTCTCTTAAACAGCAAAGGTTCATCCCAATAATAATGTTTTAGATCATGAATTTTTTTTTCTTTTGTTGATATGATAAGTCTGGTGGAAGTACTCCAGCTGCTAAGTAGTTGACTATGTCAGCATACCATGGCAGGGTTATGTGTATGTTAATTTCTTCCACGACTTCTTCCATCTTTGGGTCATTCAACTGTAGAGTAGACATATCACTTTCTAGTTGGGCTATGAGTCGTTCATATGGGAAATCTTCATTAATGGGTACTGGCTCTGGTTTAATGCCCTCTAATCGAGATAAGTGGTCTGCTACTACGTTTTCGGTTCCTTTCTTATCTTTGATCTCTAAATCAAATTCTTGTAGAAGTAGGATCCACCTTAGCAGTCTAGGTTTTGCATCCTTTTTGTTAAGCAAATATCTAATAGCTGCGTGGTCTGTATAAATGATGATCTTAGCTCCCACTAGGTAGGAACGGAATTTGTCAAGGGGGAAGACCACGGCTAAAAGTCCTTTTTCTGTGGTAGTGTAGTTCATTTGGGCGGAATCTAAGGTTCTACTTGCATAGTAAATGGCATGAAGTTTTATATCCCTCCTCTATCCTAAAACTGCACCTACAGCATAATCACTTGCATCACACATGATTTCGAAAGGTAATCTTCAATCTGGTGGTTGCATCATAGGTGCGGTAATAAGAGCTGTTTTTAGCTGTTCAAACGCCTTTAGACATTTCTCATCAAAGATAAATTCAGCGTCTTTCATTAATAGACCGGTAAGAGGTTTAGTAATTTTCGAGAAATCCTTTATGAATCGTCGGTAGAAACCGGCGTGTCCTAAGAAACTTTGTATTTCTCGTACGGTTTTCGGAGGTTGAAGATTTTTTATAATTTATATCTTAGCTTTATCAACTTCAATTCCTCTATCGGACACAACGTGTCCAAGTACAATTCCTTGATTTACCATAAAATGGCATTCCTCCCAGTTTAATACGAGATTAACTTTTACGCATCTTTCCAATACCATTTCTAGGTTCGATAGACATCCTTCAAAGCTCTGCCCACAAACAGAAAAGTCATCCATAAATACTTCCATAATGTCATCTATAAAATCAGCAAAGATTGACATCATGCGTCTTTGGAATGTGGCAGGTGCGTTACATAGTCCAAACGGCATTCGTCGATAAGCGAATGTACCATAGGGAGATGTGAAGGTCGTCTTTTCTTGGTCATCAGGATGAATAAGAATTTGAAAGAATCCTGAGTAACCATCTAAATAGCAGAAGTATGAGTGTTTATCCAATCTTTCCAACATTTGGTCAATAAAAGGCAATGGGAAATGGTCTTTACGAGTGGCTTTATTTAACTTTCTATAATCGATGCACATTCTACTTCTAGTTACAACCCTTTTTGTTATAGATTCGCCTTTTTTGTTCTTAACAACTGTAACACCTCCCTTCTTTGGAACGACATGTACTGGGCTAACCCATTTACTGTCTGATATCGGGTATATAATTCCTGCTTCTAAAAGTTTTTTCACTTCGTCCTTGACTACAGTACTCAAGATCGGGTTAATCCTTCTCTGATGTTCCCTAGAGGATTTACAGTCTTCCTCCAGCATAATGCGATGCATACAAATAGAAGGACTTATTCCTTTAAGGTCAGCAATGTTATAGCCTAACACAGTTGGATATTTTCTTAAGACATCTAATAGTTTCTTGGTTTCGGTTTGTCCTAAGTCTGCATTGACTATTACAGGTCGTTCGAGAGCTTCGTCTAGGAATTCATACCTTAAATTTTTGGGTAATATTTTCAGTTCTAGGGCTGGGTTCTTCGGGCAAGGTAGATGATCTGGTGTAAGTGCTAAGCACTCGCTTAGGCTATCGTCTTGATAAGGTTCACGCCAGTTATCATCTTCGAAAATCGGAGGTATTGGAATTTTTAGAATATCTGAATATGTGGTCGGTTCCATCTCTATTTCTCTTATGCACTCATCTATGACATCTAGTAGATAACATATGTCGTCTATAGCTGGAGCTTGTAAGAATTGTGTCAAAATAAATTCAACCTTCTCTTCACCAACTTCAAAAGTTAGCCTGCCTCTCTTTACATCTATAATTGCTCCAGCAATAGCTAAGAATGGTCTTCCTAATATGATAAGAGTAGTAGAGTCTTCTGTAATATCCATGATTATGAAATCAGTAGGGATATAGAATTGTCCTATACGAACTGGAACATTTTCTAGTATACCAACTGGGTATTTAACAGAGCGGTCAGCTAATTGAACAGACACCTTAGTTGGTCTTAATTCTCCCATATCAAGCTTCTTGCATATGGATAAGGGCATAACACTAATACTGGCTCCTAAGTCGCATAGAGCTTTGTCTATGACGAACTTCCCAATTACACAAGGTATGGAGAAACTACCTGGGTCTTTCAGCTTAGGAGGCATTTTGTTTTGAATTATTGCGCTACACTCAGCAGTAAGTGTAACTGTTTCGTTTTCCTCAATCTTTTTCTTATTGGATAAGATTTCTTTCAGGAACTTAGCATACGAGGGCATCTGAGTGATGGCTTATGTAAAAGGTATCGTGATGTTTAATTGTTTCAGAAGTTCAACAAATTTCTTAAATTGCCCTGCAGTTTTGGAATTTTTCAATCTTTGAGGATACGGAATAGGTGGCTTATAAGGTGGTGGAGGCATATAAGATTTTTCTTTGTTTACAGCGTCTTGGTCATTATCTTCCTTTTCCTTAGGTTCATTCTCCTTCTCAGTTGTCGTGTCATTAGCAGACTTTTGGTACATGGCTGGATTTTGAAGTCTTGGATCAATGGGTCCATCTAATTCTTTTCCACTTCTCAGTATAACAGCATTTGCATGTCCTTTAGGATTAGGTTGTGGTTGTTCAGGAAATGTTCCAGCAGGAGCAGCAGTAGGTGCTTGTTGTTGAGCCACTTGGGAAATTTGTGTTTCAAGCATTTTGTTGTGAGTGGCCAAAGCGTCTACTTTGTTTGCTAACTGCTTAATCTGTTCACTAGTGTGTACGTTTTGATTCAGGAATTCTTTGTTTGTCTGAGTCTGGGTAGCTATGAAGTTTTCTATCATCAGTTCAAGGTTATACTTCCTAGGAATATTTGGAGCAGTTGTTGCAGCCTTTTGATAACCTGGTGGTGCAGCAGGTGCTTGACCAGGTGCATACAGTGCATTGTTGTTTTTGTAAGAGAAGTTTGGGTGATTCTTCCAACCAGGATTGTAGGTATTTGCATAAGGGTTTGCTTGAGCATAATTCACTTGATCTGTAGAGGCTCCTGCTAAGACTTGGCATTCAGGGGCAGCGTGTCCAGCTGTTCCACATAATTCACAGTTTGGCGCTACAGCAGCCACGGTGGCTGTGGGTGTTATGGTCAAGTTGTCTATCTTTTGAGCGATTGCATCTACCTTAGCACGGATGTGATCTAGGCTAGAAACTTCGTACATTCCTCCTTTTGGTTGGGATTTCTCCACTTGAGTTCTTTCACCTCCCCATTGGTAGTGATTCTGAGCCATACTCTCGATGAGTTGTTGGGCTTCATTATAGGGTTTATCCATGAGTGTACCACCAGCGGCGGCATCTATTGTCAATCTTGTATTGTACAAGAGACCATTGTAAAACTTGTGGATAATTAACCAATCCTCAAGACCATGATGCGGGCATATCCTCCTCATATCTTTGTATCTTTCCCAAGCATCATATAAAGACTCGTTGTCTTTTTGTCTGAAGCTGTTGATTTGGGCTCTCAGCATAGCTGTTTTGCTTGGCGGAAAATATCGTGCCAGAAAGACCTTCTTTAAATCTTCCCAAGAAGTAATAGAATTTGATGGCAAGGATTGCAACCAAGCCCAAGCTCTATCTCTTAATGAAAAAGGAAAAAGACGTAGTCTTGTGGCGTCTGCGGTTACACCATTTGCTTTCACTATGTCTGCGTACTGCACAAACTTGGTCAGATGTTCGTTCAGATCTTCTGTTGGGTTTCCAGAAAATTGATTTTGTTGCACAGCAGACCAGCGAGGGTTTCAACTAGAAATCATTTTGGTTGATAGCTGGAGCGATAATGCTGTTGTGAGGTTCTTGTTGAGATGCGGCAGCATAATACTTAAGAGGTCGGTTCTGTGGTGGGTCAGCCATTTCTGTTTCTGATTCGGAATCTGATTCAGATTCAAGTTCAGGATCTGATTCAGATTCAGGTTCTGATAAAGGAAAAGGGATATCATGAGCTAGCCAGTATTCTTGGATACGTCTTTTTACGGTAAGAAGACGTTCAGGTTCGTCTGTCGGTCGTATGAGGTCTTCGCCAGAAGAGCGAGTACTTGGCATACAATCAACAGAAAGGGGGTTTTGGTTTTTGCCTTAGTCTATACGACGTAACAAAGGAATTATGATGTCAACTTAATTAGTCCCCGGCAACGGCGTCAAAAACTTGATCGCTCTATTTAGTGTGCCTAAATAAATCTAACTGCAAGTATACAGTCGTATCGCGTAGTTTTAAAAGATTATCGATCCCACAGAGACTAGAAATCGAACGCACTGTTATCTGTCGTTACTATGTTTATCTAAGGCTAATCGGAATTTGGGTTTTTAGTTCAAACGGGAAATTTAAGAGAAATTAAAATTTGGGAATACTAGTTATGAATAAGTTATCGGTATATAATTCAGTAAACCTACGTGGAATTAATTAAACCTAAGCGTATAAAGATTTATCACCCTATTCATCTGTAGGAAAAATCGGTTTAAAATCCCTCACCTCACACTCCCGTGGTTATTGCTTCGGACTATACTTCTAAGTCAATACGTCTGATCTCGCTAGCCCGTATGAGGTTAAAAATACTTTTTGAAAACTAGTTAAACCTAATTAACTTTAAAGCGCTTCCGCTGTTTTTAAAACTAATGCCCGATTTCAGCTATCCGGGTAAAGCCTCACACTCCCGTGGTCTCGACTTTAACCTATGTTACTTTTTACTCTCGTAATAAAAGTTGGGTTTTAAATTAAGAAATCGAAGCCAGAAGTAGGATTGATTATTGATTTTAGCTTAGAGAAATTTAATCCATTTTAGTTACTTCATTACATACCGATAAAATCGGTTTAGCTCGACATAATTATAAAATTAAACGTAAAGGCAAAGAGATAAATAGACATAGACATAATTAAGAAAGAAATTAACAATGCTTTGAATTAAATAATGGAAACCTGGTAATTCGTAATAACAGCAATAGCAATCCCTCCACAAGCCGGTAGGTTCTTGCTCGAATAAAGTAATTTGCAAATGTTTAAGGTAACGAAACAAAAACAAAAACTAAGTTGTAATAGTTCCTCAATGTGAGAAACTATTACTTTGTTCGGTAATGGTTAACAAGGAAATGGAAATGCAAAGCAAAAACGAAACAAAAGCTCTGGAAATAATTTGGCAGCAAGACAGTATTCTTGAAAGGAAAATTTAGCTACCCTTTGTTCTTCGCATACTCTAGTATTTATAGACTGAATTCAGGTGGAGGTTGGAGAGAATGTAGCTACTCCCCTTGACGGTTACATGACTTTGAACCTAGTAATCTTCGGAGGAAAATGTGATCGTGTGAGAAACTGCTCTCTGAAAACTCGTAGTCAAGTTTCTGCAAAAACACTTAAATAATCTCGAGAAAATCAGATATTAGACAAAAAACGGAATAAGAAAATGACATAAATCGAAGTAAGAATATGATATAAATTCGTGTTATCAATTCACCATCTGACGCATCACACCCTCCATCCTCCCGCAGACGTCAGCTTTCACCAGTGTCATCTCTTACTGTAGATGATGTTGATCTAGTCCCACCTCCTACTGCTGATGTTGCTGACCTAGTGTCACCTCCAAAGGGTGAGGCTGGTGCGGATGCTGAGGCAGGGGCATTTAAAATAGGCCCAGTTTATTTGTCCTTACTGCGTCTGTATCCAGACCACAATGTCAAAAAAATCTGGGATCGAGAGATGGTTGGTTTCCTTTTTTACGTTAATTTTAATTGACAAATCTCTAACATTGATTATTATTTTTTTCACGAGCGTGATCCGGAAAAGTTTATTAACCACGAGTAGAAAATTGTTGGTTTGCCTCAGCCGAATGAGGATTGATTTCAGGAAGTTATGTCCTTATCTGGCCTAAAGGACTTGTGCATGACCAATTATACTACGGTCAACCACGAGATGCTTAATGCATTCGTGGAGATATGGAACTTGGAGATCTCTTTGTTTCATCTCTCGCATGGTGAGATGTATATCACACTCGATGATGTCTCGCATTTTCTACATTTTTTGATCAGGGGGAGATTCCTAGATCATGAAAAGATGACCAAAGACAAGGCACTCGAGATGATGGTAGAGTATCTGGAGGTTGATCCAGGGGAGGCAAAGGAGGAGTTGGATAAGACCAGGGGTGCTCATGCTAGATTTGAATACCTGAAGAAGGTATATGAGGCTGAGATTCTGAGAGCACAACAAGCTGAAGGTGATGATGAGCAGGTGGTGCTCCACAGATCGCATGCTATGAGAGCATACATGTTATATTTGGTTGGCACTGTGATTTTTGTGCACAAAGGTGCCACTTATGCAGACGTTGTCTACCTACGGTATTTCGTGGACTTTGAGTAGATCCATGAGTACAATTGGGGGCCGCTTGTTTGGTCTACCTATACTCAAAGTTGAGAAAGGGCTGTATGTGGAAGACGAAGCAAGTCATAGGCAGCGTCACACTATTGATGGTAATAATTATTGGTCTTTGAATGGTTTTTGTCATTTTTATTTCATCTTTGCAAAGTCATTACTAATGATTCGTGTGTTCCAAACTTTTCATTTCAGGCTTGGTTCCTATAGCACTTCCCGCACATCTCTGGTTGGGCGAGTGTACCGTCTTACACTGAGGATATGTCGTGTGCTACTACTTTTTCACCCCTCATAAGGAACCAGGAGACTGAGCCTTACAGAGTCTATCTTGACTGTTTATATGTTGAGGAAATGCACTTCAACAGCTTTGTTTATCACCGTGAGAAGCGGCCATTTGATGAGATAGTGATATACTCTGGATGGTTGTCCTGCGGATTGCGTCTCACTGCTCCTCATCTGCCTAAGCATGTCATGCGGCAGTTTGGCTCCAGTCAGACCATTCTCAGACACCTTGTTGTCTCTGCTCGTCCTGCCTTGACATGTAGGCAGATAGATGACATGTTTGATGATTATGAGAATCATCTGGTACCGAAGGAGGCACGAAGTTCCATAGCTGAGATTGATTGGAGCTACGTCAAAGGGTACATCAGATGGTTCTCCAAGGTGTCACATCCGTACATGGTACATGTTGCTCCAAGAGATCCGCTGAGGCCAGCTTGTCAGGAGATACTAGAGAAAGAGCAGACACAGTTAGATCATGATGAGGATGTCTTGCCTAGATGTCGTCCAATATTAGAGATTGTGTGGGCAGACATTGAAAGAGGTATCTTCTCTGATGGGTCTGATGTGAGGAAAGTCCTAAGTGCCATCATGACGGAGGCATAGGGGGCATTGTTGTACCAGAGACAGTGCCAGAGGACAGGGGTATTGATGGTCGAGGAGGTAGATGAGGCAAATGAGTGACATTTATTGGTATTTTATTTATATATGTCATTTTTGGACCATCTGGAATTATGTGCGTCTATTTTTTATTTTTGATTCTATGGTATGGTTTAAATCTTCATATGAATACAGATTAGCAAAATATAACATGAAAGACCAAGTTCTGATACGTTACGAAGATGTATGTAATGCCCATATATAAATACATACATCAAAGCATATATCATACATGAATAATACGTTTGGTACTGAAATATACAAGTTCCTAGTAACACAGTATACATATAAATGCCCAAAAAAACTAATACAACAACTATGGCATGTTATATATACAAGATGTTCAAAAGATAAAACTAAGAACTAGATCACTAATGATCTCAAAATCTCCACAACGGAAGCCTTGCCACACAAAAGATACGATCCGTAAGGAAAAGTGAAACCACTTTGTCCTTACCCTTGGCCGAACCTGTAGTACCTGTGATGTAAACAACAACGTGGGGTGAGATACATCAAATCTCAGTGAGTTCGCTATCTTATAGTCCTCTCAGCTTTACAAGGTTCTAACATCCTAACTCAAGTCAAAAGGGAAGGGAAGTGACTTTGAGTACACACACACCATATATGGACCACACTCGTGAGCCTGTTAACTCACACTAATACAAAAGTAAGTCCTGAGCCTGTTAACTCAATAATCTCGCTAATCAATAACCATACCAAGGCATCCCCTTTTCCTGTCCGCTTCTACGTCTAGAAGACGACCCGAGTCATGGATCCTTGTAGTTACTTGGCATACGAATTGGATTCGGGATCATCGGCCTGTTAACCTTGAACCGTCACTTCTCATGGCCTGTTAACCATCATAAGTCTCTTTACCATATAGGCTCCAATCGTACTACACGTAGGGAATCAAACCTACCAAGTAATTGTGCGTACGTTTCAGAGGAGGAGCTCGAGTCTCATGAAACTACACCGTATGATAAACTGGTTATGATTAATAGACACACGCCTCAGCCTCTCATGCACGAGCGTTGTCACTATGTCATTGCACACTTTCCGACAATTGTTTACGGTTATGTTCCTCACTCTACCTATTTCGTATTTTAACATGCATACATATTCAAACATGTTCAACAATAAGAGCATAGGCAATTAATCATCAATCGCATAACAAAAACACATAATTCAACATATCACAAATCACACTAATTCATGGTTCCCTCCGATTTATTTAATCGGGCAATAAAAAGATATTTCTCACTTCCATTAGCTAGAGGATGTTCATAGCTTCACAACGATACCAAGAATGCGCACATCGGATAACCGAGTCAAAAGTTATGAAAGAAAATAAGTTGGGGGATCTGTCATGTTCGCAATGTGAAGAAGTCAGCGAGTGCTCGCTTCCTCATTTGCAGTGCAAAGCTCCCAGCGAATGCCTAGCCAACACTGGTTCGCTGCCCCATTCGCTGTGCGAACATCTGGCGAACAGTGGCAGAACCAAAACAAGCTAAAGTTCGCAGTGCGAACCTCTGGCGAATGTTCGCCTCCACCTTCGCCGTGCGAATAGCCAACGAGTGTTCAAATTCCCCTTCGCTAGGGGATTCGCAGTGCGAATCTGGGAAAATGCAGAAATTCTGTAGCGTAACATCTGAGTTCCCTTTGGTTCAAAACTACACCAAAACATATCCAAACATCCCACAATCAAATATAGATGATTCTACACTCATATAACTTATACTACTCAGTTTGTAACACATTTCAACCGTTAAATTTCATCGATTACCAATTTAAGCAATTTCTCATAAAACCTAACTTAAGCTAAAATCACGTCTAACTCTAGAACTTAAGTTTCTATCTAGAACCCACCTTGAATAGATGAAGATGGTGAAGATTGGAAGATGATTTGATGAAGATTTGATGATGTTCTTGATCTTTCCACTTCTAGGTTTCCACTTCTCTTTTTCCTTCCTTTCTCCTTCTTTCTCTCCAACTTCTTTCTATCTCTTTCTATCTTTTGTTCTAATGAGGAAAATGAAGGAAAAGAAATGATATAGCATAATATCATCAATTGCCATACTACTAATTGCCCGCAAAGTCTCTAAAGTTCCAAATATTATAATACCTCAGAGACAGATAATATTAATTAGATTTGCTTTGAGCTCAACCGTTATTCTAATTATCTTTGCAGATAATTTCTCAGAGTACACTGGAACTCAGTAGATCACAACTAATATTATCCAAAGTAATTAAAATACGGGATATTACAATGTATCTCCGAAATTCTCACAGAGATACATCTCTTGTTCAATTCAAGTGTATAATGGCCTCTGAGTGTGATGTATTGTATGTTTTAAATTGTTACGGAGATGCATCTTCGGAATATTTCAACTTTCATTCAGAATTTGGTGCTTCCAGATATGCATCTCTGGAAATTATGGGCATTTAAATAATTTCGCGTCGTGGTTAAGAAACATAAATTGTGCATTAAGAAATCCTCAAAATTTAAGACAATGTGTAGGTTTTTCATTAATATTTAATGTAGTTGTTTGCTAATGAAATTTAGGCCTATTTGATAGAATAATAAACAAGATATGATAAAAAATGGTTTTCACCCTCTAGTTCCTAGGAGAAATAGACCTTAGTAATCCAGAGTTCGGCCTGAGAGGTCATACGTCTGGTCAAACATTGTTCTCAAATTAAAAATTATTGCATTGAATACAAGTCTTTTAAAAAAAACATATATTTTATTCTTTAGAAAAGTCAATTATTTTAATGGACAATGCATTGAAAAAAAACATACATTTTAAGCAAAATATCCTTTTTTTTAATCTCGTATCTTTAAGGCGAGGTTCATTTTGGTCCCTCAATTTTAAAAAGGACTCCCTCAACTTTTCAAAGTGTGTCACATTAATTCTTTTTGTCAAAATTTCACTAACAACGTCGTAACCTTTAATTTTTATAACAGACTTAACGACAAAAAAAAACGAACGCTAAATTTTTTCTAGGTTTTAATTTGATTATTTATCTTCTTCCCCAAAACTAAAAAACTCGAAATCCACAATTTCTCAAATCCATCGATTATTTCAATTCAATATCCAGAAATAATTGGTTTACCAAAATTACTTCAATTTTTGAAAAAGGATACAATAAATTTAATGTGAGTATTGAACACATATTTAACGTGAGTATTTTCTTTGTTAAGAAATCTGCTAAATTGTAATTCCTTGTGTCGAAGTGTCGAAGTGTCGAAGCAAGGGGGTGTTGAAACAGTTGTTTCACACAGATTTGATTTAGATTTGATTTGATATAGTTGCAAAATAGGTATTTTGGGCTTTTATAGTTTTGGGCTTTGGCTTGGAGAACAAGTAAACCTAAATCTATAACTAGGGAGTAACCCTTATTTTTTATAAATAATCACAACACATTGTAATTCACGGTTTGCAGTTGCAAGTGAATAGAAAGAGAAAAATCTCACAGTTTATGGGTAACAACCTTCTTCTCCAAATTATCTTTGAATCCTAATTTTCTTTCTTTCTCTATTTTCTTCTTTTCTTTAGTATTGCTGCGCTAAGAACCCTTCTTGTTTATCAAGATAGGGTCGGAATTCCCATAGGTTTTTGGTTAATTCCAACAAAATCAAACATGCTAAAGTTTCTGAAATATTAATATCAACTATAAACTAAGTGTTCATTTACAATTGAGAAATAAAATGAAACTCACATGCGAAGGGAAACCATGGATTAATACGAATGAAGGATTATCAGCATTTCCGCTTTTAAAACAAAACCATTTATTATGTTAAATCATATTCAATTAGTAACATATGAAAAAATTAAAGTGCAGAAGTGAATTCCAAGTTATGTGAAAGGATATTAGTTAGAGAATCAATCACATATAAAGATAAATCTAGTTTACCTGAAACGATTGTTACTAACTTAAGAACTATTCCCCATTGTTAGTCCAAAAATTGGATCTTTTGCCTTTTCATCAGTTACATGAATTGAATAGTCTTTAACTTAATGATATAAAAAAATAGTCTGATTATGAGGAAAGATGGCAAGAGTTCAACAATTTCCAATGTGTTGTACATACTAGGCATGAAGAGTAATTTGCTCAGTATAGGGCAGCTGGTCGAAAAGAACTACAAGGTAGTTGTTTAAGACAAGATGATGAGAGTCCTCGATGCAGGAGGTAGGTTGATCTTGAAGGCTCCAATGTCTCAGAATAGGACCTTCAAGATTGAACTCAAGGTGATGGAGCACAAGTGCCTAGCAACTGCAGCCAGCAGAGATGAGTGGTTATGGCATTTTCGACTAGGCCATCTCAACTTCAATTACATCAGAGAGCTGAAGAGAAGAAATATGGTTTCAAGATTACCAGAAATCGATATTCCAAGTGAAGTCTGTGAAGAGTGTGTTCAGTCGAAACAACACAAGAATAGCTTCAGCAAGGATGTAGGAAGGAAGTCGAAGGCAACTCTGGAAGTCATATACTCTGATGTATGTGGTCCAATCCAGGTGGATTCGGTTGGTGGCAACAGATACTTTGTCATGTTCATATATGATTACAGTCGAAAGTTGTGGACTTACCTCATCAAGAAGAAAAGTGATGTGATCGAGGTATTTGCCAGATTCAAATCTATGGCTGAAAGACAGAGTGGTCAAAAGTTGAAAATTCTGAGGACTGATGGTGGTGGAGAGTATATTTCGAAAGAGTTCGATGCATTATGTGAAAAGGAAGGGATTGTGCATGAGGTGGTGCCACCCTACACTCCACAGCAAAATGGCATTGCAGAACGAAAGAACAGAACCATCATGAACATGGTGAGAAGTATATTGAATGGAAAGCATTTACCCAAGGAATTATGGGGAGAAACGGTTTCGACAACAACATATATTTTGAACAGATGTCCGACGAAGAAGCTTGAAGGATAGACATGTGCCAGATCAGTTGAGAAGGAAGCTTGATGACAAGTCAAATTAGATGATCTTGATAGGATATCATTCGACTGAAGGTTACAAACTATTCGACCTAGTGAATAAGCAGGTAGTGATCAGCATGGACGTGATCATAGATGAGCTTAAAGAATAGGATTGGACTGAGAATGTCAAGAAGGATTCAGTGAGAATCTCTTGTGAAGAACCAGCCACTGAAGTCGAAAGAGAAGTTCGACAAGAACAAGTTAGAGATGAAGCAGGCCCAAGCAGACCTCGATGAACTAGATACATGCCTGCAAGGTTGCAAGAATGTGTAATTTTATCAGATGATGTGGTCGATGAAGAGGGTGAGCTGGTACATTATGCTTTCTACGCAGATGTCGAACCAGTCAATGCAGCTGAGGCATTGAAAGATTCTAAGTGGGTGAAAGCAATGAATGAGGAGTTAGAATCCATCAAAGTCAACAACACTTGGTCACTTGTTGAATTACCTTAAGGCAAGAAGGCAATTGATGTGAAGTGGGTTTACAAGGTGAAGATAAATCCTAGAGGAGAAGTAACTCGACACAAGGCGAGACTTGTGGCGAAAGGATTTCTACAGAAGGAAGGAATAGACTTCGATGAAGTGTTCGCACCTATTGCTAGGATCAAAACAATCAGGTTGGTTATTGGTCTAGCAAATATGAACAATTGGCACACATGTCAGATGGACGTGAAGTGTGCATTCCTTAATGGCCCCTTAGATGAAGAAGTTTATGTCGCACAACCAGCTGGGTATGTAAAACGAGGCGAAAAAGGAAAGGTGTACAGGCTACATAAAGCCATGTATGGACTTAAGCAAGCTCCTAGAGCTTGGAATAAGAAAATCAACAGCTTCTTAAGGGAGAAGGAATTTGTGAAGTGTACGACTGAGCATGGAGTGTATGTAAGGAGAAGCAATAATGAATTGCTTATACTATGCCTCTATGTTGATGATTTGTTGATAACAGGGAGTTGCAAGAAGGAGATCAAAGATTTCAAACATGACCTAAGTGAGGAGTTTGAAATGTCAGAATTGGGAAATCTCTCATATTTCCTTGGCATCGAATTATACAAGACTAGTAGAGGTTTGATGATACACCAAAGAAGATATGCAGGCGAAATACTCAAGAGATTTGAGATGCAAGATTGCAACCCAACTTCGACTCCAGTTAAGACCAGACTGTAACTGTCGAAAGACTCGGATGAAGATGATGTCGACCCAACCCAATACAGAAGACTTATTGGGCCACTTAGATACCTTTGTCATACAAGGCCTGACTTAGCATACAGTGTGGGTATGGTAAGTAGATTCATGTAGAAGCCAAAGGTATCACACCTAGCAGTAACGAAGATGATACTAAGGTATCTGAAAGGGTCTCTCAACTACGGCATTTTGTTTCCTGCAACTGATGAAGGGAAAGAATGCAAGTTAGTGGGATACACCGACTCTAGCTGGTGTAGTGTTGTTGAGGATAGAAAATCCACAGCTGGATATGTGTTTATGTTAGGTGGTGCACCAGTTGCTTGGATTTCGAGAAAGGAGCCAGTAGTGGCATTGTCATCATGCGAAGCAGAATATATAGTTGCTTCTCTTTGTGCATGTCAAACAACCTGGATGGTGAACTTGGTCGAAGATATTACAGGAAAGAGTCATGGAGCAATTACCATGAAGATCGACAACATGTCAGCTATCAACTTAGCGAAGAATCCAATAGCACACGGTCGAAGCAAACACATCGAAATGAGGTTCCATTATCTTCAAGAGCAGGTAGCAGAAGGGAAGATGAACTTGGAACACTGCAGAACTGAGAATCAGATTAAAGATATCATGACGAAGGGAGTGCAGGTCAAAGTCTTCAGAAGACTGAGAGCCATGATAAATGTAGACAGCTTAGACACAATGAATTAGGTGGTGTGTTAAATTGTAATTCCTTGTGTCGAAGTGTCAAAGTGTCAAAGTGTCGAAGCAAGGGGATGTCGAAACAGTTGTTTCACACAAATTTGATTTAGATTTAATTTGATATAGTTCCAAAATAGGTATTTTGGGCTTTTATAGTTTTGGGCTTTGGCTTTGAGAATAAGTAAACCTAAATCTATAAATAGGGAGTAGCCCTTATTTTTTGTAAATAATCACAACACATTGTAATTCACGGTTTGCAGTCGCAAGTGAATAGAAAAAGAAAAATCCCACAGTTTGTGGGTAACAACCTTCTTCTCCACATTCTCTTAGAATCCTAATTTCCTTTCTTTCTCTATTTTCTTCTTTTCTTTGGTATTGTTGCGCTAAGAACCCTTCTTGTTTATCAAGATATGGTCGGAATTCCCATAGGTTTTGGGTTAATTCCAACAAAATCAAACATGCTAAAGTTTCTGAAATATCAATATCAACTATAAACTAAGTGTTCATTTATAATTGAGAAATAAAATGAAACTCACATGCGAAGGGAAACAATGGATTAATACGAATGAAGGATTATCAACATTTATGCTTTCAACACAAAACCATCTATTATGTAAAATCATATTCAATTAGTAACATATGAAAAAATTAAAGTGTAGAAGTGAATTTCAAGGTATGTGAAAGGATATTAGTTAGAGAATCAATCACATATAAAGATAAATCTAGTTTACCTGAAACAATTGTTGCTAACTTAAGAACTATTCCCCATTGTTAGTCCAAAAATTGGATATTTTTCCTTTTCATCAGTTACATGAATTCAATAGTCTTTAACTTAATTGTTGTGAAAAACGATATCTTTAAGCAACGTATAGAACGGTTTCTTGATGATCAAGAACCAAACAAGGGTTAACGGAAAACCAAGAAAGAAAACACAAGAAGAAGAAGAAGGAACAACAAGGATTGGGCAAATATAAATTATGTTTACTATTCACTTTCTCATTAAAGTTTACAAATGATTACAAGTGAATATCACAATTTGCCACACTCAACAAACTGAGTGTACTAGCCTATTTATAGACTAACTAGGTAACTTGCAGCCCAAGAAACCTAAACAATTGGATCCTTAACACAAGGCCCAATTCGACAGAATAACATTTCGACAATACATATATACTATAATAGACTTCGACTACAGTATGTAACAATGAGGCATCAGCATGTGAACAAGCTTCGACTGCATGCTTGCCGCCTGTCGAAATACATGAAAGCTTCTCCTTCGACACAGCATGAGTTCGACCCAAATCTCATAAATCTCCACCTTGGATCTAACTCAGCAACAAGGGAATCAACTAGCTTTCATCATGCAGCTTTATCAATTGCATACAGTGGAAAAACTTGCAACTTGGCAACATCTTGGTGATCATATTAGCAGCATTGTCTTCGGTTAAAACCTTCAGCACCTGGACTTCACCACGCTCGATTATCTCTCTGACGAAGTGCAACCTCACATCAATGTGCTTAGTTCGCTCATGATAGGCTGAATTCTTTGACAGGTGTATTGCCCTTTGACTATCACATTTAACAGTGATACTTCGACCTTGAAGTTTCAGCTCCTTTGCAAAACCTTCAAGCCACAATGCTTCCTTCATAGCTTCAGTGAGGGCAATATATTCAGCTTCAGTGGTTGATAAGGCAACAACCTTCTGAAGCGTCGCTTTCCAACTGATTGTTGTGCTAAACATTGTGAACACATATCCAGAAATAGACTTTCTAGAATCCATACAACCTGCATAATCAGAGTCAACAAATCCTTCGATTTCGACTATGCTATCACCACCACAGGCTCCACCATAAATCAATACTCTTTTCAGAGACCCATTTATGTACCTGAGAATCCACTTTACAGCTTGCCAGTGCGCCTTTCCAGGATTGGCCATATACCTGCTCACAAGGCTCACTCCATATGCTATGTCTGGCCTCGTACATACCATAGCATACATCAAAGAACCCACTACACTAGCATATGGAATGCTATTCATATAGATTCTTTCAGCTTCAGTACTCGGACTTTGAGTAGTACTAAGCTTAAACTGAGGATTTGTAGGTGTCACAATAGGCTTTGAATTCGACATACCAAACTTGTCGAGAAGCTTCCATAGGTATGTCTCTTGAGATAAGCACAACTTTGACTGATTTTTATCTCTCCGGATGTCAATCCCAAGAATCCTGGTTGCAGCTCCCAGATCCTTCATTTCGAACTCCTTACTGAGTTCAGCCTTCACCTTCGTTACATCCTCAACACTGTTGCTAGCTATGAGGATATCATCCACATACAACAGCAACATAACAAGTGAGTTTCCAAGTCAAAATCTAAAGTAAACACAGTGATCGAACTAACTTCTTGTGAAACCAATGTGTGCTATGAACTTGTTGAATCTTCTGTTCCACTGTCGAGGAGATTGTTTCAGGCCATACAAAGACCTATTCAGCTTGCACACATAATCTTCTTTACCCTTTTCTGCATACCCTTCAGGTTGACGCATCATGATCGTTTCATCTAGATCACCATACAGAAATATTGTCTTCACATCCATTTTCTCAACTTCTAAGTCGAACTTTGCCACCATGGCCAACAACATTTGAATGGATCTATGCTTTACAACAGGTGAGAACACATCATTGAAGTAGACTCCTTCTTTCTGAGTGAACCCCCTAGCAACCAGCCTCGCCTTAAAGCGCTTCGACATCACTCCTTCGATTCCTTCCTTGACCTTGAAAATCCACTTACAGCTGACTAACCTTGCTCCTGCAGGTTTCTCAATCAACTCCCAAGTGTTATTATCATGAAGAGATTTCATCTCGTCATCCATGGCTTTTCGCCATTCAGTCTTGTTTCAACTCCTTATAGCTTCCTTGTAATCTCTAGGTTCTTCCTCAAGTACATCACTTGCAGAGATTAAGGAAAAAGCTATAAGATATGCATAACCAAGTCTCTGAGGTGGCTTGATGACTCTTCTTGACCTATCTCTTGCCAGTAGGTAGTCATCGACAGTTTCCTCAACCTCTTCAGCATCTTGCTCTTCGACTTCATCTGGACTATACACTTCAGCATCACTATGCTCCACCTCAACAGGCATCTCTACCTGTTCCAGCTCCTCTTCAGAGATTTCTGCACTTCGACCAACATCACCAATTTTCTTGAAAGCTATTTCAACCTCATTGAAAACTACATCACGACTTGTGATACATCTTCAGTGACCTGGTTCTAGGCACCACAACCTATAACCCTTGACTCCCTCAGGATATCCAAGGAACATGCATCTCAGAGCTCTAGGTTCAACCTTGTCTTGCCTAATGTGAGCATAGGCTAAACAACCAAATACTCTCAGTTTGTCGAGATCTGGTGGATGACCTGACCAAACTTCTTCAGGTGTCTTCATTCCCAGCGCAGTCGAGGGACATCTATTTATCAGATAAGCTGCTGTCGAAACAGCCTCCGCCCAAAACACCTTCTTCAATCCAGCACTAACTAACATGCATCTAACCCTTTCAAGGATTGTTCGATTGAATCTCTCAGCTAAGCCATTTTGTTGAGGAGTACCTACTACAGTCTTATGCCTTGCAATCCCAGACTCAACACAGTAATTGTCGAACACTTCATTGCAGAATTCAAGGGCATTGTCGGTTCTCAGCCTCTTAACCTTTCTGCAAGTTTGAGTTTCGACCAGAACCTTCCAACTTTTGAAATTCTCAAAAGTTTCATCCTTCGTCTTCTGAATGAATACCCATAGCTTTTTGGAATAGTCATCAATGATGGATAGAAAATACCTTGCACCTGAGTGTGAAGGATTCCTTGCAGGCCGCCAAAGATCAGCATGAATGTAATCAAGGGATCCATGTGTTCTTTGCTTGCCTTTGTTAAACTTTGCCCTACAGGATTTACCAAATACACAAGATTCACAAAACTCCAGCTTTTCGACTTTGTCACCTCCTAGCAGGTTCTGCTTCCCCAATTCGACCAGGCCTCTTTCGCTGACATGGCCCAATCTCATGTGCCATAATTCTATCTTCGACACAGGTTTCGTGGATACAACATTTGTTGAACCACTTACAACCTCAGCCTCAAGGGTATACAAGCCTTGTTTCTTCACACCTCTGTTGAAATAAGTAATAGGGGGTGTTTTTATCGTCTCCATAGGGATTGCCGATATTAGATGCTTGTCGTTCAATAGTTACACTGTTTTAAGTTCAAGAGTTTCAAATGGTTCTCAATTTCATTTAACATCAATTAGTAGCAAAGAGTAATTTTTTTACAAAGAGGTTGAAAGGTTTTTATAAAAGCATGTCAAGGGTAGGTTTCGCTAATCCTTTTCACATATATCCGATTAATCAAGCATATGAACTCAGTTTCTGACCAATACAACCGCGTATCCTCCCGACTAAGTTTATGTCTAAAGCAAAGCCGTGAGTATCATTGTTTAGACCATCAGATGATGTTTCACGCTAACAATCTAAATAACAATCGTTAAGATCAACACAAAGCGAATAACAAATCCCAAATCTATGCCTAGAGTTTGGTTTTTAAGAGATGAATTTATTAGGTCATGATTTGTAGAATCTATGTCTAGAGCAATACAAATCACACATAAAGCATTAAGAGAAAATAACTTCATCTATATTGATTAAAGACTTTGTTCATACACAAAAGATCAAAAGCAATACATATAATCAGGATCAACTACATCTAACCTCAACATTGAGTGTTTAGCTACACATTCTCATGGTAGCTTGGATGACCAGTTTCAAGAGGAGATGAATGAACATCCACGTCGAATAATCGAGAATGGATGTGACTTCAGCTTCTCAAAGTGAAATTCCACTCTCAGATGATCAAAATGCAGAAACTATGGTTTTTGGGTGAAAATGAGCAAAAAGATCCTTTACGAGCAAAGTGAAAATCTATTTATACACACCAGAATTCTGCAGCATTCGCACTGCGAGTGAATCATTCGCACTGCGAATGAGAGAAAATGGCACCTTAAGTGCCTTTGATACTTAAACCGCCCCAGGCTGATATCGTGGGTTCGCACTGCGAACCATCCATTCGCACAGCGAACCAACCAGCGAGCCAGAACTTTCAAAATCCATTACTCTCTGCCACCATTCGCTAAAACCTTCGCACTGCGAGACAACTAGCGAGCCTTCTCTAGGAGTTCGCAGTGCGAACTTTAGGTTATTTTCCAAGTGGAACTCTCTGCCACCATTCGCTGGAACCTTCGCTGACGTTCGCAGTACGAACCTTCGCTGGCACCTTCGCCAGATCCTTCGCACTGCGAACACCCTGTTGCAGCTTCAAATTCCATGGCAACTTGCATCCACTCATTGTGTCTCATAAACTTGATCACTTCATGCCTATTCCTGCACACTAGCACACAAATTACAAGCACCACAAGTGTATTCCATTGTATGCACAACAACACAATTCACCACTTAAATCAACAAATTACACATGGAAAGTAATGACAAATGCCAAGTATTACATACTAATATATAACATGTTTGACATCTAACAAACTCTCCCCAACTAACTCTTTGTTTGTCCTCAAGCAAAGTATGCCGCTCAAGAGGATTTGCTCGCGCATTCAATTCAACCCAAGACACGATAAACGGCTCAACTAAACAACAATCACAACAACGCAACAATTACACACTTCAAGAACCTACAATGTAAAAGAACTTGAATCTTAAACAACTTTCAAACAATGTTTCAAGAGACAACTAACTCATCATGCACATGCCATCTAACACTCCTCTTTGAAAAAGGATTGAAGGAAAACGTGCATACAAGCACGGGACAATTACACTCAAATGACAAATGATGCAAATACTAAGCAATTCATACAATATCTCAATGATCACAAAAGAAATCATGGAAGTAAAAGATCACTAAGGACTTCAAGGTTGTAGCTTGGTCGGGTAAACAAAAAAAAGGATATTTCTAACGGCCATTGAAACGAAATTGCCGATGCAAAAGAACATTCACTAAACACAATATTCACACATCTCAACTTCATTCACCAATTTTTTTCATCAGGCCCTCTCAAACTACCGTGCACAATTATTGAATCTATTTTTTTTCATTCAAGCAAGCATTTTCTCATTTGTACACACATATTCACAACTCTTCTCTTTTCATGCTTGCTTGAATTTTTTCAAAATTTTTAGTAATGCACCCATCTTCTTTTCATTCTCCCCAACTTATTTTTGACTCAACCTAAAGTGAATGTTCCTTGCTTTTCAAGGCAAGGAAGTCAACTTAAACAACAGTTCTAAGGTTCAAGAAGAAAACATTTTAGAAGCTCTTAAAAATTCAATGATGAACTCGACTTTTCAAATATGTACAATCCACAGTTCATCACTAAAAGAGATCTAACAAATTTGGGCACAAAGGGGCTAACAAATTCTCGCTCCTCACGGGTAAATTACTATATGGAAATGGTTGTGCTCAATTTCAACAAGTGCCTTGATCACTTCTAATACTTCCACAAAATCACATACATCACAAGATAAGGCATGAATTAAAAGTATAAAACAACATTTATCATCAATCCTTAGCATATAGTAAAACTTGGAGGCTTCTCACTTTAGTGATTTTTGAACCTAAATGACACAAGCATTCAAAGAGAGTTGTAACATGAAACAACATTTTCATTTGCACCAAGAAACAAAGTTCTGATACACTCTAAATTCTCAAACTAAGTAACTATGTACCTTGTCACAACAATATGCTTAAAGTACTATCATAGCCATCCCATCTTGGAGGAATCTTCCTTTAAAATAAAGAGTCACCGACCTAAAATTCCCCAAGTTTCATCACCAAAAGAAGGAAATATTAAATCCTCACAAGCATACCATATAACACCTATAAACAATTTGAAGAGATGCACATTCATCACTGATGAATTCAACTCTTACTACTATAACTAAAATCGAAATATTAGTAAAAGTGAACACAAAAATTTTTGAAACAACTAACATTACTCATAATAATAATAATAATGTGCATGGTGTAGAAACACCTACATAGTCAAAAAGTACCTCAAGGGTACAAGTACATCAATATCCAAAATATTCCATCAAGTGGATAAAATACACTAGTAAAAGCTGGAAAAAAACTGAATACAAGAAAACTTCACTTTGGTGACCAAAGGAAGTACAAAAGTCTGGAAACCACAAAATCAGTCCTCATCGGACTCTGTCTCGAAGACCTCGGTCACCTGATCATCATCCTCTCCCTCTTCAGAACCAGAAACCTCCATATCCTCGCCATCTCCCTCCTCATCAGCATCATCACCAGCAGGACCAGCTGCATCCTTTCCCCCTCTGAATACTGGCCTGGCCTCAGGTCAACCAGCGTGCGCGAGGAACTGCTCTCTCGATATCAAAGACTGCTCTGCAGCGAGATCACGAATCTGCAGCTGAAGTACCTGCATAGAATCATGTAAGTCCAACATGGCGCACTGAGAAGCGGCGATCCAGTCCCAGTTATACTGGCAAATTTCCTGCTGATAAGGATAGAAATTATGCGACCCAGAAGTATCTCCCCCACTTGTACCTGCCTCAGCACCAGCACCTGAGGACTTAGCTCTAACCCCTTTAGGTTTGCAAAATTTGTCGACGTATCGATCATCGATAGCCGAAGGAATGATAACCTGACACCGCGAAGGCAGCACTACACCAGCTTCAGCACACAATGTCATGATCAGACAAGGAAATGCGAGAGGGGAATTCTTCCTAGAAGCGTTACCTCCTAAACCACTCTCCACAATTGCCCTTATCTCATCGGCAATTATTCTCGCGACATCAATCTCCACAATGGTTAGGATGCTATGTACTAAGTGAGCAAGGGGAATCGAGACTGTTGAGGAATGCGACTTTGGTTTTATATTGGTGACAACAAAAAACAATACCAGCTGGGCCAAAGGCAGCATGTCCTCCCGGTGATACCTGACAGCAACCCCAGAATGGTTGAACTTAACACTCTTACCTGGGCGCAATAGATCGCTGGTCATTTGGGTGATATCACGGTTACGGTTAAGATTCCTATGGTATACATCCTCCTCACTGGCACGTAACGGTAGAGGGTTTCCAAGAACCGAACTTATTGTCCTTCGATCAAATCTCACTATTTTTCCCCCAACCACAGTTGTCCAACTAAAAAGATCGCCCTCATCCAGGAGGGCGTTTGCATAGAACTCCCGGACTATCTCCACATTATACCAATCAAGAGGAGTTATCAGCTAATCCCATTTTTTTGCATTCAAGAGGGCAGCTACAACATGATAACTTCCTTGATCATTTAAATTAAACCGCTTCTCTGCTAGAATGGTCCTTTTTTCCAAAACCAAGTATCTCTCAGCTTGTCTGGGACCTTTGAACCGAGTATCGTCAAATTGGATCGGCACCTGTCTTGATGTAGTTGCTTTCCTCTTCTTGGCAAGATTAGTCTTTGAACCCATCTGCACATATCACAAACAAAACCACACAAAACACCAAGACGGTTCATTAGAGATTAGAAATCAAACAATATCAGAACTGAACTTCATAAAAAAAACAAAATTTGCTCTGCTCGCTGCAACACTCGCACTGCGAATCCTGGCGAACATTCGCCCCAGATTTGTACTACGAAGGGGCCAGCAAATCCAAGAAAATTTTGAAAAATTTTAGCAGCCCCACAGTCCACAACAGAGCAACATCTACAAGTCCTATGTGTCGCTCCCAGGATTTTCATCCAGGTACAAACGCGAGAGTGGCGCGGAAAAATAGAGTCGCCAGCCGTATAAATTTATCCCAAGAGAGGGAAAGGGAACACCGCATAAACCTGAGGAAGAGGGAAAGGAATGGTCATCGCAACCATAACCTGGGTTCGGGAGTCGGTTACACGAGGGGAAGGTGCTAGCACCCCACGCGTCCATCGTACTCGATGGGATCCACGCTTGTTGTCTAATCTAAGGGTGAGTTATCCTATCATCTATGGCTGTACTAAGACGGGGGAGGGAAAAACTAAGACAGACTCGGTAGGACGTCGACGTCCTAGGCCTACGTACCCCCTTTGTGTAATGGGGAATTCAGAGTCAACGTAGTTCGGACCAAGTTCTTTTTGTGTTTTTTATGAGCGATGTTAAGTTCGCGTCCGGCAGTTAGGGTCGATGCCTGTTTGCGACTCAGACGGAAGGTAACGTGCCCTTTTTGAAAATAGCCTTTAGTTTGACAATCCCGAAGGACAAAAAATTTTGAAGTTGGTTTGTGTTTTTTAGGACAGAAGTGGCTTAAGTTAGTTCATAAGTTGCATTGCACCAAAGTCTGGGGCACAGGGGCGAATACTTAACGCATCGTCCCAAGACAGGACGCTCGCTAAGCACTCTAGAAAGATGAGAGGAAGCCCCTAATTTCTCATTCCCCACGCTTAAGGCTCGTGCGCAATACACTTTATACTCATTACGTGTTTTCAAGAAATTTGAGATAAGAAGAGAAGACACAAGGGTAACTCTAAAGGGAACTATGAGTCCTAAAGTTATCATGCATGGGTGACCTACGGTTTGTGAGGTTTGACGACAACCTAAACCTAAAGGAAATAAAAGATGAGAGAAGGAAAAGGGTAAGGGTGAACATGGATACTTATCCATACCCTCAAATGACTTACCATAGTCCCTGCATAAACGGTTAGTACGAAACAGACATAAGTAAAAGAAATGAGGTAGATGAAAACCAAACAAAGACATACTATGGCAAACAAGTGACCAATAACAGTCCAAACATGAATTAAGAAATCAAATAAACAACCCCAAGACAATGGCACAAGTGCCTTTCCAAACAGATAATCAGACAAGATCAAGGATGCGCATACGAGAAAATCTCACACAAAGAGCCATTAAACAATTAATAAAACAACTTCTAAAATTGCCAAATTAAATATCAAAGTTGCTCAGCCAGAGAAAAACAAAGTACCAAAAACTCCTGCAAAAGTCCAAGATGTTAGTCACTTAAACAATTGGGCAAAGCTCAGGTGAGAAGTAGGGTTCAATGCGCAAAAAAGAGGACCAGAATATAATATGAAATAATAATTAAAAATGATATAAAAATATTTTAATGCATTTTAGAATATTATCTAACAAATTCAAAAAGAACAGATTGAAAATATTTTATGGATGCAGAGAAATAAAATAAACAAAATTAGATATGCATGATGTGGATAATTCAAAAAGAAAATGAATAAATATTTAATTTAGATGATAAAAAATAAAATAAAATAAAAAAATAAAATTTGCAAAAATTTTCTAAAATGATAAATATGATGCATGAATTTTATGGGATTTTTTAAATGCAATTATGTATTTTTAATAATTAAAAGATGAAAATGTAAGAAATTAAATAAAATAAAAATGGAGAAATAACGTGGGGGTGTAATGAGTAAATACAATGCGTTGAAAATGATAATGGGCTGAAGAGTGGGGGTGCCATTAGCCAGCCTAACCACTAAGGTCCGTCAGCAAAATAAAAAACAAAAAAAGAACACGCATGGACTTGGACAACAATCAGACTCCATATGGGCCCTAGGATCAATCGTACGCTCTGCAGTTAGTCAACAAAATCCAAAGGTATGTAAGATCAATGGTCAGGATGAAAAGGCACACCAAACTTACCAAACACGCACACACACGTAACCTGTCAGTACACTATACTCCCCCATGTGCCTGGCACATGCTATTTTTAATGTGCTGGCAGCCTACCATTCGTTTGATGCATCCAACGACCATGGCTTAGTCAACTAACGGAAAAGTAAACAAAAGGAAATAAAACAATTGGTGGAACATGGTAAGTTCAGTGGGGTAATAAACACCTGATCGTCAGAATAAAAAAACAAAAATAAAAAACGTGGTGACATAATGGCCGTTAGATCAAAAGAATGGATGGTGGAGATTTCATCTCCTACCTCCAGCCACCCCACCTCGCCGGAACCCTCACCAGCCGCCGGAGCTAGGGTTCCGGCCACCTCCTCCGTCACCTGCAACTAAAAACCAACCCAGAAAATGCAAAACCATATACCATCCTGTCCAGAATTCAACAAGGATTCCAAATATATCATCCAAAATCACAAATCGTTAGTGTATAATAAAAAACGAAAGGAGAAAGGTTAGGGCATAAAACTTTAAACGCACCAAACAAGCAATATACGCATCCATATTCAAATTTATGAGTTTGGAAGAGTTTTATGAATTTAGGGCATAAAACTTTAAACGCATCCATATACGCAATTCCTTGTTTAAAGAGTTTGGACAAATTTGGAATTTTGCATTATGTGAGATACACTTCCTTCCATGCATAGATATCCAAATTTTCCACGATAGATCACTTGTATTTGAATTGCTAATCACACCCAAATTGGAATTGGGCCTTGCGACAATTTGATTTATGAATTTTTAATAATTTGGCATTTTGGCATAATGGAATATAAGTGAAGAATACACCATGGAATTTCTTAATTCTTGGGCCCAAAATAATCCTCAAGGAATGTTCTTTGATATTAGAATGTGGCATGAAGCAATGGAATTGATTATAGGTCATTATGCCCAAAGTTGTGAAAATGGAACCATGAGAAACCCTAAAAACCACTTTTCCTTCTTTTGATCATAACTGGAGTTCTACAAATGATATGGAGACCCACTAGTACTTGTTGGAAAGAGGAGAAAAAGATATTCAACTATCATGTTGGAGAAAAATTCTTTTGAAGCATTCTTGATGATGAAAATTCAAGTTGAATGCAGTGCAGGAACTTGCCCAAAAAGGAAACTTTCAAATTATAGGTCATTTCCAAATTTAGCAACTTTTGCACCAACTCCTGATTCTTGATAAATGGCATGAAACTTGACTTTTGAGGACCATATGAGGATGTGAGACCTTGAAAACCTTGGAGAGAACCTCAAAATTCCACAGTTGACTTCTCCTCTCACTGTTGACTCTTACCCAATTCACCTGATTCTCAATCTTCTGATCAATTAAGTCTCTCCTGAACCAAACTGATGGACAACCTCCCACCCCTAGATACTTAGAGACCCAAGGAATACCATGGAATCAAGTCTTGCCCAAAAAATCAGAAATAAACTGACTTTATGGCAAACCCTAGTTTTGGTACCCTCAGTCTAGGAGGAAATAACACAGTCTCCAAATCCAAATTTCTCTGAATATGATGTGTATCCTCTCTAACAAAGATAAGATATGCCATTTGGTGATGATGAAAACCCAAGGAGCTTGCCCATTGGAGCAATAAACCCAAGAATCTCAAAACCCTAATTTATGCACTGGTTATGAGAGAGTGATCCATTTGAACTCTCTTGCTTGACCCTTTGAAGAACATCTTCTCCTCTTAAACATGCCTCAGGCACCTTGACCCCATGCTAAGAACCAATGATATGCACACATGATAATGCAAAAATGAAATGAAACATAAGCCAGTTAGTACTAAAGTAAGGAGGGCAAATTTTGGGGTGCAACAGCTGCCCCTATTCAATCAACTTGGTCCAGAGGGTATGATAGTGACGGCTTTCAGACAATCAGGATGCACGAAGATTGAATACCAAAGAACCCGGAAATTTGCAATCCTCCACTAGAGAATTAGCCATAAACTCTCCCAGGTTATGTCATCTTTGCTGACAAAGAGAATAGACAAATGAGTTTCAAAGTACGCTATCCCTGCTGATAAAGGGAACTGACGAAAGACCAACTTCAAAAGATTGCTATCTCTGCTGATAAAGAGACCTAGCAGAATAAATGTCATCCCTGCTGATAAAGGGAACTGACAAAAGAAAATCTTCAAAAGCTTACTATCTCTGCTGATAAAGAGAAACTAGCAAAATAAATGCCATCCCTGCTGATAAAGGAAAACTGACAAAATAAAATCTTCAAAAGATTGCTATCTCTACTGATAAAGAGAAACTAGCAAAATAAACGCCATCCCTGCTGATAAAGGGAAACTGACAAAAGAAAATCTTCAAAAGCTTGCTATCTCTGCTGATAAAGAGAAACTAGCAAAATAAATGCCATCCCTGCTGGTAAAGGGAACCTGACAAAAGAAAATCTTCAAAAGCTTGTTATCCCTGCTGATAAAGAGAAACTAGCAAAATAAATGTCATCCCTGCTGATAAAGGGAACCTGACAAAAGAAAATCTTCAAAAGCTTGCTATCTCTGCTGATAAAGAGAAACTAGCAAAATAAATGCCATCCCTGCTGATAAAGGGAAACTGACAAAAGAAAATCTTCAAAAGATTGTTATCTCTGCTGATAAAGAGAAACTAGCAAAGTAAATGCCATCCCTGCTGATAAAGGGAAACTGACAAAAGAAAATCTTCAAAAGATTGATATCTCTGCTGATAAAGAGAAACTAGCAAAATAAATGCCATCCCTGCTGATAAAGGGAAACTGACAAAAGAAAATCTTCAAAAGATTGCTATCTCTGCTGATAAAGAGAAACTACCAAAATAAACGCCATCCCTGCTGATAAAGGGAACCTGACAAAAGAAAATCTTCAAAAGCTTGCTATCTCTGCTGATAAAGAGAAACTAGCAAAATAAATGCCATCCCTGCTGATAAAGGGAACCTGACAAAAGAAAATATTCAAAAGCTTGCTATCTCTGCTGATAAAGAGAAACTAGCAAAATAAATGCCATCCCTGCTGATAAAGGGAAACTGACAAAAGAAAATCTTCAAAAGATTGTTATCTCTGCTGATAAAGAGAAACTAGCAATACCAATGCCATCCCTGCTGATAAAGGGAACTGACGAAAGAAGATATCCAAAAGATTGTTATCTCTGCTGATAAAGAGAAACTAGCAACATAAATGGCGACTTCACTGGGGATAACGTGAAATAAAACTTCTGGTTTAAACCACAATATGTCCAGCAAGAACGGGATTTCACAAAAGAGAAAGGCCAGACAAACTTCTAACGGACCCATGATCCACAGATAAGATGACTCCGCTGGGGAAAGGAGAAGTCTAAATAAAAGACTCTGCCGGGGAGTATGAGGAACGCATCCCTCCAAAATCTCCTGAGTTATGCCATCTCTGCTGGGAAAGAGAACTGGCAAAGAAAGTACCAAACCTGGCTTATGCTTCGAATGTAAATGTTTGAATAGTGGCGTAATGCTCCATACGAAATGGACATGCTATGTGCTTGAGGATGCAATGCAAATGCTTATGATATGCAAAAAGGGTCCCTCCAGCAAAATAAATGCCGGAGAGAAAAGATCCATTCAGCTGGGGATGACAAAAATAAATTGCCCTCTGAATCTAGGAACTCTGCTGAGAAGGGTCATACTAATCGACTCTTCAGATCAACAACTTCTGCTGGGGATGAAATCCCGAGAGAACTACCGGGGGCCACACCTGTCTTTCACTGAAGGTAACATCCGAAACCTGAGATTTCTCCTCTGCTGGGGAAGTTGAGAATGAACGCCAATAACGGAACCGAAAGTTTGTTACTGAAGATTGCTAATATCCAATTGGGCTCAGAACCTGCTGGGGGATGCCAGCCCATAATACCATCCTGCTTGGGGAAAACAGTCCATAATACCATCCTGCTTGGGGATACTGCTGAACTTAGCCTACTGGTAGGGAGAATGACTTTACTCCCACCTTGCTGGGGACTAGAATATGACATTGTCGGCTAAAGCACGCTTCCTGACTGGATGGGGGAAGTGAAAACCCTGATTCTGTGGGGAGATAACGTCTTGATTCAGAGAAAATACTTTCCAGGTCTCCTGCTGGGGAAGGTCTGCTCTGCTGAGGAAAGGTGTAATCTCAATGCTGGGCAGAGCAAGCTGCTGGGGAAGTACAATCCTGTTGCCCTGCAACCTGTCTTGTCTTTATGGTCATAAACGGCTCTTCGAACTTTTCACTTGCCCCAGACCACCGGGTCTAATGGAGAAAATCATCTCGAGAGGATTTTACAGAAGGTCGGGCGTTCGCACTGCCCCAGGGTCCTCAAACTCTTGGAGAGATTTATCACATCTCGACATAGCTGCCCCAGTCTTCATAATCCATGAAGTACATTACCTCGAGGGGATCGTAATGACTTGACAATACTCTGCTTTAGCATCTTGAACCTCGAATAGGTGCTTTCGATTAACCGTCTTTAGGAGTGGACAATCTCTCACGCTCTAGAGGTGGCCTGCCCCAATATGAGCTTTGAAGTGACTTTGCCCCTGCTCTTAGAATGAATGCCCCAGAATAACTGAACTTCGGAGAGTTTCCTCGACGTGACTTCCCCAGATTGGCTATATCTTAACACGACTTATTGGGGAGAGCCCACTCTACACTGAGTCTCTTGGCAGCATGCCCCTCGATATGATTGTCCTTCAGAATTTTCAAGCATCTCAACTTGGCAGGATCAAGCTTCTTGACTGACGTTCACTGTGTAAGCTGCCATTGATGTTTAGACACATGTATGCAAACAGAACAAGTTATTTATGAGAATGATAATCCTAATGCAACACTCATGTTAACCTTGAAGTTTTTATTTAAAATGCGTCGCCGAGCCTTGTGAATGAATCACTTGCTGGGATGCGACCTTGATTTTTGAATGGCAAAACAATGCACACATGCAATACCAACAAACCTTATTAGTACAACTCGTAGGAGTCAGGAACGTTATCCTGTTGAAGTACGCCTTTAGAATAAACCCTGTTTCAATTAGGACTTTTAAGGGTTGTAACGTGGCCTGGTTCACGGTTTCAGAAAAAAGGATTTATGGCTCAAAATTTATCGGCGCCCACCCACTCTTCGTGATGTTCTCCAGTCCTATGTTCAGTTAATCTGACCCAAGCGCTCATCTCTCAAAAGGTTTATGATTTTCAAGGAACCTATGCCACTAATGGTTTGGCACCTAAGGAGGTTTTGGAATGACAGTCACCCCTTTTTATCTTTTGTGTCTGTAATCACACGAGTTTGTTCTTATAGAGGATTTTCTTTTGTAATGCTTTTCGCTTCTTCTTTCTTTTGTCTTTTTCGATCCCTAATTTTGCCTGGACTGACTCTTTTGAGTTTTTTTTATTTTTAAGTCCAGCGGGATGCCCTAACTTTTGCCTAAGTCACTTGTTCTCAAGTTTCGACTTAGCAGGCTTTCCTTTTTATTCCCCTTTTGAACAAAGCGTGTGACACTGGTTGTCTTACTTACTTGAAAGGGTTACGACTGCCTCACTCCTGGATTGTTGATGGATAACCATTATGGTTTCGCATCTCTTGACCTCTTGATGGTGGGACAGAAGGTAAAGGATCCTCAGACGCACACTCTCCTTGAAATTTGAACGCTCGGTCAAACTAACTGACGTCTACCCTGTCCCTGGGTTAAGTATGAGGGTTTTTTCGTACGAAAGAAACTCCTACTTCAAGGCTCAAAGGGGTTAATGAGGGTCTATCTCCCTTATATCTCCAGTGTTTAGGGGTTTGAAACAATGCCTGTACATCCTCAACAGGGTTCTATCCTTGAACATACGACCAGAGATTTTGCATTTTCGTCTCATCATCCTCCCTCAAGAGTTCTAAACAAGAAAATTGGTATTGCAATGCACATAAACATTTAAGAGTGAACACAAATGGATTACTTCAAGAAAAACATACTCATTGCATTAATATCATCATTAAAAAACAAACAAGTCTTACATGCATACGATGCTTTAACAAGAAATGCAAAACTACAAATGAAAATGCAGTAAAGAAACTGAAGATTGCCATTGCTGAGGAAGCTTGATTCTTGTCTGGATGTACTTGCAGACTGAGACGACCCTTGAAATCTTCAAGCAGATGAGAGGTCGACATGCACAACCAAGTCTCCTTCTGGAAATGATATATACCTTTTGTCAATCAATTGTTGCACTTTGGCTTGGAAGGCTTTGCAATCTTCGGTTGTGTGCCCCATAGTCCCTCCATGATATCCACATTGCACATGGGGATTGTACCCCGGAGGGTATGGTTCTGGAACAGGCTTCAAAGTCTTAGGCTCCACCAATGAGTTTCGAACCAGGTGTGGCAAGAGTTGACTGTACGACATGGGAACTGGATGAAGAGGAGCATTCCTTCTTTCCAAGTTGTTGCGCGGCCTATGCTGATTCTGACGCTGATACTTCTGTTGTTGATGCTGATTCAAGCGCATAATCCTTTCAGGCACTTTTCTCTTTAGACTTGGTCGAGGCGTAGGCAGCATTTGCGGATGTGGGGATTCTAAGGCCAAAGACTGCAAGAAATGCCCCTGACTTGATGTAGCTTTGAGAGAGGCAACAGGGATATCCACTTCTTTTTCAACAGCTAGAATAGGACCACCATGTATGCTTACGCTGCTCGGCGTGAACTCAATTTCCTTCGAATCTATTAGATCCTGGACAGCATGCTGAAATGCCCTACAATCTTCCATATTATGCCCCGGCGCGCCAGAGTGAAAATCACAGTGGGCTCTTGCATCATAACCATGTGGGGGAGTACCAGAGGGAGGAGCCAAAGTCCTTTTTCGTACCAATTGCAACTGAAGGAGATGCTGTAATAGTTGAGAATATGACATAGGGAGCGGATGAAAAACTCTTTCAGACTTCTTCTGTTTCTGTGTGCACTTTTTGCCCTTGGGCTTCTCTTGGGAGCCAAGACCTAGCTGCTGTTGGGAAGGTTCTGGAACTTTAGCTTGTGGAAGAGATCCGCGGGGTAATCCACGATTTAAATCAAATTCCAAAGAGATGGGAGGAGTAAGGATCTCTGTTGTGGAAGCGAGCACATGACTATTTTCTTTCTTTAGCACTGTTTTCAAGACTTCCATGATCAAACCCATCTGAGTCTTCATCTGATTGACCTCCTCCTTCAACATCTTCTGCTCCTGGGACATGACCAGCATGTCTTCCCCAAATTTCCCCATCTGAACCTTCATTTCAAACATCTCTGCACGGAGTTGTTCTATGGCCATCCTCTAGTTACCACAGACTAAGTAGAATACCGATGAACTGGCTGATCAATCCTGAGATGTGGAGGAGAACAAAGTAAGAACACCAGAGATAAACACCTATTATGCAAAATGATTATGAATATGCAAATGCCAATGAACATGTTTGAAAATTCGCAGGGCGATCCACCCCTTGATTCCAGTTTAACAACAAGATAGATCGGAACTTCTGCTCATATATTAAGAAAACCAGAGGAAAACCAAATGTCACGATCCAAGGTAACAAATCTGAACATGAAAATCATAGGGCCCAACCAACAAGCCTGGTGGTGATCCAAATACAATAAAAAGAGTAGGAAACTACGACATATCATCAAAATTCACAAGTGTCAATCCCCCCTCATCCATTATGCTTTCTGCACCAGTCTTGAATTTCCTTGAACAGCTTTCTGGTGTCGGGATGCTTTGGTCTCTGAATTAGTTCTTGAATGAGAAGGTCTCTCATGATCCCATCCAAGTATCGGCAATGTAACCCCCAAGCGTCTTCTCCAGAAACACCATTCATGCTAGGTCCCTCGTGTCTAGGACTCTTTGCTTTAGCTTGGACCTTCAGTTCCTCTATGGAAGCTATGGCTTCACTAAGTCGACCCTCGACTGCTTGTCTCTTGAATACCCCTGACAGGATCTCGGCGTCTTTTTTCTTGAGCTTCGACTTCAACTCCTCAATCTGAGCTAGATAACCGTCTTCCTTTCTCTTATTCTCAGCCATTGCAGTTTCTCGGTGATCATTGAACCTGTGAATTTTCAACAAAGCCTTGTCTAATTCCTCCTCCTTGGACTCGAGAACCTTACTGATACCATCCAAAGCTTGCTTCATCCTTTGTCTGGATGCGACCATGTCAGCTAGGTCTTTTTCTGCCTTAGCAAGAAGCTCTGTCTTCAACTTGGCGGTGTAAATAGCTTCACTCCGCTCATGCTTCCACTGATAAATCTCTCTTTTTAGCTCACTATTTTCTTCCCGCAGCCTTTCCTTTTCAGCCCATACTTTGTTATACTTCTCCAACTCAACTGTGGTAGGAGGCTCGATCACCAAAGGATACAAAGGTGGTTCCACGGGGAATGGAAAAAGCTCCTCTTCTGCTCTCTTCTTAATCCACTCCTTATAGGAAGGGAAAGCCCGGTTATTACATTTCCCGAATGAAATTTTTCCCTTCTTGGTCACCTGTTTCCAAGCATTCACAATCTTCCTCATCATCTCTTGATCCTCAATACCATTGAAGAATAAGGATTCTCTGATGTCTCTCTCATCAGGTGGACCTTTCAAAGGATAACCAAACTGTCTGATAAGAAGGGAAGGATTATAGTTAATTCCACTTTTTCTCCCTATCAAGGGTACATTAGGGAATTCTCCGCACTTGTAAATAATCTCCATTCCTAGCAAGTCATGATTGATCCAAACAATGTTGTCAGCAGTCAAGCCCATAACCCTCTTTGACCACTTCAGAGAATCTTTCGTATCAACGAAAGCGCCAGATTTGGGGACACGACTCAGAAACCAAGTAGATAAGAGTGGTGCACAATAACTCACAGTTTTTCCACGCCTATTCTCATTCTTGTAGTGGACTGAGTGATACACATCACCTAGCAAGGTAGGTATAGGATTCTTTGAAATAAAGATTCTGACGGCATGCATATCCACCAGATCAGGAATATTCGGAAATAGGACAATCCCATAGATGCACATAGCCAGAATAGCTTGGAAAGCAGTCCAGTTCTTCTCTTTGACATGTATGCAAGCTTGATCAAACAAGAACTTCAATAAGAAACCCTTAACTCCTTGTTTTTCTTCAATATTACTGTTCAGAACCGATTCACTAATATGAAGAGCCACATCCATTTCTTTTACCCTGGGGTGTTCTTCAGAAAATAAAACTATATCATGCCTGATGGGGATTCCCAAAATAAATGAGAACTCCTCCAACGTTGGGGCCAAGATGTAATCTGGGAAAGTGAAGCAACGCAAAGACAGATCGTAAAACTGAAGAAGTGTGTGAATGGCATCCTTTTCATACTTGGAGATATTGTAGACAAATTTCAGAAGTCTCCCATACCTTCCACTGAACTCTGTACGAACTCCGGAACTAGCTATATTAATCAGCTTGTGAATCAATGTCAAAGTCGGCTCTGGGAATGAATAGGCAACAGTCTTCTTTCTCTGGACATCCATGCTAAGGTCACCTCAGAAAACCGGAATCAAGAGTAAGATGCAAGCCCTGAAAAATTTCAAACATGTTAGAATGCAAGAAATGGTATGCTCATGCAAACATGGGATCAAGGCCACACTGCTGGATGTGCTGTGCTGTTAATTGAACGAGGACCATAACCCAGAAAACCAGAATTCCGAACCACTGAGATAACCAGGAACCCAAATAATCGGACATTGATGAGAAATCCAGGAAATAGGGTAGGTTGAAGGTTTCGGTTACCTGCAAACCTGCAAACACCCATCCCCTTTCACGTGTGGGTACTAGGATGTTCAGTATCCCGGGCTCTCAGGTCGAGAAATGATGATACGTTCACCATTTCTGGTTTGGCATCATCATCAATCGAGGAGGCCTCAACTGATTCTCCAAAGCGAAAGGTCCTCAGCTTTGGCACTGAGGTCGAGAAACAATAGTACATTCATCCCTCGGGGTACAGTACTATCGTCAATCGAGGAGTGCCTCCACTGATTCTCTTCAAAAGATAGGGGCCATCCTATGCGAGTTCCAAAGCGGGCCCTCGGGTGCGAATGGGTTTGCCACAGGAAGTGGTCTGCCACTGTCACCACTAAAGAGGGATGTTTCCACTAAGGTCCTCGATGATCGGTCACCAGAGTCGACAGCTCTCTAGATCAACACCCCAACATGCGCAAGACACACATGTTAGAATGCATCCCAAGATAGCCTCGTCTGGTTGTGAATTTCGTGAACACACCAACGTACCAAGCGGGCACGGAGATCCCACTACTTTCCACTCTAGTCCTAGGGTATACTCAAGCCTGGGTATTGGGCTTATCTCTCAGACCCACCCAACCTGCAAAACAAGAACAGCCAGCACAACACAGCAGTATGACAGTAATAAAAATGGAATGCAATACAGAAAAGCTGTAAAAATAAAATACAACAAATAAAACAAAACAAACACAAAACACCCAAAGAGAACAAAGACAAGCAAGCGTTAGGATTGACTCGCTTAGGGATGGACCAGCATAGGTCAACCAGAGTCCCCAGCAGAGTCGCCAGCTGTCGCTCCCAGGATTTTCATCCAGGTACAAACGCGAGAGTGGCGCGAAAAAACAGAGTCGTCAGCCGTGTAAATTTATCCCAAGAGAGGGAAAGGGAACACCGCATAAACCTGAGGAAGAGGGAAAGGAATGGTCATCGCAACCATAACCTGGGTTCGGGAGTCGGTTACGCGAGGGGAAGGAGCTAGCACCCCACGCGTCCATCGTACTCGATGGGATCCACGCTTGTTGTCTAATCTAAGGGTGAGTTATCCTATCATCTATGGCTGTACTAAGACGGGGGAGGGAAAAACTAAGACAGACTCGGTAGGATGTCGACGTCCTAGGCCTACGTACCCCCTTTGTCCAATGGGGAATTCAGAGTCAACGTAGTTCGGACTAAGTTCTTTTTGTGTTTTTTATGAGCGATGTTAAGTTCGCGTCCGACAGTTACGGTCGATGCCTGTTTGCGACTCAGACGGAAGGTAACGTGCCCTTTTTGAAAATAGCCTTTAGTTTGACAATCCCGAAGGACAAAAAAGTTTGAAGTTGGTTTGTGTTTTTTAGGACAGAAGTGGCTTAAGTTAGTTCATAAGTTGCATTGCACCAAAGTCTAGGGCACAGGGGCGAATACTTAACGCATCGTCCCAAGACAGGACGCTCGCTAAGCACTCTAGAAAGATGAGAGGAAGCCCCTAATTTCTCATTCCCCACGCTTAAGGCTCGTGCGCAATACACTTTATACTCATTACATGTTTTTAAGAAGTTTGAGATGAGAAGAGAAGACACAAGGGTAACGCTAAAGGGAACTATGAGTCCTAAAGTTATCATGCATGGGTGACCTATGGTTAGTGAGGTTTGACGACAACCTAAACCTAAAGGAAAGAAAAGATGAAAGAAGGAAAAGGGTAAGGGTGAACATGGATACTTATCCATACCCTCAAATGACTTACCATAGTCCCTGCATAAACGGTTAGTACGAAACAGACATAAGTAAAAGAAATGAAGTAGATGAAAACCAAACAAAGACATACTATGGCAAACAAGTGACCAATAACAGTCCAAACATGAATTAAGAAATCAAATAAACAACCCCAAGACAATGGCACAAGTGCCTTTCCAAACAGATAATCAGACAAGATCAAGGATGCGCATACGAGAAAATCTCACACAAAGAGCCATTAAACAATTAATAAAACAACTTCTAAAATTGCCAAATTAAATATCAAAGTTGCTCAGCCAGAGACAAACAAAGTACCAAAAACTCCTGCAAAAATCCAAGATGTTAGTCACTTAAACAGTTGGGCAAAGCTCAGGTGAGAAGTAGGGTTCAATGCGCAAAAAAGAGGACCAGAATGTAATATGAAATAATAATTAAAAATGATATAAAAATATTTTAATGTATTTTAGAATATTATCTAACAAATGAAAAAAGAACGGATTGAAAATATTTTATGGATGCAGAGAAATAAAATAAACAAAATTAGATATGCATGATGTGGATAATTCAAAAAGAAAATGAATAAATATTTAATTTAGATGATAAAAAATAAAATAAAATAAAAAAATACAATTTGCAAAAATTTTCTAAAATGATAAATATGATGCATGAATTTTATGGGATTTTTTAAATGCAATTATGTATTTTTAATAATTAAAAGATGAAAATGTAAGAAATTAAATAAAATAAAAATGGAGAAATAACGTGGGGGTGTAATGAGTAAATACAATGCGTTGAAAATGATAATGGGCTGAAGAGTGGGGGTGCCATTAGCCAGCCCAACCACTAAGGGCCGTCAGCAAAATAAAAAACAAAAAAAGAACACGCATGGACTTGGTCAACAATCAGACTCCATATGGGCCCTAGGATCAATCATACGCTCTGCAGTTAGTCAACAAAATCCAAAGGTATGTAAGATCAATGGTCAGGATGAAAAGGCACACCAAACTTACCAAACACGCACACACACACGTAACCTGTCAGTACACTATACTCCCCCATGTGCCTGGCACATGCTATTTTTAATGTGCTGGCAGCCTACAATTCGTTTGATGCATCCAACGACCATGGCTTAGTCAACTAACGGAAAAGTAAACAAAAGGAAATAAAACAATTGGTGGAACATGGTAAGTTCAGTGGGGTAATAAGCACCTGATTGTCAGAATAAAAAAAAACAAAAATAAAAAACGTGGTGACATAATGGTCGTTAGATCAAAAGAATGGATGGTGGAGATTTCATCTCCTACCTCCAGCCACCCCACCTCGCCGGAACCCTCACCAGCCGCCGGAGCTAGGGTTCCGGCCACCTCCTCCGTCACCTGCAACTAAAAACCTGCCCAGAAAATGTAAAACCATATACCATCCTGTCCAGAATTCAACGAGGATTCCAAATATATCATCCAAAATCACAAATCGTTAGTGTATAATAAAAAACGAAAGGAGAAAGGTTAGGGCATAAAACTTTAAACGCACCAAACAAGCAATATACGCATCCATATTCAAAACAAATCATATCAGCATGATCTATAGACATCACACAACATTATGCACGATTAAAATTCAAGTTTCATGATCACGAAAAAACCCACCAACCTGAGATGGTACAATCTGAGTCCTTGCCTTTGGCTGTGAATGATGGTTGATTTTTACTCTATGGATCACCAGGAAGAGGTTTGTGGAAGAAGTTCGTGAAGAAACCTTGTGGATTGTGAGATTTGCTGAAGAAAAGATTTAGGATTGCTCACTTCAATTCTCCTCCAAATGTACGTGAATGAATCCTAACCAGTGCATGAATTGGCTTAAATAGACTAGGGTTTTCCAGTGATAATGAATTGGGCTTGGGCAATTCCTTGTTTAAAGAGTTTGGACAAATTTGGAATTTTGCATTATGTGAGATGCACTTCCTTCCATGCATAGATATCCAAATGTTTCACGATAGATCACTTGTATTTGAATTGCTAATCACACCCAAATTGGAATTGGGCCTTGAGACAATTTGATTTAGGAATTTTTAATAATTTGGCATTTTGGCATAATGGAAAATAAGTGAAGAATACACCATGGAATTTCTTAATTCTTGGGCCCAAAATAATCCTCAAGGAATGTTCTTTGATATTAGAATGTGGCATGAAGCAATGGAATTGATTATAGATCATTATGCCCAAAGTTGTGAAAATGGAACCATGAGAAACCCTAAAAACCACTTTTCCTTCTTTTGATCATAACTGGAGTTTCAAAAATGATATGGAGACCCACTAGTACTTGTTGGAAAGAGGAGAAAAAGATATTCAACTTTAATGTTGGAGAAAAATTCATTTGAACCTTTATTGATGATGAAAAGTCAAGTTGAATGCAGTGAAGGAACTTGCCCAAAAAGGAAACTTTCAAATTATAGGTCATTTCCAAATTTAGCAACTTTTGCACCAACTCCTGATTCTTGATAAATGGCATGAAACTTGACTTTTGAGGACCATATGAGGATGTGAGACCTTGAAAACCTTGTATAGAACCTCAAAATTCCACAGTTGACTTCTCCTCTCACTGTTGACTCTTACCCAATTCACCCGATTCTCAATCTTCTGATCAATTAAGTCTCTCCTGAACCAAACTAATGGACAACCTCCCACATATAGATACTTAGAGACCCAAGGAATACCATGGAATCAAGTCTTGCCCAAAAAATCAGAAATAAACTGACTTTATGGCAAACCCTAGTTTTGGTACCCTCAGTCTAGGAGGAAATAGCACAGTCTCCAAATCCAAATTTCTCTGAATATGATGTGTATCCTCTCCAACAAAGATAAGATATGCCATTTGGTGATGATGAAAACCTAAGGAGCTTGCCCATTGGAGCAATAAACCCAAGAATCTCAAAACCCTAATTTATGCACTGGTTATGAGAGAGTGATCCATTTGAACTCTCTTGCTTGACCCTTTGAAGAACATCTTCTCCTCTTAAACATGCCTCAAGCACCTTGACCCCATGCTAAGAACTAATGATATGCACACATGATAATGCAAAAATGAAATGAAACATAAGTCAGTTAGTACTAAAGTAAGGAGGGCAAATTTTGGGGTGCAACACTATGTACTCTAAAAGTGCAGAAAATTCAACATGCATCATATTCAAACCTTACAACAAAATTTAAACCCTAACTTCCTCATTGTTTCTAATGCTCACTACAACCCTAACAATTTCAGAAAGCACAAGAAAAGAGATTCAAACCTGGAGTGGAGTAAGGCAATGGATGGAGAAAACACTAGAGATATGGTCAGCAAAAAGCACGTGAGAGAGAAAGAGGACTTGAGAGTTTTTTTTTCTTTTTTCCTTTGAATGAGTGAGGAAAGTGTGACTAGGGTTTTTTCCCTTGGTCTTCAGCCACTCAAATGGGTCTTGGGCCTATGTGCAGGCCTGCCCCCTTAATTAAACCCCACTTTTTATGAGGTGGCAGCAAAAACATAAGGTCTGGCTCGCTGGGTTGGCAGTGCGAATGGCTGGCGAACCCTCGTCCCAGACTCGCAGTGTGAAGCAGCCAGCGAATGAGACAGTTTTGCACATTTTTGTGTTTCTGTCTTGCTGCCACAATGCCTCTCATTCAAATATGTAAAATCACTTAAAACAGCAAATAAAAGCAAAAATACCTACAATGTTGGGGTGCCTCCCAACAAGCGCTTGTTTAACGTTGGCTAAGCTCGACGGTCCGAAGACTAGACGCCTCGCAAACAAAAGCCAAAACACCGGCTACCGAACCAAACACACTATGCGAACACAAACTCATCCGTTATCGTGCCCAGTTTTTGGTCTCCTTTTCTTTAAAAACGGCCAATCCCAACATGAATTCATCAAGGCTACCTTTGCATCTTCATTCTTTTTATTTTCAAATGCTACACGTTCCAACTTCTCTTTTTCCAAGTCTTTTCCTTTTTGCACAACTTCATCCACTTGATTCACAAACATCACTCCTTTGAACAATGTAAAACAAGCTTCTTCCTCCATACCACTTTCCTTGATCCGCACTTTCATTAAGCCTTCATCAACATCCACCAACATTTTGGAGGTTTTCATAAATGGTCGGCCCAATATAATCGGTGTATCTTCATCCTCATCCATTTCAACAATCACAAAATCAACAGGAAAGAAGAATTTATCCACTTTTACTAGCGCATCCTCCACAACACCATACGGACGAGTTCTAGACTTATCCGCAAGTTGTAATGTCATGGTTGTTGATTTTATGGTCATATTATCAAGTCTTTTCACCACCAACAAGGGAATTAGATTGATGCTCGCACCCATGTCAACCAAAGCTTTGCATTGAAAATTAGTTCCTATTGTAATAGGTAATGCTACTCTTCCCGGATCTTGTTCTTTCCGCAGAAGCACACATTGGATGACGGCACTACACTCGGCATTAAGATCAATGTTGTTTTTGTCAGTGCACCTCTTCTTCTTCATAAGTATGTCTTTCATGAACTTGACATACCTAGGCATTTGTTCTAGAGCTTCATAGAAAGGTACGGTTACTTGCAACCGACTAAATAACTTCAAAAACCTTGCGTAATGTCTATCATTCTCTTTTTTCTTTGGAGTAGGGGGATACAGTAATCGTCTTTGTAAAACTTCCTTCTCAAACTCCTTTCTTTATTTTTCTTTTTTCTTTCTCACTTCTTCATCATTCTTTTCAACTACCCCATCTTCATCATTTTTTTCGACTTCCTCCAACACAATATCGTTTTCCTTTTCAACTACCACTTCATGTTCAACATCTCTTCCAATTGTTCTACCACTTCTTGTGAAAATGGCTTTACACTCCCCTTTGGGATTTGGTTGAGTGGTAGCGGAGACGGATGGCCCCGGTTGGTTTTCGGCTAATTGCTTGGCAAGTTGCCCTACTTGCGATTCAAGATTTTTAATCGAAGCTTCCGTACTCTTTTGAGTTGCCATTGATAATTGCATGAATTTGGTGAAAGTCTCCTCCATTCTTGAACTTCCACTTTGATCTTGGGGTGGTTGGTAAGGATTTTGTATCCATCCTTGTTGATTTTGGTAGTTGCTTCGAGGTTGATAGCCTTGTTGATTTTGGTACGGAGGTCGCCCTTGATAACCTTGAGTCGGATCTCCAGCATAATGTACCTCCTCCACAACCGGAGGACAATATCCGGTAGGATGATCTCCCCTACAAAGTTCACAAACCAAGCTTTGTACATTTTTACTCGAGGAGTCATGAATTTCTTTAAATTGTTGAGGAAGTTTAGACATTTGTTTCGTCAACAACTCAACCTGTTGGGATAATAACTTGTTCTGCACAAGTATAGCATCGTTTGTTCCCAATTCTAAAACTCCAGGAGTCCGTTGAGAAGGGCTACGGTTATGACTTCCTTGATGATCATTCAACGCCATCTTGTCAATAATGGCAGTGGCCTCTTCAGCAGTTTTGCTCGTCAAGGATCCACCAGCGGTGGCATCCAACAAGGTTTTATGCACAAGTTGAAGCCCATTTCGAAAAATATGAATTTGCGACAATTCATCAAATGGGTAAAAGGATCTTCATGATCCATACCCATAAATGGACTTTGATATAGCAGTTGGAGAATACCAGTCTTCATTTCTGAATGATGATTGTTCTGCGCATTGCGAGCGAATTGTGCATTGTGTCTCGGACTGTTGGTACAAGGTCTAGAAGCAGGTGGTGGATCTGCCTCCATAACTGGAAGTATCTGTGGAAATGGTGGTGGTGTAGAAGTACTTTCCTCTTGTTCCCGCTTTTGTCTTGCTAGCTGCCTCCTTCGTCTAGTTCGGCTGTTGATCCTACGGGCGGTTCTCTCAATCTCAGGATCGAAAAGAAGTTGGTCCGCCGGTAGTTTCCCTTGCATAAAACAAAGTCTGCACACTAAACAAAACAAATTAACAAGTTCAAGAAAAAGTTTAACAAGCTTAAAACAGCACAACTATTGCAATGCTTGCAATATCAATGAACAATCCCCGGCAACGGCACCATTTTGTTGAAATAAGTAATAGGGGGTGTTTTTATCGTCTCCACAGGGATTGCCGATATTAGATGCTTGTCGTTCAATAGTTACACTGTTTTAAGTTCAAGAGTTTCAAATGGTTCTCAATTTCGTTTAACATCAATTAATAGCAAAGAGTAATTTTTTTACAAAGAGGTTGAAAGGTTTTTATAAAAGCATGTCAAGGGTAGGTTTCGCTAATCCTTTTCACATATATCCGATTAATCAAGCATATAAACTCAGTTTCCGACCAATACAACCGCGTATCCTCCCGACTAAGTTTATGTCTAAAGCAAAGTCGTGAGTATCGTTGTTTATACCGTCAGATGATGTCTCACGCTAACAATCCAAACAACAATCGTTAAGATCAACACAAAGCGAATAGCAAATACCAAATCTATGTCTACAGTTTGGTTTTTAAGAGATGAATTTATTAGGTCATGATTTGTAGAATCTATGTCTAAAGCAATACAAATCACACATAAAGCATTAAGAGAAAATAACTTCATCTATATTGATCAAATAATTTGTTCATACACAAAAGATCAAAAGCAATACATATAATCAGGATCAACTACATCTAACCTCAACATTGAGTGTTTAGCTACAATTCTCATGGTAGCTTGGATGACCAGTTTCAAGAGGAGATGAATGAACATCCACGTCGAATAATCAAGAATGGATGTGACTTCAGCTTCTCAAAGTGAAATTCCACTCTTAGATGATCAAAATGCATAAACTATGGTTTTTGGGTGAAAATGAGCAAAAAGATCCTTTACAAGCAAAGTGAAAATCTATTTATACACACCAGAATTCTGCAGCATTCGTACTGCGAGTGAATCATTCGCACTGCGAATGAGAGAAAATGGCACCTTAAGTGCCTCTGAGACTTAAACCGCCTCAGGCTGATATCGTGGGTTCGCACTGCGAACCATCCATTCGCACAGCGAATCATTCGCTAGCTCATTCGCACAACGAACCAACCAACGAGCCAGAACTTTCAAAATCCATTACTCTCTGCCACCATTCGCTAGAACCTTCTCACTACGAGACAACCAGCGAGCCTTCGCTAGAAGTTCGCAGTGCGAACTTTAGGTTATTTTCCAAGTGGAACTCTCTGCCACCATTCGCTGGAACCTTCGCTGACGTTCGCAGTGCGAACCTTCACTGGCACCTTTGCCAGATCCTTCGCACTGCGAACACCCTATTGCAGCTTCAAATTCCATGGAAACTTGCATCCACTCATTGTGTCTCACAAACTTGATCACGTCATGCCTATTCCTGCACACTAGTACACAAATTACAAGCACCACAAGTGTATTCCATTGTATGCACAATAACACAATTCACCACTTAAATCAACAAATTACACATGGAAAGTAATGACAAATGCCAAGTATTGCATACTAATATATAACATGTTTGACATCTAACAGCCTCTCAAGACTTCCTTCGACCCCTTCATGACTTTCAGGATACCTTGCTCTCCTTTGAAAACATATCCCTTTCTATCGAATTCACCAAGAGAAATTAAATTCCTCTTAAGATCACCCCAGTCAATAGCTTTATTGACTCATCATAGAGCTTGAATCTAACAGATCCAATACCTGCAATCTTGCAAGCTTTATTGTTCCCCAGCAGTACTGATCCACCATCTTGATCACATAATTCTTCAAACACATTCTTGTGTGGAGTCATATGCCAAGTACATCCAGAATCCATAATCCACTCTTCGCAAGAGTTGCTGCTCGACACCACAAGGACATCAGATAATTCATAACCATCTTGCACTATAGCTGCATTCCCATTGTCCTTACCTCCATGATTATTCAGGCGCTCAGGGCACACCTTTCTTGTGTGACCCTCCTTCTTACAATGATAACATTTGATACTAGACATATCACCACCATAAGACTTCTGCTGAGCCTTTCCTTTCTTCTTGTCAAATCTACCATCTTTCTTTGATGACCTTCCTTTCACGGACAACCCTTCGCCAACTGATGAAGGTTTCTGCTCCTTTCTTTCGTTCAAATCCTTCGAATACAAGGTTGCTTGAACTTCTCCAAAGGTCAGGGACTTTCTTCCATACAAGAGTGTTTCTTTGAAGTGAGCATGCGTTCTTGGCAAAGCACACAACAACAACAATGCTTGATCTTCGTCATCGATCTTCACATCAATGTTTTCAAGATCAAGAATCAACTTGTTGAACATATCCAACTGCTCAGTCAAAGCTTTGTCTTCACTCATCTTGAATGAATACAGAGTTTGCTTCAGGTACAAACGATTCACCAGAGATTTGGTCAAATACAAACTTTCAAGTTTTACCCATAATCCTGACACCGTAGTCTACTTTGATACCTGCCGGATAACCTTATCACCAAGGCTCAACAATATTGCGCTGCGTGCTTTCTCGATCATTGCTGTTTTTTCTCTTTCCGTCAACGCAGCATCCATGGCTGTCTGTCCCTTCAACGCTTCCAAACAACCCTGCTGCACCAGTAGGGCTTGCATCTTCAAACGCCACAGACCGAAATCGTTCACTCCGGTGAACTTTTCAATCTCATACTTTGTTGAAGACATCTTCTCCACACTCACCGCACCAATTTGTTGTGAAAAACGATATCTTTAAGCAAAGTATAAAATGGTTTCTTGATGATCAAGAACCAAACAAGGGTTAACGGAAAACCAAGAAAGAAAACACAAGAAGAAGAAGAAGAAGAAGAAGAAGAAGAAGAAGAAGAAGAAGGAACAACAAGGATTTGGCAAATATAAATTTTGTTTACTATTCACTTTCTCATTAAAGTTTACAAATGATTACAAGTGAATATCACAATTTGCCACACTCAACAAACTGAGTGTACTAGCCTATTTATAGACTAACTAGGTAACTTGCAGCCCAAGAAACCTAAACAATTGGATCCTTAACACAAGGCCTAATTCGACAGAATAACATTTCGACAATACATACATACTAGAACAGACTTTGACTACAGTATGTAACAATAAGACATCAACATGTGAACAAGTTTCGACTGCATGCTTGCCTCCTGTCGAAATACATGAAAGCTTCTCATTCGACACAGCATGAGTTCGACCCAAATCTCACATTAATGATATAAAAAAAACATTGGATAAAATGAATATATATATATATATATATATATATATATCACTTAGATTTGGTCCATCTGAATATTTTTCTGATAGAAGATATCAATAATATTTTAGAATCACGGTAAAAGTTCTTGAAAATGAAAGAACAATAGCTTCTGGATGTTGTACCCTTTTCTTCATCAGAAATTAATTATACCCAATATTTTTGGTAAACTAATTGTTTCTGGACGTTAAATTGAAATAATGGATAGATTTGAGAAATTGTGGGTTTTGAATTTTTTTTGTTTTTGGGAAGAAGTTGACGAATTAAATTAAAACCCAGAAAAAAATGTAATATCCGTTTTTCCGTCGTTAAGTCTGTTACAAAAAATTAAAGGGTACACGTCAAAAAAATTGACGTTGTTAATGAAATTTGGACGAAAAATACTAACGTGACACGTTTTAAAAAATTGCGGACCTAAATTGTTCTTTTTTAAAAGTTATACCTCAAAAATAATTTTTATAAAAAATTATTTAAAATTGTTTCAAAATTAAGTGATTTTTTTAAAACTTTGAAATCTAAAAAAATTTCAACAAAATGATGAAATATCTAAGATAATATTTTAAGAATAACTATTCAAATTAAATTTACATTTAAGTCTTTTATGAAAAGTTTATTTATACATTTTATTTACATAAAAATATATTACACTGTAAAAAATCATTTTTTTTTAAACCAAAACAAATTGGTCCTTAGTGGTGCCACTATATTCAATTTTGTCAAAAGTAGTTAAAATCGTGTTTAAAACTTAAATATTATATATTGCATGCTTTTAAATTAACATTTCGTGTTAAATCGCAGACAAAAATGCTTTTATGTAAAATTGTATCTTGTGATGATGTTAAGCGATTTAGATCGTTTGAAAATTTGATGAAATCGTGTAAAATCGTTAAATTGTACTCTGGCTCAATTTTACATTTTTTTGTCAAATTTTAAAACGCCCATATTATATTCTAAAGATGAATTTGAGCAAGTTGAAGACACTAGTGAAGATGATATTGCAGAAGGATTGAACTTTCGATTAAGTTGAAGATGAAAATGAAAATAGTAGTTTTTTTAACCTGAAAAACTTATGAAACTCTTATTTTTGGATATTACATTTTAAGATTTGGTGGATAATTTATGTAATTTGATACAAATTTATGAATATTATATTTTATTATGATAATTTAATATATTTTTTAAAATTAAATTAAAATTTTTAATCATTAATACATTTAATATATATATATATATATATATATATATATATATATATATATATATATATATATATATATATATATATATATATATATATATTAAGGTGTTATTTTTAAATGGCCCCTAATAAAATAACTGAACAATTATTTTTAAATTTTTGTTATATAATAATTTTTAAGGTTAATACACATTTTAGCTCCTGTCATTTGGAGCGAATTCGAAAAAGGACCCTGTAAAAAAAATTTGATTTTGTCTCTGCCATTTGAAGATTCTTTCATTTTGACTCTTCAGTGCACACAGTCACCAGAATCAGTGTCATGGCGCTGCTTTGTTGACTTTTTTTTATTTTTTTTATTATTTTAATATGACGTGTCAGGTTATTAAAATATAATAAACTAAAACTAATTAAACTAAAATTAATTATTAATATTAAAAACTGCTATTTTAATTAAAAATATTTTTATTTTCAGTTTATTATTAATTACTAATATTAAAACTACTATTTTAATTAAAAATATTTTTATTTTTAGTCTATTATTAATTATTAATATTAAAAACTGCTATTTTAATTAAAAATATTTTTATTTTCAGTTTATTATTAATTACTAATATTTTTATTACATTTTTATTTTCAGTTTATTATTAAATATGTAAATATATAATTATATTTTTATTATTATATAACAGTAATTTAAATTATATATTATAATATAAAAATGTAATAAATATGTAATATAAAAAGGTTACATGTAATATATTTATTTTAACATTTCATATATTTAAATTAATGTAACATGCAATTTAAATATATAAACATGTAATATAAATATAAATTATTAAAATATAATTTATATTAACATTTAATATTTAAAAATTAAACTAATTTAATATTTATACTAATTTATTTATTAAAAATAAATATTTATATTAACGTTTAATGTTTATATTTACATAAATATTTATTTATATTTACTAAACATTAATGTTATATTAACATTTAATATTTAAAAAATAAACTAAATTATTAAAGGACCAAAATGTTGTAACATATACATTTAAAAAAAACAAATAAACAGCTAAGACATTCTAACCTAGTGGAAAGGGGCTTCTGCTGACTGTGTGCATTGAGGGGCCAAAATGAAAGAATCTTCAAATGACAGAGACGGAATCTAAATTTTTTTTACAGGGTCCTTTTTCGAATTCGCCCCAAATAGCAGAGGCTAAAATGTGTATTAACCCTTTAATTTATTATCTATTTAATTATAAAAATTAATCAAAAAATAATATTATTTTTGCTAAAATTTATTATTATTATAATTATAGAATAAAATTAAACAATATATATATATTTCTATATAAAAATAATAATATATCTATTCTATTTTAAGTATAAACATCAGTGTCCAAGTTGAACGGAGGTCTCCTCAATTTTCACAGTGCGTGAGTTCTGTTCAATGTGCATCAAAGTTTTGTTTTTTTTTTTGAATAAAAAAGGAGATATATTAACTCAAAAAACAAATCAAATACAAGGTGATCAAATGATCCAACCATCCAAAAAGACTAGAAAATAGACTAAATCATCAAAAGAGCTATATGTTTCCTTAGCTTTTTTGACCCCCAAACTCTATACAAAATGCTCTCTATAATATCTTCACAAGTATTCGTATGTGTGTCCCCGTGAGTATACCTTCCAAAAAGCTTCCCATTCTTATATTGTCACACTCCATAAATTGTTTTCGTGATGGCAAGTTTCAACAAGTTGGCTTTCCAACCATTCTTCGCTACTCGCTCCAAAATCCAAAACGGCTCAGCATTCCAACGTTGGGGATCATGTTGAATCTCTATCCATTGCAAAATGCACTGTCAAATGCTATTTTTCCATGACAACCAAACCAAGTTGTGTGGATGGCTCTAGGTCTGGCATTATTTCCTTTGAACAATAACCTCCAATGAACTCTACTATTATCATCCATCTAGGCCACGTAAAGAGTTTTCATACTGAACTTCCTCTTGCTGATCATATTGTCCCAGACAGGTTAGATTCCACTTATCTGATCCCTAAGGCTCATAATGTTCTTCATTATCCAAGAACTGCTCTTACTAATTGCAGCCCCCATGATAGGTTTGCCCTTCAAGTGGTGCATCTGCACCCCCTTAACCCATAGGTTATCAGTTTTCTTACACAAATTCCAAAGACATTTCAACATTTTTACTTTGTTCCACACTCCCATATTGAAAATGTTCAGTCATTCTTGTCTTTTAGGACTGCGGACAGTGTTTCATGCAACTAGACTTTTTCTGTTTGCTTCTTGACTGCCGGTCCAAATAAAACTCTTACACATTCCTTCAATCTTTTTTATGACACTCTTTGGAATAAAAAATGAAAAACAATATTAAAAATGTCATGTATCGAACACACACCCTTGAAGTAAAACAAAAGTAAGCTGCCACCGGGACAATGTTACAACTCCATATTTTTTCATGAAATAACATAAATAAAAATATTTTATCATATTACTTATAAAGTCCATCATACAAATTTTTGAGGCCCCATTTTTTTTTTAGATCCTAGGCTATGGGTCTGGTTGCCCTGACCCAAGGTCGGCCCTATGTGTGTGTGTGTATATATATGGAGTATATAATACTAACTTGTATCCTTTGGCTACACGTTAAAAAACCCATAAATAAAAAACTTATAAAAAATAAAAATAAAATTATTAATTAAAAAGTTGTATTAAATTAACCACACTTTCCAAGAATTTTTTTATTATATTTATATCTTAACTTCTGTTTTTGGGCACAAGATATTAGAATGTTATTTTTATTTGAGAATATGATAATAAATCTGAACCATTAGATTTTAAAATAAATGGTAGAGAGTATGTGTCAGTTTTTTTCTCTCTCCTCCATCATTTATTTTAAAAATGGAGGAGAGAGAAAAATAAAAACCACACATAATCTCCACCATTTATTTTAAAATCTAATGATTCATATTTATTCATATTTAATCTAAAACAGAAACTCTAATAGGCTTTTAATCTAAAACATAAATAAAATAGAAAATTATGAAAAATATTAAAATATTGCATTTCTTGTGGAATTTGGACACCAACATAACTTGATCAAATCTTCTCGTAAAGACTAATATTTATCCTGTAAAATAATAAAGTGCTAATCAAATCTGAGGCGTGTAAGAACACTGTCCTTAAGGATTTATGCACCTCATACGCACAAATTCCCCGAATTCAACAGGTTCTTCCTAGAGTCTCATTATGAATCTGAGGTATCAAAACAACAAAAATAATCTCCAAAATAAGTGCAAGATCTAATCCGGAGAAAAATAAAACAAAAATAAAGAGAAGAACAAAAGGTGATTTTTCGTTCTCTTATACACGTATTTTTCTTGTCAGTCTCTTGTAAAAAATGGTAGGGAACTTTATATAAGAAAAAGAATATGGAGTAATGGATTTGACTAATTCAAGTCAAACTTATTAAATTTCTTTGATCAATTTAAAATCATCATAAAACAAAATAAATAATAATAATAATAATAGTTTATAATAATAATAATATTAATAATAAATATTAAAAAATATTTCTCATATTTGTCAACAGTATAATCAAAATTTACAACAGTATTCAAGCTTGAAACAAACTCGGTTGGCTTAAAAGGTCCATATATCATTGCAAAGCATGGAGTTATACTCGTGAACCAATTCTTTATCAAAAAATGTATAATAATAGTCATTTTGACATCAGAAGCCAAATTTACACAAAGCTTGTCGAACCTTTCTGATACGTGACTTATTCTTTGATACGCGTAGACAACCTTCCTACATCAAAGCCACCCTAATAATTCTTGAAATTGTCCTTTGAAATTTTCAAAAATACATTCCTTTACACGCCTAATGCATATGAAAACACATTGTAAGTGAGACATCCCTTTTTTTTTCCAAAAATTAGTCTGGAAATGCATTTCCATATCAATGAAAGGGTTAGTACGGAGATGCATCATGAAATCTCATTGAATATGTATTCATTCACTAAGCTTATTAATTTCACAACTCATTGTTAAATCCAAAATTGAATTTTTGGATTTGTCAAGTGAGAAATTGAATAAAACACCACCTTGCATGTTCTTATTCCTCATGATCAAACTACATTTTTTCTTAAAACCCTTAAAAAACATCCTTCCATTCTCAATCAACTTTTGCACTCAAAACATGATTCTTGTGTTTTATCACATCAAAATGAGCAAAAGAAGGTAGAATTCAAGGTAATGTACATGTATTTCCTTCTGCATTGCTAATTTTAATCTGGTTTTGCAGTCAAAAAAAGAACGTTGAGTCCAGAGATGCACTTCCAAATTAGGTTACATGTGTTCCAGATATGCACTTTCGGATAGTTCTAAAGTTGAATTTGAATATTAAATCTATTTTTTTATGATTGGTCGTAGATCTGGTGCACCCTAATATTTTCCCCAAATCTATTGTGTATAAGGATGTTAACCCGGGTGAAGTGAAGGTTAATGTTAAATCGGGTGATGTCGAAGATGATGTTAAATCAGTTGAGATCAAGGTAGATGTTAAACTGATTGATGTTGAGGTAGATGTTCGTGAAGAAATTACAAGTAAACAAGAGTTTTTATTCGAGAACATATGCTCAAATGGATCCACACGGAGGCTGCCAAACTGGGGTTTGGCATTGTAATATGGAGGTCTGATAATGGTTATGATAGAAGACATATATTTGTAACAATGAGATGTAAAATAAGTGATAAGTGCGTGCCAACAACTTATTCAGAAGTTGAAACAGGATGAAACTAGAACGAGAAAGTGTGAGTGTCCTTTTAAGGTGCATGGATACGTTAAGGTAAATAGTACATGGAAATTTAATGCGGTTTCTGATATACATAATCATGGCTTCTGTCACAAGTTAGTCGGTCATTCCATTGTATGTTATCTTTTATAGGTAAAGGAAATGATAATCATACTCTTCTCCGCCAACAACTTCTCAAAGAGTTGAAGGCACATAGGGAATCGTACACGTCGCTATATGGGCAAAAAAGAACATTTTGATGCAATTCACAATGATATTATTTCTTGTGTTAGCGGTCTGACACTATTTCTTGTGTTAGTTGTCCGACACTGGTGGAAAAATGGATGTGCTTCCTTGAAATGGCATATATCTAGTGCATATAATAGGGTGTGTATTGATCTGACAAGATATGGTTTCTTGGGGGAAAATTCCATTTCGGAGAGGCCCACCTCAAAATCCATCAAGACACATCATATGTATTAGGTGGCTTTCAAAATCACTACATTTTGTTCAAGTTTATTTGAAATCGGGGTGTCATATACCAAAACATCACTGGAGTGGACGTCACATTCCACAAAAGAGACTGAAACTTGGCAGGATCACTTTCTAGAAAGGATGGAAGAGTTCATCAAGTTGTAAGAGATTAAAATAGAATCAAATAAAAAAAATTCAAAGGCGGCACCACCCATAAAATAGATTTAGATGGTGACATGTGTTTTGATTCTTTTTAGTTTTTATCTAACTATATATTTAGATAGTGACTCATTTTTTATATGTATTGTCATCAACGATGTAATCTGGATATAATTTGATACATATGTAACGTATATTCAACAATAATTGTATAACAATAGGGGTCAGTTTTAGAAAAAAAAAAGTTTCAAACTATTATAACAGGTTCTGTATGAACAGTAGATCTGTCGGGCGATTCCGGAGATGCACTTCCGGACACACCCTATTTTAATTGAAAAAACTACTAAACATAGGGTAATCCAAAAATGCATCTTCGTAGAAACCTTAATTTTGTAAAAAAAAAAAATAGGATGTGTTCGAAAATGGACATCTAGAATATCCTTTGAGAAAGGATATGATTTCTAAGGTCCATAATGATCTAAAACTTATATATATATATATAGGGGTCTCTCGTCTTATGTGGTTTACAAAAACACACCACACCAGAATAAATATATGTTGTCATCTTGCATTTGTGTATTTCAATAGAGCAAAGTCCCACTTCAATAGGGTCACCGAAAACACACCTCTCGTCGATTTGAAATCCAAACTGGATAATCTCCTAGGATATTCAGACAATCAAAGAGTTGTCAAATTCGAGTATCGTTCACACTCGATTGACGTCGAATGAGAGATACAATTCAGTAAGTTTGAGTTGAAGGTGGATGAAGATTTAAGGTTTAAGTGGAGTAGATTTTACCGTTACGAAATAAATTGTCTGGTTAAAGTGGATGTGGTGATTGCAAGATCAACCAAAGATATTCTAAAAATGTCGAAACGTCATGGACTATTTGTTCGTAATGAAATGTAATGTTAAATTCATGTTAACAGTTGTCTATGTAATGTTAAGTATTTTGCTGCTAATTTATGTTGTTCTTCCAAAATTGTGAAATTGTTTTTGGTTTAATAAAACATAGTCTATTCCGGAGAAGCATCTCCGTAGATTTATGGAATCACCCAAACATTGTTACGAAGAAATATCTTCGAACTAATTTTAAACAAAATGAGGGTGGTTTACTTACGAAGTACTGAGGTGTGTGTATTATAGATGTGTCCGAAGATGTATTTTAGAAATTCATAGATATTTTTCCCTATGGGGTGTACAAAGTAGCCCCTAAATTAATTCTCGAATTTTTCCTTGCAATGGAAAGTTTCCACTTTTCAGCACTACAACAATTACAGAAATACTTGGAATCAAGTACAAGTCATCTTTTCATATAACAGATGCTCCAAATAGCTGAGTCATGTCCAAATCCTCACTATACATTTCATTAGGAAGTCTCCAATCAATGTGATACAACAACATAGCAAGAGCCAATTCAACATTTGTCATACCATGATTCATACCCGAGCAAATTCTCCTTTAAGCAACAAATGGAATGTAATCAAAACATTGATTATGACTTAGATTTTTATTGGTATATAATTACCATTAATCACACAACTTTGTGCACACTCCCTTGGAATTATAAGTGGACCTTGAGGGTAGATTCTTAAGACCTCTTTGATAATTGATTTAAAGTATTTTAACCCATCAAAGCATGTTTCTCAAGTTTTCTTTTTTTTTTAATATCTCTTTCACTTCATCTTGTGATTTCTTCAATACTCTTGGATCATTTATCTTGTGCTTTGATTTATGTGAACTTTTTCATAATCAAGAATTTGCACCTGAGCTTCTGAGCTCTTAACTATACCAACTTCTTTAGTGAGCAAGCCCAAATTCAGTTTTGAAAGTGATATGGAGGGTTAAGGTTCAAAATTGAGGTATATAAATTTAGGGAATTTCTTTATCTCTATTGGTTCTCCCATACTCTTGACAAAAAGTTAAAAATATCACATATATTCGGGGATACGCCTTCAGACGCACTGTTACCACACAAAATAAGTGCAAATGGTTGGTCTTCCCTCACTTTGCGAAAATTTAATTCGGAGATGCATCTCCGTATGTGTTTTAGGGTTTGTCCGCAAATCCATCACCGGATTAACTTTTATTTTCAAATTCAAATGTTTTTTCGGAGATGCATCTCCAAACGTGTTTGATTTATATATAACGTGCGCAGACAAACCCTCTTCTCCTTTTTCATTTTCCGAAACTTTTACAAACCACTGTTGGAGCTAGTGAGTAACATTTTTCCAATCAACGTTTCAAGGAACAACAATATCTCTACTTCAATAGTATCAATCCCAACTCACTCCATACTACATTCAACATTTTTTCATACTCATAACACTTTTTTGAGTAAGTTTCTCATTTAACTTCTTTTTATTTATTTATTAATGTATTAGGTAAGATAGTTAGTTTTAAATGCATTAGATAGTAGTGACATTTGAAATAGGTGGTTGTTAGAGACGTGCACAATGATTTGGTTGCATTTTTTGTTGTTAGGGAAAATTTGGATTTTCTGCCATTGTTGCAAACACAAGCTTCTTCGGAGATGCATCTCTGAATTGCATCATTGCTGGTTTTTAGATATGCATATCCAAAACTGTCCTGGAGTTGCAAACTGATATGTGTTTCACCTATTTTTCAGGAAAATGGATGCAAACAACGACGACATGATGAGACTCGGTCGTGAACCCCAACACGTGTTCGTTCGACATGAGAGAGTTAGACTTCAGAATGAGCAAGACAAAGCTAGGCAGGGAACCGTCCCATGCCTATTGACGGGGAAGCATCAATTTCTAGGAGTCGTCTGTCACAGGGTTCCTCATCCTAGAGGCACGTCTCCTCTGCTCACGTTGATCGAGAGGAAGCTCCTTATGCACATGATAGTGTCCCTCCACTTGTAGACCCTTATCCAGGAGAGCCCTCTGGCACCTACTTACTGATATACTATAGAGATCATGTTGTTGGACATATATGGGTCGAGGAGGTATATTTGTTAACGGTTGTTATTTATATGTTTTAAACAAATTCTATACGAATTTTTTTTAACAAGAGCGTGAATGTTTGAAGTTTGTTAACCACATCAGAAATATTTTGAAGCTTTATTAGTCTAATGATGATTGGTTCCAAAGTGTCATCTGATACTCCGATCTTGTCGGCCTGTGTTCTTCCAGGTACAAAACCAGTAGCCATGGCATGCAGTGGGCTTTTGCTGAGGGATGAAATAAGGAAACGTCATCTTTTCAATTCCCTATTGGCGAGATGACGATTACACTAGATGACGTCGCTTGTCTTCTCCGCCTTCCCATCAGGGTTGATCATTATAATATCAAACGTGATGAATCCCAGGAGATTATGGTCATTTATTTGGGATCTAACCCAATGGATGCACTGATGCAGTGTGAGAGAGGTAGAGGTATGTGGGACGAATCTAATGTACAGGTATATGTCGGAGCGATGCATGAGTCAGTTTGAACGTGTGCAGATCATTCCAAGATCCCCCTTCGTGTTTGCTCCTAATAGCATCGTCCGTAGACATCTTGATGACATATTGGAGGATTACGAGAGTCATCTAATACCAGAGGAGTATCGAAGTATGGAAGCCACAAGTCATTGGTCTTATCTGGATAGTTACATGACTTGGTTCTATAGTGTGTCACACCTTGTCATGACATCGGACGATTCTGAACATCCACTTAGGTCTGCTCATGAGGAGATCCTGGAGAATGAGCAGGCTGGAGATGACTATGCCATTGATATGTTGCGGATTACGTATGAGGACATAGAGTCTGGGATGTTTGAAAGAGGTGGAAATGATGCGGTTGCCTTAGCACGTTCCATTCTTAATGAGGCACGGAATGCCTAGGATTAGACATAAATAGTAGGTTATGCTTTTATTTGTATTTTTAAAAAAAATTGTATTATTTTCCATACTTCAAGAACAATACTTGTAATATTTTGAGCTAGTTCTTTAAATAATGCATTACCTTGTTCTATGATGTTCGTGCTTATTAATGTTTGAATCAAATTATGACACTGTTAGTCGAATTAAAATAACTTACGCTTAAAAAATACAAACTTAGGACAATGTTTTTGTCCAAGATGCATGCAGGTAAGTTTTCAGATATGCCTCTCCGATTCACCCCATAAATATTCGCAGATGCATCGCTAAACAAACTTTTTTACAAAAATTAAAGTGGCTACTTGATTTACGAAGGATGAGGTGATTTTATATGCGTTTGTAGATACATCTTCAAAAATACTTAAGGGGCAATTTTGAATTTTCTGAGGTGTAAATCACACCATAAGGGTGGATAAAGAAACGGCCTAAATTTACAAATCAAAATCAAGTGAAAGGTCAATTAACCATCTTTGTAACAAAGTATTTTCCTCAAACAAGATCCAATTTTAGTTCAAGAGAATTTGAGGATTTTCAATTCTAATAAATACGCAGAGAAACAATAAAATCATCACAAAATAAAATTAGTAAAATTTTAATTTCTATGTTTAGTTAAACACAACCATAGAATAAATTTATAAATCTAGTTTTGTCGATTCTTATATATTAACAACTTTAAAAAATAAAACATAAAAAATAAAAAATAAAATAAATAAATAAACATGATAGAATAAATTTAAACCCGGTCCTTATCAACTTTTTATCTTATTTTGTCCCCTATCATATCTTGAGCATCAAAAAGACCCTAAATTTATATTTGTACTCTTGATGTCCAGTACTATAATTATATTCATTATTGAGCAATTTTTAAATAATAACAACAGAAACACAAGATTTTTATAATTTAAAAAACACCATTTTTGTAATCTTGAAGACAAAAACAGAGGAAGGCGTGTTTTAAGAGCATGTAGAGCATGTAGCAAACATTGCATCTTATTTCATCATTATATTGCATGATATTTATACGGTCATTTTTTAAGTCTAATATTTATACTGCTATTATCGCGATGAAAAAATTGAAATCAAATTTTCCATAATCCACAAGTACACGATAATGATTTTGTTACTGCTGTTGATGCCAAGCAAAGAGCATCGAAAATCGATTGGGCAAGATCTTCCTCATTCCTTCAAAAACAAATTCCAAACCTGCTGCTGTAAAGTTTGAAAGTATAAAAGTTATCAAAGCCTGCAGTTTCGGAGATGAGAGAATTTATGCAGAGATAAAGCCATCAACCCTTAAGGACAAATAACACAAAACCAACTAAGACAGATAGTAGAAGGATGAGACCAGCAGCTACAACACTAATTTGACCTGACTTCGCGGATTTATTACTAGAACTCTCTCCTCTGCCATCACGTTTCAACTTGTCCTCCATGAGGTGAGTTTCTGAATAAGACGGTACTGCTACATCCCAGAAAGATTTAGATTTGAAAGATATGACTTCTTTTTCTGGTTCCAAAATTGTAGAGACCTCAGTTGGAGCTTCCATGGATAACAACTCCATACAATGATCTTTTAAAACCTAAGAACAAAACAGAAGTAATTGACTTTAAAATTAAATCAGACATATAAACAAAATTCACACACAGATAGAAACCAAACCTCAACGGTCTCAGAAGGCTGCAAGTAATCACACACATATGTTCCTGCTAACCATGGTGCGAAAACTCTTCTAGGAAATGGAAGACTGCATTCTTTTCTGTCAAAAAATAATAATAAATTTATTATTTAATCAAATGTTTAGAAGCCAAAATAACAAAATGTACCAATTATAATATATGGATTGAATTTATTATCACTTCTAGACGTTACGCACACGCACACAAAGATTTACTTTCAAAAAACACTTGAGTATATCAATGAGTGGTATGTTGTAGATACTACTACAAACTACTTACCTCAATAAACGCAGCACAAGTTGGGAAACAGGCTTTTCAACTGATACATCATCATCACTTACTTGCCTTCCAACATCATGATGGTTATCTGAATCAACATCTGTCTCATCACTGATTATATCCAATCTACTTTGCAGGCTCGTAATGATATCTCCCTGTGCACAGAATTGTGATCCATTACAATATTAGAAAAGATCAGGAAGTGATAAACGGGAGTCAGTGAAGTTATCACTTAACTTTATGAATGCATGAGGGTGTACATCCAAATAAACATACTTCGGGGAAAATATTTCTAAACAAATGCCAAACTTAAGAGAACCCTTGAATAAAAAAGCAGAAGTTTCATCATGTATTATTATTACTCACCTTTATATCAGTCACAGCTTGTGAAATTGGCTCTTTTGAATTCAGGTACGCAAAAGAACATATTGTGCCACTAAAGGAAAGAATACCAGAAACATCTTTTTGGCTGTATGCTTTATAAGATATTAACAATTAATGTTAGAAAATGAAGTTCTAAACCAACTGGAAAAATAAACAAGAGCTAATGTAACGAGAATATTCATATGATATAAGATTGAAGGAAAATATACCTTCAATAGAACTATTATTCAAAAATGGTATAAGCAATTCAACTTCATGCACACCATCCGATGAGCATGGCTCATTATCAAGAACCTAAAGTTGTAGAAAATGAACAATTTTTAATGAAATAATGATAACAGAGAAATGTCTAGTACAGTTTAATACAATACAAACGCACATATGTGTGAGAAAAGATAGAAAAACAAAAATCAGCAAGGTATATAGCTTTCATGTGCATCAAGGAAAAATGAAGAGATCAATATCAAAATGTTACTCTTATTGAAAGTTCAACTAAATCTGCTGACAAAAACCATTTTGGGGCATGCAATATTCAGGGCAGAAAGCTAGTGTATCACAATAAATACATATGTCATAGGAGGTAAACATGTTACAACTAAGGAATCAACAACATAACTGCTTCTTACTTCTAACTAACGATAACAATAGCGGAAAAGGTGAAAAGAAACTTGAGAAGTGAAATAGTTTACCAATTTACCATCGATCAGGGCTTTTGCATCTGAAAGCTCTTTGGCATGAAGAGATATTGCATGATGAAGAACATCACTCAATGTCTGGAACTTGGATGTACCATCATGCAATATAGGTAACCTTGTAAGACACGATGCCGTATAAAAAAACTCAATATTAAGAGAGGTTGAATTCTAGTCAATAAATAGAAGAATATCCTAAATTTGTGAGGTTGTTACCTAAGGTTAAAGTTGTGCATGCATCTAAAAGTTTGAAAAGTACTGAAGACCTTCCCAAGTTTAAATTCACAAGGGCGTAGACTACTAGATGTAATATTGGAAGACAGTGAGCAGTTTCTACAATTCCATCTGCACAAATAGTAACAGAACAAACACCAAATAACACCAGAAACAAAAAATATATTATTAGCTAAATGACCCTTTCGGAAGTGTAAAAAAATAGAAGAACTTGGGTTACCTTCTCGGGCCATAACAAATGTGAAGAAGCAGTCTTTCACCCCAGTTAGCCTCATAAAGCGGTGCTGCTTCAGCAACTCCCTTCACGGTCTGCAAGGGAGAAAAAAGGGTAAAAAATAACTAAATACCGAACCTAGAGAGCTATGTAGCCCTGTCGGATTAAGACGCCTCTGGTGTAAAATGACTAAATACTGAACCTAGAGAGCTAAGTAGCACCGTCGGATTAAGACGCCTCTGGTGTAAAATGACTAAATACTGAACCTAGAGAGCTATGTAGCACGGTCGGATTAAGACGCCTCTGGTGTAAAATGACTAAATACTGAACCTAGAGAGCTATGTAACACCGTCGGATTAAGACACCTCTGGTGTAAAATGACTAAATACTGAACCTAGAGAGCTATGTAGCACCGTCGGATTAAGACGCCTCTGGTGTATGACACCAACACATGTGGTTATGTTTAATTACTTTCATCATCTGAACATGCATTAGTATCAGTGCCTATAGCGGCGCAGAGTAGTCATTCCCGGATAGCAGCGCAGACAGAGTGGCCGACCCCAAAAGTGGGATAGCGTATAGCGGGATGACGGCTCTATTTAATCATTTTTTGGACAAATTAAATATAATAATTATAAACGTATTTAATGTAAAATTAAAACAAATAACCTGACTCATAAAATATTCATAAATCAACTCTTGAAGTGCATAAACGACTATGAAGGAAGGTTAAGGTTGAGTCTCAACTCAAATTTGATTGAAAATTCCAAAGATACCCTTAAAACATTGTAAACTAGAGAGGTAATTTCGGTTTTTTTAGAGGGGAAAAGGATAACGAGCCAGAAACCACTCTGGGCCAAGAACCGCTCTGCTCTACTATCCGGCTATTTACCCTATAGCAGCCGCTATAGTGTTCTGCACTGCTAAGCCTCTTCCCATAGCAGCCAGCCTCCGCTCCGCCATAGCAAGAAAGCCCCGCTATTGACTACTCTGGTCTGGATTATTGCTTCATAGCTAGAGTAACACAATATGTACACGCTAACGACAAAGTTAACCGGAATTTGGCAGCAAGTACATACCTGGCAAAGCATTATGGTTGAATTCTTGAAAGCATTATCACTAACCCAAACATACACACCAACAACCTTAATGCCACCGACTAACATTCTAGAAACCTATAGAAGAACACAATTGAAATCAAAATCAGCAAAAGCAAACATCAAAAAACAATAATGGTTATGATTAAACATAGTATAGAAATGAACCTGACGAGCGTGTTCGGAAACCCAATCCTTATCAATGAACAAAGAAGAAGAATCGGGGGTTTGAGATTTAGCCTTGGAAGCGGTTTTCTTATCGGGTTGGGTGATGGAAGAAGCGGGGTCACCGGAATCATTGGGTGGAGTTGGAATCAAATCGAAGAGGAAAACACGATCCAAAGCGGAGCTGAATTTTCCGATCAGTAGACCTACCTGCAGTGAAGTTGGTTAGTTGGGAGAGAGATTGTTGAGAGAGATGAAGAGAGAGATGAAGAGAGAGAAAGTGCCTCAGCTGGAGATGCAGATTTGGTGAGACGATCCTCAATGGGTTGGAATCGGGTTTCTTCTCCGATTACGCCCTTCACCATTTCGTTGTTTCTTCGGGGTGTTGAGTTCAAACTCAACGACTTCCGACACGGTGAACCTGACCTAATTCTGATATTTTTAGAAATTTTATTTATAAAAACTTTATATTAATAAATTTTTAAGTCATGCATTTTAACATCGATATTCATTTTATCTTAACTTAAAAAAAAAACTATAAAATGTTTCAAAAAGTTAAGGCTTTTGTATATTATATAAACTATTGTTCAACTTTCATAAATTTTTAATGAATCAATAAATTAATTGATTTTTTTAAAGAAGAAGGGTTGGTTGAATTTTTGTTTTAGATTGATAGACATAGCATAGTGGAGCGGAATGAAATATAAAACTATGTTTATATACAATAAAACGAACATGATGGAATGGAGTGCAAAGAATTGAATGAAATGGACGGAGCACGATGAAATAAAGACAACATTCCATTGTCTTTGGTATTGTGCGACGGAATAGAACAATTTTCTCATTTCTCTTAAATCAGAGGATACAAAAAGTAATGGAATGCATTACATCAAGTTCAGCTCAATTTCAACCATTTTTAATTAATTCAAATAATGGAACATAAGTTTATATCATTTTATTCCATTGCATAAATTCAAACACACCCTAGCAAAATAGAGCGGAGAGGAAGGGAATATAATCTCAATCCATTGTTTTGGTATTTGTTGGAAAATACATCAATATTTCTTTATTTATTTTTTCTAGACAATTTTATTATGTCCATTTATTTTCCTTTTTTCATTAAAAAGAGGATTAATTGTAATTAATTGTATTTCCTCTTTGTAAATCAACCTTGAGCCGAGGAATAAAACATAACAGCATTTTACCTATTATCTCTCAATATGGTACTGATCGTACCTAGATCGGACAGTTATGCAGTGGCCAGCAACGTCGTATGGACTTCAGCTCCGGTGATGATGATACGGCGGGGGGTGTACCTGCAAGGTACTCCGACGCTCAAGTAAGAAAAAGGGAGTAAGCAAGTACAGAAAAACAGGTGTGAGAGTTAGAATGTAATGTAACCTGACCCTCTCAAGTGAGAGGGTATTTATAGAGAGCCCTCAGCGCAGGGCCAACGGTTATTTGCACTGGGTTGGATTGCAAGGCCCAATCCAAGCAACTGCCAGGGCTTACGTGGCGTAGTGAAGACCAGCACGTGGTCTTCGCCTTGGTGTAACGGTCTCTAAATCTCCGGAAGTAGGGCAGACCGATTCCTTCGGGAGTGGGAAGTTACAAGAGAACGTGTCCTCGCGGGGAGGAGCACGTAAAGGTCGAGGATAGTGAGGTTCTCCCCGACTACAAGCTTATGCCTGACATCGGTGTTTGCTAGGTGACTAACGAGTGAAGGACACGTGGGGTCCTCGTCCCTGTGAAGCTGTGCTCAGCACTGGCCATTGGAAGGATCACGATGGGCTGACCCATTACTGGATTGGGTCTGTCCGACGGTTGGGCAGACCGCGGCCCAGTCCGGAACAGGAGCCCCCCAAGTCGTTGCTCCGAGATGTCGGAGTAATGACTTTAGGATCGGCTCGACGCAAGGCTCCTCGTTCGAATCTCCTCGATACCTTCTGTCGTACGGGTGTCGACGATGAAGTGTCTTCGCGCTAAAACGCGACGAGGAGGCCGCGAGCACGAGGTGTTAAGCGGGCAGGTATCTGAGACTCTGCTCGACTCGTGGAGACGGCGACGCGTGGAAGACGGACGGTTGTGAGGCCGAGGAGCGACGCAGGTGAAGAGGTAAACGCGGGAACGCGTGTGCCACGTGTTGCCTGTCAATAATGCCTAGGGGCGGCTAGGCCTAGGGCACTCAAAAGCCTAGGGACTCCTCGAGTCCCGTGAGGGGCCTATAAAAGGTTGAGTTCGTGCCATTTGCACGCTCCCACCTTTTTCGCTCCGGACTTCTCTTCTATTCACCGTCGTTGCTCCATCGCCGTACACCACCGTACCGGTCCGCTCTCCACGACCGTTTCAAGTAAGCTTTTAATCCTTTTTTGTTCCGTTTTTATTTCTTTTGGTAGTTTTTCGGCAAACCGGTAAAGTTCCCAGCACAGCTGCGAAGTTTCCGGCAAGAAACGGCAGGACGTTTCTAGGGTTCCGTCCTATTTGGCGGATGCTTGGGATGAATATCCCGAGGACCCGATGAATACCCCAAGGACATGCGATAAATGTCCCGGGGAAGTGAGGTGAGAGAGGATCAGAGACCTGAAGAAGGTCTGGGGGTAATGGTATCGGGTAGTTCGTCATTGTCCCGAGCATTTCCCATGCTCTCGCTGCCCTTTCACTTGATCGGCGATGGAAGGGTGGATTTGGTCCTGGCCAACGAATTCACATATTTCCTCTGCTTTTCAGGTAAAAAATGGTCGTGAGGCTCGCGGGGACTATACAGATAGACAATGAACCCGACGTGGACGGTCCTGCGCAGATTCCCGGGGAGGAGCTCCTGAGTTCGGCCGTCGACTGGGCCGGCGAGGAGCCTCTACGCATTCGTTCACGTTTTGCCATCGACGACACGGACGCTTTCGCCATCGTCGAGGACGTCGCTGTGGGCGAGCAGGCGAAGTGGACAGTCTTTCAGCCTCGGGAACACCACCGTATCTGCTCGAATTACCGTGGGTTAAGGTTCCCCATGTATGAGTTTGCCTTTAAAGAGGCTGGTATTCGTCTCCCCTTCAACAGCTTTCAGATGGGGGTGTTCGACCGGCTGCACCTGGCGCCGTCTCAGCTCCATCCTAACGCCCTCGCCTTCATGCGAGCATTCGAGATCGTGTGCGACTACCTCAACGTCGGGACCACTCTCACGCTCTTTTTCTGCGTCTTCCACCTCCAACGGGCAACTGACCAGGGGCGACATAGCTGGGTCTCCTTCAAACAGCCGAGGAAGCTATTCAAGGCGTACTCGGATTCGGTTAGGAATTTCAAAGATAGGTTTTACTATGTCATACCCGCGACGCACGATGCTGTGGGCACGCTTTATGACATCGTGACCGACAGTTCCGGGCAGGAGAGGTTTGTGTCCAAGTGCCCCCTGGAGTAGGAGGATGCGCACTTCGCACTTGGTACGGACGAATACCCCGTGAAACCTAGCGAGCTATCAGAGGAGGACAAAGAAGCGTATGCAAAGCTGGTCGCGTATGTCGCCGGCTTCAACCGGGCGGTGTGTATAACCAGGGATGGAAAGTCTATCCTCGACTCTCGGGGAAGGGTGAAGACCGAGGCCCGTTATATAAACACTAAGGCTCTCCTTGAGTGCAAGTCCCCCAATGAGGCCAAGAGGTTTTTAGGTAGGAACCTATTATTCTGTTCGTGAGTGCACTTAGTATTGTTTCCCTATGCTAACTTGTGTCGTGTTTTCCCTTGCAGCTCAAATGTCGAACGCCACCGAGCGCATCATGAAGATGGCTGCTGAGCGAGCTCCCAAACGAGCTAAGGGCCGTGTTCGAGACGTTACCCAGACAGTGGTGCCGATCAGCACGATGAGCAGCTCGTCTTCTCCACATTGCAGCCAGTCCCCTCCTCCAGAGAGCACCCCTGCCAAAAAGGTGAGGACTGAGGGGCCCGTCCTCGTGGACCTCGAGGAGCCTGTCCCAACAGAGAAGTTTCTACTGCCCGCCTGCCATCTTCAGCGGAACTTCTTCAGGGGAAGCCCTCACGTCGTCGCTGAGGTCGAGGTGAAGGCAGTTCTGGAAATGGATGGAGCGGCCAGGAAATAGGCGCTTGTCGAGGACCTGGCGGCGATGATTCGAGTCTTTGAGACAGCCTTGATATTAAGCGAGGGGACCCCTCTGCCTCTGAACTACAGAAGATAAAAGATGAATACACTGCCCTTGAGAAGGAGAAGGACAAAATTGAGGTTAACTTGCGAGAGGCCCAGACCAAGTGCGAGGAACATGCCCATGTCCTCGACGAGCTAAACCAGGCCAACGTTGCGCTGAAGGCGACTCAAGAGGAGCGTGACCACCTCTGAACCAGAATTGCGGAGTTGGAAGCTGCTACCCATCCTGCAGAAAACGAGTCGGCCGAGGAAAAAGGTTTCGCCAGCCGTGCGGATTTGATCGCTAAGATTCGGGAGCTTCAGCAAGATAGTTTGGAGGCCCTCGAGATAGGTTTCAAAAATGTTGTGGAGCAGGTCGAAGCCGAAAATCCAGGTGTCCAGCTCGCGCTCGACAGGATTAACCCATTTGTTCGTGTGGTCGATGGTAAGTTGGACCTGCCAGAGGAGGAGGACGGGGATAACGCCGACCAGATCGAGAAAGAGATCGCTGTTTAGTTCCTTCGCTTGTTCGGCCTACGTGCCACTACTTTTTTTGTCTTTTGTTCGACCTGCGTGCCATTTGTGATGATCTTTGCCCGGCCTGCGAGCCAAGGGCTTTTTGATACTTTGTAATATTTGTACGATGGGCTTATGCCCGGTTAATGCTTTGATTTTTGCGTATCTGCACGTGTGATGTTTGTGTGTTTTTGCTTGTGTGATGTTATTGTATTTACTATACTTTATTTGCTTTTGTCTAAGTAATAGAGATTTTGGGACCTTGCTCGACTTCGATAGTCCTCGACTGCGTGGAGAGCTGGTCGAGTGGTCGAAAGTGTATTCCGACCTTCAACGAGGCTAAGAGCTCGGTCGAGGTCTTAGCTTCGTGGCGTGAACTTCCCATCGCGAGCTGGGTGTTCTGCCTAATTGGTACAACGACGACGGAGCTCGATCGAGGTGTCCTCGTCGGATCAAAGTGCTCGCGCACACACAACACAGCCCTTGATCATCGTGTTTTGTATAAGGGTGTCGCGCTTGTACCCTAGTGCGTCCCCGTAACCGCGATGCTAGTGTGTCGCGGACAATGCTTAACTGTAGTACTGTTTAAGCTTCTCAGCGTTCCATGGTCGAGCAAGTTCTTCCCCGTGCAGATTTTCGAGGAAGTAGGCTCCTGTCCCTGTTTTTGCGCGAACGCGGTACGGGCCCTCCCATTTCGCGGCGAGTATACCTTCTCGCGAGTCTTTCTGGTTCCTTCGCAAGACGAGGGTGCCTACCTGAAAATCACGTTTGATAACTTTTTCGTTATAACGTAAAGTTATTTTTTGTTTTAGTGAGGCCTCTCAGAGAGAAGCGCCCGATCGTGTCTCCTCGACGAAATCGAGCTCTTCCCTCAGGGATTCATTGTTCGCGTCTCCGTCGAAGGGGGCTTCCTTCCTCCTCGAGGGTTCCCTGATCTCCACGGGGATCACCGCTTCCGTTCCGTAGGTCAGACGAAAGGGGGTATCCCCGGTCGTGGAATGTGGGGTTGTTCGGTAGGCCCAGAGGACGTTGTGTAGCTCCTCGACCCACCGTTGTTTGGCGTCGCCTAATCGACATTTTAGTCCTTGGAGGATTACTCTGTTCGCCGCTTCGGCTTGCCCGTTCGTTTAAGGGTGCTCGACCGACGTGAAGTGCTGCTTCGTACCCAGTTTGGTGACGAAGTCTTGGAAGTTCCTGTCGGTGAACTGTGTTCCGTTGTCGGTGACAATAGCTTGGGGCACGCCGAATCAGGCGAGGATGTTCCTTTCATAGAAATGTAGTATGTTGAAGGCCATGATTTTGGCCAATGCTTCCGCCTCGATCCACTTCGTAAAATAATCCACCCCGACGATGAGGTATTTGTTTTGATACGATCCCACGATGAAAGGTCCGAGGATGTCCATTCCCCACCACGCAAACGGCCACGGGGAGGACAGTGTTTTGAGCTCGCTAGGAGGAGCGAGGTGCATGTCCCCGTGTCGCTGGCATCTATCGCACTTCTTGACGTGTTCCTTGGCGTCCTGTTGCATGGTGGGCCAGTAATACCCTGCCTGAAGCGCCTTGCGGGCTAAAGATCGCCCGCCGAGGTGTTGTGCATTGATTCCCTCATGGATTTCCTGGAGTATACCGGGGACCTTAGTCTCCTCGGCACACCTGAGGAGGGGGATAGAAAATCCGAGGCGGTATAGCTTGTCTTCGACTATAGTGTACGAGCACGCCCGCCTCTTGACCATCCCCGCTTTCTTGGGGTCTTCGGGCAAGCTGCCAGTCGTGAGGTACTCGTATACCGGGGTCATCCAGCAATTACTGTCCCCAATGGCATTTACATCCGCCGTAGGAATGGGTTTGTCGATGCTCGGGCGGGAAAGCACTTCTTGTATGACAGATTTGTTTCCGCCTTTCTTCTTTGTGCTCGCCAATTTGGACAAGACATCTGCTCGAGTATTGTGCTCGCGAGGGATGTGGGTTACTTCCGCAGAGGTGAATTTTTTCATCCTTTCTTTCACCAAGGTCAAGTATTCGATGAGGCAGTCATTTTTGGCCTGGTATTCTCCTCGGACTTGCGAGGCTACGAGCTGGGAGTCGGTGAAAATTTTGACCTCCTTGGCGCCGAGGTCCTCGGCTAACCGAAGCCCAGCGGGGAAAGCCTCGTACTCTGCTTGGTTGTTCGACGTTGGGAAGGAAAGTTCGAGGGAGACCTCGATCAGGATGCCTTCCTCGTTTTTGAGGATAATGCCCGCCCCGCTTCCCTTCGTGTTGGATGCTCCGTCGACATAGATCGTCCACTTTTGGGATCCGTTAGTCGAAGGTTCCGGGACGGTTATCTCCGCCACAAAGTCGGCCAATACCTGAGCCTTCAGTACTTTCCTTCCTTCGTATTGGATGTCGAATTCGGCGAGTTCGAGCGACCACCTGAGCATCCTTCCTGCCATATCTGGTCGTGCAAGGAGCTGCCTTATCGGTTGTTCGGTTCTTACGACAACCGTGTAGGCTAGGAAGTAATGGCGCAGCCTCCTGGCCGCGGTGACGAGGGCCAGGGCGACTTTCTCGATCTACTGATACCTAAGTTCGGGACCTTGGAGGGCTTTGCTTGTGAAGTAAATCAATTTCTACCCGTCCGGGGTTTCCCGGATTAGGACGAGGCTGACCGCCTCACTCATGATTGTGAGATATAAGAACAGTGTCTCCCCGTTCTCAGGCTGTGAGAGGACCGGGGGTTGCGATAGGACTTGTTTTAGGTGGAGGAGCGCTTGCTCGCACTCCTCGCTCCATTCAAATCTCGCTTTTTGCCGAAGAAGTTTGAAAAATGGGAGCGCGTATTGTGCAGACTTGGCGACGAAGCGGGAGAGGATGGTCAGCATCCCGTTCAATGATTGTGTTAGTTCTTGGATTGGCTGAAATTTTGGTAAAACAAGGTATGTTCAATGTTAATGTCAAGGTGCTGATGTTGCAACATTGAAGTCTTAACACTGGGCTGTGTTAAGTATTTAATTGCTGAAGTTGGATGTCTGATGTCACATAGGTGATGTTGTAACATCAGACCTGCAGAATTAACAACAGCAGGTTGTGATGTTGTTAGGGTTACGTATTAGCTGGAATTGTGGAGAGCAAGCTGTCTCATTGGATGCGAATATCTTGGGATAGATAATGACTGCTGCATAGGAGATCTGGTGCAGATTTGTAGGAGATTTAAAAGGTTGAAGATCAAAAAAGATTTTAGGAGAAAATCTGTTTTAAATATTCAGTTTTAAATAACAAATTTGGGAGATATTGTAGCAAGTCCAAGACCAATTCAAGGAGCTATATAAAGCACACAAGACCAAAGGAAAAAGGTACAGAAAACATTCAGAAGATCAGGAGCTGGAGGCTTAGTGTCTAGAGTTTGTTTAGAGTGCTTGTATTTACATTATTCCAGGGTTTGAATAGGTGTTGTGTTTCTGTCCTCTCTAGAAGCTGTGAAGCAATAGAGAGTGGTTGCTTAATCGAAGCTGTGAAGTAAGATCAAGGGTACTCAAAGTGGTTTCTTTGAGAGTTTGTAAGGGATTGAGTGGTGTTCTCATACCTAAGTGGTTTCTTAGGTAGGAAGTCATTAGTAGAGTATAAGTTTAGGAGATTGTCAATGGGTTGTTGAGTCTATAAATTATATCTACAAGTAGTGAATTCCATCCCTGGCTTGGTAGCCCCCATAGTAGGTTGGTTGTAACCAAACTGGGTCAACAATTCTTGGTGTTGTTTTACTGTTATTGTTGTCCATTGTGCAGAGTGTGTTGTTATGACATCGCACCTTAACATCACACGTCTGATACCAGAATTTCAATTGGTATCAAAGCAGGCACCCTGTCTGACTCTGGGTGAGATCTAGGGAAGTTACTTTCTGGTGTAAAGATGGACAAAGAAGTTGGAGGATTCGTCAACAGACCCCCTATTTTGGATGGATCCAATTATGATTATTGGAAGCCAAGGATGACCACCTTCTTAAAATCCTTGGACAGCAGGGCGTGGAAGGCTGTTATTAAAGAATGGAAAACACCTGTCATATGTGAGAAAGATGATGCCGACAAAGATAAAGAAGGCACCTCTAAGCCTAAGCCTGAAGAAGAGTGGACCAAGGAGGAAGATGAGCTTGCCCTTGGAAATTCCAAAGCTCTAAATGCCATCTTCAATGGAGTGGATAAGAATATCTTCAGGTTAATCAATACCTGTGAAGTTGCTAAGGAAGCGTGGGATATCTTGCAGGCTACTCATGAAGGAACATCTAGAGTCAAGATGTCAAGACTTCAGATTTTAACATCAAGATTTGAAAGCCTGAAGATGAAGGATGATGAGACTATTCATGACTTCCACATGAATGTTCTGGAGCTGGCTAATGCATCCAGTGCTCTTGGTGAGAAAATGACAGATGAAAAGCTTGTAAGGAAAATCCTTAGATCCCTTCCTAAGAAGTATAAGATGAAGGTTACTGCCATTGAAGAATCACAAGACATCAGCAAGATGATAGTTGATGAGCTCATTGGATCTCTTTAAACTTTTGAGCTTGGGTTGAATGAGGAAGAACCAGAATTGAAGCCAAAGAGTTTAGCCTTGGTGTCAAATGATGCAGAAGAAAAAGGAAAGAGTTCTGAATCGCAGGAGGATTTATCTCAGGCCATAGTGATGTTGGGAAGACAGTTCACCAAAGTATTCAAGAGAATGAATAATAACTCCAGGCCTAATGTCAAGAACATATCTTCTGACATCAGCAAGTCAAAAGAGAAGGAGGAAGAGAAAACTGCCCAAGATAAAGGAGTTCAGTGCTTTGAGTGTGAAGGATATGGGTATGTCAAGAAAGAATGTCCCACCTTCTTGAAAAAGCAGAAGAAGGGCATGACAGTTTCCTGGTCTGACTCTGATAGTGAAAGTGAAGGAGAGTCGTCAAAGCATGTTAGAGCCCTAACAGGAGTTGTCGTTTCTGATGATGATTCTAGTGATGGAGAAGTAACTTATGAGGAGTTAACATCTACTTATCAAGAGCTGTGTTTAAAAAGTGCTGAGATTTGTCAAGAAAACAAGTGCCACAAGCAACAGATTGCTCAGCTAGAGAATGAAAAGACTGATCTGGAAAATGAAGCTGTGCTAGTTAAAGCTCACCTTGATCAAATGACCAAGTCTGTTAGGATGCTGAGCTGTGGTACAGACACACTTGACAAGATCCTCCAGACAGAAAAGGTTGCAGGTGATAAGTCTGGTATAGGATATGTGGTAAGCACCTCAGGAGCAAAGGAGGAGGTGTCCCAACCTATGTCTCAAACAAAGAGACAGGAGTCTACCCCTAAGAAGGTTGTTCAGCCTCAGAATGTTGAGAAAAAGGATGGTCCCCAACAGAGGAAGATGCAGCCTCAGGGAGCTAGTCAGTATATGCCCCCACAATACCACAAGAGCATGCAAGTTGCTTAGTTCAAACAACACATGTCTCATCAGGTGTCTCAACATCAGGACAACTGGTATGGTTATGGATATGGATACACCAATGTTGTTCCTCATTTCTATGGAAGAAGAAAGCCACACCATCATGGGAGACAATCCAGGAAACAGCGTTCTCAACCTTCTTATGGGAGAAGATACTAACATAATAGAAGGCAGGGCAGTTATGGTAGAAGGAGACCACATTATGGATGGCAGCCTAAGCAATCTCATCATGGCAGAAGATTCAGAGATGAAAGGGTGAGATGCTATTATTGTGGTAGGTTTGGACATATGCAGTACTCGTGCTACAAGCTGCATGGATACCCTCAACCTCAAAACAGATAGAGAGAGTACAGGCCCAAAGTTGTTAAACAATGGGTACCTAAGAAGAAGGTGAAGTGCTTATTGGCTCACATGGCTGATAGAGAGTTTAAAGAAGGAACGTGGTATTTTGACAGTGGATGTTCCAAACACATGTCTGGATGTAGATCCATGTTTGCTGAAGTCAATCATTGTCCCTCTCATGAGGTTATATTTGGCAATGGAGAAATAGGTGTTGTTGCAGGAGTTGGGAAGGTGCAAGGTGATGGTAGACCTGAACTTGACAATGTTTTGTTTGTCAGTGGTTTAAATGCAAATTTGATCAGCATAAGCCAGTTGTGTGATGAAGGTTACAAGGTAAACTACACTAAGCATGAGTGTGTGGTTTCTGATGAGCATAATCAGATTGTTATGAAGGGTACCAGAACCAAGGATAACTGCTATCAGTGGATTTCTCTTGAAGGAAATTCAACTAATGATGTTCAAGTTGATGTCATAACATCAGACTATGACATCAGGATGTTGAACGGTCACTCAGAGTTAATGAGTCCTGATGTGAACTGTTTAAAAGGAGAGTTTTTATGGAGGGAGAAAATTAGTAATTGGTCTTTAAAGAGTATTCAAAATCAGGCGCCTTACAATATTGATACTACATCAAGACTTACCAAAGCATTCTCATCGCAACGTTTCATCTCCCTAAATCTCAACAGAATAGAAAGTTCTTCTCCAAACCTAGTCTGTTACAAAGGAACGATGTCTTTCCCTTCCAAGAACTCTGAGCAGGTATGAACTAGGGTTTCTTCCGAAGAACACATTTCTATTACTCTTCCCGAGTCAGGTAACCCTAAACCCTCAACCACGGTGAATAAAACTGAAGCTAGGTCATCATCCTCTCAAGTTGTTGAGGAGAAGTTTGATGTAGACATGCATTTGGAACAACTTGCCACCAAAATGCTTGAGAAGGGGATACGGGTGAAAGGGATTTCTGTCCCTTTAAGGTAAATGCCTACTGAACAAGTCGACTCTCAAGGTGAGCACAAAAATCTTCAAAGACAGGCCCTGAGTCAAGAAGCTGAAGGTGAAGATCCTGATGACACTGATGTCAGCTTTGATGTCAGAACATCGTCCCCTAGGAATGAAAGTCACAGGGGTAAAGGGAAGGAACAGGTTGAGGTTATAGAGATTGAGGACTCATCTGATGATGATAGAATTGGAAGAAGGAAGGATAAGAAAAGGACTTCAGTTATAGACTCTCCAAAATCGTGGACCAAAGTTGCCAGGTCTGGCAAGAAGAGGAGAATCAGGGAAGATTCAGATTCTGAGAGTGATGCTCAAGACATCAACCCAGCTACTAATCAAGTACCTGGTCACATCTCATCTCACTGTGCATCCAGGTGGAATTGTGTGAGCCAAAGAAGAATAACACTGGAAAGAGAGGTAGTGGCAGAAGACTTAGAGTCTACTGAAATTGTAGACCTAATTAAGTGTGCTGGTCTCATAAGGACTATGTCAGGGTTAACTAACTGGTATGATAGACTGGTCAGAGAATTCATAGTTAATATCCCTGAATCTATAAATGACAGCAAGAGCCTAACCTTCAGAAGAGTTACCATCAGGGGTAAGTGTGTCTGGTTCTCTCCTAAAGTGATCAATGCCTACTTAGGAAGAAGTGAGGAAGATTATGGAGAATTAGAAGTCTCCAATAATGTTATATGCAAAGAAATCACTGGTGGTCAAGTAGATGTTTGGCCCGAAAAAGGAAAGCTGTTAGCCAGTTGGTTGAGTGTCAAATATGCCATTCTGCACAGAATAGGTGTTGTCAACTGGGTTCCTACTAGTCACAAGACCACAATTTCTGTTGGATTGGGGAAGATAATTTATGCAGTTGGGACAAATCAAAGAATTGATTATGGCTCCTACATCTATGATCATACTATTAAGCATGCTGCTACAAATGTTGTGAAGATGCCCATTGCTTTTCCCTCTCTCATTTGTGGGATTATCTTGTCTCAACATCCTGGAATTCTACAGCATCCAGATGTTGCTTGCAAAAGGAAGCCTGCCTTGTCAGTCCATTCCAAGTTGTTTGAAGTAAAACATGTTCTTGACAGTGTCAAGACATCTGCTTCAACATCACAACAGTCACCAGCCAAGACTGGGTTGATTACAGAACTAGATGAGGCTTGCAAGGAGTTAGATGAAGTCATAAGAGTTAGTACTGAAAGGAAACTAAAATTTGAAAGACTTGTCATGACGCTGAGATTGGCAGCAAAGGAAGGTGAAGCAGCCAACACAAGGAAGGATGTTGATGATGGACCTGGTGATGAAGATGCTGATGGTACCAGCTCGGATGAAGACTAATCTCTATCTGCTGTTTTAAGATAATAGTTTCAGTTTTTAGTTTTTTTGTGTTGGTTATGTAATCTGAATATTGTGCTGTTATATGCACTAGTTTTGTTTTCTATGATTTGTTTTGCTTGGTTGCTAACTGTGAGGCTAACAATGAGAGCTAGGTTGTACTGACTATAGTTAATAGGGCTTTTAACTGAAGTTTGCCTAATTGTGGCTAAAAAAGGGGAGAAAATAGCCAAGATAGTCAAGAGTATCAAAGAGTGTGAATGCCAAATGCTGCTAAAAGTAAAAGGTGTTTAGTTGAAAAGTGCTGATGCAATTATTGAGGGGGAGTTTTGACTGAGCTAGTGTAGATATCATAGCATTTGAAGAGTGCAGCCAAGCAGACATCAAGGAAGAGAAGTGCTGCACATTGTGAGCTACTGAATAGCTGTAATGCTGGTTCATATTTTTGAGGGGGAGCACCAATTGGCTGTTGTCAATAATGAAGATGGTGCTGCAGCAGATCAAGTGATAAAGACTATGTAAATTGTCAAACTGCTGCTGATGAGAAAAGTTTCAAATTATTGAAGTTTTTCCGCTGCTAAAGTCTCTGAAGATGCAGAGTGCAGAGATTGTTTTAGCCAAAATTAGCCAAAGGGGGAGATTGTTAGTTCTTGGATTGGCTGGAATTTTGGTAAAACAAGGTATGTTCAATGTTGACGTCAAGGTGCTGATGTTGCAACATTGAAGTCTTAACACTGGGCTGTGTTAAGTATTTAATTGCTGAAGTTGGATGTCTGATGTCACATAGGTGATGTTGTAACATCAGACCTGCAGAATTAACAACAGCAGGCTGTGATGTTGTTAGGGTTGCGTATTAGATGAAATTGTGGAGAGCAAGCTGCCTCATTGGATGCGAATATCTTGGGATAGATATTTGCTGCTGCATAGGAGATCTGGTGCAGATTTGTAGGAGATTTAAAAGGTTGAAGATTTAAAAAGATTTTAGGAGAAAACCTGTTTTAAATATTCAGTTTTAAATAACAAATCTGGGAGATATTATAGCAAGTCCAAGACCAATTCAAGGAGCTATATAAAGCGCACAAGACCAAAGGAAAAAGGCACAGAAAACATTCAGAAGATCAGGAACTGGAGGCTTAGTGTCTAGAGTTTGTTTAGAGTGCTTGTATTTACACTATTCTAGGGTTTGAATAGGTGTTGTGTTTCTGTCCTCTCTAGAAGCTGTGAAGCAATAGAGAGTGGTTGCTTGATCGAAGTTGTGAAGTAAGATCAAGGGTACTCAAAGTGGTTTCTTTGAGAGTTTGTAAGGGATTGAGTGGTGTTCTCATACCTAAGTGGTTTCTTAGGTAGGAAGTCATTAGCAGAGTATAAGTTTAGGAGATTGTCAACGGGTTGTTGAGTCTGTAAATTATATCTACAAGTAGTGAATTCCATCCCTGGCTTGGTAGCCCCCAGAGTAGGTTGGTTGTAACCGAACTGGGTCAACAATTCTTGGTGTTGTTTTATTGTTATTACTGTTCATTGTGCAGAGTGTGTTGTTGTGACATCGCACCTTAACATCACACGTCTGATACCAGAATTTTAGATTGTATTGACTTCTTCGAGTTCGGAGTTGGGATCTCGGAGAAACCCTTACACTTGTTGGGGTTGGCTTCAATTCCAAGTTCTGTGAGGTAGAAGCCGAAGAACTTACCTGCCCGAACGCCGAAGGTGCATTTGTAGGGATTGAACCTTATGCGGCATCTCCTCGCTGTGTCGAACACCTTCTTGAGGTGCGCGGCGTGGTCGACTTCTTCTGCGAATTTGAAGATCATGTCGTCCATATAAACCTCGAGCATGTCGTCGATCTCTCCCTGGAAAACTTTGTTCATCATCCGTTGGTAGGTCGCGTCGGCGTTCTTCAGGCCGAAGAGCATTACGTTGTAGTAATAATTTCCCGACTCGGTCATGAAGGTCGTGTGCTGTTTGTCGACCTTATCCATGGGGATTTGGTTGTACCCTGAGTAAGCGTCCATGAAGGATAATAGCTTGTAACCTGCATAATTGTCGACCAGCTGGTCGATGTTAGGCAAAGGGTAACAGTCTTTCGGGCATGCCCGGTTAAGATCGGTATAGTCAACACACATCCTCTATTTTCCATTATTCTTTTTGACAAGTACAACATTGGACAGCCAAGTCGTGTACCTGGCCTCCGAAATAAAATTCGCCTCTAGGAGGTCTTTTACAGCTTTTTCAGCAGCCTCCGCTTTTTCGGGTGACTGCCTACGCCTACATTGAACTACGACCCTAGCGGCCGGATCTACTGCGAGCTGATGACAAGCGACCTCAGGGTCAAGGCTAGGCATCTCGGAGGCGCTCCATATGAACAGATCAACGTTCTCTCAGAGACATGCCTTCAGCTGCTTCTTCGCCAGGTCAGGGAGCCCGGTGCCAATCTTCACGTTACGGTCTGGATCGTCCCCGAGGGCGACGAGCTCAAAGTCTCCGTCTGGGATGGGGCGCGTTGGGTGGAGAGGCTGCCCATTGTTTTCCACCTGGAGGTCGAGGTCCGCTGCTCCGCCCTCTTCGTGCTCGCCCAGGAACCTGCTGTCGAGGTCGACCGCGTTGACGCGCGGGAGAGGTCTCTGTACGGTGTCTGTGGATGTCTTTGCTCCAGTCTTGGGCTTGGTACCGATGGAACTCATGCCTTTGATCACAGCATCGAAGCACCTCCTGGCCGCGTCTATGTCCCCGTGCATGGTAACCACATGTCCCCTGGCCGTGTAGTACTTCATCTTGAGGTGGACCGTTGATGGCACTGCTGTGAGTTCGGCCAGGGTGGTCCTCCCGAGGATGCAGTTGTAGAGGGATGGGCATTCGACCACCAGGAAGCAGGTCTTCACTTGGCGGGCAGTGTCTTCGGCCCCGAATGTGACCATCAGTTCAACGTAGTCCCATGGTCTGGTGGTGGTGTCGTTGAACCCCTGCAGATCCGAACCGACGTACGGGGTCAGATGTCTCTCGTCGAGCTGGAGAGTCCCGAACAGGTGAGCGTACATGATGTCGACCGAACTTCCCTGGTCGACAAGGATCCTTCGAACGTCGAAATTTACCATTTGTGCCCTGACCAAGAGGGGGATAGTGGCGTTGGGCGCTCTGCTTGGGAGTTCTTCAAGGTAGAAGGTGATAGGGTTTGATTTCCCTTGCACCTTCTCGAGAGTGGTGGTCTTCGCCGATATTGCAGATTCCAGTTCGCCAAATTTCCGCTTGATCGACCCGACGGACACCTTCTCGTAACCGCCCCCCTGAGATGACCATTGTCTTGGGGAAACCTTCCCACGTGCTGCGGGCAGCGACGTGGTCTTTGTGGGGAAGTTTGCCCACATGCTGCGAACTGCTTCTTGGCCCTCGACGTCTTCGGGGACAAAGAAGTCTTCGGGTCGAGTGACGCTGAGGGCGAGCTGAAGCCGACTCTCTTCGGGAGGAGGTGTCGTCTCCTCGATGTTTTGGGCTTCCCGGGAACTGGGACGAGGGGCTTCATTCTTCTGGGCGTACTTCTTTAAGTGCCCTTCCTTGATCAGGATCTCAATTGCATCTTTGAGGTGGATGCAGTCCTCGTGACATGTCTGTGGCTCCGGTAGAACCTGCAATACTTGGACCTGTCCGTGTTTGATTTGGGGGTCGTTGGCTTCGGAAAACGGATGTCTCCTTTTAGAAATTCCAAGTTGGAGCACTCAGAGAGGATTCGTGCGCGGGGAGCATTGAGCGGGGTGTATTCCGTGAACCGGCCAGCTGGTCCGCGCGGTTCACGAGAGTCCCGAGGGCGGCTTTCCTTTTTTCTTTCTCCTCCACGTCGAGGAGGAGAGTCTTCTTCTCTGCGGCCGCGGGGGCCTTCCTTCCGCCTCGAGTCGAGGGCGATCTATGCTACCTCCACCTCCTCGAACTCGATGTATGACTGAGCTCGTTGGAGGAGGTCCTCCAGACGGTGAGGTCTGCGGAGGCATACGGACTTGGCAAAATCGGATCCAAGACGTAGTCTCCGGATGATTAAAAACTTCTTCATGTCGTCGGTCGTGTGGACCTCGACAGCCTCCATGTTGAACCTCTCAATGTAGTTCTTGAGCGGCTCGTTCTTCCCCTGGTAGATACTTTCTAGTGCGGCCTCCGTCTTCGGGTGTCGGCGAGATGCCGTGAAGTGTTTGGTAAAGCGTTCTCTTAGTTGCCTCCAGGACGTGATCGACCCGGGTGTCAGACTCTTGTACCAGGTCATGGCGCCCTTTCGCAAGGTGGTGGGGAAAAGTCTGCACTTAATGGCTCCCCTGACGTTTCTGAAGTTGAGCATGGCTTCAAAGCTTTCGACGTGGTCGTCTGGGTCGGCCAGGCCGTCGTAGGTCCCTAGTGGCAGGGGTTTCTCCATACCCATGGGAATTAGGGCGTCCATGATCTCTCGTGACAGGGGGTTCCTCTGGTCTTCGTCGTCGCTTCCATCCGGGGACCTTGATGGGGATCGTTGGTGTCGACCAGGTCCTTGTCATGGAGGGGAGTTCCTAGAGTGGTTTCTCGGTCTCTCCTTGGTGGTCTTGCTCCTCTTGGCAGTCGAGGAACGCCTGGGTTCCTTCTGAGAGGGGGAACGATGGCGCTTCTGGGAGGCTTCTGGCTGGGGGCGCTCGAGACGTGGTCGGCGGCCCTCGCGCACCGGCGAGGGGGTCTGAGATTCTTCTGGAGGGGTCCTTCGCGGGGAAGGAGAACAGCGAGGCGAAGGTGGACGGCAATATCTTCGCGGGGAAGATCGCCATGTTCGCCCTCGCTCGAGTGTTTCAATTCTGATATTCTGGTGCATGATCAGCTGGTTGGTCTGGTTGACCAAGGCGAACAGGGCCACGGTGCTCGAATCTGCATTGGGCGGAGGAGAAACTGGCTGAAAGGCGGCTTGTTGGTCGTCATGCTGGGTGGCATCGTAAGCCGTGTCTTGAGAGTCTGGGGAGGCGGTCTGCCCGTCTCTCATGTCGCCTTCTTCGAAGTTGAGGGCAGCAGCGTCTTCACGGTGGTTCCCGTTCTCGAGTTGCGCGAGGATGGTGTCCAGAGCTTTGCTCGCAGACGGGTTGTTGGCCATGCCGGTGATGAACGAAGGGATTGCTTTGGTTTATCGTCGAAGGAAAAACGGGGAAGCAATGGTTTCCCACAGACAGCGCCACTGATCGTACCTGGATCAGACAGTTATGCAGTGGCTAGCAACGTTGTAACGCCCCAGTTTTGTTAGATTTATTTAATAGAGTAGATTTAATTGGTTTTGGTTTTATATTATTTTATTATTGACTTTTATTTGGCAATATATTATTTTTCATCGTTGTTGATGTTTTATCGCGTTTTGAGAGCGTTTGCGAGATATTTGAGCTGAGGGGTATTTTGGTCTTTTGCTTGGGTAAGTTTTATGTTTTTATATAAATAGAAAGAAATAGAGAGAAAATGAGAGAAAGAAGAAAAGAAGAAAGAAGAGAAAGAGAAGAGAAGAGAAGAGAAGGAAAAAGAGAGAAGAGGAAAAAGAGGAAAATCGAGGAAATCTCCGTTTTAAGCGCGAATAATCGGGTAAGGGTGTGAAATATTGTTATCCTAACTTTGTGTATGATTATGTATGTGTTTTGTGTGGATGTTTTGGTTGGTTTTCCATATTTTTCCGTTTAGGTCGAATTGGACATAATCGATAGAAATCGATGTTTTCACGGATGAATTTCGGAATAAATTGCGTAGATTAGTCGTATGAGGTTAGGCCGAGATTATAGAAACTCGTTTGATTGAAATCGGTTGATATTGTGAGTTTTGACATTTTTGGGGTTTTGAGAATGTGAGATTTTGGTGAAAATCGAATGTTGTGGAATCGGTGTTTTTTTATCCTAACATGTTGGTATGTATTTATGGAGGATTACCATGTATTTATTCGGAAGAAAGTAATTGAATCGGTCGGGTTTCCGGAGGGTTTTGTGTTGGGGCAGCAGCTTGTTTTTCTGATTTTTAACAGGTACAATCGATTGCAGCAGGATGCAAATCGATTGCACATATGTAAAAGGGCGAAAAATGTGATTTCTGGGGCCGTGCAATCGATTGCACACAGGTGTAAATCGATTGCACTCTGCTGTTCTTTTTCAAAAATTTGGTTTTTTAAAAGTTGCATAACTTTTTTGTCGTTTATCCGTTTTAGTTGTTCTTTATATCGATCTGAAGCTAAAAATATGTTCTATCATTTGGTGAAAAGAAATATTATTTTTAGCCGACTTTTGGCTGACTTTCTCGATTAATCATGAATAGTTGTTTTTGATGAAATGAATGTGTGGTTATGAATGTGTTGTGGATATGCTTGTGGAGTGAACCCTTGATTGGGGAATTCTTTGTGAATTATGGCTCTTTGGTGAATATATGCATTGTTTGAGTTAAATGATAATGCATGTTGATTGTGAATATATGATGAGATGTTGTGATGATGGATTGTTGTGGTTGATGGTGAGTAATTCTTGATGTGAATTGATATGGGTGTAAATGATGAAATGCTATTTGTTGTGGGTTGTAGTTAGTGATAAATACATTGTTTAAGTAAGTATCAATGTATGTGGTTTCGAGTGTATGATTAATGTATGATATGGTTGCCTCTGTGGCGTAGATCCACAGCAAGATGAATGGTAAGGTTTGATTATCATGGGATTGCTATAATAGTAATATTTGGTGTGTGGAATGGATTCCAATTGTGTTAGAATACTCATTTGGGTAGAATGGCTTATATGTCATCCTAGTGAGGTATTAATGTTTTGGTCGAACACATTAGGGTAGAATGACTGTATATTGTTCCTAGTGTTGTTGTTGTACTCATTAGGGTAGAATGACTTTATGTCATTCCTAGTGAAGTGCGAGTGTGTCGTTGGGTCCATTGGGGTAGAACGATTATATGTCGTTCCTGGTGGAGTACTCATTAGGGTAGAATGACTATATGTCATTCCTAGTGATGTACAATTGAGTTGTGGTGTCCACTAGGGTAGAATGACTATGTTGTCGTTCCTAGTGGGATACTCATTGGGGTAGAATGACTATGTTGTCATTCCTAATGAGGTGTGCACTGGGGTAGAATGACGTTGATGTCGTTCCTAGTGTGGTGTCCACTAGGGTAGAATGACTATGTTGTCATTCCTAGTGGGATATTCATAGGGGTAGAATGACGATGTTGTCATTCCTAATGAGAGATGCACTAGGGTAGAATGACTATGTTGTCGTTCCTAGTGAGGTATGTATTGGGGTAGAATGACTATGCTGTCATTCTCAGTTATGTGATGCGTGGTATTGTCGGGTCTTGATTGGATTGGTGAATTATGCATGATGTATATGTTGTTGTGGAATGAGTAGAATTGTGCAGGTGTGTATGGATGGATAAACATGAATATGTGTGTTTATGTCGAATGATAAGCATTATGAGGAATATGCTTGGTTTTATATATATATATATATCCCTTGCGATGTATATTGAGTGAGATGTGATGATTGTGACATAGTAAACATAATATGTATGTTTATGTGGTATGATGGAATGGTGAGAATATGTGGTATATGTGTATTTTTATGTTGAGATATATAATTATATTCATTGTTATTATGATAATATTTCTCACCCTTCTGCTGTTTTATGATGCTCTACGAGGCATTGCAGATTAGGTATCTGGCGGTCTTTTTGTGAAGCGTGTCTTCATTTTCCTTGTTGGTCGGTTGGCTCTGATATGTAGCACCGGGTAGCTAGGACGTTTTGATCTTTTTGTGATACATTTGCATATGTATCTTGCTGATGAATTTGTGTATATAAACATGATGTTGCTTGTGATTCATACTGGATGATGTATATATATATGTTGATGTATATATGTGGTTGTTATTCAATATTTTAGATGTTTCCGCTTTTATTCTAAATATTGAGATGTGGGTATAAGGACAGAGATCCTTTGTTGTTTGAAAGTTACCCCACTGTTGCATATCATTTGTTGAGCAGGTGTTGTATGTTTTAATTTCAAGCATAATGTGACATACCTTTTTATGCCGTGTTTACAATTATACTCTGATGAAATTTCCAATACGTGCCTAAATGATTTATTTGATTTATTTGGGGGTATAGAAAGGGGGTGTTACAAACGTCGTATGGACTTCAGCTCCGGTGTTGATGATACGGCGGGGGGGAGGGGGTGTACCTGCAAGGTACTCCGACGCTCAAGTAAGAAAAAGGGAGTAAGCAAGTACAGAAAAGCAGGTGTGAGAGTTAGAATGTAATGTAACCTGACCCTCTCAAGTGAGAGGGTATTTATAGAGAGCCCCCAGCGTGGGGCCAATGGTTACTTGCACTGGGCTGGATTGCAAGGCCCAATCCAAGCAACTGCCAGGGCTTACGTGGCATAGTGAAGACCAGCACGTGGTCTTCGCCCTGGTGTAACGATCCCTAAATCTCCAGAAGTAGGGCAGACCGATTCCTTTGAGAGTGGGAAGTTACAAGAGAACGTGTCCTCGCGGGGAGGAGCGCGTAAAGGTCGAGGATAGTGAGGTTCTCCCCGACTACAAGCTTATGCCTGACATCGGAGTTTGCTAGGTGACTAATGAGTGGAGGACGCGTGGGGTCCTCGTCCCTGCGAAGTTGTGCTCAGCACTGGCCATTGGAAGGATCACGCTGGGCCGACCCATTACTGGATTGGGCCTGCCCGACGGTTGGGCAGACCGCGGCCCAGTCCGAAACAGGTACCAAAGCACTAGGTTAAGGGTGCAAATGTAAAGCTTTTCACAACTGTAAACAATTTATGGTCAACCTGTTTCCTTACCCGACCTATTTCACATACCTATTTAGTCTCATATGGCGAATCACAATATGTGGCCTTCCCCAGCACAAGCATACACTGAATCCAACCATGGCAAACAACCACCTAAGTCAGACGTAGACCACGGTGGCGGCCGCAGAAATATTGGCGATAGAGGAGATGGCGGTGGTCGTGGTCGTGGTGGTCGCATATTGGTAGAGGAAATGGCAGTGCTTGCAGCAATGGCATACCAAAGGAAACATAGGTGGTCGCAAATAGTGACGGTAATGGCGGCAACAATGGAAAAAAGAACAACAATGTTTGTGGTGACAGTAATTCCAACATAGGCTACAATGACCAAGATGGCTCCTCATACTCGCTCTAGGTAAATATTCCTAAGATGAATGGGAGAAACTGTAATGAATGAGCCCAAAACGTTCGCTAGGTATTGGATAGCAAAGGGAAGCTTAGTTTTTTAACAGGAGTTGTAGCTGAACCAGCAAGAGGAAACCCTCTTTACAAATAATGGAAGTCTGAAAACTCTTTGATTATTGTTTGGTTGGTAAGCTCTATGGAAACTAGAATATGTAAGCCTTACATGTTTTTGCCTTCTGCAACAGATGTGTTGGAAGCTGTTAAGGAAACATACTCTAATATTTAAAACTCTTCCCTAATTTTTTATTTAAAATCAAAGTTATAGCATATGAAACAAGGTGACAAGAGTGTAACTACTTATTACAATGAGTTGTTGACCATGTGGCAAGAGTTGGATCTTTTTTATGATGACAATTGGAGGTCTACAAATGATAGTGTTCTGTTTCTCAATAGGCAAGAAAATGATTGTGTCTTCATGTTTCTCGATGGGCTAAATAAAGATATTGATAAGGTAAGAGGTAGAGTTTTAGGAAAAACACCATTACCAACTCTTTGTGAAACTTACGCAGAAACAAGAAGGGAGTAGGCACAACAAGGAATTATGATGGGCAGGACAACATAGAGCTTTGAATCTGAAGGCTTAGCTCTAGCTAGTAGAAACTTCGACGGGGGAAAAAGTTCAAACAAAGTTCCTTGGTGTGGTCACTGCAAACGCGAATAGAATACGTGTGAAACCTATTAGAACCTCAAAGGAAAACCTCCTAACTAGAAGAAGAAAAATGGTCGTGCATTTCAGGCTAGTAATTCTGATTAAGGGCAGCAATCCTTTTCGACTCAACTTCCACTCACTATGGAAAACCTAGACAAACTGTTCAAACTCTTCAAGTCTCCAACTCCTTCCTGCTCTATAGCAACAAAAGGTAATTTTGCATATATTAATGTCAGTCTCAGTCATACTTAGATAGTAAATGTAAGTGCCTCTGATCACATGACAGGTGAATCTACTTTGTTCTCTCCATATATTCCATGTGCATCTAATAAAATAAAAATCGCATATGGCTCATTTACAACCATTGTGGGTAAAGGGTCACTCATGTTCCCTTCTGTGTTAACTCTTAAAACTATCCTTCATGTTCCAAACTTATCATGCAATTTAATGTCCATCACTAAATTAGCCCAAGATATAAATTGTCAAACTAATTTTATCCCATCTCATTGTGTCTTTCAGGATTTGAACTTGAGGAAGATGATTGACAGTGCTAAGGAGATTGGAAGACTCTACTACCTTGACATTGGATCTGCATCGCAACTACCTTAAAAAACAATAAGTTCCTGCTTTGAGTCTTTTTATGTTTTGAATAATAAATATGACAACATTATGGTATGGCATTTTTGATTGGGTCATCCTAGTTTTTGTATCTTAAAACAATTGTTTTCTAAGTTATTTCATAATAAGAACTTTTCTTCATGTAAATTTGAAGCATGTGAGTTTGCAAAGCATCATCGTTCCCAATTTCCAATACAACCTTATAAATCATTAAAACCTTTTTTCTATGTTTCACAGTGATGTTTAGGGCCCTAACCGTACAAGTACACTCTCTCTCAAAAAAATTTTAATCACATTTATAGATGACCATTCAAGAGTATGTTGGGTGTACTTGTTAAAGGGGAAATCGGATGTTTGTCAGGCTGTAAAGAATTTTTTTACAATGGTGCAGAATTTATTTCAAACAAATATCTAAGTCTTTAGAAGTGATAATGACAAAGAATATTTTAACACTATTTTGGATGATTTTTTTCTAAAAAAGAGATTGTACATCAAAATTCATATCCTAATACTCCTCAACAAAATGGAGTTACCGAAAGAAAAAATAAACATTTACTGGAGGTTGCTAAAGCTTTACTTTTCTTGAATAAAGTACAAAACTATTTATGCCCTGGCCGAATTTCTTCGACCAGGTCGAGCTCCTCCCTCAGTGCCTCGTCATTCATCTCCTCGTCGAGGGGAGATTCGGTCCGCCTAGAGGGTTCCTTTATTTCTACCGGGATAACTGCCTCGGTTCCGTACATTAGTCGAAAAGAGGTCTCCTCGGTGGTTGAGTGTGGGATCGTCCTGTAGGCCCAGAGCATGTTGTGTAGCTCCTCGACCCACCTCTTTTTGGCTTCACCTAGTCTACGCTTAAGGCCTCGTAGGATCACTCTGTTCGCGGCTTCGGGCTGCCCGTTTGTCTGTGGGTGCTCGATAGACGTGAAATGTTGCTTTGTGCCCAGCTTGGTAACGAAGTCCTGGAAGTTTTTATCGGTGAACTGCGTCCCGTTGTCGGTGACGATTGCCTGGGGTACGCCGAATCGGGCAAGTATATTCCTTTTGTAGAAACAGAGTATGTTGTGCACCGTGGTTTTGGAAAGGGCTTCAGCCTTTATCCACTTTGTGAAGTAGTCGAAGCCGACTATCAAATATTTGTTATGGTACGACCCTATGGTGAAGGGGCCGAGGATATCCATCCCCTACCAGGCGAAAGGCCATGGGGACGAGAGCGTTTTGAGCTCGTTGGGAGGTGTCAGGTGCTTGTCCCCGTGGCATTGGCATTTGTCGCACTTCTTGATGTGCTCCTTCGCGTCTTGCTGCATGGTGGGCCAATAGTATCCTGCTCGTAGAGCCTTACGGGCGATGGATCGTCTGTCGAGGTGTTGTGCGTTGATCCCTTCGTGGATCTCCTGAAGTATGTAGAGGACCTTGGACTCTTCAACGTATTTGAGGAGAGGGGTGAAGAATCCCCGCCTGTACAACTTGTCCTTGATCAAGACGTAAGAGCAAGCTCGGCGCCTAACTACACTAGCCTCCTTGGAGTCATTGAGCAGTTCCCCCCGTGCTGAGGTACATCTATATTAGGGTCATCCAGCTGTTGTTGTCGCCGATGGCATTTACGTCGACAGCCGAGGTGGGTTTCTCGATGCTAGGCCGAGAAACTACCTCTTGGATGATAAACTTGTTTCCGCCCTTCTTCTTTATGCTCTCGAGCTTCGACAAGTTGTCTGCCCTGGTATTGTGCTCGCGGGGAACATGTTTCACCTCTGCGGAGTCGAACTTTTTCATCCTCTCTTTTACTAGGACTAAGTACTCGACGAGGTTGTTGATTTTAGCCTGGTACTCTCCCCGTACCTGAGAGGCGATGAGCTGGGAGTCAGTAAATATCTTCACCTCTCTCGCGCCAAGGTCTTCAGCTAGGCGCAGCCCGGCGAGGAAGGCCTCATACTCAGCTTAGTTGTTCGAAGTCGGGAAGGACAGAGCGAGGGTGACCTAGATCAAGATGCCTTCTTCATTCTCAAGAATGATGCCCGCTCCACTTTCTGTCGTGCCGGATGCCCCGTCGACATAGATGGTCCACTTACAGGCTCCGTCGGTCGGGGAGATCGGGGCGGTCATTTTTGTGATGAAGTCGGCTAGCACTTAAGCTTTTAGGGCCTTCATGCTCTCGTACTGGACGTCGAATTCAGAGAGCTCGAGCGACCATTTAAACATCCTTCCTGCCATGTCGGGGATGGCCGAGCAGCTGCTTTACGGGCTGGTCTATCCTAACCACGATCGTGTGGGCCAGGAAGTAGTGCCGCAATCTTCTGGCCGCATTGATGAGGGTCTGAGCGACCTTCTCGATTTACTGGTACCTGAGCTCGGGGCCCTGTAAGGCTTTACTGGTGAAGTAAATTGGTTTTTGTCCCTCAGAGGTTTCGCGAATGAGAGTCGCGCTGACTGCCTCAGTCACAACGACAAGGCACAAATATAAAGTCTCCTCGCTTTCCGGTCGCGATAAGACTAGGGGTTGCGAGATAACTTGTTTGAGGTGGAGGAGAGCTTGTTCGCACTCCTCAGTCCACTCGAACGTGGCTTCCTTGCGCAAAATTTTGAAAAATTGGAGTGTGTGTTGGGCAGACTTGGCCACGAAGCGGGACAGCAAAGTGAGCATCCCGTTTAGGGATTGGATCGATTTCTTTGATCCCAGCATTGGGAACTTGGAGAAAGCCCTACACTTGTCGGGGTTCGCCTCTGTAATACCCCAAAATTTGCTCTCCCTCTTTGTCATCATAACATGGCATTATCATTTATCATATCATATCCACCTCATTAACATTACATTGCATTTAACATAGAAAATTGAAGCATAGCATCCTTCTTACCATCAGGGCATGTGATCAGGAGGAAGGTGGACAATCAAGGGATCATTCAAAGCACAAAAAGGTCAATAAAGTTTCCTTAAGGCAAGCCAAGAGGTCTTTCATGTCTCATACTATCTCAAGGGATCATCCACAACCTCAAGGAGGTGAGATTCAATGGGAGATTGAAGCACTACATCTTTCACTATGCAAGAGGTTCAAAAACTGAAGGAAAACCCTCAAAAGAGATAGTTCATTGATCCAAAATCATCCTCAAATGGCATATATCATCATCCTTTAAGAGGATACATAACATACTCGGAGGAATTTGAAATTGAAGACTGCACATTTTTCTCCTAGGAGGTGGGCACCAAAACTAGGGTTTCCCATTAAATCAGGGAATCTTTGATTTCTTGGACAAAACTTGATGTCATGGTGTCCTACATGTTCTTAAGTGTATGTGTATGGAAAATTGCCTCTCAATTGGTTTTAGAAGTGGTTCAATTGGAAGAAAGATCAGAAATCAGGAAAATTGGGGCCAAGTCAAATAATCTGAGGAAAAAGTCAACTCTTGACTTTTTGAGCCCAAAATCATGAAATTCATGTTACATATGTCTAATGTACAAAATTTGGTCAAGAAACTCCAAAGGAATCATAAAAAAATCAAGATGTGGAAAGTTGCCATTTTTGGATGAAGAAGGGTTACTAAATATAGCAAGTTTTGGCCATTTTGCATCAGAGTTTGAGCCAAGGCCATTTAAAATTGGGGCATCAAATGAAAATTCCACTCAGCCATAACAAAATATCTTGTTTCAAGCTTCAAATCCATGTGTGGAACATCTCCATTGGATAATAATTGAGTGAGATATGATTGATCAAAGTTTGAGCAAAGTAGGTTCAAAACTAGGTCATGACCAAGATTTTCAGGGCACGCGCGCAGTCATTTTCTCAAACAGTTGGTGAGCCAAATGTCCACCCATTTTTCATCAAGATAAAAACCTCAAATGGAAAAGTTTTCAACATCAAAGTTGTTCTTTGTAGTGCCATCTTTAATATTGATGTTGGGAAAATTTTGAGTTGATCAAGTATGAGTGAGTTATAGTGGTCTCAAGATAGGTTGATTAAGCTGAACTTCCATGCATGTCACTTGCCATGCCATGACCTGCTTCGTACGCATATGTACCAGTTCTTTGTCCATCTGTTTGTGGTCATTTTTAGGCATGTTATAGACCTCATTTCACTTCAATTTTCAAACCAACATTGTGCTCCAATGCATCCTCTTTCCAAAGACCCCAAAATCTCACTAAATCATCCATTGGGTAGAGAGAAAAACATCATCAAACTACCCTATATTACACTGATACATTAACATACACGATTTGGTTTACACACACCACAAACACTTCTTAACCTCAACTTTCCTCTTTAAACCAAACACACATGACATAAATCTCATACACTAGCACGTGCTTTGCATGGAAATAGAAAAAACAAGCTTGCTGAGCAAGTTTCTAATGCAACAGCCTTTGCCATTCGTTTCTCTTGCTGCTCCACCTTAACACACCATAGGTCATCACCATAACATCATAGCCATAGCATAACTCGTCCCCTAACTAACTTGGCTCAGTTAGTTAGGATGGACTCAGTTTAACCACTTTAACTCACCTTAACTGACTCATTAAACCATGGTTAAACTCTACTATAAATCAAGATATCACTCACAAATCTCAGTTTCTAACTTCATTCTTCCACATTCTCTCCAAAAACTCTCTCTGCTCTACTCTCAACATCACCATTGCAAGGAATCTTCGAGTTCACATTGTTCATCCTTCTCCTAAATCTTCTATGATTCTCTCTCAACTTCACCAAAGAGCAACTGATTTTTGAGCTTGGATCTCATTTCTTCTCCACTGAATCATCATCTTCATCAAAGCCTTTATTTGGCCAAGTGAAGCTTAAGGAAGAAGCAAGCATTTCCTCTGGTTTTCTCAGACTCTACAAGAACTGCAAGACCAGGTTCCGAAGTTTACAAACTCTTCTCTCACGTTTACTTGTTTATTTTGTTGTTTTCATGATGATATGAGCTCACTAGGAGCATTTGAACTCTGGCTAGTTGATAGAGCTTCTTAGAAGCTTAGATCCAAAAACTTAGGGCAATATGTTCGTGCTTGTTTCTTGCTATATGTGAATGGTTTGATGATTTCATTGATGGATTTGGAATGTACGTGATTTCCTCTTTATTTTGATGTATGCTACGTGATTTTTTGGTTGGTTTGGAAGTTGCAGTCGCCGGAGAGTGGCCGGAGAAGGTGACCGGAGGTCCCTCTCCGGCCGGTGAGTTGATGTTAGGGTTTATGTGTGTTCTAATCCTGTCCGTTCATTTTTCGTGATCGTGTGGTTCAGGACGTACCAACACATTAAAATGCACGTGCACCTCACATGTTTTATTTCTGATCTCACTTAATCAAAATGTAGTGCGGTGCATGGTAATGTGTGTGGTCACTCATGCGCGTGTGTTAGATCTGGTTACTTTGACTTTCGTTTGACCTTGACTTGATCCAATGGCCATGAGTGAGTCAATTTTGTTGACTGAGAGTGTATGTTAGTTAGTGTGGATTGTGCAGACTTGGACCTAGACCAATTTGATATTCGCACCTCCCTTTTCCAAAGCCCAATGATTTTGAACTGATTAATTACTAGTCATGCACCCCCATTCCTTTTTGCATTGCATTTTATTTTTCCATTTTTCTACACGTTTGATTTTTAATTTTTAAAAATACTAAATAGTATCATAAAATTCCACAAAAATTCATGAACATCATTAAAGCATTTAGAAAATTTTTCATGATTTTATTTTCTGATTTTATGACCTTTTTACCCCTGCTCCATAATTTTCTTTGAATTTCTTTGGTGTGCATTCTTAATGTGGTACATGATCTTGTTTAATTTTATTCTTGATCATTAAAAATTGTTTTGATGCTCTTCTTTTTGCATTGAGTCATTATCATCTTGAGGTATGTTAAGTGTTTTTTTATTTGATTTTTTAGGTTAGTTTATGGCATGTTTGGTGTTCATTTTTGTGCTACTTTGTATGATATGTCTATTTGACCTAAATGCATTGTTTGACATCATTTTGCCTTGATTTCTTGTATGCTACTTTGGTATATGACTCACTTCTGACCTGTGTATCTTTAAACCATGCTTGCTTAATTTTCCTAAGGCCATTTGATTTTTGTTTGATGCATTTCATTTAAAGCATTATAACATGTCACATCATTGTAATCTTTTGTGCATGTTTACATGTTTTCTTTTGTACATACTTGCATGATCATTTGCCTATTTTGTGAACTACACTCTTGACATTATAGGTCATTGATACATATCATATGTCATCTTTGCATGTTGGTTATCATTTGAACCTTGTGCACCTTTAACATGTTGTGTTTGCACTTTCCTTTGTTTGGAACTTCCATTTCAATTCTACTTCTTCTATCACTTCTTAAATGTTTTGATGTGTCATGCATGAATACTTGTGAGATATTTATGAATCATTTTTCATTTCATTTCAATTCTGATCCATGGATTACATGTTCCATTTATGCACATTTCTTCTTTTTTCTTTCATCTTTCATTCTCCCTTTTCTTATGGTATCATGTTCTAATGTCATGGATGATGTTTGTTGCCTATCCACTTGAGTTTGCTTGATGATAATCATTTGTTTTCCATATGATGAACATTCTGGTTGTGGTTATAGGATTTGATGTCTCATCTAATTCTTTTGAGTTTTATGGTGCATTAAATGTTTCCTTGCTTCCTATACTTGTACATATGTTTACTAACCATGTAGGGGCTTTGGTAAGTTGCAATTGAGTGTGGATAAGGAATCCACATTCAAACTTCTTTCCTTTCATCTCTTTTAGAATTCCATTTTGTGTTTTGTTAAGCACTTATGTGCTTTCTTTTAATAACTCATCACTTTCCCTTTGTGAATTACAATTCATCTTCTACTTTAGAAGTGCATTGTTTAATTCATTATTTCTTTAGACTTTAGGTTTAAACCTCACAAACCATTAGGACCACTCCCTTTAATAATCAATTAGGATTGAGTCTTAGTCCACATAGATTTTACCTTTCTTCTCTCTTGAGTCTCTCTTCTCATCTCTTAAAGGAAACTCAAAACATCTAATAAAGGTAGGCATTTATTGCATTTAGGCCTTTCACATAAAGAAAAGATTATAAGGGGTCTTCTCTTATAATCTTAAAATGTATAGCATATAACCCATCTTGGGTCAATGTGTTAAACATTTGATCTTGTGTGAGGGACTTAAATGCAATGCTTGTTGAAGGAACAAATAAAAAACACTTCTTCATTTCATAATTAACAAAAACACTTAATAAATACAAGTATGCTAGTGTGTTTGAACCTTGACAATTGGAACTAAGTGTGGGGGTCTTCTTCACCCTTAGTGTGCTTTCTTACTCATTCCATCTTGGAATGTGAGAATGTACACATTCCAATGACTAAGATTCAGATACACTATCATATGCAAACAAATGAAAAAACTCTTAAAAGACAAAAACAAACAATAACGTCTTTCCTTCGGGAATTCTTTTCTCACCTCACTCACTCTCAGCGTACGAACGTGCTTCTACTCATTCTCTTGCAAGATGGTAAGGCACTCGGACCAGCGAGCCTGCAACACCTGAGCCGAAACGTAAGCCGTTCTCTAAAAACACAAACAACTTTCCCTAGTGAGGGGAACTACGTCGCTCTGATTCTCATGCTCCCGATGAGATACGTAGGCAGTGGGGTAGGGCCCATGCGAGCACTTCTTTTATTTTCCCTACATTTGTTTCTCGTTCTTTTTCCATTCTTTCTCCTTTCTTTCTTCCAGTTCCTTTTCCAGTATCTTTTCTATCACCCTTTGATTGAGACAAGCAAGCGTGGATCCCATCGGGTACGATGGACGTGAGGGGGTGCTAATACCTTCCTCTCGCGTAACCGACTCCCGAACCCAGTTCTCTTGGTCGCAAGACCATGCTCTATCCTTTCCTTCAGGTTTATGCAGTGTTTCCTTTCCCTTTCATGGGATAAATACACATTGCTGGCGACTCTGTTCGGTGCCACTTTCGCGTTTGTACCTGGATGAAAATCCCGGGAGCGACAGCTGGCGACTCTGCTGGGGATCGAACCCAGAATCTCTGGTTTCCTTAGCGAGTCTATCCTAGCGCTTGTCTATTTTTCTTTCATTGGGTGTTTACTGTTGTGCTGTATTTACTGTTTTATTGTATGGTTATTTACTGCTTTACTGTACATTACTGTATTTATCGCATTTACTGCATTACATATCATTATTGTGCTGGACTGTGCTGTTGTTTTCTGTTTGGCGGGCGGGGTGTTCTGAGATATGAGCCCACTACACATGCTTGAGTACACACATAGGTATTAGAGTGGATAGTCGTGACGCTTGCGTGGTGGTGACCACGTATTGTTGTTCATGAGACCCACAACCAGACGAGGTTCTATCAGGAGCTTTCTGCTACTGCATGTTATGCAGGCCAGTAGTTATTCTCTTGAGGAACTGTCGACTCTGGCGACCATTCCCGAGGACTCAGTTGCGGCACTCCTCCCGAGATGTGACAGTGGCAGACCACATTCCGTGGCAAACCCATTGCACATTCTCGATCCGAGGACCCAATGCTGGGAACTTGCTATAGGACATCCCTTTTTGAAAGAGAATCAGCGGAGGCACTCCTCGATTGGCGATAGTACTGTACCCTGAGGGATGAATGTACTATTGCTTCTCGACCTCAGTGCCAGAAGCTGAGGACCTTTTTGTTTTGGAGAATCAGTTGAGGCCTCCTCGATTGATGATGATGCCAAACCAGAAATGGTGAACGTATCATCATTTCTCGACCTGAGAGCTCGGGATACTGAACATCCTAGTACCCACATGTGAGGAGGGCGGGTTGTTTACAGGTTTGCAGGTAACCATGACCTCCTACATACCCGGTTTTCTATCATCATTGCACAAAAAGGAAGTTTCATCCTATTGTATTCAGATGGTTCTTATCTATGGTTCTATATTAGTCTCAGAGCTACACTGACACTATTCACAGTTCAGCATAGACACCTGATTACCTGATCACATTGCCCTTTGCATTGCATTATCATATCCTAACATACATGTTTATTCATTTCCAGGTGCATATATTACCCTTGATTCCAGTCATCAGGTCCTTGCAAAGATGAACACTAAAGAGAGAAAGAATATCATCAGCTATAAGTTCCTTACGCCTACTTTAGGCCCTATTGTTATGCTGAAGGGAATGGCGAGCCCTGCAGTACGAGAAGCTTTTGAAGAGAAATATGGGTGGATTTTATCTATGGTCCGTAATGTCAGTGATTATGAAGCCAGAGGTCTCCATACGTTGATGCAGTTCTATGATCCGCCTCTGAGGTGTTTTGTATTTCCAGACTATGTGTTGGTTCCTACCTTGGAGGAGTATTCCAACATGTTGGGGATTGCTATCAAGGAGGAGCCCCCTTTCTTTGGATCAGTGGGGGATCTTGACTTTGGAAAGGTGGCTGGTGCTCTTTATTTGAGCAAATCAGAGTTAGGAGACAATGTCTCCAACAAAGGAAAGATTCGTGGTTACAAGCTGGAATATCTGATTAAGAAGGCCCAGGAAGCAGCTAAAGGCGAGAATTGGCTTGTTTTTAATGCTTTGCTAGCCCTTTGTATATACGGCATAGTGTTGTTTCCCAACGAGCCGGATTTCATTGATACGGACGCTATATGAATATTCCTGATGAAGAACCCGGTGCCAACGCTACTGGGAGATCTTCACTACTCGTTGTACAACCGAAACGAAAAGAAAAGAGGAGGGATAATTCGTTGTTGTGCACCCTTGTTCTATAAGTGGTTTGCAGGCCGTTTACCACAATCAGGGGCTTTTGTGGATTCCAAAGATTCTCTAGAGTGGAAACAGCGTTTAATGGGATTGGTGGCCAAGGACATCGTATGGGTAGATCATGGGCTGATTGGCAAGAATATTATCCACAGCTGTGGTAAGTTCCCTAACGTTCCACTGATAGGAAGAATGGGTGGGATTAACTACAATCCTTCTTTGGCCATTCGACAATTTGGGTATGCCCTGACAGGTCCGCCTATTAAGAGAGATGTGGAGGAGTCCCTCTATTTTCATACATCAGATGGTTGGGAAGCAGCACAGAAAGCTTCTGAAAGCTGGGGTAGCATACTGAAAAAGGGGAAAGTTACTCTAGGCAAGCCTAACAACCGGGTTTATCCAGCATATGAAGAGTGGGTGAAGAAAAGAGTTGAAGATTTTCTCTTGCCTTTTGGTAAGGCACCCCTTTTATATCCGGAGAATGAGAAAGCAAGAAGCACTGCTATTGTGGAAGAAGTTGACAAGTTGCAAGCCTTGGTGAAAAAGCTCCAAGGAGAGAATTCTGAGTTGAGTAGCCGTCTTCAGAATGCTCTACATGCCAACAAAGAGCTGGAGCGGAAAGCCCAAGATGCTGAACAAATCCTAACTGCAAAAGAAAAAGACTTTGCTGGAAGAGCCCAACATTTCCGGAAGATTAGTAAAGGTGCTGATGATGCTACTCAAGCCCACAAGCAAACCAAACAGGCGTTAGCACAGACCAAAGAAAAGTTAACAAAGTTTCAGCACGCTTGGGACGAAGTTAGGATAGAGAATGCTGAATTACAGGAACAGTTGCAGACTAAGGACGAAGAGCTTGAAAAGGCGCATGAGCAGAGGAGAAAGTATCGGGAAAGCCTCGGTAAGAGTCAAGAACAGCTAGAAGAAGCTAGGGGTGAGCTGAGGAATACCAAGAAAGAGCTTGAAGAAGTCATGATAGAAAGGGAGATACTCAAGACGCAAGCTGGCATAAAGAGACACAAAGGAGTGTGTGATGACGAGGCTCTGATGCTGCATATGGGTTCTTTAAATGAAGCTCTTGAGAAAAGGGATGTCTTGATCAAAGAAATGATTGAAAAGCCGAATCACCAGCGTACCCGTATACTTTTTGAGGAGATCAAATACTCAAGTGATAAGCTGAAGGATGTGGAATTGTCAGACTGATGTTCTTTTCCTTATATTTTGTTATTAATGGTTACCATCAGGCTTGTTGATGGATCCATTTTTCCTTGTATTGCATTTGCGGTTGAACCTTTCTTAAATGTACTTGAATACTTCGTTGAATGAGTATGAGCAGTTTTATTCAGAATTATTCCTTATCAGATAGCTGCACACAAGCACATGACCACGACACGTCTCTTTATATCACGATTTCTGGTCTTCAGATTTCTGTGGTTGGATTGGAATCAGGGTATAAAGCACCTCGGAAATGACAAACATGGCATTGCATGGCATTGCATATCATTTTGCATTTTTTGTTACTTGCTTTTCAGGTACTCGTTGCAGGGTCTCTAACCTTTATTTGGTTTCAGGCAGTATAGCTGAGAATCATATTCACCGATATTCGACGCGAAGAAATCAAGTAAGAATCATGGATCAAGTGCAAAGTGATTTGGCTGAAATGAGGGCGCGTATGGACCAGTTCATGACCCTCATGACTGGCATGGCGCAAAATCAGGAGAGATTGAGGCTTCTGGTCGAGCGTCCAGACAATGGGCCCGAAGGTGATCAGCATGACAATTCACAGGGACATGGCATTCCTCCTCCCGGTGGCAACCCTCCTCCTGGTGGTAACAATCGGGGTAATGGAAATGGTAGGCATGTTGGTGTTACTCTTGAAGATACCCTGGAAGACCAATTTACTCTGCTGGATGCTGACGTGGGTAATCAAGGTGATCGAAGGTATGATGAGTTAGCAGAAAAGATCAGGGCCATAGAATGCAAGAACTCTATGGGTATTGATGTTACTAGCTTGGGGCTGGTCCCAGGAGTCAGAATTCCCCCTAAATTCAAACCTCCTACTTTTGATAAGTATCACGGCAATGCGTGTCCCCAAACGCATCTTCAAGCTTACTTTGGGAAGATTTCAGCCCATACGGATGACGAGAAGCTATGGATGCACTATTTTCAGGACAGTCTGGCTGGGGCATCCTTGACCTGGTATATGAAGTTGAATAGAGCTGCTGTGAAGAGTTGGAAAGATCTGGCAGAAGCGTTCCTGAAGCAATACCAGTATAATATTGACATGGCGCCCAACCGCACTCAATTGCAGGGGTTGTCACAAAATGCCAAGGAGAGTTTCAAAGAATATGCACAAAGGTGGAGGGAAATGGCTGCCCAGGTTCAACCTCCCTTGTCAGACAGAGAAATGGCAGATATGTTTATGGGCACCTTGCAAGGGGCCTATCTTGATAGATTAGCTGCTTGTCCGTCAACTGGATTTGCTGATATTGTGATTGCGGGAGAAAGAATAGAAAGTCTGTTAAAGCTTGGAAAGATCCAGGATGTGAGTGGGGCTGGCTCTTCGGGGACGAAGAAACCGTTTGCTAGTAACCAGAAAAGAAGAGAAGGTGATACGAATGTTGTGTTTAGAGGACGAGGCAGAGGGCGTTCTCAAGCTTATTATCAGGTAGATGCTGTAACAATCCCCACACCGTCTGTTTAGAAACAACAACCCCAAGAACAAGTTCAGCAGCAACAGCAACAACCTTTTTTCCAGCAAAGGTCTAGGCAGAGGGATCGTAAGATGGATCCTCTCCCTATGACTTATGCCGCGCTGTTGCCCCAGTTACTCGAGTTAAAGTTGGTGGAACTCCGTACTATGAAAGCTCCGGTTGCCGGAAACCTGCCACCTAACTTCGATGCTAATGCTCGTTGTGAGTTCCACTCAGGTGCTCAGGGGCACTCCATTGAAAAATGCTGGGCTTTCCATCATAAAGTACAAGATTTGATTGATGCTAAAGCCATCAATTTCTCTCCCGCTCCTAATATTACTCAGCATCCCATGCCTGATCATAGTACAGCAAATGTATACGCTATTGAAGATGGGAGGAGATTGAATCTGGTGACAGACATCCATCAAGTGAAAACTTCTTTGTTGGTTGTAAAAGATCGTTTATTGAAGGGACAGGTGTTCCCGGGCTGCAATCAGGATTGTTCCGAGTGTATGAATCAGGAGAATGGCTGTAATAAGTTGAAGGTGGGTTTACAGAATCTGATCGATGAAGGATGTCTACAGTTCGACAGAGTCGTGAAAGACACTGATGAAGTATCAACCGTGACCATCTATTATACTCCCGCTGAGATTCAAATGTCGGTCAATACAGTTCCCGTGGCGAGTGTTGCGCCAGAAAGGCCCAGTCCTGTCACTATCACGGTGCCAGGACCAATTCCGTTCATATCTACGAAGGCTATCCCATGGCACTATGGGGCAGATGTATATTACGAAGGTAAAAAGCAGGAAGTTGAGTCGTCAGTCAGCCCAAATATTGATAACGTAGGGGGTGTAGGGGGCTTTACAAGGAGTGGAAGGTTGTTCGCTCCCCAAACCTTGAGAAGTGATAAAGAGGCAGAAGCTGCAGCAAAGGCTAAAGGTAAACAGGTGGTTGAAAATGCGCCTACACCTGAAGCAGAGACAAAGATTACTTTTGATAAGGAAATGGAAGAATTTATGAAGATAATCAAGAAAAGCGATTATAAGATTGTGGACCAACTGAATCAGACCCCTTCAAAGATTTCAATCTTGTCACTATTGATGTGCTCTGATGCGCATCGGCAGGCGTTGTTGAAAGTATTGAAGAGTGCATACGTGCCACAGGAAATTACTGTTAATCAGCTCGAGGACGTAATCTCTAATGTTAATGTTAGCCATGGCTTGGGATTTACAAGTAGAGATCTGACTGTTGAAGGAAGAAACCACAATAAGGCTTTGCATATCACGATGGAGTGTAAGGGCGCAGTGTTATCTCATGTACTGGTAGACACGGGTTCATCACTTAATGTCTTGCCCAAGAAGGCATTAATGAAGCTGGAAGTTGATGGTTTGATCTTAAGGCCTAGTGAATTGGTGGTCAGAGCATTCGATGGGACCAGACGATCTGTGTTTGGTGAGGTGGAATTGCCCGTACAAATTGGACCACAGGTATTCAAATCCACGTTCCATGTAATGGACATACAACCTGCATATAGCTGCCTATTGGGACGCCCTTGGATTCACGGAGCCGGGGCTGTTACTTCCACTTTACACCAAAAGTTGAAGTATGAGTTTGAAGGGCAGGTTGTGACGGTGTGCGGTGAAGAAGACATCTTTGTCAGTCACTTATCCACGTTCAAGTACGTTGAAATGGATGGGGAAATTCATGAGATGCTGTGCCAATCATTTGAAGCGGTCAATATCGACGATGCACCTGAGTCTTCTTCTGTACCAGTTAGGGCCGGTACCTCCATTTCATCTTACAAACAAGCTGTCGAAGTCGTCAGGGCAGGCAACGCCCAAGGTTGGGGCAGGTTGATAGAGACCCCAATGAAGGAAGACAAATTTGGTATTGGTTATCGTCCCTCTACAACTTCAGATGCGGGGAACAGTGGACCCATTACTTTCAATAGTGGGGGAATTATCTACACGGACCAGTCTTGTGTAGCTACAGAGGATAATGTTGACAATGATGGTGACCTGGACAACTGGGTACGCCCTCATGCTCCGGGACAACAAGTGCAGAACTGGTTCGTTGAAGAAGTCATCCGGGTTACTCTTCAGACAGAGTAATTTTTCTTTGTTTTTTCTAACCATAATGCATGTCTAAATCTTACGCTCTGCCCAAGGCGTATAGATTCATGTGTAGGGCCACCCTGGTTGCATTTGCAATTTTTAATCATTAATAAAGGACGTTTTGCAATCAAATTTTGTTCTCTGTCTTTCAGTTTTTATTTTTGCACAAAAATAATAAAATGGCAGTGTTTCATTTTCTTTTGTTTTTGCTTAAAAATAAATTCTAAAATAAGGCATGAACCCGTTCATGCAGACTTGATCCTCCGGATACCACTGATAACGATTTTGATATGACTATGTATGACTTTGACAATCCGATTTATCAAGCCGAATAAGGGGATGAGAAAGATTGTGAACTCCCTGAAGAACTGGCCAGATTGTTGAAACAAGAGGAAAGGGTCATCCAGCCTCACCAGGAGACTGTAGAAATCATCAATATTGGTTCCAAGGATGCCAAGAAAGAGATCAAGATTGGTGCCAGCTTGCAAGCAGATGTGAAGAAAACTTTGACTGAAATGTTGCGCGAGTATGTTGACATCTTTGCCTGGTCGTATCAAGACATGCCGGGGTTGGATACGGATATTGTCGTGCACAGGCTGCCATTAAGAGAAGAATGTCCGCCAGTCAAGCAGAAACTTCGTCGGACTCACCCCGACATGGCTTTAAAGATTAAGGAGGAAGTCCAGAAGCAGTGGGATGCTGGGTTTCTTGCTGTGACAAAATATCCTCCGTGGGTAGCCAACATCGTGCCAGTACCGAAGAAAGATGGAAAAGTGAGAATGTGTGTGGATTATCGAGATCTTAATAAAGCTAGCCCAAAAGATGATTTTCCACTACCTCATATTGATGTGCTGGTCGATAATACAGCTCAGTTTTCAGTGTTCTCCTTTATGGACGGGTTCTCCGGGTACAACCAGATCAAGATGGCACCTGAGGATATGGAGAAGACCACGTTCATTACTCCGTGGGGTACATATTGCTATAAAGTAATGCCTTTTGGGTTGAAAAACGCAGGGGCAACGTACCAGCGGGCGATGGTGACATTGTTTCATGACTTGATTCATAAGGAGATCGAATGTTATGTAGATGATATGATTGCCAAGTCGAGAACAGAAGAGGAACATCTGGTTAACCTGAAAAAACTGTTTGAAAGGTTGAGAAAGTTCCGTCTGAGAATAAATCCAAACAAATGCACGTTTGGGGTGCGTTCTGGAAAGTTGCTGGCTTTCATTGTGAGCGAAAGAGGAATTGAGGTTGATCCTGCCAAGGTGAAAGCAATACAAGAAATGCCTGAACCGAGAACAGAAAAAGAGGTTCGTGGTTTCTTGGGTAGATTGAACTACATTGCAAGGTTCATATCTCACCTAACAGCCACGTGTGAACCAATTTTTAAACTGCTAAGAAAAGATCAAACGGCCAGGTGGAATGACGATTGCCAATTGGCATTCGATAAGATAAAAGAATACTTGCAGGAACCTCCAATTCTAATGCCTCCAGTTGAAGGGAGACCGCTGATAATGTATCTGACAGTACTTGAAGGTTCCATGGGTTGTGTTCTCGGTCAACATGACGAGACAGGTAGGAAGGAGCATGCTATCTACTACCTGAGCAAAAAGTTCAATGATTGTGAGTCCCGGTACTCAATGCTTGAAAAGACATGCTATACACTTGCATGGGCCGCTAAACGATTGAGGTAATATATGGTCAGGCACACAACCTTGTTGATTTCAAAAATGGATCCTATCAAATACATTTTCGAGAAACCAGCACTGACAGGCAGAGTTGCACGGTGGCAAATGGTCTTGATAGAGTATGACATTCAGTACACTTCCCAAAAGGCCATCAAAGGAAGTATCTTGTCCGACTATCTTGCGCAACAGCCGATTGATGATTACCAACCCATGAAATTTGACTTCCCTGATGAGGACATCATGTTTCTCAAAGCTAAAGACTGCGAGGAACCACTCCCGGAGGAGGGGCCAGACCCTGAATCCAAATGGAGTTTGATGTTTGATGGGGCTGTCAATATGAATGGGTGCGGAGTTGGAGCAGTTCTTATCACGCCGGAAGGTGTTCATATGCCTTTCACTGCCCGAATAACTTTCGGATGCACCAACAATGAAGCAGAGTACGAAGCTTGTATAATGGGGATCGAGGAGGCGATTAATCTACGGATTAAGACCCTTGATATATTCGGTGATTCAGCTTTGGTAATCAATCAAGTGAAAGGGAGTTGGTACACGCACCAAGCAAATCTAGTGCCGTATAGAGATTATACAAGGAGATTGCTGACATTTTTCACAACAGTGAAACTGTACCATATTCCTTGGGATGAGAATAGGTTCGCTGATGCCTTGGCCACTTTGTCTTCCATGATCAAAGTGCAAGGATGGAACCATGTACCTAAGATTGAAGTATCTCGGCTTGACAGACCGGCATTTGTGTTTGTTGTTGATACAGCGTCTGATGACAAGCCATGGTTTCATGACATTAAGTGTTTCTTGAAAAGTCAAGAGTACCCGCCCGGGGCATCGTCCAAAGACAGGAAAACGTTGAGAAGGTTAGCTGGTAGTTTCTTCTTGAACAAAGATGGCGTGCTGTATAAAAGAAATTTTGACACGGTCCTGCTTAGATGTGTGGATAGACATGAAGCAGACTTGTTGATGATTGAAGTGCACGAAGGCTCTTTCGGTACCCATGCCGGAGGGCATGCAATGGCTAAAAAGTTGTTAAGATCAGGATATTATTGGTTGACTATGGAGTCAGATTGTTGCAAATATCCCGCAAATGCCATAAATGCCAGATCTATGCAGATAAAGTGCATGTACCTCCAAATCCATTGAGTATCATGTCGTCGCCTTGGCCGTTTGCCATGTGGGGCATTGATATGATCGGAAAGATTGAGCCTACAGCTTCTAACGGTCATCGTTTCATCTTGGTGGCAATTGATTACTTCACCAAATGGGTTGAAGCTGCATCCTATGCCAATGTTACAAAACAGGTGGTAGATCGTTTCTTAAAACGGGATATCATTTGCCGATATGGAGTTCCCGAAAGAATCATTACTGATAATGGTTCTAATTTGAATAATAAGATTATGGCTGAGTTATGCCGGGACTTCAAAATCGAACATCACAATTCTTCTCCGTACCGCCCAAAGATGAATGGCGCGGTCGAAGCGGCCAACAAAAATATCAAGAAGATTGTACAGAAGATGGTTGTCACGTACAAAGATTGGCATGAGATGTTACCATTTGCTTTGCATGGGTATCGAACGTCGGTACGCACGTCCACTGGGGCAACCCCATTCTCACTTGTATATGGTATGGAGGCAGTGCTACCGGTTAAAGTAGAGATTCCGTCCCTCAGAGTCATGATGGATGTTAAGCTAGATGAAGCTAAATGGGTACGAGCCAGATTTGATCAGCTGAACCTTATTGAGGAAAAGCGATTGGCGGCTGTATGTCATGGGCAACTATATCAGCGCAAAATGAAGCAGGCATTTGACCAAAATGTGCGTCCTCGGGTTTACAAAGTCGGGGATGTGGTACTCAAAAGGATCATTCCTCCCAATACAGATCACAGGGGCAAATGGACTCCTAACTATGAAGGTCCATTCGTGGTTAAAAAGGTCTTTTCGGGCGGAGCCTTATTGCTTACAACCATGGATGGCGAAGACTTTTCATCCCCTGTCAACTCGGACGTAGTCAAAAAATACTTCGCATGAATAGACCCGCTGGATAATAAAAATAAAAAATCCAGGCAAAAAAGGGCATCCCGGCGAACCAAAAACAGAATAAGGTTCGGGCAAAAATTAGGGATATAATTGAAAAAATTGTACACCCGGTAAGTTGAAAACCCGAAAGGGCAACTTAGGCAAAAAAGGGTATCCTGGTGGATCGAAAACCTGAAAGGGCGGTCCACGCAAAAGAGGGATTTAAGCGAATGACTACGGTCTGAGTTATCTGTACCCCATTATCGTTTGAACAACTGACATTCTGAAAGATAGGAATCGGTCTGATCATTCCTCAGAAGGCAAGGTCGGGGAGTTTTGAAGACATACTGGTCATAACAGAATGGAAACTCAGTGGAAGTCCGTTTTCACATTGCCATTAGGATAGTTTCTTTTCTCAATTTTCAGCGATCACCTCTTTCCAGGGATTGCATCCTGATGTAATTGCCTATTCTGGGCTCTCAGTCAATAAATTGAATTTCAATAAAAAGCTTTCTATTTTTGTTTTATTGCTTTGTTTGCAAAAACGTCCTAATTTTTGATAAAACATTGCATTTGAAAACATGGCGGCCTTGCAATAACATGCGCAGAAAAAACATTTGAAATTACTTTGAATGTTGAATATTCCCGGATGGTGGATTCTAGCCATGCAATATTCGGGGCATGTGTGCATGTTCTTTTGTTGCAGGTAGCAGGTGCAGATGATTTTAAGCATAAGACCAGTAATCAATTACCCCACGCAAAAGACTGGGGCAATTACGGGTAAGGAGATCGGCGTTCATCGCTCGGTCGACGATCGTTCATAACGGTTCGATATCATTGAATTAAGTTCAACTGGGTACCGTTGTATCTTATTAAGTCGATTCTCTCATACAGTACTTCCAACAGCTACAAGCTTTTCTGTGTCGATAACGGTCACAAGTTCCCCCAAAAGAGTGGTCTCGTCGATACCGAAACTAATGGTCATTATCCCCAGCGAAGTCGCAGGAGTTTGAAGAGGCTAAATCTTCTGTAAAATCCTCTTATGACATCTTCTTCGGGGACAAATTGTTGGTTTGTCCAAGCATAGGGCATGTTTGTTTCCCCAGCATGAAGTGTTGATCATCCCCAGTAGAGTTTGAGGACAGTTGGTCTTCTGTAAAATCCTCTCAAAAGGCATTCCCCAGCACGAGACGTTTTAAAGCAGTTTCCGCCAGCAGAGTTTGTTATAAACTCGTCATCCCTAACGAAATTGTCTAAAGGAAAGCTCGCCTAGCATGGTGCATTGTGGTACTTATCCTAAGCTCGACAGTCATATTCTTCAGCAGACTACTGTGGATTTGCTTTGGGTTTCCCCAACATATCTCTAAGGACTTTTTCCTAGCAAGTTGCAGTGGAATGTTCTAACCAGGATTTGCATATCCCTGGCAGAGTAGCCCTGATCCCCAGTAAGATTGTGTCTCTGGTAATGGTATCCCCACAGAGGTCAGCATCGAATCTTGTTAGCAATACTCCCCAGCTGAGTTGTTGTTCTCCCCGCAGAGGTTTATAAGATCGGCAGAATCTATTCCTCAACAAGGATGGTACAGTCTTTCCCCAGCTGTGTCAGAAGGTGGATAACCCCTACAAAGGGTCTTGGACTGGATAGATCCCCAAGCAGAGTTTTTATGACTTTTCTTCCCTAGCAAGACGCCATGCAAAGAAATTCTCATCCCCAGCGGAATCGCTGTGACCAGAATTCATTCCCCCAGCAGATGAAGTGATTACTGGCAGATTTATTATTCTTCAAGTCCAATTTATTTTTGGCAAACTTGACAATTCGAAGCAGACGGATTGTTCATTTATTCTCCAGCAGAGATACTATCCTCTCAGGAACCTCTAAAGTCAAGTCATTGATCATTGTTCCTCAGCAAAGTCGGCAGAGATGTCTGACACGGATGCAGAGTGCAATCCGGTATTGGAATATTGCAAAAGTCCAACAGTGGATTGGCAAAAGTCCATCTAAGGGTGGCAAATTCTAAAAGTCCAACAGTGGATTGGTGAAAGTCCATCTTCGGGTGGCAAAGCAGCTAAAAGTCCAACAGTGGATTGGCAAAAGTCCGTCTTCGGGTGGCAAAAGTCCAACAGTGGATTGGCAAAAGTCCGTCTTCGGGTGGCAAAAGTCCAACAGTGGATTGGCAAAAGTCCGTCTTCGGGTGGCAAAAGTCCAACAGTGGATTGGCAAAAGTCTGTATTCGGGTGGCAAAAGTCCAACAGTGGATTGGCAAAAGTCCGTCTTCGGGTGGCAAAAGTCCAACAGTGGATTGGCAAAAGTCCGTCTTCGGGTGGCAAAAGTCCAACAGTGGATTGGCGAAAGGTCCATCTAAGGGTGGCAAATTCTAAAAGTCCAACAGTGAATTGGCAAAAGTCCGTTTTCGGGTGGCAAAAGTCCAACAGTGGATTGGCAAAAGTCCGTCTTTGGGTGGCAAAAGTCCAACAGTGGATTGGCAAAAGTCCGTCTTCGGGTGGCAAAAGTCCAACAGTGGATTGGCAAAAGTCCGTCTTCGGGTGGCAAAAGTCCAACAGTGGATTGGCAAAAGTCCGTCTTCGGGTGGCAAAAGTCCAACAGTGGATTGGCAAAAGTTCGTCTTCGGGTGGCAAAAGTCCAACAGTGGATTGGCGAAAGGTCCATCTAAGGGTGGCAAATTCTAAAAGTCCAATAGTGAATTGGCAAAAGTCCGTCTTCGGGTGGCAAAAGTCCAACAGTGGATTGGCAAAAGTCCGTCTTCGGTGGCAAAAGTCCAACAGTGGATTGGCAAAAGTCCGTCTTCGGGTGGCAAAAGTCCAATAGTGGATTGGCAAAAGTCCGTCTTCAGGTGGCAAAAGTCCAACAGTGGATTGGCAAAAGTCCGTCTTCGGGTGGCAAAAGTCCAACAGTGGATTGGCAAAAGTCCGTCTTCGAAGCTGCAAAAGTCCAACAGTGGATTGGCAAAAGTCCGTCTTCGGGTGGCAAAAGTCCAACAGTGGATTGGCGAAAGGTCCATCTAAGGGTGGCAAATTCTAAAAGTCCAACAGTGGATTGGCAAAAGTCCGTCTTCGGGTGGCACGAAGCTGCAAAGTCCACCAGTAGTGTGGCAGGCCAGTAGTCGTCTGGAGTTGCATAAAAGACATTATCAAAGTCCACCAGTAGCGTGGCAGGCCAGTAGTCATCTGGAATTGCATAAAAGACATCATCAAAGTCCACCAGTGGTGTGGCAGGCCAGTAGTCGTCTGGAATTGCATAAAAGACATTGTTAAAGTTTACCAGTAATGCGGCGAGCCAGTAGACGTCTGGTGTCGTTCAAAAGACAGATTTCTCCGACAGCGTTTCATTTGAAGACTCAATCCAGCAGTCTTGTTGGGTTTATATCCCTTTTCTTCTTCATCATCCAGAGCAAATTTTTAGTTATATTTGGTATTCAATCACTATATACCTTGAAAGTCTAAAAGCAATTGCTTTCAGGCATTCAGGTCTACAGCGCTTGAATAGGGGCAGCTGTAATACCCCAAAATTTGCTCTCCCTCTTTGTCATCATAGCATGGCATTATCATTTATCATATCATATCCACCTCATTAACATTACATTGCATTTAACATAGAAAATTGAAGCATAGCATCCTTCTTACCATCAGGGCATGTGATCAGGTGGAAGGTGGACAATCAAGGGATCATTCAAAGCACAAAAAGGTCAATAAAGTTTCCTTAAGGCAAGCCAAGAGGTCTTTCATGTCTCATACTATCTCAAGGGATCATCCACAACCTCAAGGAGGTGAGATTCAATGGGAGATTGAAGCACTACATCTTTCACTATGCAAGAGGTTCAAAAACTGAAGGAAAACCCTCAAAAGAGATAGTTTATTGATCCAAAATCATCCTCAAATGGCATATATCATCATACTTTAAGAGGATACATAACATACTCTGAGGAATTTGAAATTGAAGACTGCATATTTTTCTCCTAGGAGGTGGGCACCAAAACTAGGGTTTCCCATTAAATCAGGGAATCTTTGATTTCTTGGACAAAACTTGATGTCATGGTGTCCTACATGTTCTTAAGTGTATGTGTATGGAAATTGCCTCTCAATTGGTTTTAGAAGTGGTTCAATTGGAAGAAAGATCAGAAATCAGGAAAATTGGGGCCAAGTCAAATAATCTGAGGAAAAAGTCAACTCTTGACTTTTTGAGCCCAAAATCATGAAATTCATGTTACATATGTCCAATGTACAAAATTTGGTCAAGAAACTCCAAAGGAATCATAAAAAAATCAAGATGTGGAAAGTTGCCATTTTTGGATGAAGAAGGGTTACTAAATATAGCAAGTTTTGGCCATTTTGCATCAGAGTTTGAGCCAAGGCCATTTAAAATTGGGGCATCAAATGAAAATTTCACTCAGCCATAACAAAAGATCTTGTTTCAAGCTTCAAATCCATGTGTGGAACATCTCCATTGGATAATAATTGAGTGAGATATGATTGATCAAAGTTTGAGCAAAGTAGGTTCAAAACTAGGTCATGACCAAGATTTTCAGGGCACGCGCGCAGTCATTTTCTCAAACAGTTGGTGAGCCAAATGTCCACCCATTTTTCATCAAGATAAAAACCTCAAATGGAAAAGTTTTCAACATCAAAGTTGTTCTTTGTAGTGCCATCTTTAATATTGATGTTGGGAAAATTTTGAGTTGATCAAGTATGAGTGAGTTATAGTGGTCTCAAGATAGGTTGATTAAGCTGAACTTCCATGCATGTCACTTGCCATGCCATGACCTGCTTCGTACGCATATGTACCAGTTCTTTGTCCATCTGTTTGTGGTCATTTTTAGGCATGTTATAAACCTCATTTCACTTCAATTTTCAAACCAACATTGTGCTCCAATGCATCCTCTTTCCAAAGACCCCAAAATCTCACTAAATCATCCATTGGGTAGAGAGAAAAACATCATCAAACTACCCTACATTACACTGATACATTAACATACACGATTTGGTTTACACACACCACAAACACTTCTTAACCTCAGCTTTCCTCTTTAAACCAAACACACATGACATAAATCTCATACACTAGCACGTGCTTTGCATGGAAATAGAAAAAACAAGCTTGCTGAGCAAGTTTCTAATGCAACAGCCTTTGCCATTCGTTTCTCTTGCTGCTCCACCTTAACACACCATAGGTCATCACCATAACATCATAGCCATAGCATAACTCGTCCCCTAACTAACTTGGCTCAGTTAGTTAGGATGGACTCAGTTTAACCACTTTAACTCACCTTAACTGACTCATTAAACCATGGTTAAACTCTACTATAAATCAAGATATCACTCACAAATCTCAGTTTCTAACTTCATTCTTCCACATTCTCTCCAAAAACTCTCTCTGCTCTACTCTCAACATCACCATTGCAAGGAATCTTCGAGTTCACATTGTTCATCCTTCTCCTAAATCTTCTATGATTCTCTCTCAACTTCACCAAAGAGCAACTAATTTTTGAGCTTGGATCTCATTTCTTCTCCACTGAATCATCATCTTCATCAAAGCCTTTATTTGGCCAAGTGAAGCTTAAGGAAGAAGCAAGCATTTCCTCTGGTTTTCTCAGACTCTACAAGAACTGCAAGACCAGGTTCCGAAGTTTACAAACTCTTCTCTCACGTTTACTTGTTTATTTTGTTGTTTTCATGATGATATGAGCTCACTAGGAGCATTTGAACTCTGGCTAGTTGATAGAGCTTCTTAGAAGCTTAGATCCAAAAACTTAGGGCAATATGTTCGTGCTTGTTTCTTGCTATATGTGAATGGTTTGATGATTTCATTGATGGATTTGGAATGTACGTGATTTCCTCTTTATTTTGATGTATGCTACGTGATTTTTTGGTTGGTTTGGAAGTTGCAGTCGCCGGAGAGTGGCCGGAGAAGGTGACCGGAGGTCCCTCTCCGGCCGGTGAGTTGATGTTAGGGTTTATGTGTGTTCTAATCCTGTCCGTTCATTTTTCGTGATCGTGTGGTTCAGGACGTGCCAGCACATTAAAATGCACGTGCACCTCACATGTTTTATTTCTGATCTCACTTAATCAAAATGTGGTGCGGTGCATGGTAATGTGTGTGGTCACTCATGCGCGTGTGTTAGATCTGGTTACTTTGACTTTCGTTTGACCTTGACTTGATCCAATGGCCATGAGTGAGTCAATTTTGTTGACTGAGAGTGTATGTTAGTTTGTGTGGATTGCGCAGACTTGGACCTAGACCAATTTGATATTCGCACCTCCCTTTTCCAAAGCCCAATGATTTTGAACTGATTAATTACTAGTCATGCACCCCCATTCCTTTTTGCATTGCATTTTATTTTTCCATTTTTCTACACGTTTGCTTTTTAATTTTTAAAAATACTAAATTGCATCATAAAATTCCACAAAAATTCATGAACATAATTAAAGCATTTAGAAAATTTTCATGATTTTATTTTCTGATTTTATGACCTTTTTACCCCTGCTCCATAATTTTCTTTGAATTTCTTTGGTGTGCATTCTTAATGTGGTACATGATCTTGTTTAATTTTGTTCTTGATCATTAAAAATTGTTTTGATGCTCTTCTTTTTGTATTGAGTCATTATCATCTTGAGGTATGTTAAGTGTTTTTTTATTTGATTTTTTAGGTTAGTTTATGGCATGTTTGGTGTTCATTTTTGTGCTACTTTGTATGATATGTCTATTTGACCTAAATGCATTGTTTGACATCATTTTGCCTTGATTTCTTGTATGCTACTTTGGTATATGACTCACTTCTGACCTGTGTATCTTTAAACCATGCTTGCTTAATTTTCCTAAGGCCATTTGATTTTTGTTTGATGCATTTCATTTAAAGCATTATAACATGTCACATCATTGTAATCTTTTGTGCATGTTTACATGTTTTCTTTTGTACATACTTGCATGATCATTTGCCTATTTTGTGAACTACACTCTTGACATTATAGGTCATTGATACATATCATATGTCATCTTTGCATGTTGGTTATCATTTGAACCTTGTGCACCTTTAACATGTTGTGTTTGCACTTTCCTTTGTTTGGAACTTCCATTTCAATTCTACTTCTTCTATCACTTCTTAAATGTTTTGATGTGTCATGCATGAATACTTGTGAGATATTTATGAATCATTTTTCATTTCATTTCAATTCTGATCCATGGATTACATGTTCCATTTATGCACATTTCTTCTTTTTTCTTTCATCTTTCATTCTCCCTTTTCTTATGGTATCATGTTCTAATGTCATGGATGATGTTTGTTGCCTATCCACTTGAGTTTGCTTGATGATAATCATTTGTTTTCCATATGATGAACATTCTGGTTGTGGTTATAGGATTTGATGTCTCATCTAATTCTTTTGAGTTTTATGGTGCATTAAATGTTTCCTTGCTTCCTATACTTGTACATATGTTTACTAACCATGTAGGGGCTTTGGTAAGTTGCAATTGAGTGTGGATAAGGAATCCACATTCAAACTTCTTTCCTTTCATCTCTTTTACAATTCCATTTTGTGTTTTGTTAAGCACTTATGTGCTTTCTTTTAATAACTAATCACTTTCCCTTTGTGAATTACAATTCATCTTCTACTTTAGAAGTGAATTGTTTAATTCATTCTTTCTTTAGACGTTAGGTTTAAACCTCACAAACCATTAGGACCACTCCCTTTAATAATCAATTAGGATTGAGTCTTAGTCCACATAGATTTTACCTTTCTTCTCTCTTGAGTCTCTCTTCTCATCTCTTAAAGGAAACTCAAAACATCTAATAAAGGTAGGCATTTATTGCATTTAGGCCTTTCACATAAAGAAAAGATTATAAGGGGTCTTCTCTTATAATCTTAAAATGTATAGCATATAACCCATCTTGGGTCAATGTGTTAAACATTTGATCTTGTGTGAGGGACTTAAATGCAATGCTTGTTGAAGGAACAAATAAAAAACACTTCTTCATTTCATAATTAACAAAAACACTTAATAAATACAAGTATGCTAGTGTGTTTGAACCTTGACAATTGGAACTAAGTGTGGGGGTCTTCTTCACCCTTAGTGTGCTTTCTTACTCATTCCATCTTGGAATGTGAGAATGTACACATTCCAATGACTAAGATTCAGATACACTATCATATGCAAACAAATGAAAAAACTCTTAAAAGACAAAAACAAACAATAACGTCTTTCCTTCGGGAATTCTTTTCTCACCTCACTCACTCTCAGCGTACGAACGTGCTTCTACTCGTTCTCTTGCAAGATGGTAAGGCACTCGGACCAGTGAGCCTGCAACACCTGAGCTGAAACGTAAGCCGTTCTCTAAAAACACAAACAACTTTCCCTAGTGAGGGGAACTACGTCGCTCTGATTCTCATGCTCCCGATGAGATACGTAGGCAGTGGGGTAGGGCCCATGCGAGCACTTCTTTTATTTTCCCTACATTTGTTTCTCGTTCTTTTTCCATTCTTTCTCCTTTCTTTCTTCCAGTTCCTTTTCCAGTATCTTTTCTATCACCCTTTGATTGAGACAAGCAAGCGTGGATCCCATCGGGTACGATGGACGTGAGGGGGTGCTAATACCTTCCTCTCGCGTAACCGACTCCCGAACCCAGTTCTCTTGGTCGCAAGACCATGCTCTATCCTTTCCTTCAGGTTTATGCAGTGTTTCCTTTCCCTTTCATGGGATAAATACACATTGCTAGCGACTCTGTTCAGTGCCACTTTCGCGTTTGTACCTGGATGAAAATCCCGGGAGCGACAGCCTCGATTCCTTGCTCTATCAAATAGAAGCCGAGGAATTTGCCTGCTCAGACGCCGAATGTGCACTTCTCCGGATTAACTCTCATTCTGTATCTCTTCGTCGTGTCGAAGACTCTTCTTAGATGGGCAGTGTGGTCGGTTTCTTCTCATGATTTCACAGTCATGTTGTCCATGTAGACCTCGGGCATGTCCCCGATCTCGTCTTGAAGGACTTTGTTCATCATCCGTTGGTAAGTAGTGCCAGCATTTTTCAGGCCGAAGCGCATTACGTTGTAGTAATAATTGCCCGACTCGGTCATGAAAGTTGTGTATTGCTTGTCGGCCTTCGCTATGGGGATCTGGTTGTATCCCGAGTATGCGTCCATGAATGACAGTAGTTTAAAACCTGCGGAATTATCGACCAATTTTTCAATGTTAGGCAATGAATATGCCTCTTTGGGGAAGGCCCTATTGAGATCGGTATAATCAACACATACGCCACTTTCCATTAGATTTTTTGACAAGTACAACATTTGAGAGCCAGTTTGTGTACTGGGTGTAGCGCGCGATTTTTGTCGGTGACGCGACCACCTTATCGCCATAGGTTTCTCCTCACCGCAATGGTAGGAGTTGGGTGCTACTTTCTAATTTCTTATTCATCCTGTGAAGCTGGAAAGGAAAGGGAAGTTATCTAAAACTAACCTTGCACGCAAATGTTTAACTGAACAAATGCTAAAGAGATTGGGGAGTTTGGGGTCAGGTTATACGATGGGGAGTTGTCAATTACCTATCCTATATGTGGTTATCCACAGGTTGTTAGCAAATTTCCTTACCGCTTTCTACTTACTGGTGTTTATCTATTATGGGTTGGAAAAGTTTCTCCTTTGGGAGTGTATGAGAGAGAGAGTTTTTGTTGATTTTGGGTTTGTTCCGATGTTTTTGGTAAATGTGTGAAGGTACTGGGCCTAGAGTTTTTGATTGGTGTTCTCGCTAAGATTTTGCAATCTTATGCCTACGTATTCCTGTTAAGGATAAATAGGGAAATCAGAGCAATCGTAGTTCCTCCTATTCTATGGGAGGAAATAAATGTTTGATGTCTTGTTCAAAGCCCAAGATTGAAGCTAAATGAGTATTTGTGTCTTGTTCAAAGCCCAAGATTGAAGCTAAAGGTTTGACTGAGAGAGAATTTGTCATCTCTAAAGGGAGATATCTTATCTGTTTATCACAAATGTTGGGTGACTGATTATAAAGGAGAATTACTTTAACTGGGAGATGTGAATCCAGCAATGCCATATTTTCCTTTATAGGGGTGTTGTCCTGAAGGAGAAAACTTTAACTCAGTGTTGAGCAATGCCATTTTTCCTTAGGAATCTTTCATGCTAAGAGAGGGACAGTGGCGTGGATGTAAATAATCCAGAGGCTTGCCACTTACAGCTGTTAGATGAAAGAGGGGATTTACCAGGATAAGAGATGGACTACAACTTAGATTTTTGAATCAACAAGTGTGTCGCTTATAGCAGTTATCTAGGATTAAGTTTGTTTTGATTTATGATATACAGAGAAGTATCTTCCTACAGAGAGATTTTGATTTCCCCTGAGGGGATTGCTGTTTTTGTATGTGCCTTTATTAAAGCCTAAGGTTGAAGCTAAAAGATTGATTGACTCCACTGGGGAAGTCCTTATACAAAGCCTAAGAGGAGGCTAGAAAAGATTGACTCAACAAGAGAGTGTTTATCTGTCTTATACAAAACCCAATATTGAGGCTAAAAGAGAGTTAACTCTTTTGGGGATATCGTTATACAAAGCCTAAGAAGAGGCTAAAAGTTGACTTTTCCGGGGAAATATTTTGTTTGTCTTGTACAAAGCCCAAGATTGAGGCCAAAGAAGGATTTTTTATTCCACTGGGGAATGTTTGTATGTGTCTTGTACAAAGCCCAAAATTGAGGCTAAAAAGGGGTTTATTTGTGGTGTCTTGTACAAAGCCCAAGATTGCGGCTAAAAGGGATTGACTCTATTGGAGAGTATGATTTGTCTTGTACAAAGCCCAAGATTGAGGCTAAAAGAGAGATTGACTCTGCTTAGGGAAATTTTATATGTCTTGTATAAAGCCCAAGATTGAGGCTAAAAGATGTTAGACTCAACAAGAGAGTGTTTATATGGTGTCTTGTACAAAGCCCAAGATTGAGGCTGAAAAGATGACTGACTCAACAAGAGAGTGTTTATAGAAGATTGACTCAACAAGAGAGTGCTTAAAAGGTGATTGACTCAATAAGAGAGTGCTTTTGAAGCTAAATCTGCTGAGGAAAATCATTATATAAAGCCTAAGAGGAGGCTGGCTTCTGCTGAGGATTATTGAGATCCAGAAGCAAGTCCAAAATGAGGAATCAACTCTTGCTGAGGATTTACAGAAGAGTTGGGGTATCAGATGCCTCGAGGTTTTGATTTGGGATAGTGTTATCCTGATGATAGATTGACCCTAGCTGGGGGAATTTTTGATGAAAGACTGAGTTTTAGATCCTGTGAGGGTTTCATTTCTACTGGAGATTGGTTAAATGACCGGGGTTTTTTCCTGTGTTCGTAGGGAACTTGAGAATGTCTTTGAGATCCAAGAGGAGATTAGACTGTCCAAGTCTACTGGTATGGAAGAGTTTATCTTTTTATGATGCCCAAGAGGAGGCTGGTGTTTTAAGGGATAAGAATCAACCCTAAAATTGGTCTGAGGTTTTGACTCTTCGGAAAGACTGCTCTAACAAAGGATGACTAAGTTCTGTCATATACCTTTAAGAGGTCTTTAGGGTCCTTGTATTAAGCCCAAGAGAAGGCATGAGAACTTCTAAGAAGCCGGACGGTCCTTGTATAAAAGCCCAAGAGGAGGCGGGGATGCTTTTAGGAAGCCTGTGGGTCCAAACCTAAGAAAAGTTCAAGAAAGGTTTCATCGGGAATAATCCTTTCTTTAGTGAACAGTCCTAGGATTTGAAGAAATTCAAGAGAGGTTTCATCGGAAATTAATCCTCTCTGGGGGAAATGAAGTTCTTTGATAATTTTCTAATAGTGACAGTCTGAGAAAAGTTTCACCGGGAATGATTCCTTTCTCTTTGTTCCATATTGTATAAGCCCAAGAGGAGGTAAGACTGTATCTGGAATTCCTATGGGGAACTAGTTTTGACTGTTGCAAGAGTGACCACTGGCTTTATCTAATCCTAGACCTAATTACCGAGGAAAAATCTAAGCAGATAATATACAAGCATATATATACAAATGAAATATATACTGTATGTAAAAGAGGGTAGGAGGACTTACAGGTGAGCAAGCTTCCAACACAAACAAATATATATTGCAAGTATGGTAAAAGAAAGATGTTTAAAACTTACAGGTGAACAAGCTTCCATTGTAACAGCTGTATGGTTAGTTGTTCAAGAAATTAAAGAAAGTTTTGATAAAAACTATGAATTTGAACCTAAATCAAAAGGGAAAGTTGTTTTTGAAAAGAAGATTGGGGCTTATACTCAAGGAGAGGCCCAAAAATAACAGTGATCGTACCGTTGATCTGAAAATTGTATCAGGACTTATACAATGACTAAGGCCCGAATTATTGTATTTACAAAGAGGTTGGGTCTTACACTCTATTTGAGACCCAAAAGTTTATTTTTGTACAAGAGATGGGGCTTACAACTCAAGGACAGGCCCATGGAAAGACAATGATCGCACCGTCGTTTTGAAAATTGTATCGAGACTTATACAATGACTGAGGCCCAAATTATTTATGTACAAAAGAGGGTTGGGTCTTACATTCTATTAGAGACCCAAAAATGTTTGAAAAAAAATAAATGGGACTTACAACACAAGGGTAGGCCCAGATGATTTTGTTTTGAAAACGGCGATCGCACCGAGATTTTTTAAAACGTATCGGGACTTATACAATGACTGAGGCCCAAAATGGTTTATCTACAAAAGGATGGGACTTACACTCTATCAAGAGGCCCAAAAGTTGTTTAAAAATTTAAAATCGAGAAGAAACCCTAATTTTAAATTAAAATGTCATTTTTCAAAGGAAATTTAAATAATAAATGATAAAATATCAAATATATTAAAAAAAAAATTGTATACTTTGAAAAATATTTTGAAAAATCATGTTTAATCACATGAAAGTTTGAAATTCAATTGGTTTTGAAAGATCAAAGTGGGAATTTCATTTAAAAATGTTTAAAAATAAATAAAAATAAAATTAATTACAAAAATTCTAACTATATTAAATAAATTATATAAATTGTATTTTTTTGTAAATTAAAATATTTAAACATTTTTGTGAATTTTGAGAAAAAGAATCAATTCAAAAACACAAATATTCAGAGAGAAATTAATTTTTGAATCAATTAACAAAAATATCAAAATATTCAAAAATTCAAAAATTTGAAAAAGGGCGCCAAGAACACTAAGTTCTTGCCCGCGTGCCCTGTTTCTGCAGATTTGTGTTTAACACTTTTCTCCATGATTTCTCAATGGTTTTGCACGATTCAAGTACCAATCTTGTTCGTTTTTGAACAAGGATCACAACCATATAGTTTAATTGCATTTATATTAAGTATGGAGGAAGAAATCAACAGAAAACCTCAAGAACCCTAATTTCAGCATGAACACAATGAAATTCCATACACGATGGATTCATGGCAATTGATTGAGGGTTATTACTCTGCATACATGCATAAACAAGATGGTAACTCAAAAATTCATTCATGATGCATGGATCATAGAGTTTGAAGGGTTCAGGCTTACCTCTTGCAGCTGGTGATCGAGTTCGATGATGGAGGTGTTGCAGCTAGGTTCCAATTATCTGGACAACTTCCTTAGGTGCCAAGGAGTGTGTTTAAATGCTTGGAGTGGATTGAAATGAGCTGGAACTGGTTGTGGTACCTCAACTGTAACTCTGTCAAGAACTTGAGCAATTGACTGGTGATTTTGTGAATTTGATGTTCCAGATGTGATTTTGTGTTATGGATCACTCATATATGATGTTTATGAGGTGTGTGCATCATTGGTTTGGTTGGAATCACTCTCAATCTCAAAATCCGATAGTGACTTGAGTTAGAAGGCAAAATTGGAGTGAAGAAGAGGTTTTGAGTAAAGCATCAATTTGGGTGCTTTGGTGTACTCAAACTGATCACAAATGAGCTCTATTTATAGTAGAGCAAGTTTATTTTGGCTGCAATAGTGAATGGCAACTGCAGCAGGTCTGTTGGCAAATGGTGATCAAATGGAATCTCAAGTCTCCTCTAGCCATTGACTTGAGGTTAAAGCACAGGCTAGGGGTTCTCTGATTCAGAGATAAGGCTTAACTGAACTTGGATAACATTGTCTTGATGAATGCCACCTCTATACATCAGTTAAATGCTTGGAAACAAAATTGACCATTTGAAGCATCTTGAATTTTAGGAGTGTCATGCCTAAACATAGATCCATGGACTTGTGAGACTGGTGGATCAGTGTTTGTCCCTTGGTTGTTCCCCCTTGAGGTGTGCAGATGGATAACCATGCTTGTTATGGCACAAATTGATCAATTTGAGCAACAATGCACAAATCTGCCTTGCAAAAATCAGTGAAAAATGCCATTTTCAATGGATCATATCTCCTTGCTCAGGTTGAGTTATGGGAGGCTCTTGTACTTTTTTAAGAGCCTCATATGGTACTATCCATGTATGATCATAGTTTATCTTGAAACTATTTAGATTCCATTGAAAAAACCTCTTGAACATTGATGTTCAGAGCTGGTAACTTAGGCAGATTTTTACTAAGTGTTGAAAAATGTCATTTTCTTCATTTTTGTCATTTTGATCACTCCATAACTTAAAATCCATGAAGAATTGGAGTTTGAGGTATTTGAAGCTTTTATAGAGTGTAGGAAGACCTACAAATCAGGCTTTGGATCACCCAAAATGGCTGCTTGGATCTCAAGTTATGATCCTTGGAAGTTGGTACCAAAATCATTCAAATTTAGTAACTTAGAAAATTTTCCAATTTTTCAAGATTACCCCTTTTACAAGTTATCTTCATTTCTTGATCAATTCTTGTTCAAATGACATTATAAATCATATTTTATGAAAATATGAGTCATAAGGATCATTTTTGCCAAAAAAGTCATGTTTTGACTTTTGGCTCCGGAGCGGTTCGGCGCGTAAAAACCCCAATTCCCGACTTTTGGGGAATGTATCCTCTGAGGGTAATTTAGCTTTGCAAATGGATCCTTAGGGTTATTTTGAGCATATTGAGTCATGTTTTGAAGTCTTGGCTCATCCTCTTGTGAAAACTCACTCTGGAGGTCTCAGTCGTCCAAAACCCTAATTTGGCGACATCGGGTGTTTCGAGGCTCAAAACACTTGGAATGTCATAATTGTGTGCTTGATTTTTGATGTGTGGGTCCTCTTAATCCTTTGTGTATGTTTTAAGAGGTTAGACAAGTTGAATATCATGTCATTTCTTGATTGATCTTTTGTCTAAATGTTTTGGGAGGGCTCAAAAACCCTGATTCTTGATTATAGTGAATGCTCAACCATCTTTGAGGAGATTGATGAGGTATGAAGGTACATCCATATTGTGGTAATGATCTTCACAATGATGGGAAATCTTGGTGGTCAAAATTTGGGGTATGACAGATGCCCCTATTTAATTTTCCTGGACCCGAAGGTGTGAATGGCGAAGATATTCGGACATTCAGGGTGCAAGAGGATTAAATATCAGAATACCTAAAATTTTGACGGTGGTTATGAATGTCAGCGGTTTCCTCATCCATCTTATTTTGCTAAGCAATGATACTTAGAAAAGGGTAAAACTTCCCCTCGATCCTGATCTTCTGCCACGGAACTGGTCTCAGTTTCTGAAATAAACTTCCCCTCGATCCTGGTCTTTAGCCGAGGAACTGGTCTCAGTTTCTGAAATAAACTTCCCCTCGATCCAGGTCTTTAGCCGAGGAATTGGTCTCAGTTTCTTTTGTAATAAACCTCCCCTCGATCCTGTTTTTTTTTCCACGGAACGGGTCTCAGTTTCTGAAATAAACTTCCCCTCGATCCTGGTCTTCAGCCGAGGAACTGGTCTCAGTTTCTTCTTGTCAAGTTCCTTCCTTGACAAGGGATGCTATTTGCAGCGATTTTCGTCAAACTTCTCGCCGAGTTTTCTACTGGGGAGACGCCATTTGACAGAAAAAAATGAGGTCAAACTTGCTGGGGACACCCATTTGTCTGAGCCGTAGAGGTGTGTAAACTTCTCTGTTGGAGATGCCATTTGTTGACTCTACTGGGAAAAACGAGTCTCTTGAAAGACAACTTTCTACTTGGGGATACTACATCATACTTTTCTTCGAGGTCTTTTCGAAGAAATTCCATGTGATGCAATCCAATTTTGAGGTGCTGATGACTTCATTAACATTGACTTTCTTGGGAGAAAAACCAATGTGTTGCTGAGAGTCTTCGGTCGAGAGGCTTTCTCTGGGGATTTTCCTTAATCCGGGAAAGTGAAAATATCATCTTCAATGGTGAAGAGTGATGTTTGTCGAATGTCTTCTTGCCTTTCAGAGGTTCAAGTTATCAAAGTGGTTGAGAACCGTCTCCAATCCAGAAATAAACAGGGGGAGAGATATTGTTCAGACAAAACATTTCCTGACAAGGAAAGAACTGACAACTCGATTAATTAAGAGGACTTTACCACTTGGGGATAAGACTGACCAGAGTGATAGTAATGTAATATGAATATGAATGTGAATCAAATATGCATGATGTATGTATGTTTATGCTGACAAAACTGACGCGACATACAGACTAGTGAGTGAACACGACAGGATACTCGGCCACTGTGGGGGATGAAAAGTACCATTGGTTCAAGAGAGCAATTCTGCCTTGCTTAGGAGAAGTAGACACTGTGGGGGTGACAATACTGTTCAATTGGTCTTAAGAGGTAAGAACTCTGTCGGGGATATCAAATGGGATATTTGCATCTGACACAATTGATCCTTCATTCAGGTGCACTAGTTTAGAAGGAGTACTTTGATTCTGCACTCTGAGGTTCAATCACCTTCGAAGAAACTACCGATGTTCTTTTTGATGTTCAAAATCAAAAGGAATTGCCATCTTTATTTTATAAGCGAAAAAATTTTAACAGTAAATTAATTTTTGTTTTATTTCAAGAATCGTTGATCATGCTAAAAATGTCATTCTGTAAAGCTAAAACAAATGAGAATTGCAAACAAAAGCACTAGGGCACAAATTTTATTGATAGAATGGAAATCAGCCAAGCGCGTGATCCCATAGAGTATTTACAAAGTTTAGAAAAATGGTAATTTTAAGGGAAAAGAGGCTACATTAAAACATAACGACCGTTATCCTTCTACCAACTTTGAATTCTGGACATCCTGAGCTTCTATCGAAGATGGCATTTAATGAAGTTTTCCTAATGGATGGCATGACTGCTGAGGAGTTGAACTGATCAGACGTAGTTACTTGCCATTAATCCCTAACTTTTTCCTGGATTGTACTTTGAGATTTCCAATCCATCGGGATGATTTTTTTTTGCTTATGTCTCTAATTTTTCCCAGGGCCGCCCTTTCGGGTTTTCAATCCACCGAGACATTTTTTTATTTAAGCGAAGTATTTCTTGACTACATCAGCATTCGTGGCGTAGGCAAATTCCTCTCCGTCCATGGTTGCGAGTCTCAAGGCACCACCTGAGAAGGTGTTCTGGACTGGGCCAATGGCCAGGCACGGCCCAATCCACTTCTGCTGCAGTAACGACCCAAATGCCTAGGTCCAATCCACCAAAGGCATAAAGTTACCTTTCTACCCCTCCAGCCGAGCAAGGACTGCACAGTTCTCCCCAGAACTGTTGCCCGTTCCGCACGGCTTATACACTCCCCGCGCAGCTATAGGCAGGTGCCGGAAATGATGCCTATGCCCGATATAACGGCTAGTTTTGGACACCCTTCCCGACATAACGGCTAGTTTGGGCAGTTACCTATTCCTTCGGGGAAAACGGTTATTTCACCCAGAAAATAGGACCGTTGGCCATGCGCTGGGGGCACTATATAAACCCTCTCACTTGAGAGGGTCAGGTATCCAATAATCATCCTAAGAACTCATACTTTGTACTTGCCCCTTTCTCTCTGACCTTTTCTTATTTGAGCGTCGAAGTGCCTTGCAGGTACACCCCCTCCTCCTCTCCATACGATCAGCATCTCAGACATTCTTGGTGGCCCACTTCAACAGGATCTGATCCAGCCTTCACGATCAGTGGCGCCGTCTATGGGAAACATTGTTCTCCCCATCTTTCTTTCCCCAGAAACCGAAGATCAAAGCAAATTTCCAAGATCATCATCATGGCCACACAAGATCACGCCAAAAGTGCTCTCAAACCCGCTGTCCTCCCCGTCAACAAGACTGACGTTGACGGCCCATCATCTCTTCTCGGAGATGCCTGTGTTCTGAGGGACGGAGCCACAACTTTTCTTTCCCCTACCCCTGCTGACCGCAACGACGATCAGCCTTCGCTGGACATCCAGCCCATTCCTGCTCCACCCAACGCCGACCCGGCCGTGGTGGCCCTCTTAGAGGCGATCAATAAAACCAACCTCCTGATCCTTCAGCAAAACGAAAGGATAGGGGCGTTGGAGGAATCTGCTCGCCAAAGATCCTCCCTCCTCCTCCGAGGAAAAACCATCGACGATCAAGGAGCTCGCAGCCCCGGCGAGGTATCGACCAAAGATTGTGCCAAGAACCTAACTCTCGCGCCGTCCAGAAGTGTGACCAAGTTTCCCTGCGTAACCAGCACTCTCCCGGTCACGAGAGGACCCGAAGGGACGAGCAGTCACCCCCGGTCAGGTCTAAAGGCCAGGACCGATCACCTTCTCCCCGAAGGAACCGCTCACCTTCTCCCCGAAGGAACCGCCGCCGCGAGCAAACCCTTCGGTCCCTGTCATTCACCAGTTCCAGCAGCGATGATGAGCCTCGCGGCCCATTGTCCCAGGAAATCTTGGCAATCCGTCTCCCTAAGGGCCTGGAGAAGCCCCCGTTACTGGGCACGTACGACGGTACGATGGACCCTAACGAACACATCGAGAATATCGATGCACTTCTAGACTACCGCGGCATCCGGGGCGCCATCAAGTGCCGGTTATTTCCGACCACGCTCCGAAAAGGGGCGATGACGTGGTACAAGTAGTTGCCCGAAGAGTCCATTACCTCATGGAGACAACTGGGCAGAATGTTCTCACGGCATTTCACAGCTTCTCGCCGTCACCCCAAGACTGAGGCCTCCCTCGGGGCCATAATCCAAGGAAAGGACGAACCTCTCCGCGCATACATCGAGAGGTTCAACAAAGAAGCAATACAGGTCCCTACAACGAACGAGATGAAAAAGTTTCTGCTCGAGCAAGGACTCCGCCCGGGGCTCAGAGTTTTCTAAGGCCGTCGGCCTCGCACCTCCGAGGAACCTAGATGCCCCCTCCTCAAAGCCCAATCGCACATTCAGTAGAAGAGAAGGTGACGGCCAGCAACGTCCGAGTGTCACGCCATCAGGAGAACGATCCGGCCTCTAGAGGTGAAGAAGCCTCAAATCTCATCGAGGTGAAAGAAGGCACGGAGACCGTCCTCGGGACTCCTACGATAGCAAGGGACCCTCTGGGCGATTCCATGATTACACCCCCTCACTGTCTCAAGGGAAAAGATACTGTCTAAATGTGTAAATTCGGAATTTAAATAAGCAGGGGTCCGCTTCCCCAAACAACTGCCGGCAAACCCAATGCCAACAAATCGAAGTATTGTCGTTTCCACAAGAGTCACGGCCACACTATCGAAGACTGCATCCATTTGAAGGATGCTATCGAGATACTGATCAGGGACGGCCACCTGAAATAGTTCGCGAAGAAGAAAGACACTCCTCGACAGGACGCCCAGGAGTCCAAGAAAATAGAGGAAGAGGTGCCTTCTTCGGAAGAGACCAACATCCAGGTCGCTATGTCTGTATTGCGACCAGAGGACTTCTACGTCCCGGACAAGCTCAGCGCCCCTGCCTATTTCGTGGCCCACAGCCCGTGGGAGACGTTTCCCTCCGCTATGGTCATCTCTGGCGGAGGCTTCAATAAAGTCACGGTGGGCTCCGTGAAACGAAAATTCGAACATCTAATCAACACAAGCTCCAATAAGGTGACCACACTCGATCAAGCCCAGATGGGCTCTATCCCCATCTCCTTCTACTTGGAAGAGATCCTCGGGGGATCTCTTAACTCGAGCATACCTTTGCTCGTCAGAGCCCGAATGGCAAACTTCGACGTTCGCAGAACCCCCGTCGACCAGGGCAGCTCGGTTGACATTATGTACTCCTAGCTATTTTCAACACTTCAGCTGGACGAATTACACCTTACCCCCTACGTGGGGTCATATTTATAGGGATTCAATGGATTAGTGACCAAGCCATGGGGATACGTCGAACCGATCATAACCTTTGGATCAGTTGAGACGGCCAGATCCGTCAAGGTATAATTTCTGGTAATCGACTGCCCGTCGCTGTACCAGTGCATATTCGGAAGACCAACTCTGGCCGAGTTGGTAGCTGTGCCTTCAACAACAGCTTCTGATCCAAATTGTTGTTGTTGTGTTGAATGTTGATTATTGAGCTCCAACAATAATGGCCATGTGTAAATGGTGATAGCTTTTGATATTTAAGTGTTACAATGAGAACTCGTCGTTGTTGCTATCTTCACACAATGACTTTAATTAATTCGCCATTCATGGACTAAATCGATACCTTCAGAAGCGAATACTCTTTCCGTTTTATAGCCCAGTAGAAATATAGCCATTTTGAAATACTGTTGGCTGTTGGAAAAGAGACGTTGTGTAATAATGAGCTGTACTGACACATCTCTTTTTTGCTGTGGGAGAAGTGACGGGATATCTTCTTGAGTAGTGTGTACAGTTGTTCACAACGGTAACATTTGACTTCCAAACTTCAGAGGCTTCTGATGGTAATTTGATGAAGCATGAGTAGAGCCTTCTTAATAGGATATCTGATATGTCAAGTCTTCAGTCATTTGAAGAAGTCCATTAGGAATCAGTCTTCAGAACTTCAACACTTGTCTTTAAGAACATTATCCTTTACTACTTCAAGTCTTCCGAAACTTCAGAACTCGTCCATTAGGAATCCGTCTTCACAGTCTTCAGCACTTGACCTTTAGAACTGTAATCTTCAGAACACATAAGTCTTCAGAGTCTTTCTGCACTTGGTCTTTAGAGCCTTCCGCCTTCAGAACTTCAAGTCATGAGAGTATTCAGCACTTCGGTTCTCTTCTTCAGAAGCTTCACAATCTTCAGAATCTCGACCACCTTTAGAGAGCATCCATAAGAGCATTGCAATAGCAATATCGACATCCTTGGATCTGACTGATCATGATCAGATACAGAAGCAGTCTAGCTTCTTGCGACTTGTGTTACACATAGTAACTTCGCATATAATCATTTTCGCTCATCTGGATGGTGCTTGTTGAATCTGATATCTTCTATAATTATGATCTGCACACAACACACGTTAGAACATAAAATGGTTCATTCACAAATACGTATTGTTATCATCAAAATATAGATTGACCTGTAGAGACAATTCTTGCTCTCACAATCTCCCCCTTTTTTATGATGACAAAACCAAGTATTTTGATTGAACATTTTATACAAGGTAATCACCAAACAAACATATTCAGAGTCTGGAACAACAGCTCCCCCTGAATGTGTTATCCTCAAAGTTTTATCTTTGACCATCTAGAATCTTACATGATCCAAAGATATACAGAATAACAACTTGAGTTGCCAGAACAAAGAATAGAAATAGACTACTTCTCTATCTTGTCTTTAAGGATACAAAAGTCTTCAGCATCTGGACTAGTTCATCCAAACTTCCATCTTCAGATCTTTAGAACTCAGTTCCTTTGTAGTCGTATCAGAGCTTATAATATTCAGAGACATCTGAAGCATTTCTACTTTTCAGCCGATTCATTTAACCACAAACAGAACAGTTCTTATCTAATAACATAGCATCGCTATTCATCAGAGACAGACACTGTCTTTTGAGAAACTCCCCCTAAGTTTCAGACTTTGTGAAGATTTTAGATTTTGCAATTGAATCTTTAGGGTAGTCTCCCCCTAATTTCCATAAGTTAGATATTCTTCAGAACTTAGTTCTGAATGGTAAGTTTTTAATCGCCAATGTAGATCATGACTTTTTCAGAGTTTGACTTTGAACACAGGTCTTCATCTCAGAACCTTTTTGCTGTCACAACTCAGTGGTTCATCAAAGCTTAATTTTTTATCAGATACCAATTGAAGGTTAATTATTGTGATCAATCAACGCTTGATTCTGAATTCGGTACATATGTTTTGATTTTAGTATGGTACCAAGTGATGTGCTGAGTTTTATACCAGAGTATATAGAGTTTGATACCAAGTGAAGGAATTCTTTTAATACCACTTGAAGAGTATTTCCTTAGTATGCTGAGATTGATACCAATGAAGATATACAAAACATTTCACAGCTTAGCTCTGATTGATATTACAGCAGACTTAGTCTGATACCAAATCATTTTCTTCTTAATTAGTTCTTGGCAGACATCAGGACTACTTATTCTTAGATCTTCAATCCGGATCTTCAGACAATTCTTGACTTCTAATTTGCACAATTCTTCTGAATAAACTTCTTGAGATGTAGACTTTGTCTTGACTGCTTTCAGAGTTTCCTTCTTCTGATTCTTATGTGTTGAATCTCATATTCTTAGACAACTTACATCTTCTGAGCCAAGTGAGACAGAGATCAAGATAAACTTTGACTTTCAGACAGTTCTCAACTTCTGAACAGTATTGGGTAGATCTGATTCTGAACACATGTTCACAAAGTGTATAACTTCTATCATATGACCAACAGTTCATAAGAACTTCTAACAGAGTTCTTCTTTCTTAACCTGTCTTAGAATGCCTAGTGAACTTGTTCAGAGTTCCTCGGATAAACATCAAACAACAAACGTTAGTAGTAACACATTTTATATGATTGATTACTTGTTTGAGTTGCATTCTTTCAGATTTTTCTTTCCAATAAAAATCATATTATATTTCTCCCCCTTTTTGGCACCATCAAAAAGTTTAGAGCATCTGAGCATTTAAGCATGTGTAGATCAATATGATAGTGAACATAAATAGATTTAAAGGATGTTATCATTTAATCATATGAAGTTTGACATGATAAGGAATAGTTCTAGTGATCAGATAAAGCATTATCATTAATGGACAAATTAAATGATGATGAGGAAGGTGATAGTAAGTTTTCAGAATCATCAGTTCTTGAGGAATGCAACTTTTCTTCTGCTAGAGTGACAACCAATTCTTGCTCTTCACAATTTCCTCTGAGATCCATTCATGGAACTCAGTCCAGATATTTCTTATTTCTAAGGTATCTATGCTTGAACTGTGAACATCTACTAAGCTTTGGATTTTGTTGATGGCATTATCCTTGAAGGATGTTAATGCATCATTGACGTTCTTTGATTCATTTTGTATTGTAATAAAGAGCAAGTATTTTAATCATTTTAAGTAGTGTGAACATTTTGGATATGATTAAAGTTTTCATGCAGTTCTTAGAGTAGAGTCTTATGGTAAAAGATTTTTGTATTTATAAGACTCCAAAAAGATATTTCATTTAATAATCTTTAACAAGAATACATATAGCAAGAAATAGCATAGCATGGCAGAAACCTTATAGCCTAATTCTATTTCTTCTTAGGAACTTCCCAATAGATTTGGAAGATCTGTGGGTGAACATTCAGTGGTTGCTCCTAAGTGGTTTAGCCTGGTAATCACATCTTGAATTTCTAGAACTCGAGATATGACTCTTCCATATGGGATGAAAAAAGAGGGTTTGTCTCTAGACAAAAGAATTTGTTCTTTCAGGTGATTGAACATAGTTAGTGGAAGGTTTATTTTCCTTCTGTAGATCAGGAGGAAGATGAATAGTCTATCTGAATGGGTTAGCACTTCTTCTCCTACTTCTCTAGGTCGAAGGTTTGTTTCCATTATTCTGTGCCAGACTTTAGCTGAGGGTTTAAGTGTGGAGACACAATTGGAGGCACCACTTCCATTGTGAATTTGGCAGATGAGATCATTGAAGATGGTTCTTTCCTTGTAATCTTCAAGGGTGTCACCGCTTTCATTACACTTGATTGCTTGAGCAATGATGGATGGATTAATCAACACATGGATTCCAGAGATGGTTGATTGAATGATGTGTTGGTTATGCATATTTGAAAACACATCAACATTTGCCCAGAATTCTTTAACAAGATCTGTGTAGATGAGACCTGGAAGTATCTCAAGATAACCTTCCTGAAATTCTGGTATCAGACGTGTGATGTTAAGGTGTGATGTCACAACAACACACTCTGCACAATGGACAGCAAGAACAGTAAAATAACACCAAGAATTGTTGACCTAGTTCGGTTACAACCAACCTACTCTGGGGGCTACCAAGCCAGGGATGGAATTCACTACTTGTAGATATAATTTACAGACTCAACAACCCGTTGACAATCTCCTAAACTTATACTCTACTAATGATTTCCTACCTAAGAAACCACTTAGGTATGAGAACACTACTCAATCCCTTACAAACACTCAAAGAAACCACTTTGAGTACCCTTGATCTTACTTCACAGCTTCGATCAAATCACACAACTCTCTTTGCTTCACAGCTTTAGAGAGGACAGAAACTCAACACATATTCAAACCCTAGAATAGTGTAAATACAAGCACTTTAAACAAAATCTAGACACTAAGCCTCCTGCTCTTGATCTTCTGAATGTTTTCTGTCGCTTTTTTTCTTTGGTCTTGTGCACTTTATATAGCTTCCTGAATTGGGCTTGGACTTGTCACAATATTTGATCAGATTTGTTAATTAAAACTGAATCTTCAAAACAGATTTAATCCCCAAAATCTTTTTAAATCTTCAACCTTTTAATTCTCCAACAAACCTACAATCAAATCTCCCATGTAATAGAAAATATCTATCCCAAGATATTCTCATCCAATGAGTCAACCACTCTCCACAATTCCAGCTAACACGCGTGCCCTAACAACATCTGCACCTGATGTTGTTAATTCTGCAGATCTGATGTTACAACATCACCTGTGTGACATCAGACATCCAACTTTAGCACTTAAATATTTAACACAGCCCAGTGTTAAGACTTCAATGTTGCAACATCAGCACCTTGACATCAACATTGAATATACTTTTGTTTTACCAAAATTCCAGCCAATCCAGGAACTAACAATCTCCCCCTTTGGCTAATTTTGGCTAAAATAACTTCTGCACTCTGCAATCAACTTCTGCACTCTGCACCCTCAGAGATTTCAGCAGCGGAATAATCTTCAAAAAAAATTGAATCTCTCAATCAGCAGCAGTTTGATAATCTTCAAAGTCCCAGCAGCAGTTTGATAATCTTCAAAGTCTTCATCACTTGATCTGCTGCAGCACCATCTTCATTATTGACAACAGCCAATTGGTGCTCCCCTTCTAAAACATGAACCAGCATCACAGCTGTTCAGTAGCTCATAATGTGCAGCACATTACTCCCCCTAGATGTCTACTTGGCTGCACTCTTCAAATGTCATGATACCTTCACAAGTTCAGTCAAAAACTCCCCCTTAATGCAGCAACAAACTTTTCAACTAAACACCTTTTAGCAGCATCAATTTATCTCCCCCTTAATATCTGCATCATATTAGCAGCATATGGCAATAATACTCTTGACTATCTTGGCTATTTTCTCCCCCTTTTTAGCCAGAATTAGGCAAACTTCTATAAGAAGCCCTATTAACTAAAGTCAGTATACCCTAGCTCTCATTGTTAGCCTCTCAGTTAGTAAGCAGGCAAAACAAATCATAGAAGGAAACTAAAAACATAAACAGTGCATAAAATAACACAATATTCAAATTACAAACCCAGCATAGCAAAAAAACGAAACTAAAAACTACTGAAGGCAAGAGAAAATAAGCTAGTCTTCTTCTGAGCTTGCTTCATCAGCACTATCTTGTCCTTCATCTTCAGAGTCAGCATGATCATCTTGTTCCAAACTTTGAATCATCTTCTCAATCTCTATTTTCTTGTCAGTGCTGGTCTTGATAACCATATCAAGATCCTTGCAGGTTGCCCTTAATTCTTGAATCAGCTCAGATTTTGTACTGACCTTCTTAATCCCAGAACTTGATGTTGTAACAATGTCTGGAACATGACTCCCAGCAAGCAGTTTGGGATGCAAGGATAAAGCTGATTTCCTCTTACATGCTGTGTCTGAACTTATTAAGATGCCTGGATGTTGTTTCATCATAACTCCACAGATGATCGAAGGAAATGCTATAGGCAGTTTGATAGCATTAGTGGTGGCATGTCTCACAGTCTGCTCAAACACATATGCTCCATAGTCAAATTTCTTCTTAGTACCCACAGCATAAATAAACCTCCCTAGTCCCACAGCTGTTGTGGTTTTATGATTAGTAGGCACCCAATTTGCGGCTCCAATTCTGTGTAAGATAGCATACTTAACACTAAGTTTGCTAGTTGGCAGTTTCCCTTTCAGGGGCCACACCTTAACTTGACCAGCAGTTATTTCCTTGCAGACATCATTCTCAGTGGCTTCTAGCTCAGCAAATTCTTCATCTTTTCTTCCTAGATACTTGTTTATAACTTCAGGAGAGAATTCAACACATTTTCCTCTCACAAACACTTTCATGTAGTCCACACTGCTTTTGTCTGAAATCTTCACAGGAATATTGACCACAAATTCCTTAACCAGGCTGTCATAGCACTCGGAGAACCCATGAACCGTCTTCATCAGACCAGCAGCCTTAATTACCTCTATGATTTCTTTAATCTCCATAATTTCTTTCCCAATCTCTCTCTCAAGAGTAAGTCTTCTTTGACAGATGAACTTCCACATCGACGCACTGCTTGCATAGTGGAATGAAATATTATCAACCGGAACCTCAGGTATCTTGTCAGCAATTTTCTTCAAGATTGTCTTTCTGACAGGAGTGATGTCTTGAACATCATCCTTAACATCATACTCTGATTCAGATTCTTCCATTAGCTTCCTTTTTCTGGGATTCACATCAACCTTACTCCACGCTTTTGTTGGCCCAACAACAGTCTTTTTCCTCTTCTCATCAGAAGCTTTCTTTGATGACGATTCAACCATCTTTCCTTTTCTTGTTCTTAGCCTCTTGGACAGACTAGGCACTGCTCTTCCAATGACTTCATCATCAGACAAGTCATCAACATCAATTACATCAGTAGTCTCAGCCTCCCTACTAAGCGATGTTCTAACCTCCTCTTCAACATCTGCTTCACCATGAATATCATCAACTGAAGTGGGTTCAGCAGATGTCCTAACATTCTCCTCAACATTTGTTTCTTCATGCATGTCTTCACTCTGATCAACATCTTCAATAGCTGTCATTGCAAGTTATTGAAGACTTGACTTACCTTCCTGCATGTTGTCTTTCTCAGCTGGCATCCGATTCAGTGGGATTGAAATTCCTTTGACAGGGATGCCTTTGTCCAGAATCTTTGAGGCAAGATTACCCATCCTATTGTCTACATCAAACTTCTCTTCAATAGTTTGAGACGTATATGATTTCGGCACAGTTTTGTCCCCAAATAACACACTAGTAACAACCTTCTTTGTTTCAGGATTCTTGAAGATAGTAGCAGGTCTCTTAGGAGTTAGCTTAGTGGGTCTCGAAGTACCTGATTCTGGGAGCATCATTGAGATAGGTTCTATATTCAAAGCTTCTTTTGCAAATCCCTCTTCTGAAGAAACCCTAGCCTTATCTCGTGAAGAGCTTTGAGCGACAGATTTCTTTGATGGAGACGACGTCTGGTTTGACATGGTTCCCTTGAGGCAGTATGAGTTCAGATGATTCTTTTTGTTGACGAAGACGAACGGACGAAAGATATGCTCTTTGATGAACCGTGATCTTGCTACACTAGAGAATGATGGTCTGAGGTATGGCGCCAGCTTTTCAGTATTTTTTAAAGACCAATTACTAATTTTCTCCCTCCATAAAGACTTTCCTTTTACATCAGGACTCATTAACTTTGAGTGACCTTTCAGCATCCTGATGTCATAGTCTGATGTTATAACATCAACTTGTACATCACTAGTTGAATCTCCTTCAAGTGAGGTCCACTGATAACAGTTGTCTTTGGTTCTGGCACCCTTCATAACAATCTGATTATGCTCATCAGAAACCACACACTCATGCTTAGTGTAGTTTACCTTGTACCCTTCATCACACAACTGGCTTATGCTGATCAAATTTGCACTTAAGCTATTGACAAACATAACATTGTCAAGTTCAGGTCTACCATCACCTTGCACTTTCCCAACTCCTGCAACAACACCTTTTCCTCCATTGCCAAATATGACCTCATGAGAGGGGCAAGGTCTAAGATCATTAAACATGGATCTACATCCAGACATGTGCTTGGAACACCCACTGTCAAAATACCATGTTCCTTCTTTATCCCCCATGTGAGCCAATAAGCACTTCACCTTCTCCTTAGGTACCCATTGTTCAACAACTTTGGGCCTGTGCTCTCTCCATCTGTTTTAAGGTTGAAGGTATCCATGCAGCTTGTAGCAAGAGTACTGCATATGTCCAAATCTTCCACAATAATAGCATCTCACCCTTTCATCTCTGAATCGTCTGCCATGATGAGATTGCTTATGCTGCCATCCATAATGTGGTCTCCTCCTACCATAACTGCCCTGCCATCTATTATGTTGATATCTTCTCCCATAAGACGGCTGAGAATGCTGTTTCCTGGATTGTCTCCCATGATGGTGTGGCTTTCTTCTTCCATAGATATAAGGAACAACATTGGTGTATCCATAACCATAACCATACCAGTTGTCCTGATGTTGAGACATCTGATGAGACATGTGCTGTTTGATCTGAGCAGCTTGCATGCTCTCATGGTATTGTGGGGGCATATACTGACTAGCTCCCTGTGGCTGCTTTCTCTTCTGATAGGGACCAATCTTCTTCTCAATCTTCTTAGGTTGTGAAACATCAGCTTTCTTAGGGGTAGGATCATGCTTCTTTGGCTGGTGTTGAGATGAAGGTTGTGACACTTCCTTCTTTGAACCTGAAGTGCTTCCTTCTGAAGTTCCCTTGTCTTCAGCCACATAACCTATCCCAGCTTTGTCTCCAGCAGGTTTTTCTGACTGAAGTATCTTGTCAAGTGTGTCTGTACCACAGCTCAACATCCTAACAGACTTGGTCATTTGATCAAGGTGAGCTCTAACCAGCACCACTTCATTTTCCAGATCTGTCTTTTCATTCTCTAGCTGAGCAATCTGTTGCTTGTGGCACTTGTTTTCTTGACAAATCTCAGCACTCTTTAAACACAGCTCTTGATAGGTGGATGCCAACTCCTCATAAGTTACTTCTCCATCACTAGAATCATCATCAGATACAACAGCTCCTGTTAGGGCTCTAACATGCTTTGCTGACTCACCTTCACTTTCACTATCTGAGTCTGACCAGGAAACTGTCATGCCCTTCTTCTGCTTTTTCAGGAAGGTGGGACATTCTTTCTTGACATGTCCATACCCTTCACACTCAAAGCACTGCACTCCTTTATCTTGGGTACTTTTCTCTTCATCCTTCTTGCTGGTGTCAGAAGTCATGTTCTTGACATTAGGCCTGGAGTTATTATTCATTCTCTTGAATACTTTGGTGAACTGTCTTCCCAACATCACTATGGCCTGAGACAGATCCTCCTGGGATACAAATTTCTTCCCTTTCTCTTCTTCACCATTTGTCACCAGGGCTATACTCTTTGGCTTCTTTTCTGGTTCTTCCTCATTCAACCCAAGCTCAAAGGTTTGAAGAGATCCAATGAGCTCATCAACTCTCATCTTGCTGATGTCTTGTGATTCTTCAATGGCAGTAACCTTCATCTTATACTTCTTAGGTAGGGACCTAAGGATCTTCCTCACAAGCTTTTCATCTGACATCTTCTCACCAAGAGCACTAGATGCATTGGCCAGCTCAAGAACACTCATGTGGAAATCATGAATAGTCTCGTCTTCCTTCATCTTCAGGCTTTCAAATTTTGATGTTAAAATCTGAAGTCTTGACATCTTGACTCTAGATGTTCCTTCATGAGTAGCCTGCAAGATATCCCATGCTTGCTTAGCAACTTCACAGGTATTAATTAACCTGAAGATATTCTTATCCACTCGATTGAAGATTGCATTCAGAGCTTTGGAATTTCCAAGGGCAAGCTCATCTTCCTCCTAGGTCCACTCTTCTTCAGGCTTTGGCTTAGAGGTGCCTTCTCTATCTTTGCCAGCATCATCCTTCTCACACATGACAGGAGCTTTCCATTCTTTAATAACAGCCTTCCAAGCCCTACTGTCCAAGGATTTTAAGAAGGTGGTCATCCTTGGATTCCAATAGTCATAATTGGATCCATCCAAAATAGGGGGTCTGTTGACGAATCCTCCAACTTCTTTGTCCATCTTTTCACCAGAAAGTAACTTCCCTAGATCTCACCCAGAGACAAACAGGATGCCTGCTTTGATACCAATTGAAATTCTGGTATCAGACGTGTGATGTTAAGGTGGGATGTCACAACAACACACTCTGCATAATGGACAGCAAGAACAGTAAAATAACACCAAGAATTGTTGACCCAGTTCGGTTACAACCAACCTACTCTGGGGGCTACCAAGCCAGGGATGGAATTCACTACTTGTAGATATAATTTACAGACTCAACGACCCGTTGACAATCTCCTAAACTTATACTCTACTAATGACTTCCTACCTAAGAAACCACTTAGGTATGAGAACACTACTCAATCCCTTACAAACACTCAAAGAAACCACTTTGAGTACCCTTGATCTTACTTCACAGCTTCGATCAAATCACACAACTCTCTTTGCTTCACAGCTTTAGAGAGGACAGAAACTCAACACCTATTCAAATCCTAGAATAGTGTAAATACAAGCACTTTAAACAAACTCTAGACACTAAGCCTCCTGCTCTTGATCTTTTGAATGTTTTCTGTCGCTTTTTTTCTTTGGTCTTGTGCGCTTTATATAGCTTCCTGAATTGGGCTTGGACTTGTCACAATATTTGATCAGATTTGTTAATTAAAACTGAATCTTCAAAACAGATTTTATCCCCAAAATCTTTTTAAATCTTCAACCTTTTAATTCTCCAACAGACCTGCAATCAAATCTCCCATGTAACAGAAAATATCTATCCCAAGATATTCTCATCCAATGAGTCAACCACTCTCCACAATTCCAGCTAACATGCGTGCCCTAACAACATCTGCACCTGATGTTGTTAATTCTGCAGATCTGATGTTACAACATCACCTGTGTGACATCAGACATCCAACTTCAGCACTTAAATACTTAACACAGCCCAGTGTTAAGACTTCAATGTTGCAACATCAGCACCTTGACATCAACATTGAATATACTTTTGTTTTACCAAAATTCCAGCCAATCCAGGAACTAACACTTCCCATTTCTGACGGCTTAATTCAGACGAAGTTCTTGTAAAGCCAAGCTCCTCGAGAGAACTGGTGTTTACAGAGAATTCATTTAGGACTCTTAACTTAGAGATTTCACTCTTAGTAGGTTTTGGATGAGAGGTGGACATTCTAGAGGGAATACTAAAGAGAGACACTAACTGAGATGGTTTGGAATGATGGATAGAGGAGTGAACAAGGTGCCTTAAGTAGGCAATGAATAGAGAGAGTCAAATAAATGCTTGTGACTCCAACCGTCAGGTTCGTCATTTCCTAGACATTTTAAGCTTAGATATGACTAGGTTAAGGGATTAAGACTGGCGCTGAGTCCAACAGTATATCATTCTTGGAAAGACTAAGAGATCACACATATACTCCTCTAATTAATTCTTGTCAGGAGTCAAGGATTGTCTAAAAGTGCATATGTGATATTAGTATCACTGACAGACACATTTTCTTCCTTCAAGAATATTTATCTTATATGTCTAATAAGTGCACATACATATGTGTAGACATAAACGCAAGTAACACATACTTCATTAACTTAATTAGCAATTACACAATATGAGCATGTGAACTTAATAAATCATTACACATTAATAACTTAGCCTAATTGAGACAGGTAATCTTCTAATTTTATGAGTACTAACTGTTGTCGAAGGTTTCACAAAACTTCCTATCCAGAGCAGTATCTGGACCACATCAAACTCTGCAGATTTTTTACACGATTCCTGCTCTGAAGAGTACTTCTGATAGGACTCTTTCGTAAGGAATGAATGATTGGTTCATGGTTCTTGACGTGATGATTGACTCTTTAAGATGGTCAAAGATTACTTGGGAAAGATCTATAGGAATTGGCCTAAGAAGACACATGATGAGGAGCTTATCATCATGATACATAAAGTCTTTAGTTATACCACGAGGTTTAATATTTGTCAGGATGAACTTGAACCATTCTTTTGCTGCAGGCAGGAGTTTGTCAGGGTTTGTGGATTCAGAAGCAGAGTCTTTATCAAACATATGATGCATTTCAGCATCGGAGGTGCATCGAATAGATGCATGATTAGGTGTGACACCACCTGGGGGACAGTGAATGGCTTCACCAATGTTTGTGACGTTGAATGTAACAGGAAGACCATAAATGTCAGAAGAGATAATTAGACCATTACTGCTAATAGAGGCGTTGATCCAAAAGGTTTTTAAGATGTTTGGCTAAATTGAACCCCTTAGCATGGAAAGGTACCCATTCCATTTTTGAAAATGAATCCCAAGATAGAAGTTTCTACTAGTATTTCCTGGATTTGGTCGTTTCTCATTGATGATTTCTAAAAGATCATCGTTCCCATGAAAGGTTCTTGGAGTCATTTTCGAAGGTATTTTTGGAGTACTATGATTATTTAAAATAAGAGATAATGAAGAATTTTAGAAGAGTGATATGACTCTAAATAGGTAAGGGAAAATACTTGAATTGAATGGGTTAATGGCCGAGGGTGTCTCAGAAGGACTGGTTTATGATTACCTAGACTCTAGAGAGGTAGGAATAGTCTAAGGTAGTTACGCAGTGTAACAGTCTGGTAGCCTAAGGAAGGCAAAGACATTATGCATACCATTCTTCTAAATTAATTATAGACAGGAGTTAAGTATTTGTGATAAGTGGTGTTTGAGAAGCGAAGAGACACAATTCCAAGTCCCAAGAATTTTTATTTAACATCTTTAATGAGTGCATAACCGAAGATGCAAGCATGAGGGGTTTTACTATTTCCAACACAAAATCAAGTCCTAACTTGTCAGTAAATTATCACGATTAACTAGTAGCTGTATAACTAGGTTACAGGCTATTTAAAAAGGTGACATGCTTTTCAATATCATACTTATGCGTATAGACAGATGTCATTCAATATGCGTATTTCAAGAAGACTTTGAATGGCTGAGATATTCCTAAGTACATGGTTTAGATGAGAGTACTTGTTAGGGTATGCATAAGAACTATAAGAGGTAGTCAATACAAAATGGTTGACATGATGGAGAGAGGCTTACATGTGAGACTAACTATTCATCAGTTACTTATAGATGCAAAAAGGACATACGAATTTCTAAGAAGGTTTCTAACCTATTTTCACAGAGCTTATCATGACATGACAATCGTTTTGACTCTTACTATAATTTTCAAGTATATTTATCATGAATTTTAATAAGTCATAAATGAAGGAGAATGATGTACCTTAATGAGACTAAGATCTTGTACAGAAGATATTTATCCGAGAACTATCCATTCTGACTCGAGGATTCTGATCATCAACTTCAGCTTCTCATCTCACGACATCTTCTGACTTGTTTCTTCAAACGGATGCAGATTTTGTTCAGAGACATCAATCATGGTTTGCATAATACTTATTTGTCTCACAATGTTGATTCTAACTTGTTTGAGGTTGGTCCAGCATATCTACTTCTGAAGGGAATGTTAACCTGATTTCTTCATTCTGAACGACATTAGCCACTTAGAACCTTATGACTTCAAGTAGAAGATTCTGAGAAACTTATCAGATAGAATCTGATAAATAACATTTGATTCAACTGAGATAGAATCTCAGGTTTAATCAGATTTAATCATATGAGTTTATTCAACCAAGACTTAGAATATATTTTGATCAAGTACTTGATGAATCATTTAATTTCTTCTTCCTGAATATTCTTTTAGTTTATGCTTTCCAAGAAAACAATATTCAGTACTTCATTGAATCTTTCAACTTCTCGATTAATCAAGATTCAGACGTTGAATCATTTCTAAGAGTTTGAACTTATCAGATTTCTGACTTCATCAGACTTAATTCTAAAGTTCAAAATCATAGAACAACAATCTTTCTTCTTTACATGAAGAAATTCTGAATGAGCTTAAACGAGAAAGTTAAGGGTGGACCTAATCCGTTTCTTGAAAACATCTCAAAAACTCATAAAGAATTAATCTTCAGCAAACAAGACTTCTTGTTTCTGATGATTCAACTTTGAGCAAATACGTGGTTCATCCACACGTATCTTCCAAGATAAGCATTCAACAGATACTACTTCTTATCTGATGAATCTATCTTATCAGCTGATTCTCCAATCTTCATTAAAACTTAAGTGAGGAAGATTTAGTTGTTTGACAACTGCAAAAACTTCCAGAATCAGTGATTTGCTCAAGTACTCAGATTGATTACAATTTTCTACACAGTCATCTTCTGAACTGTTACAGAAATTGTAAGTGGATTTCAATCTCACCCAGAATATTTCTACGCACCGCATCTGGATCTTTTTCTGACACTGTTAAGTGTTTGATATCCATCAATAACAGAACTGGGTCTCTGATACCAATTGAAGGTGCGAGAAAGACATAAGAAAGGGGGGGTTTGAATTGCGTATTTACTCTTTTAACAACTTTTCGCTTCTTGTTAATAAGACAATATACGTTACATTAGAGTTTGTTGAGAGACTCTGACTTGTGAAGTTATATTCAGACTTGACAATGTTTAAAGCATGAGAACCAATAAGAGTCTGAACACTATGTACATCATTCAGAACTTGCAGAGCGGAAGCTTATCAGAGTTGCAAGGTTCTGACTTGCTTATGTAAGGTTCTGATCCTCAACATAGAAACATAAACAAAGACATTAAGCATAAGAGTAAAGAACACACGATATATCCTAGTTCACCACAAAGGTTAATCCAGTCTACCCTCCTCAGGTGATTTCTCCTTGAACACAATGTCTTAATCCACTATAATTAATCTCGATTACAGATGCACGGGCAACAGCCGGTGACTAACAAACTGCACAGCCGCACTGTGACTAACATACAATGAACCGTTCAGGGATTCAACTTAATGAATATAACAAACATTGACCTACAGGTTCCAATCTCGCAAGATCTACTACTAGGCTTTCACAGCTAGACGTTCAGGGATTCATCGCAATGAATATAACGCTACTAACCCTATTTTAGGCTTTTCCCACAATGACATCTCACCATTGTATTCTCGAGTCTCCGGTCACACTGACCACTCAAGGAATCCTAATTCACCAAGAATTAGTTATACAGGAGATTATAATAATGCTTCTTCACAAGCAGATTACTCCTAAGTTTAAGTACAAAGAACACATAAGTGTTCAAGCAAGATATGAGCAACAACTCCTTGCTATCCTAAGAAACTACAAAGATGTATAATGATTTGACAGTTTTTGACATCTTGTAGATCTTCTTCTTCTTCGTCTTCTTGGGTGAGCAAGCTTTGAGCAACAACTCCTTGCTTCAGATCTTCAATGTAGTCCTGACAAGAAGGTAGGTTGATGACTTGACTGATATGCAATGTTGTCTTCTTCATCAACAACTTCTGTTCCAAATTGTTGTTGTTGTGTTGAATGTTGATCGTTGAGCTCCAACAACAATGGCCATGTGTAAATGGTGATAGCTTTTGATATTTAAGTGTTACAATGAGAACTCATCGTTGTTGCTATCTTCACACAATGACTTTTATCAATTCGCCATTCATGGACTAAATCGATACCTTCAGAAGCGAATACTCTTTCCTTTTTATAGCCCAGTAGAAATATAGCCGTTTGAAATACTGTTGGCTGTTGGAAAAGAGACGTTGTGTAATAATGAGTTGTACTGACACATTTCTTTTTTGCTGTGGGAGAAGTGACAGGATATCTTCTTGAGCAGTGTGTACAGTTGTTCACAACGGTAACATTTGACTTCCAAACTTCAGAGGCTTCTGATGGTAATTTTATGAAGCATGAGTAGAGCCTTCTTAACAGGATATCTGATATGTCAAATCTTTAGTCATTTGAAGAAGTCCATTAGGAATCAGTCTTCAGAACTTCAGCACTTGTCTTAAAAAACATTATCCTTTACTACTTCAAGTCTTCCGAAACTTCAGAACTCGTCCATTAGGAATCCGTCTTCAGAGTCTTTAGCACTTGACCTTTAGAACTGTAATCTTCAGAACACATAAGTCTTCAGAGTCTTTCTGCACTTGGTCTTCAGAGCCTTCTGCCTTCAGAACTTCAATTCATGAGAGTCTTCAGCACTTCGGTTCTCTTCTTCAGAAGCTTCGCAATCTTCAGAATCTCGACCACCTTTATAGAGCATCCACAAGAGCATTGCAATAGCAATATCGACATCCTTGGATCTGACTGATCATGATCAGATACAGAAGCATTCTAGCTTTTTGCGACTTGTGTTACACATAGTAACTTCGCATATAATCATTTTCGCTCATCTGGCTGGTGCTTGTTGAATCTGATATCTTCTATAATTATGATATGCACACAACACACGTTAGAACATAAAATGGTTCTTTCACAAATACGTATTGTTATCATCAAAACATAGATTGACTTGTAGAGACAATTCTTGCTCTCACAATCTCCCCCTTTTTGATGATGACAAAACCAAGTATTTTGATTGAACATTTTATACAAGGTAATCACCAAACAAACATATTCAGAGTCTAGAACAACAGCTCCCCCTGAATGTGTTATCCTCAAAGTTTTATCTGTGATCATCTAGAGTCTTATATTATGAATAACAACTTGAGTTGCCAGAACAAAGAATAGAAAGGGACTACTTCTCTATCTTGTCTTTAAGGAGACAAAAGTCTTCAGCATCTGGACTAGTTCATCCGATCTTCCATCTTCAGATCTTTAGAACTCAGTTCCTTTGTAGTCGTATCAGAGCTTATAATCTTCAGAGACATCTGAAGCATTTCTACTTTTCAGCCGATTCATTTAAGCACAAACAGAACAGTTCTTATCAATAACATAGCATCGCTATTCATCAGAGACAGACACTGTCTTTTGAGAAACTCCCCCTGAGTTTCAGACTTTGTGAAGATTTTAGATTTTGCAATTGAATCTTCAGGGTAGTCTCCCCCTAATTTCCATAAGTCAGATATTCTTCAGAACGTAGTTCAGAATGGTAAGTTTTTAATCGCCAATGTAGATCATGACTTTTTGAGAGTTTGACTTTGAACACAGGTCTTCATCTCAGAACCTTTTTGCTGTCACAACTCAGTGGTTCATCAAAGCTTGATTTTTTATCAGATACCAATTGAAGGTTAATTATTGTGATCAATCAACGCTTGATTCTGAATTTGGTACATATGTTTTGATTTTAGTATGGTACCAAGTGATGTGCTGAGTTTTATACCAGAGTATATAGAGTCTGATACCAAGTGAAGGAATTCTTTTAATACCACTTGAAGAGTATTTCCTTAGTGTGCTGAGATTGATACCAATGATGGTATACAAAACATTTTCACAGCATAGCTCTGATTGATATTACAGCAGACTGAGTCTGATACCAATCTTTATGTATACTGAGTCTGATTACCATTTGTTGATTTAGTTTGATACCAAATCATTTTCTTCTTAATTAGTTCTTGGAAGACATCAGAACTACTTGTTCTTAGATCTTCAATCCAGATCTTCAGACAGTTCTTGACTTCTAATTTGCATAATTCTTCTGAATAAACATCTTGAGATGTAGACTTTGTCTTGACTGCTTTCAGAGTTTCCTTCTTCTAATTCATATATTCTGAATCTCATATTCTTAGACAACTTACAGTTTCTGAACCAAGTGAGACAGAGATCAAGATAAACTTTGACTTTTAGACAGTTCTCAACTTCTGAACAGTATTGGGTATATCTGATTCTGAACACATGTTCACGAAGTGTACAACTTATATCATATGACCAACAGTTCATAAGAACTTCTAATAGAGTTCTTCTTTCTTAACCTGTCTTAGAATGCCTAGTGAACTTGTTCAGAGTTCCTCGGATAAACATCAAACAACAAATGTTAGTAGTAACGCATTTTATATGATTGATTACTTGTTTGAGTTACATTCTTTCAGATTTTTCTTTCCAATCAAAATCATATTATATTTCTCCCCCTTTTTGACATCATCAAAAAGTTTAGAGCGTCTGAGCATTTAAGCACGTGTAGATCAATATGATAGTGAACATAAATAGATTTAAAGGATGTTATCATTTAATCATATGAAGTTTGACATGATAAGGAATAGTTCTAGTGATCAGATAAAGCATTATCATTGATGGACAAATTAAATGATGATGAGGAAGGTGATAGTAAGTTTTCAGAATCATCAGTTCTTGAGAAATGCAGCTTTTCTTCTGCTAGAGTGACAACCAATTTCTTGCTCTTCACAATTTCCTCTGAGATTCATTCATGGAACTCAGTCCAGATATTTCTTATTTCTAAGGGATCTATGCTTGAACTGTAAACATCTACTAAGCTTTGGATTTTGTTGATGGCATTATCCTTGAAGGATGTTAATGCATCATTGACGTTCTTTGATTCATTTTGTATTGTAATAAAGAGCAAGTATTTTAATCATTTTAAGTAGTGTGAACATTTTGGATATGATTAAAGTTTTCATGCAGTTCTTAGAGTAGAGTCTTATGGTAAAAGATTTTTGTACTTATAAGACTCCAAAAAGATATTTCATTTAATAATATTTAACAAGAATACATAGAGGAAGAAATGGCATAGCATGGCAGAAACCTTATAGCCTAATTCTATTTCTTCTTAGGAACTTCCCGATAGATTTGGAAGATCTATGGGTGAACATTCAATGGTTGCTCCTAAGTTGTTTAGCCTGGTAATCATATCTTGAATTTCTAGAACTCAAGATATGACTCTTCCATATGGGATGCAAAGAAAGGGTTTGTCTCTAGATAAAAGAATTTGTTCTTTCAGATGATTGAACATAGTTAGTGGAAGGTTTATTTTCCTTCTGTAGATCAGGAGGAAGATGAATAGTCTATCTGAATGGGTTAGCACTTCTTCTCCTACTTCTCTAGGTCGAAGGTTTGTTTCCATTATTCTGTGCCAGACTTTAGCTGAGGGTTTGAGTGTGGAGACACAATTGGAGGCACCACTTCCATTGTGAATTTGGCAGATGAGTTCATTGAAGATGGTTCTTTCCTTGTAATCTTCAAGGGTGTCACCGCTTTCATTACACTTGATTGCTTGAGCAATGATGGATGGATTAATCAACACATGGATTTCGGAGATGGTTGATTGAATGATGTGTTGGTTATGCATATTCAAAAACACATCAGCATTTGCCCAGAATTCTTTAACAAGATCTGTGTAGATGAGACCTGGAAGTATCTCAAGATAACCTTCCCATTTCTGACAGTTTAATTCGGACGAAGTTCTTGTAAAGCCAAGTTCCTTGAGAGAACTGGTGTTTACAGAGAATTCATTTAGGACTTTTAACTTAGAAATTTCACTCTTAGTAGGTTTTGGATGAGAGGTGGACATTCTAGAGGGAATACTAAAGAGAGACACTAACTGAGATGGTTTGGAATGATGGATAGAGGAGTGAACAATGTGCCTTAAGTTGGCAACAAATAGAGAGAGTCAAATAAATGCTTGTGACTCCAACCGTCAGGTTCGTCATTTCCTAGACATTTTAAGCTTAGGTATGACTAGGTTAAGGGATTAAGACTAGCGCTGAGTCCAACAGTTTATCATTCTTGGAAAGACCAAGAGATCACGCATAGACTCCTCGAATTAATTATTGTCAGGAGTCAAGGATTGTCAAAAAGTGCATATGTGAGATTAGTATCACTGACAGACACATTTTCTTCCTTCAAGAATATTTATCTTATATGTCTAATAAGTGCACATACATATGTGTAGACATAAAGGCAAGTAACACATACTTCATTAACTTAATTAGCAATTACACAATATGAGCATGTGAACTTAATAAACCATTACACATTAATAACTTAGCCTAATTGAGACAGGTAATCTTCTAATTTTATGAGAACCAACTGTTGTCGAAGGTTTCACAAAAATTCCTATCCAGAGCAGTATCTGGACCACATCGAACTCTGCAGATTTTTTACACGATTCCTGCTCTAAAGAGTACTTCTGATAGGACTCTTCCATAAGGAATGAATGATTGGTTCATTATTCTTGACGTGATGATTGACTCTTTAAGATGGTCAAAGATTACTTGGGAAAGATCTATAGGAATTGGCCTAAGAAGACACATGATGAGGAGCTTATCATCATGATACAAAAAGTCCTTAGTTATACCGCGAGGTTTAATATTTGTCAGGATGAACTTGAACCATTCTTTTGCTGTAGGCAGGAGTTTGTCAGGGTTTATGGATTCAGAAGCAGAGTCTTTATCAAACATATGATGCATTTCAGCATCGGAGGTGCATCGAATGGATGCATGATTAGGTGTTACACCACACGGGGGACAGTGAATGGCTTCACCAATGTTTGTGACGTTGAATGTAATAGGAAGACCATAGATGTCAGAAGAGATAGTTAGACCATTACTGCTAATAGAGGCGTTGATCCAAAAGGTTTTTAAGATGTTTGGATAAATTGAACCCCTTAGCATGGAAAGGTACCCATTCCATTTTTGAAAATGAATCCCAAGATAAAAGTTTCTACTAGTATTTCCTGGATTTGGTCGTTTCTCATTGATGATTTCTAAAAGATCATCGTTCCCATGAAAGGTTCTTGGAGTCATTTTCGAAGGTGTTTTTGGAGTACTATGATGATTTAAAATAAGAGATAATGAAGAATTTTAGAAGAGTGATATGACTCTAAATAGGTAAGGGAAGATACTTGAATTGAATGGGTTAATGACCGAGGGTGACTCAGAAGGACTAGTTTATGATTACCTAGACTCTAGAGAGGTAGGAATAGTCTAAGGTAGTTGCGCAGTGTAACAGTCTGTTTTCCTAGGGAAGGCAAAGACATCACGCATACGATTCTTCTTAATTAATTCTAGACAAGAGTTAACTATTTGTGATAAGTGGAGTTTGAGAAGCGAATAGACACAATTCCAAGTCCTAAGAATTTTATTTAACATCTTTAATGAGTGCATAACCGAAGATGCAAGTATGAGGGTTTTTACTATTTCCAACACGAAATCAAGTCCTAACTTGTCAATAAATTATCACGATTGACTAGTAGCTGTAGAACTAGGTTACATACTATTTAAAAAGATGGCATGCTTTTCAATATCATACTTATGCGTACAGACAGATGTCATTCAATATGCGTATTTTAAGAAGACTTTGAATGGCTGAGATATTCCTAAGTACAGGGTTTAGATGAGACTACTTGTTAGGGTATGCTTAATAACCATAAGAGGTAGTCAATACAGAATGATTGACATGATGGAGAGAGGCTTACATGTGAGACTAACTATTCATCAATCACTTGTAGATGTAAAAAGGACATACGAATTTCTAAGCAGGTTTTTAACCTATTTTCACAGAGCTTATCATGACATGACAATTGTTTTGACTCTTACTAGACTTTTCAAGTATATTTATCATGAATTTTAATAAGTCGTAAATGAAGGAGAATGATGTACCTTAATGAGACTAAGATCTTGTACATAAGATATTTATCCGAGAACTATCCATTCTGACTCTAGGATTCTGATCATCAACTTCAGCTTCTCATCTCACGGCATCTTCTGACTTGTTTCTTCAAACGGATGCAGATTTTGTTCAGAGCCATCAATCATGGTTTGCATAATACTTATTTATCTCACAATGTTGATTCTAACTTGTTTGAGGTTGGTCCAGCATATCTACTTCTGAAGGGAATGTTAACCTGATTTCTTCATTCTGGACGACATCAGCCACTTAGATCCCTTTGACTTCAAGTAGAAGATTCTGAGAAACTTATCAGATAGAATATGATCAATAACAATTGATTCAACTGAGATAGAATCTCAGGTTTAATCAGATTTAATCATCTGAGTTTATTCAACCAAGACTTAGAATATATTCTGATCAAGTACTTGATGAATCATTTAATTTCTTCTTCCTGAATATTCTTTCAGTTTATGCTTTTCAAGAAAACAATATTCAGTACTTCATTGAATCTTTCAACTTCTCGATTAGTCAAGATTCAGATGTTGAATCATTTCTAAGAGTTTGAGCTTATCAGATTTCTGACTTCATCAGACTTAATTCTAAAGTTCAAAATCATAGAACAAGAATCTTTCTTCTTTACATGAAGAAATTTTGAATGAGCTTTAAACGAGAAACTCAAGGGTGGACCTAGTCTGTTTCTTGAAAACATCTCAAAAACTCATAAAGAATTAATCTTCAGCAAACAAGACTTCTTGTTTCTGATGATTCAACTTTGAGCAAATACGTGGTTCATCCACACGAATCTTCCAAGATAAGCATTCAACAGATACTACTTCTTATCTGATGAATCTATCTTATCAGCTGATTCTCCAATCTTCATTAAAACTTAAGTGAGGAAAATTTAGTTGTTTGACAACTGCAAAAACTTCCAGAATCAGTGATTTGCTCAAGTACTCAGATTGATTACAATTTTGTACACAGTCATCTTTTGAACTGTTACAGAAATTGTAAGTGGATTTCAATCTCACCCAGAATATTTCTACGCGCCACATCTGGATCTTTTTCTGACACTGTTAAGTGTTTGATATCCATTAATAACAGAATCGGAGCTCTGATACCAATTGAAGGTGCGAGAAAGACACAAGAAAGGGGGTTTGAATTGTGTATTTACTCTTTTAACAACTTTTTGCTTCTTGTTAATAAGACAATCTACGTTACATCAGAGTTCGTTGAGAGACTCTGATTTGTGAAGTTATATTCAGACTTGACAATGCTTAAAGCATGAGAACCAATAAGAGTCTGAACACTATGTACATCATTCAGAACTTGCAGAGCGGAAGCTTATCAAAGTTGCAAGGTTCTGACTTGCTTATGTAAGGTTCTGATCCTCAACATAGAAACATAAACAAAGACATTAAGCGTAAGAGTAAAGAACACACGATATATTCTGGTTCACCACAAAGGCTAATCCAGCCCACCCTCCTTAGGTGATTTCGCCTTGAAAACAAGGTCTTAATCCACTATAATCAATCTCGATTACAGATGCACGGGCAACAACCGGTGACTAACAAATTGCATAGCCGCACTGTGACTAACATACAATGAACCGTTCATGGATTCAACTTAATGAATATAACGAACATTGAACTGCAGGTTCCAATCTCGCAAGATCTACTGCTAGGCTTTCACAGCTAGACGTTCAGGGATTCATCGCAATGAATATAACGCTACTGACCCTATTTCAGGCTTTTCCCACAATTACATCTCGCCATTGTCTTCTCGAGTCTCCGATCACACTGACCACTCAAGGAATTCTAATTTACCAAGAATTAATTATACATGAGGTTACAATAATGCTTCTTCACAAGCAGATTACTCCTAAGTTTAAGTACAAAGAACACATAAATGTTCAAGCAAGATATGAGCGCCAGCTTCTTGCTATCCTAAGAAACTACAAAGATGTATAATGATTTGACAGTTGTTGACATCTTGTAGATCTTCTTCTTCTTCGTCTTCTTGGGTGAGCAAGCTTTAAGTAACAACTCCTTGCTTCAGATCTTTAATGTAGTCCTGACAAGAAGGTAGGTTGATTACTTGACTGATTTGCAATGTTGTCTTCTTCATCAATAGCTTCTGTTCCAAATTGTTTTTGTTGTGTTGAATGTTGATCTTTGAGCTCCAACAGCAGTGGCCATGTGTAAATGGTGATAGCTTTTGATATTTAAGTGTTACAACGAGAACCCATCGTTGTTGCTATCTTCACACAATGACTTTTATCAATTCGCCATTCATGGACTAAATCGATACCTTCAGAAGCGAATACTCTTTCCTTTTTATAGCCCAGTAGAAATATTGCCGTTTAAAATACTGTTGGCTGTTAGAAAAGAGACGTTGTGTAATAATAAGTTGTACTGACACATCTTCTTTTTTGCTGTGGGAGAAGTGACGGGATATCTTCTTGAGCAGTGTGTATAGTTGTTCACAACGGTAACATTTGACTTCCAAACTTCAGAGGCTTCTGATGGTAATTTGATGAAGCATGAGTAGAGCCTTCTTAACAGGATATCTGATACGTCAAGTCTTCAGTCATTTGAAGAAGTCCATTAGGAATCAGTCTTTAGAACTTCAGCACTTGTCTTTAAGAACATTATCCTTTACCACTTCAAGTCTTCCGAAACTTCAGAACTCGTCCATTAGGAATCCGTCTTCAGAGTCTTCAGCACTTGACCTTTAGAACTGTAATCTTCAAAACACATAAGTCTTCAGAGTCTTTCCGCACTTGCTCTTCAGAGCCTTTCGCCTTCAGAACTTCAATTCATGAGAGTCTTCAGCACTTCAGTTCTCTTCTTCAGAAGCTTCGCAATCTTCATAATCTTGAACTCCTTCAGAGAGCATCCACAAGAGCATTGCAACAACAATATTGGCATCCTTGGATCTGACTGATCATGATCAGATAAAGAAGCATTCTAGCTTCTTGCGACTTGTGTTACACATAGTAACTTCGCATATAATCATTTTCGCTCATCTGGCTGGTGCTTGTTAAATCTGATATCTTCTATAATTATGATCTGCACACAACACACGTTAGAACATAAAATGGTTCTTTCACAAATACGTATTGTTATCATCAAAACATAGATTGACTTGTAGAGACAATTCTTGCTCTCACAATTCTCAATAGGATCAAGCGCTTACCACTGCGCTAAAAGAAATTGCTATTAGTGAAGGCGCAACTTCATTTCCTTATAGTATAGAGACCTATAGAGTCTGCGCCTATTAAGCGCTATGGGTTGGGATGTTAATCCCAATGAATCTGAAGGGTGACACTGGATTAATAAATCCAACAATCTCCCCCCCAGTGTCAGCCGGGGGATTCGAACCCATGACCTGGCTCTGATACCACTCAATAGGATCAAGCGCTTACCACTACGCTAAAAGCAATTTCTATTAGTGAAGGCACAACTTTATTTCCTTATAGTATAGAGACCTCTAGAGTCTGCGCCTATTAAGCGCTATGGGTTGGGATGTTAAGCCCAATGAATCCGATGGGTGACACTGGATTAATAAATCCAACATGGACTACTTCACAAAATGGGTAAAAGCGGAGGCCCTGGCCAAGATAACTGCCCTTAACATATTGCGGTTCTACAAACGAAACATCCTCGCATGTTTTGGGATCCCCCAAGCGATAGTCACGGACAATGGGACACAGTTCACAGGCACGAAGCAACACTTCGCATCCGTCGAACATCCCCAGACAAACGGGCAAGCTGAAACGGCGAGCCGAGTCATTCTTCGGGGCCTCAAACGAAGGCTGGACGAAACGAAGAAAGCTTGGGTCGAGGAGCTGCACAGTGTCTTATGGGTACACCGCACAACTCCACACTCCTAAACCGGGGAGACACCCTTTCGCCTGGCTTACGGGACCTAGGCGAACAGAGTCACCCCTAGACGAGGAACGACGAAGCATTAAGGGAGGAACTCGACCTCGTCGAGGAAATCCGAACAGGGGCGACCCTCCACAAAGCCTCCTTAAAACAAAAAATTGCCATCAGGCACAACGCCAAAGTCATACGACAAGAGTTCGACGTGGGCAGCCTCATCCTAAGAAGAAACCACAAGGACTCTCGCGAAGGCAAGCTAGCCGTCAACTAGGAAGGACCCTATCGCATTCGACCAAAAATGGAGAATGAGGCCTACTTCCTAGAACATCTCAATGGGGAAGAACTTACTCGACCATGGAACACCGAAAAGCTAAAACAATACTATAACTAAGGCCCTAATTCTCGGTTCGACCCATCGCAACGACGAATGTCAGCTACCGACCATTATGTACGCCTAGGTACAAGCGTCGCATACCAATAAAGCAGAACCCCGCTCAGTAACGAGCCGAGTATCTGCTCGACAACACTCCTCAATCGAGCATCGTCGTCGTTAAAGTACCATGACTGGCAGAACCCCAGCTCGCGATGGGACGTTCATGCTGCGAAATCAGGCCTCAAACGTGACTTGAGCTCCGCATCCCCGCCAGGATATTCCCCGGCCGTTCGACTAGTACCCCTCAGTGCCGAACACATCTACAACAAGCAATCCCCTGAAACTTTATATAAGTCAAATACTCCCTATCACGGGTAGACATACATTCACAACGAGCATGAGTACAACACTTAGCAGAAAATAAAAGCAAGTAAAACCATGCAAATAGCAAAACCGGTCACCAAGACCGGACACATAATTTAAATGTGATAAATGGTCACTAGGGCCATGATTGTACTGGATTACATAAACCGGGGGCCAGAACCCCCAAAATAGGTTACAATAAATATACGGCACGCAGGCCGGACAAATTACAACGACAACAGAAAAAACCTTCACTCGTCCACTTGGTCGACATGCTCGGAGGTTGGCTGAGGCTCTTGGCTTTCCACTGGCTGACTCTCGACATGCTCTTCGAGGAGGGAATCTGGCATAACGATACGACCACCGTCAACATGCGCCAGATAGTGGGTACCCTCAGTGGTAAAATCAAGCTCAGGATTCACCACTCGCAGTTGAGACACGACGTTCTTGAAGGATTCGTCCACAATGACGATATTGTCATCCTCGACCGCCAACATACGGGCAACCAACTCAGACCTTGTCTTTAACTCCTTCACGTCTTCAGGCTCGTCTTCGCCAAGAGCGTTGGCCGACCTCATTTGCTCGACCAGCTCCTCAGCCAATTTCTTCTCCGCAGCCAGCGTCGAATTCTCTTCCTTCAGCCTGCCCACCTCCTCATCTGCCTTCTTTCGGGCTTCATCAGAACTCCTCGCCAACTCCGAGGCCTTTTTCTCCTTTTCCTCGAGAGACATTATGGTGGCCCAGGCAGTTCTTAATTCAGACTCAGTTACAGAGTCCCCTTCGGCATATACGGCCGCCATCTCCAGCATTCTGACCAAAGCATAAGCATCCTGGGCCACCAACCCCCTCTTACTTGGACGATCCAAACCCTGCAGCTGTAAAGAATCCGCCAGAGGCATGACCAAAGAAGTCCCTTCGAAGAACTTCCTGTCAAGGATGCACGGAGGAAGCTCAAACTTTCCCTTCTTCGGTGCCCGACTAAGATCCACCGCTTCACTGGGCCTAGCCCGTTTAAACCTGGAGGTCAACGGCAAGGGAGATATTTGAGCAGGGACAGGCGATGCACTCCCCGAAGCTGGCTGAGAAAAAGTAGGGACACGCTGAGTAAACTGAGGTTTGGGGACGACCGTTCCAGACTTGTTCCTCGCGGTAGCATTCTTCACCATTCTCTCGTGAGCAGAAAGCATCTCACCTGCACAAACAAAATTAAAAAAAGCATCAGATAACGAAGGCAAAATACGTCGGGCATTTCAGAATCACTAAGACTACAGAGCAATTTATGAGCGTCTGCGAGAGTCTTGCACTCCAGAAGCGCCTTGGTGTTGATAAAACGATACTCCACGCGTCTGCTGCCATCATCCTCGAGGATCAGCTCCCTCTTTTTCGTGACGCACTCTGCAAGACGAAACGAGCTAACGTACTTTACCAGGTTTTCGTAGGAGGCAGCATCCTGCTCGTCCAAGTTGTGCAGCTGGAAAACATACTCGTCCTCGTCGCGCAGGTCGTTGCCGTCCTCATCGACCTCGATCTCCCACACATAAGTGTTGTCCTGGGCAGCTTCCGACACGGGCTCTATAATATAATACCTCTCTTTGAATGTCCGTATCGATTTCGAGAAGGGCTTGAACAGCTTACGAGGCTGCTTCAACGAGACCCATCCGTACTTCCTCCCCGTCAGCTGCCGTTGAAGGTGGAAGACAGTGAAGACCAAGGAAAGAGTATCCTCTATCTTCAAGAAATCACAGGCCAGCTCAAACGCTCGTATAAAGGCCAACTAGTTCGGATGCAACTGCGTCAGGGCCAAGTTCAAGTGTACAAACACAGACTGCTAAAAATCAGTGAACATAAGCCTCATTCCCAACTCCTTGAACGCGTATTCATACATAGTGAAGCGCTCCCCGTAATTTGTACAGACCCTTTCATCCTCGGTGGGAAAGTACACCTTCCACCCCCCCTCTGGCCCGACTACCAATAAAACATCTCCCAAATACGAAGCAAACTCGGACACGTGCTCGGCTGGTTCAGCCACCTCCCACTCCTCCTTGGAATCCTCGACGACATCCTCTTCCATATCTTCCAATTCCTCTTCCTCCCCGACCTCGCTGGGGATACTTGAAGTCGTCGAACTACTGCTGTCCGAGGAACTTGCTTCTTCCTCAGACGATTCCAGGATAATTTCTCTGTCTGGCCCCGTCGCCATATCAATCACCTAAAAAGCAGAGAAAAAAGTGAATTCGACGATAGATCAAATCCACCATTCCACCGCTAGTCAAGTGAAAGGGCGCGCAAAGGGCTGAGGATGACGCCCCCGGCCTAAGCCCTAACATCAAAAGAAAAATTCAGAAACCTCCCCGCGAGGAGACGCTTGAGACAAATTACTCCCAGGCGAGGAATTTCCCCATGCTCATACCCACTTTCCGTTTGAAGCTCCACCGGAAACTGCAAAGCTTCACCGGAATCTTGGAATATTCAATCGGATGATTCATCATCAACCCAAAAGATGAAAGATCACGGCGGTTACACATGCATCGTCGTCACAACGACGCCGTGAACCGCCCTCCCCACTAAAAAATCCTAAAAAGCCCAGCGACGCATCAGATGTGGAAAATGGCATAACTACCGTCCACCACCAACAACCGCCGGAAACGAAGTTAATCCCTCTAAACCTAGCCCTAACCGCATGCAATCTACCATTGATCATCAAAAAGAGTAAATCAGAGCAAAATCAACGAACTTACTTGCATTAAAGGGATGAAAAGTGGTTACCCGAAGTTGAGACGGTGGCCGGAAAAGCTGACAGCACGAACGGGCAGGAGCTCTGAAGGAGACGAAGAGAAACAAGAGCAAAAAGCTCAGAATGAAACGAGTTTTCGCTTTTTATACAGAGGGGCACGTGCGATGGCACACCCTCGTAGGTCATGATGGCTATTAACTAGCCATCATTGCCTAGCAATTGCTGCACAGAACTCTATGCACACGTGGCGCCCTAACGTTTCCAATTACTTCTAACCGTTAGTCTCCCCGTATGACGGCCAGTTCTATCACGGTCAGGAACATCACAGACACCTAAGGCAACGGGCACCACGGGACAAACTTCCTACGTCGCCAAGCGACGACCTTACGTTAGCTCCCCAGAGCCGCGAGCTGTCCTTAAGTCATCACTCCCATGCTCGGGAGCAACGACTTGGGGGCCTCTTGTTCTGGACTGACCCAATGGCCAGACACAACTCAATCCACTTCTGCTGCAGTAACGACCCAAATGCCTAGGTCCGATCCACCAAAGGGAGAAAGTTACCTTTCTGCCCCTCCAGCCGGGCAAGGACTGCACAGTCCTCCCCGGAACTGCTGCCCGTTCCGCACAGCTCATACACTCCCCGAGCAGCTATAGGCAGGTGCCCGAAACTATGCCTATGCCCGACATAACGGCTAGTTTTGGAAACCCTGCCCGACAAAACGGCTAGTTTGGGCTGTTACCTATTCCTTCGGGAAAACAGTTATTTCGCCCCGAAAATAGGACCGTTGGCCACGCGCTGGGGGCACTATATAAACCCTCTCACTTGAGAGGGTCAGGTATCCAATAATCATCCTAAGAACTCATACTTTGTACTTGCCCTTTTCTCTCTGACCTTTTCTTACTTGAGCGTCGGAGTGCCTTGCAGGTACACCCCCTCCTCCTCTCCATACGACCAACATCTCAAACATTCTTGGTGGCCCACTTCAACAGGATCTGATCCAGCCTTCACGATCAGTGGCGCCGTCTGTGGTAAACATTGTTCTCCCCGTCTTAACTTCGCCGAAAACCGAAGATCAAAGCAAATTTCCAAGATCATCATCATGGCCACACAAGATCACGCCAAAGGTGCTCTCCAACCTGCTGTCCTCCCCGTCAACAAGACTGACGTTGACGGCCCGCCATCTCTTCTCGGAGATGCCCGTTTTCTGAGGGACGGAGCCACAACTTCTCTTTTCCCTACCCCTACTGACTGCAACAACGATCAGCCTTCGCTGGACATCCAGCCCATTCCTGCTCCTGTAACACCCCATTTTCTACCCGGCGAATATTAATAAAATCAGAGTTACAGAATTCCACCAAAGACGTGGGATGCTACACATACAACTTACAGCAACAACATTTAATCGCATTTTAACTTAGATACATAACACATAATTTTAGTCCTTGAAACAAAACAACTTTTATAAATAAGCAGCAGATTCATAAAACTTCAGCTTAATGACATCACATCCTTATCCAACTTAAAACAACCTCAAAACCACAAGTCTTTAAGGAAAACAACTTAAAATTTCAGCAATAATACTAAAATCAACAATAAAGAAACAAGCGTTTATTCCCCCCAAGTGTTACGTATCAGAGCGACGACACCGACTCGAACTAATGAAGGTAAACAACCTTCACTCTGGATTACCTGCAGGATGGCGTATAAACCATCACCAACCACAGAAGGGGGTGAGATATCAAACAATATAATCGGATATATGATAAATAATATATTAGATCAGATTATAAGATCACCACTCCATAACTTTTTAGGCAACATAAATCAACAACACAATGACAACATCTCAATCAGCATAAATTAGCAACATAACAACCTTGAAATCAATATTAATCCACAAGGCAATAACAAATTAAAAATCACATTCAATTAACAACACAACAACAATGATGCAACATGAAATGCGACTCAAAATGCACATGCATGTGGTACCATTGGAGCAGAACTCCCAGCTTAAAAAATTTCCAATTAATAGAGGCATCAACAAGGCATAAGCCTTCTGCTTAATATTTTGCCAATCCAGGCCAGCTTAATATGTTATGCCATGTGACCCAACATGAACATCATAATAACAACACTAATAATTATATCTATCAGCACAACAGCAAATCAGCATTGCCCATATGCCTACAACTTAATCCTTGCCAATAATTAGAGGCAATTCAACATATTCCACAGCTTTATACTTCTCAACAACCAGTATCACAGCAACTAGAATTTATAATGCACACACTAAAAGGTACTAAAATCAATCATTTCATTATCCGGTAATTTTCGACTGAAAATCGGTTAATTAATTCCATTATCAATTTATCTGCCAGCACTACTGAATTATATAACAACTTCTCAAATTAAAATGGAACAGAACAATCAAAACCATAACCGATAGAATCCTCATAACAGAAACAAAAATAAAACACATAGCAGGCCATGTGACGCTCGTCACAATTCCTTGGCCCTCGTCACCAAGCGTGACGGTCGTAATGGTTGAGTGACGGTTGTCACCCTTATACAACTTGTATGACGGTCGCCACGCCCTTGTCACGGTCTCCACAACCCAAAATCCCTTCGTCCAAATGCTTCGCTCCAGTTCTTCTTCCAATTCACAACCCTCTCTTCAATTCCATATCAGTTCCAAATTCTCTCATTGCAATAGACATAGTGAAATTACACCTTAAAATAACATAAACTAATATTTCAATGACTAATTCATCAACAACAACGTAATTCGAAATCCACGACAACAATTACGCACAGACAGAGTAATTCTACGACCAATTCATCAATGGAAAACGCAATTCAATATTCCCAATCACCATTACAACGTAAGCAGAGGAAAATTCTACAACCCAACCCCACATATCATTCATCAATTACCCCATTATAGAGTCAGAACCCCACCCTTACCTTGGATTGAAGGTTGCTCTAACTCTCCGATCGAATTCTCGCTCTCGTAGCCTCTACGCGTTCTCTTGCAAACCCTTGCTCCTCTTCTCTGTAACCTCCATGTTCTTACTGCTTTATTCTTTTTTTTCTCTGAAACTTTGCAACTTCCACGTACTTGTTCTCCCCTCCACTTCTGATTACCCAAATTTCCCTTTTTATTCAACTTAACCCTTATAACTTCCTACTAACTCTTACTGGGCTCAATTATACACCTCACCTTTTACTACTACTAACCATCTTATAAGTCCACTAACTTCTTATAATTCTAGTAAACTAATACTACTGCTACTCATCGAAGCCCAAATAAAATAATCTAGTATTATTTCTAAAACTATATCTACAACTTAATCAGCTCAATTTAATTAATCCCACTAACGCCAACACAACTCGAATAAATTAAGTTAGTTCAACTAAAACAGACATAGTAACTCAGCACTACAATTCGACAGCCAACACAAAACAACAACAATACGAAGATATTTAATTAAATAATTAATTAAATAACCAGGCATTACAACTCTCCCCCACTTAGGATATTTTCGTCCTCGAAAATTTACCTTGTTCAAACAACTCGGGATAGGATTCCCGCATCTTGCTTTCCAACTCCCACGTCATACTTTCTCCGGCAGCTCCCAACCAGACTACTTTCACCAAAGCAATCTCCTTGCCTCTCAAGGTCTTCATTTCACGATCCGCGATTCGCACCGACATTATCTCAATAGTAAGATTATCCCGTACTTATACATCATCCATATGAATCACATGAGATGGATCTGAAATGTACTTCCGAAGTTGTGACACATGAAACACATCGTGCAAATTCGAAAGATTAGGCGGTAAAGCCACTCTATAAGCAACATTTCCAACTCTGTCCAAAATCTGATACGGACCAATAAAATGAGGAGTGAGCTTCTTAGACTTCAATGCACGCCCAACACCGGTCATAGGTGTAACTCTCAAAAACACATGGTCACCAGCTTGAAATTCTAAATCTTTCCTTCGCTTGTCATGATAACGCTTCTGTCTACTTTGAGAAGTTTTCATCTTTGCTTGAATTAACTTCACCTTCTCAGTAGTCTCTCAAAACAATTTCAGGTCCAAACACTACACTTTCCCCAGATTCATGCCAACATAAAGGAGTTATACATCTCCGACCGTACAACCTTTCAAAAGGTGCCATTCCAATACTCGAATGGTAACTGCTATTATAAGTGAATTCTATCAATGGAAGATAAGTATCCCACGAACCTCCCTGCTCAAGAACACACGCTCTCAACAAATCCTCTAAGGACTGAATAATCTTCTCTATCTGACCATCAGTCTGAGGGTGATACGTTGAACTCAACCTCAACTTAGAACCCAAAGCCTCTTGCAAACTCTTCCAAAAATCAGAAGTAAACCTCGTGTTAGTTTCTTGGATTGGCTAGAATTTTGGTAAAACAAAGTATGTTCAATGTTTGATGTCAAGGTGGTGATGTCACAACATTAAGTCTTAACACTAGGCTGTGTTAAGTGTTTAAGTTACTGAAGCTTGAATGTCTGATGTCACAAGCGATGTTGTGACATTAGATCTGTAGAATTAATAACATCAGGTTTTGTGATGTTGTTAGGGTTTGCGTGTTAGCTGGAATTGTGGAGAGCAGGTAGTCTCATTGGATACGAATATCTTGGGTTAGATATTCTTCGCTGCATAGGAGATCTGGTGCAGATTTGTAGAAGATTTAAAAGGTTGAAGATTTGAAAAGATTTTAGGAGAAAATCTGTTTTGAAGATTCAGTTTTAAATAACAAATCAAGTTAGATATTGCAGGAGTCCAAGCCCAATTCAGGTTGCTATATAAAGCGCACAAGACCAAAGGAAAATGTACAGAAATACAGAGAGAAGATCCAGAGCATAGGCTGAGTGTATACATTATTCTAGGTTGAATAGGTGAGTTGTTTTCTGTCCTCTCTTAGAAGCTGTGAAGCGATAGAGAGTTGTGTAACTTAATCAAAGCTGTGAAACAGGATCAAGGTTTCTCAAAGAGGTTGTTCTTTGAGAGGTTTTAGGGATTGAGTAGTGTTCTCATATCTAAGTGGTTTCTTAAGTAGAAAGTCACTAGTAGGAATTAAGATTAGGAGATTGTCAACTGGGTTGTTGAGTCTGTAATTTAATTCTACAAGTAGTGAATTTCATCCCTGGCTTGGTAGCCCCCAGACGTAGGTAGTTAGACCGAACTGGGTGAACAATTTGGTGTGTTCTTCTGCTGTTTTGTTTGTCCATTGTGCAGAGTGTGTTGTTGTGACATCGCACTTAACATCACACGTCTGATACCAGAATTTCAATTGGTATCAGAGCAGGCATCCTATCTGTCTCTGGGTGAGATCTAGGGAAGTTACTTTCTGGTGTAAAGATGGACAAAGAAGTTGGAGGATTTGTCAACAGACCCCCTATTTTGGATGGATCCAATTATGACTGTTGGAAGCCAAGGATGACTACTTTCTTAAAATCCTTGGACAGCAGGGCTTGGAAGGCCATTATTAAAGAGTGGAAAGCACCTGTTGTATGTGAAAAAGATGATGCTGGCAAAGATAAAGAGGGCACTTCAAAGCCGAAGCCTGAAGAAGAATGGACCGAGGAAGAAGATGAGCTTGCCCTTGGAAATTCCAAAGCTCTAAATGCAATTTTCAATGGAGTGGATAAGAATATATTCAGGTTGATCAATACCTGTGAAGTCGCTAAGGAAGCATGGGATATTTTGAAGGCTACTCATAAAGGAACATCTAGAGTTAAGATGTCAAGACTTCAGCTTCTAACATCGAAGTTTGAAAGTCTGAAGATGAAGGAATATGAGACTATCCATGACTTCCATACGAGTGTTCTTGAGCTGGCTAATGCATTCAGTGCTCTTGGAGAAAAGATGTCAGAAGAAAAGCTTGTAAGGAAAATCCTTAGGTCCCTTCCTAAGAGGTACAAGATGAAGGTGACTGCTATTGAAGAAGGTCAAGACATCAGCAAGATGAGGGTTGATGAGCTCATTGGATCTCTTCAAACGTTCGAGCTTGGGTCAAATGAAGAAGAGCCTGAAAAGAAGCCTAAAAGTGTAGCCTTGACTTCAAATGCTCAAGAAGAGGAAGGGAAGAGTACTGAATCCCAGGAGGACTTATCTCAGGCCATAGCTATGTTGGGAAGGCAGTTCAACAAAGTGTTCAAGAGGATGAACAATAACTCCAGGCCTAATGTCAAGAACATATCTTCTGACATCAGCAAGTCAAAAGAGAAGGATGAAGAGAAAACTGGCCAAGATAAAGGAGTTCAGTGCTTTGAGTGTGAAGGGTATGGACATGTCAAGAAAGAGTGTCCCACCTTCTTGAAGAAGCAGAAGAAGGGCATGACAGTTTCCTGGTCTGACTCTGATAGTGAAAGTGAAGGTGAGTCAGCAAAGCATGTTAGAGCTTTGACAGGAACTGTTGTTTCTGATGATGATTCTAGTGATGGGGAAATAACCTTTGAGGAGCTAGCTTCTACTTATCAAGAGCTTTCCCTGAAGAGTGTTGAAATCTGTCAAGAAAACAAGAGTCAAAAGGAACAGATTGCTCAGCTTGAGACTGCTAAAGCTGATTTGGAAAATGAAGTCTCACTGGTCAAAGCTCATCTTGATCATATGACCAAATCTGTTAGGATGCTGAGCTGTGGTACAGACACACTTGATAAGATTCTTCAGTCAGAGAAAGCTGCTGGGGATAAATCAGGTATAGGTTATGTGGCTAGCACTTTAGGAACCAAGAAGGAGATGTTTCAACCAATGTCTCAACATCAAACAAAGAGTCAGGATCCTACACCTAGGAAGGGTACTCATTCACAGCCTCAGAATGTTGAGAAGAAGAATGGCCCTCATCAGAGGAAGATGCAGCCCCAAGGAGCTAGTCAGTATATGCCTCCCCAATATCACAAGAGCATGCAAGCTGCCAGGTTCAAACAGAACATGTCTCATCAGATGTCTCAACATCAGGAAGACTGGTATGGATATGGATATGGATACAACAATGTTGTGCCTCATCACTATGGAAGAAGGAATCCTCATCACCATAGGAGACAGCCTAGGAGACAGCATCCTTAGCACAGAAGAAGACAATCCAACTATGGAAGAAGGAGACAACATTATGGGTGGCAGCCACAACGTTATCATCAAAGTGGCAGAAGATTTAACCACTTCAGAGATAACAGAGTCAGATGCTTCTATTGTGACAGGTTTGGACATATGCAGTCCTCGTGCTTCAAGCTTCATGGTTATCCAAATTCTGCTCCTCAACCCAGACAGAAGGAGGTCAGGCCCAAGGTGGTGAAACAATGGGTTCCTAAAGCTCAGGTCACATGTCTATTGGCTCATACCTCAGATGGACATTCTGCCATGGATGCATGGTACTTTGACAGTGGATGTTCAAAGCACATGACTGGATCCAAGGAACAGTTGGTGGAGTTCAATCCTTGCCATGAAAATAAGGTTGTGTTTGGCAATGGAGAAAAAGGAGTAGTAGAAGGAGTTGGAAGAGTGAAGACTCATGATGGTCTTACTCTTAATAGTGTGATCCTTGTCCGAGGTTTGAGTGCTAATCTGATTAGCATAAGCCAGCTATGTGATGAAGGTTATAAAGTTAACTACACCAAAGATGAGTGTGTGGTATCTGATGAGCATAATCAGGTTGTGATGAAGGGTGCCAGATCCAGAGATAACTGCTATCAGTGGATTCCTTTTAAAGTTAATTCAACCGATGATGTTATAACATCAGACTATGACATCAGGTGTGAAAGGATGCTGAAAGGTCACTCAGAGTTAATGAGTTCTGATGTGAATCCTTTTAAATTTTTAAAAGGAAAGTCTTTATGGAGGGAGAAAATTAGTAATTGGTCTTTAAGAGGTACTCAAAATCAGGCGCCTTACCATATTGATTATATATCAAGATTCATCAAAGCGTTCTCTTCTCAACGGTTCATCTCCCTTAATCTCAACAGAATAGACAAATCTTCTCTAAACCTAGTCTGTTACAGAGGAACGATGTCTTCCCTATCCAAGAACTCTGATTCTCAAAGACCTGCGCATGTACGAACTAGGGTTTCTTCGAAAAAAGAACGTGTTGACAAAGAACACATTCCTATGGCACTCCCAGATTCAGGTAACTCTAAACCTTCAACCAAGTTGAATAAAACTGAAACTAGGTCATCATCCTCTCAGGTTGTTGAGGAGAAGTATGATGTGGACATGCATTTGGAGCAGATTGCCACCAAAATTCTTGAGAAGGGAATACGTGTGAAAGGGATTTCTGTTCCTTTAAGGCGAATGCCTGCTGAACAGGGGGACACTCATAGTGAGGACACAAATCTTCACAAACTGGCCTTGTCTGTGATTCAAGACGCTGAAGGTGGTAGTAAAGAAGAAGATCTTGAAGATACTGATGTCATCCCTAATGTCAGAACATCGTCCCTTAGGGATGAAAGTCACAGTTATAAAGGGAAGGATCAGGTTGAGGTTATAGATGTTGAGGACTCATCTGATAGTGATAGCATTGGTAATGCAATAGCAAGAAGAAGGGAGGATAGGAAAGGGAAAGGAGATGAGTCACTTCCTAATGATAATATGGTCAAGGATAAGAAAAGGACTTCAGTTGCAGACTCTCCCAAGTCATGGAGCAAAGTTGCCATGTCTGGAAAGAAGAGGAAAATCAGGGAAGAATCATATTTAGAGTGTGATGTCCATGACATCAACCCTGTGAGGAACAGAGCTGCTGATCAAGTGCCTGATAACATCTCATTTCACTGTGCCAGAAGTGCATCCATGTGGAATTGTGTGAGCCAGAGAAGGATAACTCTGGAAAGAGAGCTGGGTACAGATGATTTAGAGTCTACTGGAATTGTAGATCTAATTAAGTTTGCTGGTCTCATAAGGACCGTGTCAGGATTGACTAGTTGCTATGATAGACTGGTCAGAGAATTTATAGTAAATATCCCTGAGTCTATTAATGACAGCAAAAGCCTAACTTTCAGAAGAGTTACTGTCAGGGGTAAGTGTGTCTGGTTCTCTCCTAAGGTGATTAATGGCTACTTAGGAAGAAGTGAGGAAAATTATGGAGAATTAGAAGTTTCTAATAATGTTATCTGCAAAGAAATCACAGCTGGTCAGGTAGAAGTTTGGCCTTCAAAAGGGAAGCTATCAACAAGTTTATTAAGTGTGAAATATGATCTTCTTCATAGAATAGGTGTTGTTAACTGGGTTCCTACTAACCACAAGACCTCTGTTTCTGCTGGTTTGGGCAAATTAGTTTATGCCATTGGAACAAAGAGACTAATTGATCATGGCTCTTACATTTATAATCAGACTATCAAGCATGCTGCAACAAGAGCTATGAAATTGCCTATTGCATTTCCATCCCTCATTTGTGGGATAATTCTGTCTCAGCATCCTGGGATTCTTCACCAGTATGATATTGTGTGTAGAAGGAAGCCTGACTTGTCTTTTCATCAGAAGCTGTTTGAAGGAAAACATGCTGCTGATCATGTCAAGGCATCTGCCTCAACATCCACTCATCATACTCATGTGAAGACTGATATGATTGCTGAACTGGAGGAAGCCTGTACAGAATTAGATGAAGCCATCAGAGTTAGCACTGAAAGAAAGGAGAAGTTTAAAAGATTACTTATGACTCTGAAGATGACAGAAAAAAGAAGTGAGAAAGAAGTTGCTGACAAGAAAGATGAGGCTGATAATGACAGCTCAAAAGAAGATGAAGAAGAAGATGATGATCCCAGATCAGATGCTTAAAGCTGTTACTGTTTTTTTGGATAGTAGTTTTAGTTTTATTTCTGTTGTTTTTGATTCAGCACTGTTGTGCTTGGTTTGTAATCTGAATATTGTGCTGTTATATGCACCCTTTATGTTTTTTTTGTTCTATGATTTGTTATGCTAACTGTGAGGCTAACAATGTGAGCTAGGGCAGTACTAACTGTAGGGGTTGTCAAATTGTGGCTAAAAAGGGGGAGAAGTAGCCAAGAGAGCCGAGAATATCAAAGAGTATAAATGTCAAAGGAGTTGATGACGGTTGCTAAGGAATGAAGTCGAAGTGTATGAGCTGTTTGCTGATGATATAGAGCAGAAGTGAAGATATGAGGCTTCTGCAGAAATTGAGGGGGAGTAATTGCTGAACAACTGCTATGCTGGTTTTTGATTGAGGAAGAGTGCTCATTGCTGCTAATGTTGAGATATGTGCAGCTGTATGAAGACTATAGCTATTGAAAGTGGTGCTGCAGCAGAGTTTTGTGAAGTGAAGTCTTTTTGTATTGAAGATGCTGCTGCTTGAAGGTTCAAAATTATTGAAGTTTTTTTCCGCTGCTGAAGTCTCTGAAGGTGCAGAGATTGTTTTAGCCAAAATTAGCCAAAGGGGGAGATTGTTAGTTTCTTGGATTGGCTAGAATTTTGGTAAAACAAAGTATGTTCAATGTTTGATGTCAAGGTGGTGATGTCACAACATTGAGTCTTAACACTGGGCTGTGTTAAGTGTTTAAGTTACTGAAGCTTGAATGTCTGATGTCACAAGCGATGTTGTGACATTAGATCTGCAGAATTAATAACATCAGGTTTTGTGATGTTGTTAGGGTTTGCGTGTTAGTTGGAATTGTGGAGAGCAGGTAGTCTCATTGGATGCGAATATCTTGGGTTAGATATTCTTCGCTGCATAGGAGATCTGGTGCAGATTTCTAGGAGATTTAAAAGGTTGAAGATTTGAAAAGATTTTAGGAGAAAATCTATTTTGAAGATTCAGTTTTAAATAACAAATCAAGTCAGATATTGCAGGAGTCCAAGCCCAATTCAGGTTGCTATATAAAGCGCACAAGACCAAAGGAAAATGTACAGAAATACAGAGAGAAGATTCAGAGCATAGGCTGAGTGTCTTAAGTATTTTGTACGAGTTTTGTATACACTATTCTAGGTTGAATAGGTGAGTTGTTTTCTGTCCTCTCTTAGAAGCTGTGAAGCGATAGAGAGTTGTGTAACTTGATCAAAGCTATGAAGCAGGATCAAGGTTTCTCAAAGAGGTTGTTCTTTGAGAGGTTTTAGGGATTGAGTAGTGTTCTCATATCTAAGTGGTTTATTAGGTAGAAAGTCACTAGTAGGAATTAAGATTAGGAGATTGTCAACTGGGTTGTTGAGTCTGTAATTTAATTCTACAAGTAGTGAATTTCATCCCTGGCTTGGTAGCCCCCAGACGTAGGTAGTTAGACCGAACTGGGTGAACAATTTGGTGTGTTCTTCTGCTGTTTTGTTTGTCCATTGTGCAGAGTGTGTTGTTGTGACATCGCACTTAACATCACACGTCTGATACCAGAATTTCACCTCGGATCCCTATCAGACACAATACACAGAGGAACACCATGCAGCTTTATAATTACGCTAGTATAAATCTCCGCCAACTTTGATACTGGAAAACAGATGTTAATAGGAATAAAATGAGCTGACTTTGTAAGCCTATCAACAATCACCCAAATCGAATCGTGTCCTCTTGAAGTATTAGGTAATCCCGTCACAAAGTCCATTGAAATGCTATCCCATTTCCACTCTGGAACTTCTAACGGTTGCATCAACCCTGCAGGCGTCTGATGTTTAACTTTCGACTTCTGACAAGTAAACATGCATACACAAATCGAGCCATATCACGCTTCATCCCAGGCCACCAAAACAATTGCTTCAAGTCTTGATACATCTTTGTAGCCCCCAGATGAATACTCAATTTACTCCTATGACTTTCCTCAAGAATTGCTTTCTTCATCTCCGCATCATCAGGAATACAAATTCAATTTCGGAATCTCAACACACCTTGCGCATCTAACTTGAAATCGTCATTCTCCGACTGATCGATTCCAACCATCGAATCTACTAGTTTCATGTCTAACTTCTGAGCTTCCTTGATACTGTCTAGAAAATCGTTGTTAATCTTCAACATTCCCAACATAACACTCTGCGGTGTCACCTCACAAACTAAGCTCATATCTCTGAATTGCTCAATTAATTCCAATTCTTTAACCATCATCACCGACATATGCAAAGTTTTCCGACTTAGGGCGTCAGCCACAACATTAGCTTTATCTGGATGATAGTTCAAACCTAAATCATAATCTTTTAATAATTCCAACCATTTTCGTTGTCTCATATTCAATTCCTTTTGATCAAATAAATACTTTAAGCTCTTATGGTCACTAAACACTTCAAATCTAGAACCATAAAGATAATGTCTCCAAATCTTCAGCACAAAAACAACTGCAGCAAGTTCTAAATCATGCGTAGGATAGTTCTTTTCATGAGTTCTCAACTGCCTCGACGCATAAGCAACCACCTTATCATTCTGCATAAGCACACCTCCTAAACTAGGGGTGTCAAAACGGGCCGCCCGCTCCGCCCCGCTTAATGCCCGCCAAAAAAAGAGCGGGGCGGGCATGCCCGCCAAGTTTAAATGGGCATGAAAATCAAGCCCGCCCCGCCAAGGTGGCGGGTTGGAGGGCGGCGGGCATGCCCGCCTTTTTTTTTTCCATTTTTTTTAAGAAATTAAAAGGCTTTTTTTTTACCTTTCAATAAGAACAAATTGGGTTAGAAATTTCTCAAACAGTCCCGTTAAAAGCATGCACAAAACATGTGTTTTTATAAATTTTGTATAAAAATTAGCCTACTGAGCAATGTATATAAACTATGTGTTTTTATAAAAGCATGCGCAAGTTAAACAAACTATGTGTTTTTATAAAAGCATGCACAAATTGGCTTACTGAGCAATTTTTTGCGCATGGCAAATAAAATATGAGCAAGACTAATAATTTGGTGAATCTTCAAATTTTTATACTGTATATCAATTTTCATACTGTATATAATTTTCATGTGATGCAAGGCTAGTAAATAATTTTCATACTGTAAATAATTTCATAATGATTATCAAAGTAAATAATTTTCATAAAGTATATAATTTTCATGTGATGCAAGGTTGTATATAAATTTCATACTGTATATAATTTGGAAAATAAAATACCAACCATGTTAATAAAAAAGGTGCGGCGGGCTTTTGCGGGCGACGGGCTTTGGCGGGGCGGGCTTTGGCGGGTGGCGGGCTTTGGCGGGGCGAGCGCTGGTGGGTGGCGGGCCCAAAATTCCAACCCAACCCGCCATTTTTTGGCGAGTGGGCGGGCTGGCCCGGCGGGCCACGGCCCGTTTTGCCAACCCTATCCTAAACCCATCTTAGAAGCATCACAATATACCACAAAAGGTTCCCCCGGATTAGGTAATGTCAAAACCGGAGCCGACGTCAATCTCTTCTTCAGTTCCGTAAAACTTTCTTCACATTGAACGTCCCACACAAAGATCTACTTTTACAAGTCAACTTAGTCAACGGAAGTGCTAACTTAGAAAATCCCTCGGTAAACCTTCGGTAATAACCGGCTAGTCCCAAAAAGCTTCTAATCTCGGTAGCCGACTTTGGAATTTCCCATTGCAACACAGCGTCTACTTTAGATGGATCCACAGCAATGCCACTCCCCGAAATGACATGACCAAGAAAACTAACTTCCTTTAACCAAAATTCACATTTTGACAACTTTGCATATAGCTTCTTCTCTCTCAAAACTTGCAATACTAGTCTTAAGTGTTCTGCATGCTCTACTTCCGATTTAGAGTAAATCAGTATATCATCAATGAACACCACCACAAACCGATCCAAGTAAGTATGAAAGATACGGTTCATGTACTCCATGAATACTCCCAGCGCATTAGTAACACCGAACGGCATCACCAAATACTCATAATGTCCATAACGCGTTCTAAAGGCCGTCTTCTGAATATCATCATCTTTCACTTTAATCTGGTGATAGCCTAACCTCAAATCAATCTTGCTAAACACACAAACACCTACCAACTGATCCATCAAGTCATCTATTCTCGAAAGCGGATACTTGTTCTTAATCATCACTTTGTTCAACTGTCTATAATCAACACAGAGCCTCATACTCCCATCTTTCTTCTTCACCAACAACACTGGAGCTCCCCACGGCGATACACTCGGCCTTAAAAACTTCTTTTCAAGCAAATCCTTCAATTGTTTCTTTAATTCTGACAATTCAGATGCAGACATCCTGTATGGTGCCATAGATACAGGTCTGGTACCAGGTACAAGGTCAATCACAAATTCTACTTCCCTCTCTGGCGGTACATCAGGAATTTCGTCAGGGAAAACTTCAGGAAATTCGCGCACCACTTGCAACTCCTTAATTTCAGCTTGATTCTCAATAGATAACGATGTCATCAACGAAAACACCTGAGCTTCTTCTTGCATCAACTTTCGTAACTGCCTACAAGACAATAATCCTACTTCTTCCTCTTCTTCAGGAGTAGAAAAACTCACCGACTTTCTATAGCAATTGATATGAACATAGTTATATTCTAACCAATTCATACCTAAGATCACATACATCCCAGTTAACGGCAAACACACCAAATCAACATTAAATTCTCTGTCAAAGATCGACAAAGGACACTTTAAACACACAAGAGAAGTAGTCACCGATCCCTTAGCCGAAATCTCGACGACCATCCCTCCATTCATAAAAGACAACATAAGACCTAATCTCTTAACACAATCAGCAGCAATAAAGCAATGAGTAGCACCAGTATCAATCATAGCGATTAAAGGAGTACTATTAATGAAACATGTACCTCTGATGAGTCTGTCCTCGCTAGTTGTCTGAGTCCCAGCCAACGCGAACACTTTCCCACCGGTTGGCGCCTTCTTTGGTTTCTGACACTGACTACCAATGTGTCCTTCTTCACCACAGTTGAAGTAAATCCTCTCTTTATGCTTGCACTCAGATATTGCATGCCCAGTCTTACCACAACGGAAGCACCTCTTTACCTCAGTAGTACACACATTACTCTTATGACCAGGTTTCCCACATTTGAAACAAACTACACCAGCAGGAGCATCTCCCCCATTAGTCTTCTTACCATCAGCCACTTTCTGTTTGCCCCTACCAGCTGGAGCATCATAAGGCTTACCACGATTCTGTTGGTGCTTGCTCTTCCTCTCATTAATAATCTTGTAATGAGCATTATTATCCTCTTCAAAAATTCTGCAACTATTAATCAAATCAGCAAAAACACGAATCTTCTGATATCTAACCGCCTTCTTGATCTCTGAGCGCAACCCACTCTCAAACTTAATGCATTTTGAAAACTCAGCATCATCATCGTTATAGTGCGGATAAAACTTAGCCAACTCAACAAACTTTGCAGCATAATCAGTAACCGACATGTTCCCTTGCTTCAGCTCGAGAAACTCGATTTGCTTCTTACCACGAACATCCTCTGGATAATATTTCCTCAGGAACTCTCTTCGGAACACAGCCCAAGTGATACCTTCACCTGCAGCTTCCAACCTCTGACGAGTCTCTAGCCACCAGTCATCAGCCTCAAATGCTAGCATATGAGTCCCATATCGAACCTTCTGCGCTGGAGTGCAGTCCATCACACGGAAGATTCTCTCTATCTCTTTCAACCAATTCAACGCTCCATCAGGATCATACTTGCCCTTGAAGGTAGGCGGATTCTCCCTCTGAAAAGTTGCCAAACTGCGAGATCCAGCATTCTCGTCAGCATTCAGCTGATTCTGCACAGCCTGAGCCATTGCTTCCAACGCAGCAGCAATTGCAGCATCGTTCCTTTCAGCCATCTCAACTTACCGCTACAACATAAACAAGGTCAGAACTAATTAACAACACTCGATTGTTAAACAACTACAACTCGACAACTTGGCCAGACGGACCAACCAGGCTCTGATACCACTAATGTAACACCCCATTTTCTACCCGACGAATATTAATAAAATCAGAGTTACAGAATTCCGCCAAAGATGTGGGATGCTACACATACAACTTACAGTAACAACATTTAATCGCATTTTAACATAGATACATAACACATAATTTTAGTCCTTGAAACAAAACAACTTTTATAAATAAGCAGCGGATTCATAAAACTTCAGCTTAATGACAGCACATCCTTATCCAACTTAAAACAACCTCAAAACCATAAGTCTTTAAGGAAAACAACTTAAAATTTCAGCAATAATACTAAAATCAACAATAAAGAAACAAGCGTTCATTCCCCCCCGAGTGTTACGTATCAGAGCGACGACACCGACTCGAACTAATGAAGATAAACAACCTTCACTCTGGATTACCTGCAGGATGGCGTATAAACCATCACCGACCACAGAAGGGGTGAGATATCAAACAATATAATCGGATATATGATAAATAATATATTAGATCAGATTATAAGATCACCACTCCACAACTTTTTAGGCAACATAAATCAACAACACAACGACAACATCTCAATCAGCATAAATCAGCAACATAACAACCTTGAAATCAATATTAATCCACAACACAACAACAAATTAAAAATCACATTCAATTAACAACACAACAACAACGATGCAACATGAAATGCGACTCAAAATGCACATGCATGTGGTACCATTGGAGCAGAACTCCCAGCTTAAAAATTTGCCAATTAATAGAGGCATCAATAAGGCATAAGCCTTCTGCTTAATATTTTTCCAATCCAATCCAGCTTAATATTTTGCCAATCCAGGCCAGCTTAATATGTTATGCCATGTGACCCAACATGAACATCATAATAACAACACTGATAATTATATCTATCAGTACAACAGCAAATCAACATTGCCCATAGGCCTACAACTTAATCCTTGCCAATAATTAGAGGCAATTTAACATATTCCACAGCTTTATACTTCACAACAACCAGTATCACAGCAACTAGAATTTATAATGCACCCACTAAAAGGTACTAAAATTAATCATTTCATTATCCAGTAGTTTTCGACTGAATATCGGTTAATTAATTCCATTATCAATTTATTTGCCAGCACTACTGAATTATATAACAACTTCTCAAATTAAAATGGAACAGAACAATCAAAACCATAACCGATAGAATCCTCATAACAGAAACAGAAATAAAACACACAGCAGGCCATGTGACGCTCGTCACAATTCCTTGGCCCTCGTCACCAAGAGTGACGGTCGTAATGGTTGAGTGACGGTTGTCACCCGCATATAACTTGCGTGACGGTCGCCACGCCCTTGTCACGGTCGCCACAACCCAAAATCCCTTCGTCCAAATGCTTCGCTCCAGTTCTTCTTCCAATTCACAACCCTCTCTTTAATTCCATATCAGTTCCAAATTCTCTCATTGCAACAGACATAGTGAAATTACACCTTAAAACAACATAAACTAATATTTCTGCGACTAATTCATCAACAACAACGTAATTCGAAATCCACGACAACAATTACGCACAGACAGAGTAATTCTACGACCAATTCATCAACGGAAAACACAATTCAATATTCCCAATCACCATTACAACGTAAGCAGAGGAAAATTCTATAACCCAACCCCGCATATCATTCATCAATTACCCCATTATAGAGTCAGAACCTCGCCCTTACCTTGGATTGAAGGTCGCTCTAACTCTCCGATCGAATTCTCGCTCTCGCAGCCTCTACGCGTTCTCTTGCAAACCCTTGCTCCTCTTCTCTGTAACTTCCACGTTCTTACTGCTTTATTCTTTTTTTTTTCTCTGAAACTTTGTAACTTCCACGTACTTGTTCTCCCTTCCACTTCTGATTACCCAAATTTCCCTTTTTATTCAACTTAACCCTTATAACTTCCTACTAACTCTTATTGGGTTCAATTCTACACCCCACCTTTTACTACTACTAACCATCTTATAAGTCCACTAACTTCTTATAATTCTAGTAAACTAATACTACTGCTACTCATCGAAGCCCAAATAACATAATCTAGTATTATTTCTAATACTATATCTATAACTTAATCAGTTCAATTTAATTAATCCCACTAACGCCAACATAACTCGAATCAATTAAGTTAGTTCAACTAAAACAGACATAGCAACTCAGCACAACAATTCAGCAGCCAACACAAAACAACAACAATACGAAAATATTTAATTAAATAATTAATTAAATAACCGGGCGTTACAGCTCCACCCAATGCCGACCCGGCCGTGGTGGCCCTCTTGGAGGCGATCAACAAAACCAACCTCCTGATCCTTCAGCAAAAACGAAAGGATAAGGGCGTTTGAGGAATCTGCTCGCCAAAGATCCTCCCCTCCTCCGAGGAAAAACCATCGATGATCAAGGAGCCCGTAGCCCCGGCGAGGTATCTACCGAAGATTGCTCCAAGAACCTGACTCTCGTGCCGTCCGAAAGCGTGACCAAGTTTCCCTGCATAACCAGCACTCTCCCGATCACAAGAGGACCCGAAGGGACGAGCAGTCACCCCCGGCAGGTCTAAAGGCCGAGACCGATCACCTTCTCCCCGAAGAAACCGCTCACCTTCTCCCCGAAATAACCGCCGCCACGAGCAACCCCTTCGGTCCCCGTCATTCACCAGTTCCAGCAGCGATGATGAGCCTTGCGGCCCATTGTCCCAGGAAATCTTGGCAACCCGTCTCCCTAAGGGCCTGGAGAATCCCCCGCCACTGGGCACGTACGACGGTACGACGGACCCTGACGAACACATCGAGAATATCGATGCACTTCTAGACTGCTGCGGCGTCCAAGACGCCATCAAGTGCCGGTTATTTCTGACCATGCTCCGAAAAGGGGCGATGACGTGGTACAAGTAGTTGCCCAAAGAGTCCATTACCTCATGGAGACAACTAGGCAGAATGTTCTCATGACATTTCACAGCTTCTCGCCGTCACCCCAAGACTGAAGCCTCCCTTAGGGCCATAATCCAAGGAAAGGACGAGCCTCTCCGGGCATACATCGAGAGGTTCAACAAAGAGGCAGTGCAGGTCCCTACAACGGACGAAATGAAAAAGTTTCTCCTCGAGCAAGGACTCCGCCCGGGCTCAGAATTTTATAAAGCCGTCGGCCTAGGACCTCCGAGGAATCTGGATGCCCTCCTCCTCAAGGAACAGTCGCACATCCAGTACGAGGAGAAGGAAGCGGCCAACTCCATCCGAGCTTCTCTTCACAGGAGAACGCTCGGGCCTCCAGAGGCGAGGAAGCCTCGACAGGACGTCGAGGAGAAAGGAAACGCGAATACCGTCCTCGGGACTCCCGTGACAGCAAAGGACCCTCCGGACGATTCCACGACTACACCCCCTGACCGTCTCCAGGGAGAAGATACTGTCTGAGTGCGCAAATTCGGAGTTCAAGCAAGCAGGGGTCTGCTTCCCCAAACAAATACTGGCCAAACCCAACGCCGACAAATCGAAGTACTGCCGTTTCCATAAAAGTCACGGCCACACAACGGAAGACTGCATCCATTTGAAAGATGCTATCGAGATACTGATCAGGGATGGCCACCTGAAATAGTTCACTAAGAAGAAATACGCTCCCCGGTAAGACGCCCAGGAGTCCAAAAAGGTAGAGGAAGAGGTGCCTTCCTCGGAAGAAACCAACATCCAGGTCGCCATGTCCGTATCGCGACCAGAGGACTTCTACGTCCTAGATGAGCTCAACGTCCATGCCTACTTCGCGGCCCACAGCCCATGGGAGAAGTTCTCATTCGCCTTGGTCATCTCAGGCGGAGGTTTCAACAAAGTCACGGTGGGCTCCATGAAAAGAAAATTCGAGCACCTAATCAACACAAGCTCCAATAAGGTGACCACTCTCGACCAAGCTTAGAAGGGCTCTGTCCCCATCTCCTTCTACTGGGAAGAGCTCCTCGGAGGATCTCCGAACTCGAGCATACCTTTGCTCGTCAGAGCTCGAATGGCGAACTTCGACGTTCGCAGAATCCTCGTCGACCAAGGCAGCTTGGTCGACATCATGTACTCCCAACTGTTCTCAACACTTCAGTTGGACGAATCACACCTCACCCCTTATGTGGGGTTTGATTTGTAAGGATTCAACGAATCAATAACCAAGCCCTGGGGATACGTCGAACTGATCATCACTTTTGGATCAACAGAGATGGCCAGATCCATCAAAGTGCAGTTTTTAGTGATCGATTGCCCGTCACTATACCAGTGTATCTTCTGAAGACTAACATTGGCTAAGTTGGTAGCTGCGCCCTCAACCGTCCACCTGAAGACGAAGTATTACACTTCGAAGAGGATGGTCGCCACCCTCCACGGCGACATCGAAGCTGCGCGATGATGTTTCGAAGCAGCTACAAAGGGACTCAATGCCATTGCGTCTAAGCCAAAGGCTTCGAACAAACCCGCCTTGCCCAGCAGTTCCGAGGAAGCCAAGCCTCTGCCTCAGGTCGATTCCATCGACCTCGACAGCTGCTTCCCCGAAGAAGACCAGCAGAAGAACCAAGCAGCTTCAACCGACTCGTCTACCTTGTCCAGCAGCAGCTCCCATCCGACACGCCCAATCCCGGATGGCAACTTCGAGCTCGTCTTGTTCGGCGATGACCCCCAGCGGGGAGTAAAGATTGGAGCAGACCTCCCCGACATCGCAAGGAAGCAACTCAAAGCCTGCCTCCGTGAGAACGCCGGCCTCTTCGCCTGAAGCGCCACCGAGATGCCCGGCTTGGACCCGTCCATCGCCTGCTATCAACTCACAATTGACCCGACCGTCAAAGCAATAACACAACATAGGAGAAAGCAGTCTCCAGAGAAAACGGAGGCTGCAGAAAAGCTGTAAAGGACCTCCTCGAGGCCACATTTATTTCGGAGGCCAAGTACACCACTTGGCTGTCCAACGTTGTACTTGTGAAAAAATCTAATGGCAAATGGCGAATGTGCGTTGACTACACCGATCTTAATAAGGCATGCCCGAAGGATGCCTACCCCCTCCCCAATACTGATAAACTTGTTGATAATTCTGCCGGTTTTAAACTTTTATCATTCATGGACACCTACTCGGGCAATAATCAAATTCTAATGGCAATGACCGACAAAAAATACACGGCCTTCATGACAGAATCATGCAACTATTACTACAACGTAATGCCCTTCGGCCTGAAGAATGTCGGCGCGACCTATCAAAGAATGATGAACAAGGTATTCTGGGGAGAAATAGGCGACATGCTCGAAGTCTATATGGATGACATGATCGTAAAATCCCATGAGGAAACCGATTACATCGCCCATTTGGGGAAGGTCTTCGAACAGGCCAGAAAATACAAAATGCATTTTAACCCAGAGAAATGCACGTTCGGTGTTCGAGCAGGCAAATTCCTCGGCTTCTATTTAACATAACGAGGAATCGAAGCCAATCCCGATAAGTGCCAAGCATTTTCCGAGTTTCCAACGCCCAAGTCAAAGAAATCCATCCAATCCCTCAACGGGATGCTCGCGTCACTATCTCGTTTCATGGCCAAATCTGCCCAGCATGCCTTACTGTTCTTCAAACTCCTCCGTAAGAAGGCAGCATTCGAATGGACCGAGGAATGTGACAAGGCTCTTCTCCATCTGAAACGGGCGCTCTCAGAGCCACCAGTCCTCTCTCACCCGAACAATGGCGAAACTTTGTACATGTACCTCACTGTAGCAACCGAAGCAGTAAGCGCCGCTCTCATCCGCGAGATACCTGACGGTAGAAGCCTATATATTTCACGAGCAAAGCACTGCAAGGACCAGAGTTAAGGTACCAACAGATAGAGAAAGTGGCTCTGCCCCTCATCAACGCAACCAGAAGATTAAGACACTACTTCCTAGCCCACACGATTGTGGTTCGAATATATCAACCCATAAAGCAGCTGTTGGGACGGCCAGACATGGCCGGTCGAATGCTCAAATGGTCGCTTGAACTGTCCGAATTTGACATCCAGTATGAAAGCATGAAAGCCCTCAAGGCCCAGGCTCTGGCCGACTTCGTCGCAGAAATGACGTTCGCAGACTCCCCCGCGAGCGAAGCGCACAAATGGACCATTTTTGTGGACGGTGCCTCCAGCTCGGCAGGAAGCGGTGCGGGCATCATACTGGAAAGCAACAAAGGAATCATCGTTGAAGTGTCGCTCACCCTGTCCTTCCCCACCTCTAACAACCAGGCTGAGTACGAAGCCTTCCTCGTTGGATTACGTCTAGCCGAGGACCTGGGCGCAGAAGAAGTCGTCATTTGCACAAATTCACAACTCGTGGCCCTTCAAGTCTGAGGAGAATATCAAGCCAAAAACGACAACCTAACCGAATACTTAGCCCTGGTCAAAAGGGAAATGGCGAAGTTCACAACGGTAGAAGTGAAACACGTTCCCCACGAACACAATGTCCGAGCAGATGTTTTGTCCAAACTGGCCAGTACAAAGAAGAAAGGCGGAAACAAGTCCGTCATACAAGAGGTTCTACCTCGACCCAGCATCGAGAAGGCCTCCCTGACCCTCGACCTACATGTGATCGGCGATAACAATTGTTGGATGACCCCCGTTTACAACTACCTCGCCAAGGACGAACTCCCGTCCGACCCCAAGGAGGCCAGTGTGGTTAGGCGAAGAGCCGACTCTTATGTCCTGGTCGAAGATAAACTCTACCAGCAAGGATTTTCCATTTCGCTGCTCAAATGCGTCGAGGAAGAAATGGTCGCTCACATCTTGCGTGAAATCCACGAAGGAATCAACACCCAACATCTCGGTGGAAGGTCCCTTGCCCGAAAGGCCCTCCGAGCAGGATATTACTGGCCGACCATGCAGCACGACGCTAGAGAACACGTGAAGAAATGCGATAAATGCCAATGGCATAGGGACATGCACCTGGCTCCACCTAACAAGCTCAAGGCTATGTCCTCCCCGTGGCCATTTGCCTGGTGGGGCCTAGACATCCTAGGACCCTTCGTGGTAGGATCAAATCAGAATAAATACCTAATAGTGGGAGTAGACTACTTCACAAAATGGATAGAAGTGGAGGCTCTGGCCAAAATAACTACCCACAATATACTACGTTTCTAGAAATGAAACATCCTCGCACGTTTCGGCATCCCCCAAGTGATAGTAACGGACAATGGGACACAATTCACGGACAAGAAGTTCCAGGACTTCATCGCCCAACTGGGCACGAAGCAACACTTCGCGTCCGTCGAGCACCCTCAAACAAACGGGAAGACTGAAGCAGCTAACCGGGTCATCCTTCGAGGCCTCAAACGAAGGCTGGACGAAACAAAGAAGGCTTGGGTCAAGGAGCTGCACAGTGTCTTAGGGGCATACCGCACAACTCAACACTCTACAACCGGGGAAACACCTTTTCGTCTAGCATACAAGACCGAGGCTGTAATCCCCGTCGAAGTTCACACACCCTCTAGGCGAACAGAGTCACCCCTATACGAGGAAATGAACGACGAAGCATTAAGGGAGGAACTCGACCTCGTCAAGGAAATCCGAACAGGGGCGACCCTCCGCGAAGCCTCCTTAAAACAAAAAATTGCCATCAGGCACAACGCCAAAGTCATACGACGAGAGTTCGACGTGGGCAGCCTCGTCCTAAGAAGAAACCACAAGGACTCTCACGAAGACAAGCTAGCCGCCAACTAGGAAGGATCGTATCGCATCCGAGCAAAAATGGAGAATGGGGCCTACTACCTAGAACATCTCAATGGGGAAGAACTTGCTCGACCATGGAACGCCAAAAAGCTAAAACAATACTATAGCTAAGGCCCTAATTTTCGGTTCGACTTGTCACGACGACGAGTATCAGCTACCGACCATTATGCACGCCTAGGTACAAACGTCGCATACCAATAAAGCAGAACCCCGCTCAGTAACGAGCCGAGTATCTGCTCGACAGCGATCCTCAATCGAGCATCGCCGTCGTCAAAGTACCATGACTGGCAGAACCCCAACTCACGATGGGATGTTCACGCCGTGAACTCAGGCCTCAAACGTGACCTGAGCTCCGCATCCCCGCCAGGATATTCCCCGACCGTTCGACAAGTACCCCTCACTGCTGAACACATCTACAATGAGCAATCTCCTGAAACTTCACATAAGTCAAATAATCCCTATCACGGGCAGACATACATTCACAACGAGCATGAGTACAACACTTAGCAGAAAATAAAAGCAAGTAAAACCATGATAATAGCAAAACCGGCCACCAAGACCGGACACATAATTTAAATGTGATAAATGGCCACTAGGACCATGATTGTACTGGATTACATAAACCGGGGGCCAGGCCCCCAAAAATAGGTTACAACAAATACACGGCATGCAAGCCGGAAAAATTACAACAACAACAGAAAAAACCTTCACTCGTCCACTTGGTCGACATGCTCGGAGGTTGGCTGAGGATCTTGGCTTTCCACGGGCTGACTCTCGACATGCTCTTCGAGGAGGGAATCTGGCCTAATGATACGACCACCGTCAACATGCGCCAGATAGTGGGTACCCTCAGTGGTAAAATCAAGCTCAGGATTCACCACTCGCAGTTGAGACACGACGTTCTTGAAGGATTCGTCCGCAATGACGATATTGTCATCCTCAGCCGCCAACATACGAGCAACCAACTCAGACCTTGTCTTTAACTCCTTCACGTCTTCAGGCTCATCTTCGCCAGGAGCATTGGCCGACCTCAGTTGCTCGACCAGCTCCTCAGCCGCTTTCTTCTCTGCAGCCAGCGTCAAATTCTCTTCCTTCAGCCTGTCCACCTCCTTATCTGTCTTCTTTCGGGCTTCATCAGAACTCCTCGCCAACTCCAAGGCCTTTTTCTCCTTTTCCTCGAGAGACATTATGGTGGCCCGGGCAATTCTTAATTCAGACTCAGTTACAGAGTCCCCTTCGGCATATACGGCCGCCATCTCCAGCATTCTGACCATAGCAGAAGCATCCTGGGCCACTAGCGCCCTCTTACTTGGACGATCCAAACCCTGCAGCTGTAAAGAATCCGCCCGAGGCACGACCAAAGAAGTCCCTTCGAAGAACTTCCTGTCAAGGATGCACGGAGGAAGCTCAAACTTTCCCTTCTCCGGTGCCCGGCTGAGATCCAGCGCTTCACTGGGCCTAGCCCGTTTAAACCTGAAGGTCAACGGCAAGGGAGATCTTTGAACAGGGACAGGCGATGCACTCCCCGAAGCTAACTGAGAAGAAGTAGGGACACGCTGAGTAAACTGAGGTTTGGGGACGACCGTTCCAGACTTGTTCCTCGCGGTAGCATTCTTCACCATTCTCTCGTGAGCAGAAAGCATCTCACCTGCACAAACAAAATAAAAAAAAAATCATCAGATAACGAAGGCAAAATACGTCGGGCATGTCAAAATCACTAAGACTACAGAGCAATTTATGAGCGTCTGCGAGAGTCTTGCACTCCAGAAGCGCCTTGGTGTTGATAAAACGATACTCCACGCGTCTGCTGCCATCATCCTCGAGGATCGGCTCCCTCTTTTTCGTGACGCACTCTGCAAGACGAAATGAGCTAACGTACTTTACCATCTTTTCGTAAGAGGCAGCATCCTGCTCGTCCAAGTTGTGCGGCTGGAAAACATACTCGTTTGGCTTCTTGGTAAAATGGGCGGACCCCTAGTGGAGGGGAACTTCAGCAGCCTCTCCCCGATATACTTCCCATCCTCGTCACGCAGGTCATTACCGTCCTCATCGACCTCGATCTCCCACACATAAGTGGTGTCCTAGGCAGCTTCTGACACGGGCTCTATAATATAATACCTCTCCTTGAATGTCCGTATCGATTCCGAGAAGGGCTTGAACAACTTACGAGGCTGCTTCAACGAGACCCATCCGTACTTCCTCCTCGCCAGCTGCCGTTGAAGGTGGAAGACAGTGAAGAACAAGGGAAGAGTAGCCCCTATCTTTAAGAAATCACAGGTCAGCTCAAACGCCCGTATAAAGGCCAACGAGTTCGGATGTAACTGCATCGGGGCCAAATTCAAGTGTACGAACACAGACTGCTAAAAATCAATGAACGGAAGCCTCATTCCCAGCTCCTTGAACGTGTATTCATACATAGTGAAGCGCTCCCCGTAATTCGTACAGACCCTTTCATCCTCGGTGGGAAAGTGCACCTTCCACTCCCCCTCGGGCCCGACTACCAAGAAAACATCTCTCAAATACGAAGCAAACTCAGACATGTGCTCGGCTGGTTCAGCCACCTCCCACTCCTCCACGGAATCCTCGGCGACATCCTCTTTCATATCTTCCAATTCCTCTTCCTCCCCGACCTCGCTGGGGATACTTGAAGTCGTCGAACTACTGCTGTCAGAGGAACTTGCTTCTTCCTCGGACGAATCCAGGATAATTTCTCCGTCTGGCCCAGTCGCCATATCGATCACCTGAAAAGTAGAGAAAAAAGTGAATTCGACGATAGATCAAATCCACCCTTCCACCGCTAGTCAAGTGAAAGGGCGCGCAAAGGGCTGAGGACGACGCCCCCGGCCTAAGCCCTAACATCAAAAGAAAAATTCAGAAATCTCCCCGCGAGGAGACGCTCGAGACAAATTACTCCCAGGCAAGGAACTTCCCTGTGCTCATGCCCAGTTTCCGTTTGAAGCTCCATCGGAAATTGCAAAGCTTCATCAGAATCTGGGAATATTCGACCGGATGATTCATCATCAACCCAAAAGATGAAAGATCGCGGCAGTTACACATGCATCGTCGTCGCAATGACGCTGTGGACCGCCCTCCCAACTAAAACATCCTAAAAAGCCCGGCGACGCATCAGAGGTGGAAAATGGCATAACCACCATCCACCACCAACAACCGCCGAAAACGAAGCTAATCGTCCTCTAAACCTAGCCCTAACCGCATGAAATCTACCATTGATCATCAAAAAGAGTAAATCAGAGCAAAATCAACGAACTTACTTGGGTTAAAGGGACGAAAAGTGGTTGCCCGGAGTTGAGACGGTGGCCGAAAAAGCTGACAGCATGAACAGGCAGGAGCTCTGAAGGAGACGAAGAGAAACAAGAGCAAAAATCTCAGAATGAAACGAGTTTCCCTTTTTTATACAGAGGGGCACGTGCGATGGCACGCCCTCGTAGGTCATGATGGCTATTAACTAGCCATCATTGCCTAGCAACTGCTACACAGAACTTTATGCACACGTGGCGCCCTAACGTTTCCAATTCCTTCTAACCGTTAGTCTCCCCGTACGACGGGCAGTTCTATCTCGGTCAGGAATATCACGGACACCTAAGGCAATGGGCTCCACGAGACAAACTTCCTACGTCGCCAAGCGACGACCTTATGTTAGCTCCCCGTAGCCGCGAGCTGTCCTTAAGTCATCACTCCCATGCTCGGGAGCAATGACTTGGGGGGCTCCTGTTCTGGACTAGGTCAATGGCCAGGCACGACCCAATCCACTTCTGCTGCAGTAACAACCCAAATGCCTAGGTCCAATCCACCTAAGGGAGAAAGTTACCTTTCTACCCCTCCAGCCGGGCAAGGACATCACAGTCCTCCCAGGAACTGCTGCCCGTTCTGCACGACTCATACACTCCCCGAGCAGCTATAGGCAGGTGCCCGAAACTATGCCTATGCCCGACATAACGACTAGTTTTGGACACCCTGCCCGACATAACGGCTAGTTTGGGCAGTTACCTATTTCTTCGGGAAAACGGTTATTTCGCCCCAAAAATAGACCGTTGGCCACGCGCTGGGGGCACTATATAAACCCTCTCACTTGAGAGGGTCAGGTATCCAATAATCATCCTAAGAACTCATACTTTGTACTTGCCCCTTTCTCTCTGACCTTTTCTTACTTGAGCGTCGGAGTGCCTTGCAGGTACACCCCCCTCCTCCTCTCCATACGATCGACATCTCAGACATTCTTGGTGGCCCACTTCAACAGGATCTGATCCAGCCTTCACGATTAGAAGGCTTTCTTGACCACATAAGGGCCGTCATAATTCGGAGTCCATTTGAGGGAATCAGTGAGAAATGATTGTATCTTTTTTAGCACAAGGTCTCCTTTCCTGAAGACACGGGGTTAGACCTTTATGTCAAACACTTTCTTCATTCTTTCCTGATATAACTGACCATGGCATAAAGCCGTTATTCGCTTTTCTTCAATCAGATTTAGTTCATCGTGTCGACTTTGACACCATTCAGCTTGTGTTAGCTTAGCTTCCATCAATACCCATATTGATGGGATCTCTACTTCTATGGGAAGCACTGCTTCCATGCTATATACTATAGAGAAAGGGGTAGTCCCTGTTGAAGTACGGACAGATGTGTGATAACCGCGAATAGCAAAAGGCAACATTTCGTGCCAGTCTTTGTAGGTTACAACCATCTTTTGAACGATCTTCTTGATGTTTTTGGTAGCTGCTTCTACCGCTCTGTTCATCTTAGGTCGGTAGGGAGATGAGTTATGGTGTTCGATTTTGAACTCAACACAAAACTCTTTCATCATCTTGTTGTTAAGTTAGATCCATTATTAGTAATGATCTGGCTTGGAACACCATAACGGCAGATGATATTGTTCTTGATAAATCGGACCACCACTTGTCGGGTTACATTGGTGTATGACACTGCTTCGATCCATTTGGTGAAATAGTCAATGGCTACCAGGATGAACAGATGTCCGTTTAAAGCTTTGGGTTCGATCATGCCAATCATGTTGATTCCCCATATAGAAAAAGGCCATGGGGAAGAGAGAACTTTGAGATGTGTTGGCGGTACATGGATTTTGTCTGAGTATATCTGACACTTGTGACACCTCCTCATGTACTTGTAGTAATCGAATTCCATGGTCAACCAATAGTATCCTGCTCTCAGAATTTTTCTCGCCATTGTGTGTCCGTTGGAATGAGTGCCAAAGGATCCTTCGTGAATTTCTTTTATTAGCATGTTTGCTTCTAGTCTGTCTACGCATCGGAGCAAGACCATGTCAAAGTTTCTCTTATAGAGTGTATCACCGCTCAGAAAGAAGCTGCCAACCAGTCTCCTGAGAGTCTTCCTGTCTTTTTTGGGTTCCCCGGGTGGGTACTCTAGTTTCTGAAGGAAGCATTTGATACGTGATACCAAGGTTTGTCGTCTATGACTTCTTCAATCGTGAAGATGTAAGCGGGCCTTTCTAGGCGCATTATGTCAATCTTAGGTACGTCGTTCCATTGACCTACACTAATCATGGAAGAGAGAGTGGCTAGTGCATCAGCCATATGATTTTCTTCACGAGGAATATGATGAAACTCGATTCTGTTAAAGAATGGTAACAACCTTCTCGCGTAGTCTTTGTAAGGAATCAATCCTGATTGGTATGTGTTCCAATCTCCTTTGATCTGATTGATAACCAGGGCTGAGTCCCCATACACATCCAAGTTCTTAATCCTTAAGTCAATTGCTTCTTCAAGACCCATGATACAAGCTTCGTATTCGGCCTCGTTGTTTGTGCACTTGAATGTCAATCTGGAAGTGAAAGGAATGTGGGTACCCTGAGGTGTTATGATGATTGCCCCAATTCCATTTCCATAATTGTTGACAGCTCCGTCAAAGATTAGTCCCCATTGGGAACCTGGTTTTGGCCCTTCACTGGGTAGCGGTTCATCGCAATCTTTCATTTTCAAGTACATGACATCTTCGTCTGGGAAGACAAATCCGACTGATTCCTGATCGTCAATCGGTTGATGAGCCAAATGATCGGCTAAAATACTCCCTTTGACGGCTTTCTGAGCATGGTACTCTATGTCGTATTCTGATAACAACATCTGCCAACGGGAAATCCTTCCCGTGAGAGCAGGCTTTTCAAAGACGTACTTGATCGGATCCATTTCGGAGATTAACCAAGTAGTGTGACAAATCATATACTGGCGAAGACGTTTGGCTGCCCAAGCCAGAGCACAGCAAGTTTTCTCAAGTATAGTGTACCGAGTTTCACAGTCTGTGAATTTCTTGCTTAAATAGTAGATAACTGACTCTTTTCTTTTGGTTTCATCTTGTTGCCCAAGTACACAACCCATTGAGTCTTCCAAGACTATTAGGTAGATGATCAGTGGTCTTCCCTCCACTAAAGGTGATAGAATCGGTGGATTCAACAGATACTCTTTGATACTGTCGAAGGCTTTTTGGCAGTCTTCTGTCCATACACAGCTCTGATTCTTTCTGAGGAGTGTGAAGATTGGCGCGCATGTCACGGTCATGAGAGATATGAATCTGGAAATGTAATTCAGACGTCCCAAAAATCCTCAGACCTTTTTCTCAGTCTTTGGAGAAGGTATTTCTTGAATGGCTTTGACCTTGTCGGGATCAACCTCAATTCCTTTCTGGCTGATGATGAACCCTAAAAGTTTTCCTGAACGGATACCGAATGTGCATTTGTTGGGATTCAAGCGGAGTTTTGTATTTCCTCTGACGCTCGAATAATTTTGACAAGTGGGTCACATGCTCCTCTTCTGTTTTAGATTTGGCAATCATGTCATCGACGTACACTTCGATTTCTTTGTGCATCATGTCATGAAACTGAATAGTCATGGCCCTTTGATAGGTTGCCCCGACGTTCTTCAAACCGAACGGCATTACCTTGTAACAAAAGGTGCCCCATGGGTGATGAACGAAGTTTTCTCCATGCCTTCCAGCGCCATTTTGATTTGATTATAGCCCGAGAATCCATCCATAAAGGAGAAGACTTTGAACTTTGATGTACTGTCTACCAGCATGTCAATGTGTGGCAGGGGGAGTCATCATTTGGACTTGCTTTGTTCAGATCCCTGTAGTCTACACACATTCTGACTTTTCCGTCCTTTTTCGGAACTGGCACTATGTTGGCCAACCATTGAGGATATTCTGAGGTGGCGAGGAAACCCGCGTCAATCTATTTCTGCACTTCCTCCTTGATTTTGATAGCCATATCAGGATGAGTCCTTCTTAATTTTTGTTTAACCGGAGGACATTTTGATTTCAACGGTAAATGATGTTCCACGATGCTGGTATCCAACCCTGGCATGTCCTGATGGGACCAAGCAAATACATCTGGAAACTCTTTTAGAAGTTTTATCAAGTTTTCTTTGAGAGTCAGACTGAGCAGTGCCCCAGTCTTAACCTCTTTCTTTTCTTCCCCTGATCCCAAATTGACCATTTCCAACGGCTCTTTGTGAGGCTCAATAGACCTTTCCTCTTTCCTGAGTAGTTGTGAGATCTCTTCTGGAATTTCCGCGTCTTATTCTTCTTCAGCTTCAAATACCGAGAATTCAAAGTTGGGAGAAGGCATTGGATCGTATGTTTCAACGGGGTTTAAAACGAGCAATTTGCATGACGTGATGATTTGTTTTTTAGAAGAGATAGAGAGAATACAAGAGTGTGTGTAGTGTATTTTCTGAAAAATACTCGTTTTTATTTTGAGTTGTTTTTAGGATTACCATTTTCTGAAAAAGCGAAAAGTGAAAACAACAATAAATGTGGAAATTACAGAACGACATTATTTTATTCTAATTTTGTCGATTATTGAAACTACAGCCCTATAAAACAAAACTGTGTCACCTTGGACGAAGCGAAGATGGATATTTACAGAAAAGTGAGCCCTATAAAGACATCTGTTTCACCTGGGCAGGGTGAAAGGTTAAAACAAAGATGGCAATTACTTAGACTTATGGACGACTTTTGGGACATCGACAGCAACCCATTGGCGATGAACTCCTTGGTGAATTACAAAGTTTGGTACCTTCTTTCTTGGTTTGTCCTCAGAAATGAAGCTGATTTCTGGCGGAGCAGGATCGTTGGATTCTTCCTCCCAGGAAGAGTTGTCGTAGACGAACTCTTCTGTTGTATCTTGCACAATGTTTTCATTCTCAGGCGGATCTCCCCATCCAGTTGGCTGGATGTCTTTGAGCCTGATACGAGAGCTTTCAGAAGCGGTGTACTTGACCAAGAAATCGTACTTGCCACTCGCCTGTCCTAAGGTGTCCCATACTTCGGTGGGACTGGAGGAGTCATCCTTCTCGATGACACTGACTTTAAGGAAAGCATAGTTGATGAACTCTTGTCCTGCAATCTTTGCAGATTCATCGTTGTGCTGGATATCTTCGGAATATCCTGAGTAATGATCCCATGATTTGGTGGGGACGCAGGTATTCTTTTCGATATTGCTTAGCTGATAAGCGTCATTTGGCTGACTCTTTTGCCCCAAGTCTTCTGGATATGGCTGCCAGATAGGCAAGTCATCCAGTGGGTCATAATAGTCATAGTAAAAGTTGTCTTTCATTGGAGTGTCCTCTTCTAATGAGTTAGGCGGAGCACGACATCCTTCCGGATCACAATCTCCATACATCATCTTGATGTCTGATCTTGGTATATATCTCGGATTCTGCGTGGGAAAGCAAAATAGCGTATGTGTCACTCACTGAGACATATAACCGTCCTCGTTGAGATAAGACTTCCACTCCTCATCCGTATCGGAGGAGTCACTCTTATTGATGGTGTGTACCTCTTGAGACACTGGGTGGAGGAAGCCTCCACTATGGAAGAAGTCCTGAATGGGATGGACATTTTCAACTTTAGTAGTCTGGGTACAAGTTGAAGAGAAACCAAGACCTTTCTTCGTCTTGTTATCAGCAGGAATGACAACCTGTCCCCATCCTTTTGCGTTGTTACTTTTAATCACTTCGAGAGTGATAACACGAAAATATATCGTATTTTGGCCTTGATTTACATTCAATTATTATATCGTTTTGTCTAATATCCAATTTTCTCGAGATTATTTAAGTGTTTTTGCAGGTAATCCCATTTTCCAAGTCAAAGTATGCTAAGTGTGGAAAAGAAGCAAAACATGCAAGAAAAGAGCAGAAAAGAGAAGAAAAATTGCAGAAACCAAACTTTGCTGATGTGACGATCGTCACAGGTACGCCACGACCGTGGCAACTTCAAAATGCATCACGAGCGTCACAGAACACCACGATCGTCACGCGCACTAAAAAGGTCACAACGTTCACAACACAGACGTGACCATGAAAGGAAGCAGTTTTCACACGATCACATTTCTTCCGAGAATTCCTAGGTCTCCAACTCTTGCAACCAACTAAGTGGCGCTCCTATATTCTCTCCAACAATTGCAAATGCTGAGGCTATATATATGAGACGGATTCGAAAGCCAAGGGGGTGGTTGTCCATTCTTTTTCCAAGTTTCATGTTCAGAGCCAGATTTCCTTGTTTAGTTTTTAGCCAATTTTAAATTATTAATGTAAAAGTAATAGTTCTCCACATCGGAGGACTATTACCAATATTAGTCTTAGGATTCTATTTTCTGTCCTTTTATTTCCTGCAACCGGAGTCGCATTCAAGATTTTCAGTATATTATTTCAAAGCTCTTTATTCCAGGTTTTATTTATTGTTATTTATCTTATCGTTTTCTTATTTAATTCCCAAAACATGTTTCCAATTTTAGTTTGTTATCATATCTGCATGTTTATTTCCCTATCCATGTCTAGCTAAATAGTCTTGAGTTTGGTTTGTGAGGACCGTCGTTCCGACGGGCCGCGGTAGAAAATAATAGGTGCGAACTTATGATTAAAAATCCTGTTTTGGTTTTAATTTCCAAGTATAATTTAAATAACTTTGTCACGAGTGTGAGAGGTTATTTAACACGATTTTGTCACGAGAGTGAGAAATTAATTAAGGTTAGAGCCGACACTGCGAGAGCGTGGGGATCGAACCGGATAGTGGAAATTAGGCACCATATCTAAATACAGCGGGAGCGCTTTAGATGTTGGTTAGGATATTATTGGCTTTCAAAATGTATTTCTTAGTTACAGGGCGAGCGGGAGCAAAATCTTGGGATTAGGAAGTATGGCTTTAGTTAATACCGCGAGAGCGTGAGGCAGAGTCTTTAAGTTGGTATATTCTACGGAACTAAGTTATAGTCGAAATTAGTACCCGAATTCTACAAAGTCCCTTAGGAGCGCGAAATCCATATTCCGGTCTCTCTTTCTTTATCATATTCTCTTAGTTTTATTTTAGTTCTAGTCTTAGTTTCCCTTTTATCGATTATCATTAGCCTTAGCTTTACAACGCAGCGATAGATAACGGTAGGTTGACATTGGTCTCTGTGGGTTCGACAATCTTTTATATTACTTCGATAAATTCGTGCGCTTGCGGAGCATCAAGTTTTTGGCGCCGTTGCCGGAGACCAACAGTCAATATTGTGATTCCGTTGTTGCACCGTATAGACTAAGGCACTCCTATAAAAAATATAATAATAAAAAAAAAATTTAAAAAAAATTAAAAACTATGTATCACCCAAATTTTCTCTATGATAACCACTCACAATATCTTGAGGAGCCGCACCCAAATTTTTTCTACAATTATCAACCGCAATACTCCCAATATTTTGAGGAACCGCAACCAAATTTTTCCTATGATTACCATTCCCAAAATTTTGAGGAACCGCAACCAAATTTTTCCTATGATTACCATTCCCAAAATTTTGAGGAACCGCAAGAATCACATAATTCCAATCTCGCAATACTAATGGAAGATTTCCACGCGACGCTATCTCATTTCCGCCCAAATCACCACTCTCAATATTTTGAAGAACCGCAAGAATTCGTTCAGTCCAACCTCGAAACATTAATGGAGGATTTCATTGAAACATCAACCAATGCTAGACTAGAATCTATGATGGAGCACTTTGTGGACGCACAAACTATCCAGAATGAAGAGCTTAAAAGACAACATCTCGATAATCATGAGACCCTTAGGCGGCTGAACATCGTGGCCGAGTCCCTTGTGACTCACACTGAGGCATTGGAGACCCAAACCTTACTGCTTGCACTGACACCTATAGGTCCCTCCCCTGAGGAGAATGCATATGTTATAACAACCAGTAGTGAAGAACAACTCGAAAATCCTGAGGAGAGTGATAATGAGGTTGATAAGAGTTATGGTGAGGAAAGAGTAGAGATTGAGAAAAATTCACCAACACCATCCACAAACGAGGTTATCGAAGAGGTAGAGAATGAAGCACAAATTGTTGATCACCTTCCATATACCCCACCATATCCTTTCCCGTATAAGTTTGCAGATTCCAAAACGTATGTGCATGTATGGAAAATTATCCACGCACCCTTGTCTGAGGTCTTGCATAAAAAGAGAAAATTTGAAGACCAAACTAAGGAAATCATTAGTGTTAAGAGGGTAAGGTTAAACTTTGAGGTGGTGGATGACATAACTAAGCCAAAACTTGAAAAGCTGATACTTAGCATAGATCCAGAACCACCACCACAAGTTCAAAAGAATGAACCACCCCACAGAAGGAAGAAAAGAAAAGGTGAAGGATATGTGACATGGCTTGATAAATGGACATGGAAACCTTAGATTAACAATCCTAACCGTCGAGCTATCAACGTTAAACAAAACTCTGTGTGGGTGGTAACCCACGAGTTTTTAATTTAATGTTTTCCTTTTATTGTTTGTGTTTGCAGAAAATAAAGAATTGTATCGCTTGTCACGTCTCAGCTACATTTAGGCAAAAGAGATGACCTGGTGCCCACGCACATTCCTGCGAATGTCGCTGCTGGTGGTGACACTAATGACGAGTATGATAGGAGACAACATGTCTCTCCCGTTCGTAACTTACATCCTCCTTGTTCTTTGCATGGTCAGGTTCCACCTGCACACACCGCACCGTATTTTTCTAACAATTTTTGCAGATACTTCCCTCGGAAATAGACAATATAATGAGCGGCTTCAAGAAAATGAAGTTTCAGCAAATTCAGTACAAGACGCCGGAGTAGAAGTGGCCAGCGAAGACAGGGACAACAAGGGAAGAATCAGCGCGAATTTGGCCGTGGTAGCACGCAATGGCATTCATACAGGTTCTATCTTTCCTTTACCACCTTTTGTCAAAACATTGAGGACAATGTTTGGTTTAAGTTTGGGGGAGGAACTATACCGCTTTCATTTTAACGCATTTTAGTTAGATTTATTGCTTTCTAGCATGATTTTAAATTTTTTTTTTCTATTTTCGTTGCGTCTTTGCATGTGCTGTCAAGTCTTTATATGCGATTTTGTGTTTATCGATTTCCCACTCCCTTGAGCCACACCAAATATTTTGAACATTTTTGCGTTAAAAATAGGGTTTCTTTTGAAAATCTTAGGTTACAGACGAAATTAAGGATAGATTGTGAGTCGTGGGAAAAATTCCGCAAAATCGATATCGTCTTAACACCGTGAGCCTCCCTATTATGGAAATCGATTTGAGTACTTGTTATGTTGTAGCCTTAAGTTCTCACCCCTTTAGTAGTCCCTAACTAGTTTATTTAGCAGTCAACACCATCCTAAGCACGCACTAAGTAGGAAGCCGATGCAAATAAGTGTATGATCTCATGTTTAAATGGTAAATTGAAAAGAAAAAAAAATGAATGAAAAGAAATACTCCTTCTAAGTTAGGTGATTCTCACCCGATCATTTAGCCCAACGGTGCAAACTTCTTTATTTTATTGATATTTAAGCCAATGTGCAAAAGAAAAAAAAAAGAAAAAAAAATTGATAATAATAATGAGATCATAGTCACTAATAGGTTATCCTACCATGAGTGTGAAAGGATAACGGGCTTAATGTGATTGCGCCAGAATGAAAAGGGATGAAAGAAGGATGAGTTAGTTAGGTTTAGGTATAATGACATGATTCAGATTGGTTTGTATAGGAGGGAGGTTGATGACCGTAAAAGCGGAATTGTGTTGTTACGATATCCTTAGTGTGTGAGCAAGTACCTATCGACACAAACTTAACCGAAGTAGAGTTGGTAGCCTAGGATGAGTATCCGTATGCACTATTTTTCTTACGAGTCATGGTTTGCTTGAGGACAAGCAAAGGTTTAAGTGTGGGGGTGTTTGATAACACAAAAATATATCGTATTTTGGCCTTGATTTACATTCAATTATTATATCGTTTCGTCTAATATCCAATTTTCTCGAGATTATTTAAGTGTTTTTGCAGGTAATCCCATTTTCCAAGTCAAAGTATGCTAAGTGTGGAAAAGAAGCAAAACATGCAAGAAAAGAGCAGAAAAGAGAAGAAAAATTGCAGAAACCAAACTTTGCTGATGTGACGATCGTCACAGGTACGCCACGACCGTGGCAGCTTCAAAATGCATCACGAGCGCCACAGAACACCACGAGCGTCACAGAACACCACGATCGTCACGCGCACTAAAAAGGTCACAACGTTCACAACACAGACGTGGCCATGAAAGGAAGCAGTTTTCACACGATCACATTTCTTCCGAGAATTCCTAGGTCTCCAACTCTTGCAACCAACTAAGTGGCGCTCCTATATTCTCTCCAACAATTGCAAATGCTGAGGCTATATATATGAGACGGATTCGAAAGCCAAGGGGGTGGTCGTCCATTCTTTTTCCAAGTTTCATGTTCAGAGATTCTTTAGTCCTAGTCTTAGTTTCCCTTTTATCGATTATCATTAGCCTTAGCTTTACAACGCAGTGATAGATAACGGTAGGTTGACATTGGTCTCTGTGGGTTCGACAATCTTTTATATTACTTCGATAAATCTGTGCGCTTGCGGAGCATCAGAGAGCATCTTTGTATAAGGAAATTGACGTTCCTTTTTCTGATCGATTCTCATTGCTCACTGAGAGTGCTTAAAACTGGGTTCCAATAACTTCCCCAGGTTCTACACAGAAGAATGATGATAAGTTGCTCACGATTAATGCCTTCTCTCCACAGACTGTGACTAGCTTGTCATTCTTGATGAACTTCATCTTCTGGTGAAGTGTCGAAGTGACTGCCCCAAGTTCGTGTATCCAAGGTCTTCCTAATAAACAGCTGTATGCTGCCCGAATGTCCATGACCTGGAAAGTGACTTGGAAAGTGTGAGGACCGATAGTTATGGGAAGATCAACTTCGCCGATAACAGTTTTTTTGGATCCATCGAAGGCTTTGACGATGACCTTACTGCCTCTCATCGGAGATCCTTGAAATGATAGTCTCATCAGAGTAGATTTTGGCATAACATTCAGAGCTGATATTGTATCTACCAGTACGCTGGATAGAGCATCGTCCTGGCAATTGATTGTAATGTTAAGCGCCATGTTGTGATTTTTGCCTTCTTCTGGCAGTTCTTCATCACTGAATCCTAAATTGTTGTAGGAAGTGATGTTAGAAATGATGCTGTCAAAGCCTTATCGTCACATCTTGCTCTACGAAAGCTTGCTCTAAGACTTTCTACAAAGCTTCCCTGTGAGCTTCGGAACTGAGCAAGAGAGATAGCACAGAGATTCTCGATGGAGTTTGCAACAGTTGGTCCACAATGTTGTACTCGCTTTTATGGATGAGCTTCAGCATCTCATTGTTGTTCTTTACCAGTTTTGGATTACTGGATTATGCGACTGGTTGATTGGGAACTCCTGTTTGAGGTTCCTTTTCCTTAGTGGGTTCTCCGATTCGGCCGCTCCGTGTGACTCGACTGATATCGACAATGTTTACGACGGAGGGTAATGGAGTTTCCTTTCCATTTTCGATTGTTGTTGCACCGTACTTGTAAGGGATAACCTTATCGGACTTGTACGGTATTGACCCTGGCAAGTAGATAACCACGGGAGCTTTTTGATTTCTCTGACCGTTATAAGCAACCTCGATCAGTTCCTGGTTAAGAACCTTTCTACTGTCCAGAGGAATTCTCGATTCATCGAGTAGAGGGATTATGGCACAAACATCTTTGGTCCTCCATTGATTAGAGATTATGACAACGTCCTTGCTTTGATCAAGGAAATAGTCTGGTATCACGTTGATCGAACCAGAACTTGAACATGGTCGGATCTCTTTGTGGTCCAACTGATTTTGAAGAGCCGCTGTACAAGATAACATCCTAAGTTGTTCTCTGAATAAACTCTACAGTGCTCGTAGTTGTGTAGTGGCACCCGACCACGCCCGCTTTGTATGCAGTGCATCTTTACTAGATCTGTTTCCATTGAGCGGACATCCTGACTTTGATATCTAGTAGGATTCCCATCAGTCATACTGATCTGCTGTGTAGCTTCATCCAAGTATATTGGAAGCCACCAGTGGTCCAACAAGTGTTGAAGTATTCTTTGGACGAGTGCACACCCTTGATCGTTCTTACGACATTTTTCACAGTCTTGATAAACATGTGAAGCCAGAAAACCGAGCTTGACTTGCTTAGCGTGTAATTCTACCAGACTGGTATTTATCAAGCGAATATCAAAGATCTGAATCATATTAATTTGATGGTTATTTTTATCCTGATAGTCCTGAATCCATCCGAGATCCATCTGACGCTGGAGGGCCTCTTGTACAAAAGAGCATCCCTGATTGCTTATTGAGCAGATCGGACAGGAATTGTAATCGTGCCATGGCAAATCATGGTATTGACTTTGCCTTAAGTGCATTGCCACCAAGTTGAAGTTCATCGTCAGAATGTTGTGGTTCTAAACAATGTTGGGATTTGCGTGAGCCATATTGACTTCACGGATTCGGTGATCTTGGATCCATCCGAGATCCATTTGCTCTTATAGAGCTGATTGCACTACGGAACACCCTTAATTATTCTTCTATCAGATATCACACTGGTGATAATTGTGGGGCGGTACAAGACTGTACCCACGCTGTCTACAATGCATCCTGACCAGATTGGTTCCTAATAGGAGTGCATCGTGAATTTGATAATTGTGGCTAACCTCTTCCTCTATCAAATTTACTGCAATCTTCTCATGTTGAGGCAACAGGTTCGTCTGAACATTCGGATTAGTATCTTTGAAAGATAGGACCCCGTTCTTGACAAGCTTCTGCACATCAGACTTGAAGCTGAGAAAGTTTTCAATGTTGTGCCCTGGTCCTCCTTGATGATAATGGCAAGTTTGATCCGCTTTGAACCAAAAAGGCAAATTTTCTGGTACTGTAAGAGGAGACCTGGTTTGGACGTGCCCCTTGACCAGTAGTAGTGGAAATAGTTCTGCGTACGACATTGGTATAGGGTCAAACCCTGGTGGTCGTGTTGTATGATTGTTGTTGTTGTACTGAGAACGAGCCTGCTGAAGAGACTGTCATGTCCTTTGCTGATACTGTTGTTGATTTAGTTGGCTCTGAGCAACCTGAGGTTGATACGTCGGAATTGACGTTGGGTTGATAGCAGGAGTTACTGCTGCTACTGGTTGATGCCTTCGCCTTTACTTTCCGAGAGATATATTACCAATATCTTGCTCTTTTTTCTTTGGGAAAACACCATCGTATCTTTTGGTACTGCTTGATGGCTCTGCACCTTTGACCAGACGTCCTTCTCGGACTGCCTCTTTAAGACGTACCCCCATGTTCACCATCTCAATGAAGTCGCTGGGCGCACTGGCAACCATTCGGTCGTAGTAAAATGAAATTAAGGTTTTCAAAAAGATCTTTGTCATCTCTTTTTCCTCAAGAGGGGGACAAATTTGGGCGGCAATTTCTCGCCATCTCTGAGCATACTCTTTGAAAGTTTCTTTCTCCTTCTGCGACATTGCTCTGAGTTAATCTCTATCTGGTGCCATGTCCATGTTATACTTGTACTATTGAACGAAAGCATCACCGAGATCTCTGAAAGTGTTGATCTTGGTGCGGTTTAAACCATGTACCATTTGAGTGCGGCACCGGTTAAATTGTCTTGGAAATAATGGATTAGTAGCTATTGATTCTCTGTCTGAGTTGACATTTTTCGAGTGTATATCACCAAATGACTTTGAGGGCAAGAGTTGCCCTTGTATTTTTCAAAGTCAGGCACCTTGAATTTGTGCGGTATTTTCACATTAGGGACCAGACAGAGGTCTGCAGCGTCCTTTCTGAATAAATCCTGACTGCGGATGGCATGCAGTTCCTCCTGCATCTCCAGGAATTGCTCCTGGAACTCATTCATTCTTTCATACATGTCTTTGTTTCCATTAGGAATTACTTGTGGAATCTGTCCTTCCGGGACAGTGTGTACCGCTGGTTGTGGTATAGCCATTACAGCGGTGACTCTTGGTGCTTCCATGCCCTGAAGTTTGTAACCTTCAGGAGTTGCTGTCATGACTCTTGCATCTTCGCTTTCCCGAAGTTTGTAACCTTCAGGCCCAGCGGTTCCTGCTGCAGTTTCTGGGTCTTTAGTGACTGGCGGAATGTATCCTTCAGGGACAAAGTTGATAGGCATGCCCCAGGGGCGATCTTTAGGCATTTTGTACCGAGGATCATATGTTTCCACTACGGGCGTAGATGTGATCTCTGAGATCACATTCCTTTGTTGTTGCCTCTGAGATGTTGCCAGGGATTGCATGTTACTGTGAAGTTTTTTCAGATCTTCCTTCAGAGCGTCGATTTCTTCTCTCAGCTCTCTGATCTCTTCCTCGAGATCATCCATTTTCTTTTGTCGATTGGCCAGAATATTGTATGAGTGAGACAGTTTGACTCTAGAATCGTGACACATACGTGAGACTCGAAGATAAGAAGAACGCGTTATGTGGGAATGATGAATGATATGCAAAGTTATATATATTTATTGTTTTTGCTTTAATTAAAATGAAACTTCAACAAATAGATTGCAAATATCATACAGTGGGGAGACCCCTTTTTTTTGTTAAATTTGAAAGATTGCATAAAGGGAAAATACAGTATTTTACAAAGTGCTATAAAAGGAAATGTCTAAGCTTTTGGATCCTGAGTCTTCTCTGAAGAGAACTCAGATGCTAGTTCTGGTATTTTCCTTTTCTTTGACCGGGGCTCTTCAGCCGTTGTTGGGTTGTCACTCCTTTGCCAAGTGAAAGGAGCGAGCAAATTTCTTCGGTCTTCTTGATTCTCCACAACATGTTGTTCTAGTATCTTAATCAGAGCATCTTTTTCTTTTAGCAGTTCCTGAACTTTGGTACACTCCATATTGAGGATACGGTACTTGTTTTTCCAAGAGTTTTTCTCCCGTAGAACTTTGTTAAGAGCTACCTGGAGTTTTTCCGTGTCAGACATGAAATAAAGGACAGATTCCTTTAGCGGAAAAACTTCTTGACGAGGGTAAGGCATCCTCAGCTTGAGAGCTCTAGTTTGCACCCAGTGGAGATATGGTTCCACAGAGGTACAGTTTAGTCTTCCTAGAGACTCTCTTCCTTTCTTGTGAACATGTTGCCAGGCATGCACTATTTCCTTCTTTAGTGTCCTGTCATTTTCCCCCTTCCTTGAAGAAAAGACCTTCCAGATGAGGATTATGCGGGATATGCCTCATCGGGTATCCGAGTTGACGGCGAACTAAAATTGGATGATAGTTGATTCCTCCTTTAGTTCCTATGAGGGGTACATTAGGGAAATTTCCATATCTGTCGATGATCTCTATCCCTCATAAATCCTATCATACCAATCTATGTCAGAGTTGGTAAGAGACATGATCCTCTGTGACCAACGTAGAGTACTCCTGTGATCCCAAAAAGCATCAGACTTGGGTAAATGGGAAATGAACCATTTTTAAAGCAAAGATACACAACATGTGATCATTCCTCCACTGTACAGATTCCTTAAGTGCACAGAATGATAAGCATTTGCGAGCAGGGTTGGTACGGGGTTTCCAATCAGAAATATCTTAACAGCGTTGGTATCAATGAAGTTGTCTATATTAGGAAAGAGGAACAACCTGTATGTGAGTAGGACAAAGATATCCTCGAAAGCAGTAGTGTTCCCTATACTGGCGAAGTACAAGGCTTTCTCCACCAAAAACTTGGCTGGTAAACCTTGGATTCCTCCTTTGGTAGTCATGTGAGTCCTGACTTCTGGCTCGTCCAAACAAATGGTTCTTGCGATGACCCGATCCTTTGGAATTTCTTCCAGTCTAGAAAAAAGAGCTTGATCAGTGATAGGTAGATCAGTCAGATGAGAGTATTCTTCTAATGTTGGTCCCAGTTGGTAATATGGGAATGTAAAGCAGTGATAAACCGGATCGTAGAACTGGATCAGTGTAGACAAGATTCCTTCAACTACATGGACCCTTAACAGAGACAACAACCCTCCGTACTTAGCTCTGAAAGCATCAGGGTTGGTGATCATCCTTGCCAACCCCCTTAAATCCTCTAGTTTTGGAGCCTTGAAGGTGTACTTATGCGTCTTTCTTCTACCGAAATCCATAACGCAATCTTTCTCTCTGATATTTGCAATCATTGTTTCAGTTTAAATTGAAAAAAGAGAGAGGAGAAAAGAAGATTTTTTTCTTTGTTTAAAAGTTTTTTAAATGAATGCATGAATGCAACACACAAAAACATTGAAAAAACATGGGTTTAAGGGTTCAACGTCGCATGGAGTCATGGCTTTACCCATTCCCAAAGGTTGTATTCTGGTCAATTTTTGTACCTGTAGAACGGATCCTAAGGTTCCCAAAATCATTGACCCCCCTAGAGATAACAACAGCAAGTTGGTTCACCCGAGCAAGTTGTAGCATCCTAGGGTAATCTCTTTTGAGTGTAGTATCGCGTATCAACTATTTTCGATAGTCACCACACTACCAAGTGGTCATAAGGTTAATGCCTACTAAATCCTCAGGTTCACAGGTTCCGCATTAGGAAAACTCTGCTTTCACAACAATCGTGTTTAGCAGGCTAAATCCTACGGGCCCTCACCTGATTTGGTGGTCTACCAAGTTCACTTATTCGGGATTCACTCCCTATAAGACCCCCCGTCTATGCCACCCCTTATCTTAGGTTTCTTTCAAACTTTCCAGATGTGTATCAATCGCATTCCTATTGACAGAAAAATAAACACGGATATCAAGTAGGAAAAGTGATATATATATATATATAGTATGTAGAAAATTTCTAACAACCTAGACCTCTTAGGAATTCTTATCCTAGTTTAGCTCCCCGATAGAGTAGCCATTTTCCTGTAGCGTGCGATTTTTGTCGGTGACGCGACCAACTTATCGCCATGGGTTTCTCCTCATCGCAATGGTAGGAGTTGGGTGCTACTTTCTAATTTCTTATTTATCCTGTGAAGCTGGAAAGGAAAGGGAAGCTATCTAAAACTAACCTGGAACGCAAATGTTTAACTGAACAAATTCTAAAGAGATTGGGGAGTTCGGGGTCAGGTTATACGATAGGGAGTTGTCAATTACCCATCCTATATGTGGTTATCCACAGGTTGTTAGCAAATTTCCTTAATGCTTTCTACTTACTGGTGTTTATCTGTTATGGGTTGGAAAAGTTTCTCCTTTAAGAGTGTTTAAGAGAGAGAGAGAGAGAGAGTTTTTGTTGATTTCGGGTTTGTTCTGATGTTTTTGGTAAATGTGTGAAGGTACTGGGCCTAGAGTTTTTGATTGGTGTACTCGCTAAGATTTCACAATCTTATGCCTACGTATTCCCGTTAAGGTTAAGGATAAACAGGGAAATCAGAGCAATCGTAGTTCCTCCTATTCTATGGGAGGAAAGAGATGTTTAGTGTCTTGTTCAAAGCCCAAGATTGAAGCTAAATGAGTATTTGTGTCTTGTTCAAAGCCCAAGATTGAAGGTAAATGTTTGAATGAGAGAGAATTTGTCATCTCTAAAGGGAGATATCTCATCTGTTTATCACAACTATTGGGTGACTGATTATAAAGGAGAATTACTTTAACTGGGGGATGTGAATCCAGCAATGCCATAATTTCCTTTATAGGGGTGTTGTCCTGAAGGAGAAAACTTTAACTTAGTGTTGAGCAATGCCATTTTTCCTTAGGAATCTTTCATGCTAAGAGAGGGATAGTGGTGTGGATGTAAATAATCCAGAGGCTTGCCACTTACAGCTGTTAGATGAAAGAGGGGATTTACCAGGATAAGAGATGAACTACAACTTGGATTTTTGAATCAACAAGTGTGCCACTTATAACAGTTATCTGGGATTAAGTTTGTTTTGATTTATGATATACAGAGAAGTATCTTCCTACAGAGAGATTTTGATTTCCTCTGAGGGGATGGTGGTTTTTGTATGTGCCTTGATCAAAGCCCAAGGTTGAAGCTAAAAGATTGATTGACTCCACTGGGAAAGTCCTTATACAAAGCCTAAGAGGAGGCTAGAAAATACTGACTCAACAAGAGAGTGTTTATCTGTCTTGTACAAAGCCCAAGATTGAGGCTAAAAGAGAGTTAACTCTTTTGGGGATATCATTATACAAAGCCTAAGAGGAGGCTAAAAGTTGACTTTTCCGGGGAAATATTTTGTCTGTCTTGTACAAAACCCAAGATTGAGGCCAAAGAAGGATTTTTGATTCCACTGGGGAATGTTTGTATGTGTCTTGTACAAAGCCCAAGATTGAGGCTAAAAAGGGGTTTATTTGTGGTGTCTTGTACAAAGCCCAAGATTGAGGCTAAAAGGGATTGACTCTATTGAAGTATGATTTGTCTTGTACAAAGCCCAAGACTGAGGCTAAAAGAGAGATTGACTCTGCTTAGGGAAATTTTATATGTCTTGTATAAAGCCCAAGATTGAGGCTAAAAGATGACTGACTCAACAAGAGAGTGTTTATGTGGTGTCTTGTACAAAGCCCAAGATTGAGGCTGAAAAGATGACTGACTCAACAAGAGAGTGGTTAAAAGGTGATTGACTCAACAAGAGAGTGATTTTGAAGCTAAATCTGCTGAGGAAAATCATTATACAAACCCTAAGAGGAGGCTGGCTTCTGCTGAGGATTATTGAGATCCAGAGGCAGGTCCAAAATGGGGAATCAACTCTTGCTGAAGATTTACAGAAGAGTTGAGGTATCAAATGCCTCGAGGTTCTGATTTGGGATAGTGTTATCCTGATGATAGACTGACCCTAGCTGGGGGAATTTAGGATGAAAGACTGAGTTTTAGATCCTGTGAGGGTTTCAACTCTACTGGAGATTGGTTAAATGACCAGGGTTTTTTCTTGTATTTGTAGGGAACTTGAGAATGTCTTTGAGATCCAAGAGGAGATTAGATTATCCAAGTCTACTGGTATGGAAGAGTTTGTCTTTGTATGATGCCCAAGAGGAGGCTGGTGTTTTAAGGGATGAGAATCAACCCTAAAATTGGTTTGAGGTTTTGACTCTTCAGAAAGACTACTCTAACAAAGGATGACTAAGTTATATCCTATACCTTTAAAAGGTCTTCAGGGTCCTTGTATTAAGCCCAAGAGAAGGCATGAGAACTTTTAAGAAGCCGGATGATCCTTATACAAAGCCCAAGAGGAGGCGGGGATGCTTTTAGAAAGCCTGTGGGTCCAAACCTAAAAAAAGTTCAAGAAAGGTTCCACCGGGAATAATCCTTTCTTTAGTGAACAGTCCTAGGGTTTGAAGAAATTCAAGAGAGGTTTCACCGGGAATTAATCCTCTCTGGGGGAAATGGATTTCTTTGACAACTTTCTAATAGTGACAGTCTGAGAAAAGTTTCACTGGGAATACTGCCTTTCTCTTTGTTCTATATTGTATAAGCCCAAGAGGAGGCAAAACTGTATCTGGAATTCCTATGGGGAACTAGTTTTGAATGTTGAAAGAGTGACCACTGGCTTTATCTAATCCTAGACCTAATTACCGAGGAAAACTCTAAGAAAATAATATACAAGCATATATATATATATATATACAGATGAAATATATACTGTATGTAAAAGAGGGTAGGAGGACTTACAGGTGAGCAAGCTTTCAGCACAAAAAAAAAAAAAATATATATATATATATATATGTGTGTGTGTGTGTGTGTGCAAGTATGGTAAAAGAAAGTTGTTTAAAACTTACAAGTGAGCAAGCTTTCATTGTAACAACTGTATGGTTAGTTGTTCAAGAAATTAAAGAAAGTTTTGATAACAACTATGAATTTGAACCTAAATCAAAAGGGAAAGTTGTTTTTGAAAAGAAGATTGGGGCTTATACTCAAGGAGAGGCCCAGAAATAACAATGATCGTACCGTTGATCTGAAAATTGTATCGGGACTTATATAATGACTAAGGCCCAAATTATTGTATTACAAAGAGGTTGGGTCTTACACTCTATTAGAGGCCCAAAAGTTTATTTTTGTACAAGAGATGGGGCTTACAACTCAAGAAGAGACCCATGGAAAGACAATGATCGCACCGTCGTTTTGAAAATTGTATCGAGACTTATACAATGACTGAGGCCCAAATTATTTATGTACAAAAGAGGGTTGGGTCTTACAACACAAGGATAGGCCCAGATGATTTTGTTTTGAAAACGACGATCGCACCGAGATTTTTTAAAACGTATCGGGACTTATACAATGACTGAGGCCCAAAATGGTTTATCTACAAAGGGATGGGACTTACACTCTATCAAGAGGCCCAAAAGTTGTTTAAAAATTTAAAATCGAGAAGAAACCCTAATTTTAAATTAAAGTGTCATTTTTCAAAGGAAATTTAAATAATAAATGATAAAATATCAAATATATTAAAAAACAAATTGCATACTTTGAAAAATATTTTGAAAAATCATGTTTAATCACATGAAAGTTTGAAATTCAATTGGTTTTGAAAGATCAAAGTGGGAATTTCATTTAAAAATGTTTAAAAATAAATAAAAATAAAATTAATTACAAAAATTCTAACTATATTAAATAAATAATATAAATTGGATTTTTTTTGTAAATTAAAATATTTAAACATTTTTGTGAATTTTGAGAAAAAGAATCAATTCAAAAACACAAATATTTAGAGAGAAATTAATTTTTGAATCAATTAACAAAAATATCAAAATATTCAAAAATTCAAAAATTTGAAAAAGGGCGCCAATAACACTAAGTTCTTGCTCGCGTGCCCTGTTTCTGCAGATTTGCGTTTTCTCATCTTTCTCTATGATTTCTCAATGGTTTTGCACGATTCAAGTACCGATCTTGTTTGTTTTTTAACAAGGATCACAACCATATAGTTTAATTGCATTTATATTAAGTATGGAGGAAGAAATCAACAGAAAACCTTAAGAACCCTAATTTCAGCATGAACACAATGAAATTCCATACACAATGGATTCATGGCAATTGATTGAGGATTATTACTCTACATTCATGCATAAACGAGATGGTAACTCAAAAATTCATTCATGATGCATGTATCATAGAGTTTGAAGGGTTCAGGCTTACCACTTGCAGCTGGTGATCAAGTTTGATGATGGAAGTGTTGCAACTAGGTTCCAATTATCTGAACAGCTTCCTTAGGTGCCAAGGAGTGTGTTTGAATGCTTGGAGTGGATTGAAATGAGCTGGAACTGGTTGTGGTACCTCAACTGCAACTCTGTCAAGAACTTGAGCAATTGGCTGGTGATTTTGTGAATTTGATGTTCCAGATGTGATTTTGTGTTATGGATCACTCATATATGATGTTTATGAGGTGTGTGCATCATTAGTTTGGTTGGAATCACATTCAATCTCAAAATCCGATAGTGACTTGAGTTAGAAGGCAAAATTGGAGTGAAGAAGAGATTTTGAGTAAAGCATCAGTTTGGGTGCTTTGGTGTACTCAAACTGATCACAAATGAGCTCTATTTATAGTAGAGCAAGTTTGTTTTAGCTGCAATAGTGAATGGCAACTGCAGTAGTTCTGTTGGCAAATGGTGATCAAATGGAATCTCAAGTCTCCTCTAGCCATTGACTTGAGGTTAGAGCACAAGCTAGGGGGATTCAGAGATAAGGCTTGACTGAACTTGGATAACATTGTCTTGATGAATGCCACCTCTATGCATCAGTTAAATGCTTGGAAACAAAATTGACCATTTGAAGCATCTTGAATTTTAGGAGTGTCATGCCTAAACATAGATCCATGGAATTGTGAGGCTGGTGGATCAGTGTTTGTCCCTTGGTTGTTCCCCCTTGAGGTGTGCAGATGGATAACCATGCTTGTTATGGCACAAATTGATCAATTCGAGCAACAATGCACAAATCTGCTTTGCAAAAATCAGTGAAAAATGCCATTTTCAATGGATCATATCTCCTTGCTTAGGTTGAGTTATGGGAGGCTCTTGTACTTTTTAAAGAGCCCTCACGTGGTACTATCCATGTATGATCATAGTTTGTCTTGAAACTATTTAGATTCCATTGAAAAATCCTCATGAACATTGATGTTCAGAGCTGGTAACTTAGGCAGATTTTTACTAAGTGTTGAAAAATGTCATTTTCTTCATTTTTGTCATTTTGATCACTCCATAACTTAAAATCCACGAAGAATTGGAGTTTGAGGTAGTTGAAGCTTTTGTAGAGTGTAGGAAGACCTATAAATCAGGCTTTGGATCGCCCAAAATGGCTGCTTGGATCTCAAGTTATGATCCTTGGAAGTTGGTACCAAAATCATTCAAATTTAGTAACTTAGAAAAATTTCTAATTTTTCAAGATTACCCCTTTTACAAGTTATCTTGGTTTCTTGATCAATTATTGTTCAAATGACATTATAAATCATATTTTATGAAAATATGAGTCATAAGGATCATTTTTGCCAAAAAAAAGTCATGTTTTGACTTTTGGCTCCGGAGCGGTTCGGCGTGTAAAAACCCTAATTCACGATTTTTGGGGAATGTATCCTCTGAGGGTAATTTAGCTTTATAAAAGGATCCTTAGGGTTATTTAGAGCATATTGAGTCATGTTTTGAAGTCTTGGCTCATCCTCTTGTGAAAATCTCACTCTGGAGGTCTCAGTCGTCCAAAACTCTAATTTGGCGACATCGGGTGTTTCGAGGCTCAAAACACTTGGAATGTCATAGCTGTGTGCTTGATTTTTGATGTGAGGGTCCTCTAAGTCCTTTTTGGATGTTTTAAGAGGTTAGACAAGCTGAAGATCATGTCATTTCTTGATTGATCTTTTGTCTAAATGTTTTGGGAGGGCTCAAAAACCCTGATTCTTGGTTATAGTGAATGCTCAACCATCTTTAAGGAGATTGAAGAGGCATAAAGGTACATCCATATTTTGGTAATGGTCTTTACAATGATGGGAAATCTTGGTGGTCAAAATTTGGGGTATGACACTGGGCTTCACTAATAAAATTTGAATCTATGAGGTCTTTTACAGCTAACTCAGCAGCCTCCGCTTTTTCGGGAGACTGCCTACGCCTACGTTGTACTATGGCCCTAACGGCCGGATCTATGGTGAGCTGGTGGTAGGCCACATGTGGATCAATGCGAAGAGGTTAGCATTCTCCCTAAGGCAGGCTTTCAGCTATTTCCTCACCAAGTCGAGGAGCCCTGTGCCGATCTTCACGCTCTTGTCGGGGTCGTCGCCGAGGGTGATAAGCTCGAAGTCGCCATATGAAATGGGACGCACGGGGTGGAGAAGTTGCCCGTTGCCACCATTTGTTGGGGGTGCATCTGCTGCTGCTTTGTTATGCTCCTGCTTGCTTGGGAAGCGGCTGTCGAGGTCGACCAAGTTGACGCGCAACAATGGCTTCTGCTCCTCAGCGCGAGCTGGCTTGCTGACAGTCTTGGGCGTGAAGTTGATTAAATTCGGCCCCTTGGTTGCCACCTCAAAACACCTTTTAGCCGCTTCAATGTCCCCGTGGAGGGTGACGACGTGACCCCTGGCCGTGTAGTACTTCACCTTCAGGTGGACTGTGGATGGTACTGCAGTCAGCTCGGTCAGGGTTGGCCTTCCCAGAATGAATTGGTATAGAGAGGGGCACTCTATCACCAGGAAGCAGACTTTAATCTACCTGGCTATCTCCTCGGACCCAAAAGTGACGAGCAGTTCAACATAGCCCCATAGCCTCGTTTTTTGGTGCCATTGAAGCCCTGCAAGTCGGAGCCGACGTACGGAGTCAAATGGCTCTCATCGAGCTGGAGAGTGGTGAACAGGTGAGCATACATTATATCGACCGAGCTCCCCTGGTCGACGAGGATGCAGTGGGCGTCGAAGTTTGCCATATGGGCTTTGATCAGTAGAGGGGTGCTGGAATTGGAGGCGCCACCCGATAGCTCCACAAGGTAGAAGGTAATTGGATTTGAGTTTCCCTTGAACATGTTGAGGGTAGCGTTCTGCTTTGAGCTTTTATCAATTAGCTCGTCAAACTTCCTCTTTACTGATCCCACAGAGAGCTTGTTGAACCCTCCATCATATATGACCATGGCGACGGGGAAGCTCTCCCATGGACTACGAGCGCACAAAGGCGTGTCGGCCTCGTAGGGGAGGTAGAAGTGCTCCGGCCGGAGACGCACAGTGTAACACCCTTCTACCCAACAGACAATCACGAATAATATAACAACAATTATTAGAGTAAAAATCCCAAAAGGGCGTCACATTTCGTCATAAAACGTCAAATAATAACATTCTGCCCCGTAACACGGGTTTTCAAACATTTAAAATAATCATTTCTTTGGTACATCAACATATAAGTTCAAACGTCGCAGCGGAATCATAGCAACAAAATAACTTCATTTATTTCAGCAAACATCAAGACCCTTTGAGTCATTGTCAAAAATCGTCATCAAATAATTCAACATAAAATAGGTTTAACAAAACATCACAACTTTAACTCAAGCGTTCCCTTCTCGATGTTACATATCAGAGCAAGACACCTCTATTATGAACAGAAACATAAATTAAATAACTTCAAAGCCATCACCGATGCTTCTCCAAGCTATTCCTGAGAATCTGCACGTTACCCATGTGGAGGTAACATTCAAACAGGTAGGGTGAGTAAACACGAATCATTATAAAAGATATAAAGAAAAGCTATATCAGTACAACAACATCAACAGTTCATTTACACCGTCATAATATCATCAAACCAAATAATCATCATCATACATCACTTAGGAATCACCTACATCATCATTTACCAAGTATTATACTCACACCTTCCTATAGTAATAACATATAAACATCTTCGTCATAAAATCATCCAAATCAACATTCATCACCAATACACAACAACGATCACAACTACAATGCAATGCAATGAGAGTCACAACTCGACTCAATGCATGTGGTACCAATTCGATCCCTTTTTCATGATCATAATTCCTGTCGAAATTTCCATATAATTCGCTCACACCCCACATGGGTGTAGCGAGCGATTTTGGACGCGGTTCTTAAGCGCTGGTCGCTCTCTGCGGTTTGAGCTTTGACTACAGGTCGATTCATTTTTTATCCTATTGTGAGCTGAATAAGGAAGGGAAATAGATGTCTCCAATTAACCCTGCTTGCATACTGAGTTTAAACAGCGGTCTGTTAGGTTACAAATGCTATCAATGTGGGGGGCCTTTGTACTGGTTATTTGTATTTTCGCCAATACTGTTTTCTTTCTTTTTACCTGGGCAGAAGGTTTCTGGCGGGGAACAAGGATTAGGATGTTAGGACTGATGCTTTTGAATTACTGCTTTTGATTGATGGAGATATGGGATTTGGGTTTTTTGTTGATTGTGCTCGCTAAGATCTTTTCTTTCGATCTTATGCCTACGTATTCCCGTTTACCGAAACAGGGAAATCAGAGCGTTCGTAGTTCCTCCTAGTCTATGGGAGGAAATGGGTGTTTTGGTGTCTTGTTCAAAGCCCAAGACGTGAAGCGAAAGGTGGTTTGTATCTTGTTCAAAGCCCAAGATGTGAAGCTAAAAAGTCTATTTTTGTGTCTTGTTCAAAGCCCAAGACGTGAAGCTGAAAAGTCCATTTGTGTCTTGTTCAAAGCCCAAGACGTGAAGCTGAAGGACCTCGACTTTAGAGAGAATTTGTCATCTCTAAAGAAGGGTTTGTCTGTCACAACTGTTGGGTGACTGGTTATAAAGGAGAATTACTTTAACCGGGATACGCGGATCCTAGCAATGCCATAATTTCCTTTAAAGGGGATTTTAACCTAAAGGAGAAGACTTTAACTCAGTGTAGAGCAATGCTATCTTTCCTTAGGAATTTCTCATGCTAAAAGAGGGACAGTGGCATGGATGTAGATGATCCAGAGGCTTGCTGCTTACAGCGATTAGATGAAGGGGAAGGAGTTGTTGATGTTTGTATACTGTGAACGAGGCACAACCTTGATGCTAAAAGGTTGATTGGATCAACCAGTGGTTTTCTTATACAAAGCCTAAGAGGAGGCTATTGGCCCATCAAGAGGGAGTTTTTATGTGTCTCGTACGAAGCCCGAGAGAGAGGCTAAAAGGGTTGACTCAACAGGAGAATCTTTTATACTCAACAAGAGAGTGTTTTTGTATCTCGTACGAAGCCCGAGATGGAGGCTAAAAGGTTTGACTCAACAAGAGAGTCTTTGTATCTCGTACGAAGCCCGAGATGGAGGCTAAAGGTTTGACTCAACAAGAGAGTCTTTGTATCTCGTACGAAGCCCGAGATGGAGGCGAAAGGGGTGATTGACTCAACGAGGGAGTCTCTTATGTGTCTCGTACAAAGCCCGAGAGAGAGGCTAAATGTTGTTTGACTCCGCTGGGGAGAATTTTGGTATCTCGTACGAAGCTCGAGATATATGCTAAATGTTTGCTTCGCTGGGAAGAATCATTGTACAAAGCCCAAGAGGAGGCTATGGTAACTGTTTCAGTTAAGTGACAGATCCAATATACTGATTTTAAAAGAGAAAAATCAGTTCTTATATAAGTAACACTGTACTCAGGGATTTGATTTGAGGATCAGGGATATTTCCTTCTCTTTGAGGAAACGGGAAATCCAAAGGGTATTGAGACTGTCCGAGTCTGCGGGTTTCCTTCCTATTTAACGAAGGGGGTCACTTGAGAATGTCTTTGAGACTCAAGGAAGTTAGACTGTCCGTGTCTAGAGTTTTATGTTTTGTACTATGCTTTAAGAAACAGTAGTAGACTCTATGAAAGGACTGTTCTATGAGGATGACTAGGTTCTGTTCCTATACCTCTAGAAGGTCGTCGGGACAATTTGTACGAAGCCCAAGAGGAGGCTGGAAACTTTTAAGAAGCCAACGGGTCCTTGTACGAAGCCCAAGAGGAGGCTATCATTCTCGGAGGAAGAGATCATTATACGAAGCCTAAGAGGAGGCGGTGAATACTTCTAAGAAGCCGTAGGGTCCTTGTACGAAGCCCAAGAGGAGGCGGGGTTGCTTTTAGGAAGCCTGTGGGTCCTTGTACGATGCCCAAGAGGAGGCCGATGCTTTTAGGAAGCCCGTGGGTCCCCAAACCCCGAGAAATTCAAGGCAAGCTATTCACAAGGAATAGGTCAAGTCAGGAAAGTTCGAGAATTTGGAAGAAACTCAAAGATGCCATTCACGGAGAAGACATTCATCTTGGGGAGTAGAGTTTCTTGACAATTCCTAATGAGGACAGCCGAAGAGAAGACTGTATCTGGTGATCCTATTGGGGATCTAGTTGTCTATTTCTATGAATAAATGAAACGGCGTCACCTAGTTCTAGACGTAGTTGCCGGGGAAACTCTAAATATCTATACAATTATTACACAGTTGATATGAGTTTATGAAAGAAGACTTACAGCGAAACAGCCCCACAATACAGTTATATATATATGAGTTTATGAAAGGAGACTTACAGTGAAACTGCCCCACAATACAGTTATATATATATATATATATATATATATATATATGAAAGCGGTAAATGAAAGTGGGTAAACACTTACTCGGTTGTAGAGCTTCCATGCTGTTTGGTTAGTTGTTCAACAAAGAAAGATTGAAAACAACAGTATATTCAAAATCAAAGGAGAAAGTGCTTTGAAAAAGAAAGATTTGGGGCTTACAGCTCAAGGAGAGGCCCAGGGTTTTATCAGTGAGTGCACTGTTGAATTTGTACAGAGGGACTTATACAAGTGACTGAGGCCCAAGAAAGGTTTTCTGTACAAAGGGATGGGTCTTACACTCTATCAAGAGGCCCAAGTGAGTTTTAAGAAAAGAAATGGGTCTTACTACTCGAGGGTAGGCCCAATGGTTAATTTTGAAAAGGGCGACGGTCGCGCCGAGGTTTTGGAAACATCGTGGGACTTATACAAGTGACTGAGGCCCAAAATTTTGGTATTTACAAAGGGATTGAGTCTTACACTCTATTAGGGGCCCAAAGAGTTTAAAGAAAAGAAATGGGGCTTACAACACGAGGGGAGGCCCATAGTCTTTATTTTCAAGATGAATATTCACTTTTAAAATGCTTAAAAAACAATTAAAAATGAATTTATTCACAAAAATACCAACTATATTATATAAATAATATAAATTTGATTTTTTTGTAGAATAAAATATTTTACTATTTTTGTGATTTTTCAGAAAAAGAACCAATAAAAAATAATCAAAATTGAAGGAGTTATTAATTTTCCGAATTATTAAAAAATAATAAGAAAATATAAAAAAGAGGGGTTGGGTCTTACACTCTATTAGAGGCCCAAAGTGTATTTTTGTACAAAAGATGGGGCTTACAACTCAGGGAGAGGCCCAAAATATTTTCAGTTTGAAAATGGCGATCGCGCCGAGATTTTTAACGTATCGGGACTTATACAATAGCTGAGGCCCAAAATTGTTTTGTTAAAAAAAGAGTTGGGTCTTACACTCTAATAGAGGCTCAAAGTGTTAAAAAATGAAAAGAAATGGGACTTACAGCTCAAAGAGAAACCCAGTTGATTTTCGTTTGAAAATGGCGATCGCGCCGAAGTTTTCTTTTAACGCAGAGGGACTTATACAATAAGTGAGGCCCAAAATTGTTTTGGTTAAAAGAGCATTGGGTCTTACACTCTAATAGAGGTCCAAAAGTTTTGAATGGGTCTTATAGCTCGAGGAGAGGCCCAAGGTTATTTCTTAAAAAGGCGACGATCGCGCCGTTTGTTTTTGACGGTATCGGGGCTTATACAATGAATGAGGCCCAAAAATGATTTGGTCAAAAAAGGATTGGGTCTTACACTCTATTAGAGGCCCAATAATTTTAAAAAAGATTTGTTAGGGTGAAAATCAAAGAAAACCCCAATTTCATTTTTTATGCATTTTTTCAAGAAAAAGTAAGTAAAAAATGATAAAAATATCAAATAAAATCATTAAATAATAATTAAAGTTTATGAAAAAAATATTTTATCAACATAAATATTTAAAATCATTTTGGTTTTAAAAATCAAGAAAAAAAAAGAAATCATTTTAAAAGCATTTAAAACAATTTAAAACACTATTTTTAAATATATTAAAAATAATACTTTTTTTGTGATTTTTTTGTATTAAAATATTATGGGGTACGAATTGGAAAATGATGATTTTTTGCTATGTGAAAAAAATTGGTTGAGTTTTGAAAATAAAAAGTAAGAAAAAGAGAAAAGATATCAAAATATCATTTTCGACATTTTTTGGGGTAAAAACGAGTACCGAAACTTTAATTTTCAACACGTTTTTATCAAATTTCAAACACTCATAACTCTCTCAATTTTTATCGGAATCAAAATCCGAAAATACCTGCCTGACTGATTTTTCGCAAGGAATCCGATTATATTACTCATGCGCACGGAAAATCGACGCACAAAACGCAGAAAAAACTGCTATCGTTTTGAAAATACCGTTCCGCGCCGAATTTCCAACACGCGTAACTCTCTCGATTTTTATCGGAATCAAAATCCGGAAGTACCTACCTGACCGATTTTTCGCAAGGAATCCGATGGTATTACTCAGACACGCGGAAAATCGACGTATAAAACGCAGAAATTAAAAAACAAAAACTGTTATCGATTAAAAACATCGTTCCGCGTTGAATTTCAAACACGCGTAACTCTCTCGATTTTTATCGGAATCAAAATCCGGAAATACCTGCCTGACCGATTTTTCGCAAGGAATCCAATGATATTACTCACGTGCACGGAAAATCGACGCACAAAACGCAGAAAAAACTGCTATCGTTTTGAAAATACCGTTCCGCGCCGAATTTCCAACACGCGTAACTCTCTCGATTTTTATCGGAATCAAAATCCAGAAGTACCTACCTGACCAATTTTCCGCAAGGAATCCGATGGTATTACTCACGCACGCGGAAAATCGACGTATAAAATGCAGAAATTAAAAAACAAAAACTGTTATCGATTAAAAACATCGTTCCGCGTTGAATTTCAAATACGCGTAACTCTCTCGATTTTTAACCGAATCAGGATCCGCAAAAGCCTATCCTGACCGATTTTTCGCAAGGAATCCAATGGTATCACTCACGCACGCCGAAACTCAACGTACAAAATGCAGCGATAAAAAAACCAGAGCTGCTGCGTGTAAAAACATCGTTTCGCGTAAAATTTCCAACGCGCGTAACTCTCTCGATTTTTAACCTAATCAAGATCCGCAAGAGCCTATCTTGACCGATTTTTCGCAAGGAATCCAATGGTATTACTCACGTACACGGAAAATCGACGCACAAAACGCAGAAATTAAAAAACAAAAACTGCTATCGTTGTTTTCGAGGCCGTTTCGCGTAAAATTTCCAACGCGCGTAACTCTCTCAATTTTCATCGGAATTGAAATCCGTAAAAACCTATCTTGACCGATTTTTTGCAAGGAATCCAATGGTGTTATTCACGCACTCGGAAACTCACTGTACAAAGCGAAAAAAACAGAACCGCTATCGTTAATTCGACGCCGTTTCGCGTAAAATTTCCAACGCGCGTAACTCTCTCAATTTTCATCGGAATTGAAATCCGTAAAAACCTACCTTAACCGATTTTTCGCAAGGAATCCAATGGTATTATTCACGTACTCAGAAACTCACTGTACAAAGCGAAAAAACAGAACCGCTATCGTTAATTCGACGCCGTTTCGCGTAAAATTTCCAACGCGCGTAACTCTCTCAATTTTCATCGGAATTGAAATCCGTAAAAACCTATCTTGACCGATTTTTCGTAAGGAATCTAATGGTGTTACTCATGTAAACTAAAACTTAATGTATAGAACACACCAATGAAGAAAAGACAGAACTGAACATGGTTTCAAAACAACCAAAATTCCACATAAAAACATGTCAAAATGCAAACAGTGGGAGGATCACAACATATACATTAAGGACTGCATTTTTACCTCAAGAATTGTTCAATATGATGCATGTATGTGGACAACAAAGGAAAGCATGATTCAAAGAATTCAAGTTGTGGATTTTACCTTTTTTTGGAGATTTTGGGCAACCTTCCAAGTGCTTTGTTCCAGAAATGATTTGATGCTTTGGATAACCTCAAATGACCTCTTAGAAGTTTTTAGGATGGTTGGAATTGGCTGGAAACCTCTGGAGCAAGTTTGTGCACTTTCTCGCGAAATGGTCAAAAACGGCCAAAATGCCAACTCTCTCAAATGGTGTTCCAGATGTGTGGCACCATTTGGGACAGTTCAAGGATGATATTTAGAGTATGTTTGAGGTTTTATCTGGCTTGGAAAGTGACTGAATCAAGACATGGCTTGAAAAATGCAAAAAAGTGCCATTTTGAGGTTTTGAGAGGTGACTTTGTGATGTTGTGATTACAGGTCACTTTTGATGGTTTGCACAGCGTACATATGATATATATGAGGTGTGTGTGTGATTAGTTTGAGTGGAATTGCTCTCTAGCTTAAAAACTCAGAATTTCCTTACTAATGAAGGCATTTTGGAGTGAAAGAGAGAATTTGAGGAAAGCATCTGTTTGATGGCTTTGGTGTACTCAAACTGAGCACAAATGAGCTCTATTTATAGTAGAGCAAGTTTGTTTTGGGATCCACAGTGAATGGCAACTGCAGCAGGTGTTTGTTCCATGTTGGCCAATGGAAATGCAAGTCTCCTCTAGCCATTGACTAGAGGTTAGGGCACAGGCTGCTGGTTCCCTTGGTCTTGGATAAGTCTTGACTAATTTCAGATGAGAATGGCTCAGTACATGCCACCTCTAAGCATCCATTAAATGCTCCAAACCAAAATTGGAGTTTTGTCCCTCTTTTAGGGATTTCTAGGCTTTGGCATACTTTTCTTTGTTCCTTAGACTTGGGAGGTTCATGGATCAGATCATCCCACTTGGATTTGATCCTTAGATGTGTCCAAACTGATGACAAGGCTTGAAAATTCGTGTGGCACAAAAAATGTGCAAATCTGCCTTGTAAAATTCAGCTTCAGCAAGCCATTTTGTCAGATCCATAACTCCCTGCTCGAGTATGCTATATGGACGTTCTAGGACTTTTCGGAAAGCTTATATGACGTACTTTAACTTTGATGTTTGACATTAGACCTGGTTCAACTTGGATCATGGAGAAAAACAGCCTTGAAGTTGGGACATTGTGCTGAAAAATGTCAATTTTAACTTTTTAGCCATTTTGATCCAAGCATAACTCAAAATCCTTAATGAATTGGACTTAGGTCTAGTTGAAGTTTTTGTAGAGGGTAATGAGGGCTACAAATCAAGCTTTGGATGGGGAAAAATGACTTTGTGGTTTAGGAGTTATGATCCTCCAAAGTTGGTACCCTTGCCACTTTTTTTCATAACTCAGAAAAATTTCTAAGTTTTTATGGTTACCCCTTTTATAAGTTATCCCACTTTCTTTGATTTTTCTTGATGAATGATGATTCCAATCACACATTAACGTCATTTTAAGGTTAAAAAACCATTTTTATGAAAAATCTCAAAAAGTCAAAGTTTGACTTTTGTGCACAGTTGACTTTTTATCAGATGAATTCTAAACCGTGCGATTCTTCAGGAAATCATGTCCTTGACCTAAATAAAAATTAATGGCATGTTCCATGGGTATTATAGGGTGTATTTAATCGTGTCCCACGGCTTGGGAGCATGTCCTGGTCAAAAGTCAAAGCTACAGTTGACTTTTCCCGCGAAACCCCAACTGTGGTTCAGATGAAATTGAAACTTGTTGCTCAAGCTTCTTGGGTCAATCCATTGTTGCAAATGGATCAACGTGGTATGTTGGAGACCCTCAAATCATGCCTTGAGGTCTTGGCTCATGATTTGTCCCAAAAGTCAACTTAGGCGTGAATTAGGTCAAGAAACCCTAATTCCTGATTTTTGATGTATGCATCCCCTGAGGCTAAATTGACTTGATGATGGGGTTTATGATGTTTCATGGAGCATTTTAGGTTATGCTTTGAAGCATTGGCTCATGCCCAGAGGAAAATTTCCATCTGGAGGCCCTAGTCGACCAAACCCTAATTTGGTGACACTGGCGATCCTGAGGCTTGATCCACCTAGAACGGAGCAAACTTGTGCTTAATCCTTGAAGTGGGAGTCCTCTTGATCCATTGTGGATATTTGAGAGGCTAGACAAGTTGAAGATCATGTCATTCCTTGATTGATCCTTTGTCTAAGAGCTCTGCGAGGGCTTGAAACCCTAAATCCTGTTTGTAGTGAATGCTTACCCACCTTTGGGGAGACTAATGAGGTACAAAGGTACATCCATATTGTGCTGATGATTTGCACAATGATGGGAAATCTTAGTGGTCAAAATTTGGGGTATGACAGATGCCCCTATTTAATCTTCTTGGACCCGAAGGTATGAATGACGAAGGTGTTCGGGCATTCGGGGTGCAAGATGATTAAATATCGGAATACCCGAAATTTTGATGGTGGTTATGAATGGTAGCTTACGCATTCATCTTCTTTAGCTAAGCGAAGATGCTTAGAAAAGGTAAACTTCCCCTCGATCCTGGTCTTCAGCCAAGGAGCTGGTCTCAGTTTTTTTTTGAAATAAACTTCCCCTCGATCCTGGTTTCCTACCAAGGAACTGGTCTTAGTTTCTTTTGTAAACTTCCCCTCGATCCTGGTTTCCTACCAAGGATCTGGTCTCGGTTTCTGATATAAACTTCCCCTCGATCCTGGTTTCCTACCAAGGACCTGGTCTTAGTTGCTGAAATAAACTTCCCCTCGATCCTGGTTTCCTACCAAGGAACTGGTCTCAGTTTCTTTTGTCAATAAACTTTCTTGACAAGGAACGCTATGCGTAGCGGTTTTCCTCAAACTTCTCGCCGAATTTTCCTGGGGAGATGCCATTTGACGGAAAAAGTTTTGATGTCAGACTTGCTGGGGAACCCATTCATCTGAATTGTAGAGGTACACAAACTTCTCTATTTTGGAGACGCCATTTGTCGATTCTACTGGGCAAAGCGAGTCTCTTGAGAGACTGTTTTCGTTTGGGGGCTTACATCATACTTTTCTCGGGATCTTTCCGGAGAAATGCCATATGATGGAATCCAATTTTGAGGTGCCGATGACCTTTTCATCAGTGGTTTTTTCGGAGAAAAACTGCCGTACCGCCGAATCTCTGATTAAGAGGCTTTCTCTGGGGATTTTCCTTAATCCGGGAAAGCAAGGATATCATCTTCGATGGCGAAGAGTGACATTTGTTGAAAGTTTTCTTGTTTCTCAGAGGTTCAAGTTATCAAAGTGGTCAAGGACCGTCTCTAATCCAGAGATAAACGGGAGAGAGATTGCTTAGATGATTCACTTCCTAACGAGGAAAGGTCTGACAACTCGATTGAGAGGACTTATCACTAGGGGATAAGAACGACTAGAGTGATAGTGATGCAATACGAATGTGAATGCAAATCAATAATGCATGATGTATATATGTATATGCGGACAAAACTGACGCAACATACAGACTAAGGGATGAACACGATTGGATACTCGGCCACCGCGGGGCGTGTAGAAATATCGCTGGTTCAAGATGGCAATTCTGCCTTGCTTAGGAGAAACGGTCCCTGTTGGGGGCGATGCTGGTCGGGCTTAGGAGATGAGAACTCGGCCGAAGATGTCAGATGGAACATGGTCTCTGGCATTATTGATCCTTCATTCAGGCGTACTGGTTTAGAAGGAGTACTTTGATTCTGCACTTTGAGGTTCGAACACCTTTGGAGACACGATTGATGTTCTTTCGATGTTCAACAGTCAAAAGAAATTGCCATCTCTATTTTAAAAAAAAGCAGAAAAAGTTTTAACAAGTAAATTCATTTTTGTTTTATTTCAAGAATCGTTAATCATGTTAACAACGTCGTTCTGTAAAGCTAAAACAAATAAGAATTACAAACAAAAGCACAAGGGCCGAAATTTTATTGATAAGATGGAGATCAACCAAACGCGTGATTCCAAAGAGTATATACAAAGTTTGAAAATGGTAATTTACAGGGAAAAGGGCTACGTTGAAACATAACGACCACTATCCTTCTACCAACTTTGAATTCGGGACATCCTGAGCTTCTGTCGAAGATGACCTTGACTGGAGTTTTCCTGACAGATGATGTAACTGCTACTGAGGGACTTGCCTCTGTTGAACATAGTTACTTGCCATTATCCCTAATTTTTTCCTGGATTGTACTATGATGTTTCCAATCCATCGGGATGATTTTTTTTCATGTCTCTAACTTTTGCCTGGACCGCCCTTTCGGGTTTTCAATCCACCGAGACTTTTTTTTTTTTTTTTTTTTTTTAGTTTAGGCAAAGTATTTCTTGACTACATCAACATTCGTGGGGTAGGGAAATTCCTTTCCGTCCATGGTTGCAAGTCTCAAGGCACCGCCTGAGAAAGCTTTTGTGACCACATAGGGGCCATCATAATTTGGAATCCATTTGCCCCGAGAGTCAGTGAGAAATGATTGTATCTTCTTGAGCACAAGGTCTCCTTTTCTGAAAACACGAGGTCGGACCTTTTTGTCGCACGCCCTCTTCATTCTCTGTTGATACAACTGACCGTGGCATAGTGCCGTGATTCGCTTCTCTTCGATCAGGTTCAGTTCGTCGTGTCGACTTTGACACCATTCAGCTTCGGTGAGCTTAGCTTCCATCAATACCCGGATTGATGGGATCTCTACTTCTATGGGGAGCACTACTTCCATGCCATACACTAGAGAGAAATGGGTAGCCCCAATTCCGTTTCCATAATGATTGACTGCTCCGTCAAAGATAAGTCCCCACTGGGAACCTGGTTCTGGCCCTTCACTAGGTAGCGGTTCATCGCAGTCTTTCATTTTTAGATACATGACATCTTCGTCTGGGAAGTCAAACTCGATTGATTCTTGATCGTCAATCAGTTAATGAGCCAAATGATCGGCTAAAATACTTCCTTTAACGGCTTTCTAAGCGTGGTACTCTATGTCATATTCTGATAACAGCATCTGCCAACGAGCAAACCTTCCCGTAAGAGCAGGTTTTTCAAAAACGTACTTGATTGGATCCATTTTGGAGACCAAACAAGTAGTATGACGAATCATGTAATGGCGAAGACGTTTGGCTGCCCAAGCCAAAGCGCAACAAGTTTTCTCAAGCATCGTGTACCGAGTCTCGCAGTCGGTGAATTTCTTGCTTAGATAGTAGATGGCAGACTCTTTCCTTTTGGTTTCATCTTGTTGGCCAAGTACACATCCCATTGAGTCCTCTAGAACTGTGAGGTAAATGATCAGTGGTCTTCCTTCCACTGGAGGTGATAGAATCGGAGGATTCAACAGATATTCCTTGATACTGTCGAAGGCAGTTTGGCAATCTTCTGACCAAACGCAATCCTGGTTCTTTTTGAGTAACTTGAAGATCGGCGCGCATGTCGCGGTCATGAGGAATATGAATCTGGAGATGTAGTTCAAACGTCCCAGGAATCCTCTGACTTGTTTTTTAGTTTTCGGAGAAGGCATTTCTTGAATGGCCTTGACCTTGTCAGGATCAACCTCAATTCCTTTCTGGCTGACGATGAACCCTAGTTGTTTCCCTGAACGGACACCGAAGGTGCACTTGTTGGGATTCAAGCAGAGTTTGAATTTTCTTAGACGTTCGAACAATTTTGACAGATGTTCAACGTGCTCACTCTCTGTTTTTGATTTTGCAATCATATCATCGACATACACTTCGATTTCCTTGTGTATCATGTCATGAAACAGAGTAGTCATGGCCCTTTGATAGGTTGCCCCGACATTCTTCAAACCGAACGGCATTACCTTGTAACAAAAGGTGCCCCATGGGGTAATGAATGAAGTTTTCTCCATGTCTTTCGGCGCCATTTTGATCTGGTTATAGCCCGAGAATCCATCCATGAAGGAGAATACTTTGAACTTTGATGTGCTGTCAACCAGCATGTCAATGTGTGGTAAAGGAAAGTCATCATTTGGACTTGCCTTATTTAGATCTCTGTAATCAACACACATTCTGACCTTTCCATCCTTTTTGGGAACGGGTACGATGTTGGCTAACCATTGAGGATATTCAGATGTAGCGAGGAAACCCGCGTCAATTTGTTTCTGTACCTCCTCTTTGATTTTGATGGCCATGTCCGGATGAGTCCGTCTCAACCTTTGCTTTACTGGTGGACATTCCGATCTTAACGGTAAGTGATGTTCCACGATGCTGGTATCCAACCCTGGCATATCCTGATAGGACCAAGCGAATACATCGGGGAATTCTTTGAGAAGCTTTATCAAACTTTCTTTGACAGTTGGATTGAGCAGTGCCCCAATCTTGATTTCTTTTCTCTCTTTTTCCGAACCCAAGTTTACCGTTTCCAACGGCTCTTTGTGAGGTTCAATGGACCTTTCCTCTTGTCTAAGTAGTCGGGAGATCTCTTCTGGAATTTTGTTGTCATTTTCTTCTTCAGCCTCAAATACCGAGGATTCAAAGTTGGGAGAAGGCATTGGATCGTATGTTTCAACGGGGTGTAAAATAAGTAATCTGCATGACGTGATGATTCATGTTTAGAAGAGATAGAGAAAATGCAAGTGTGTGCAGTGTATTTTTTTTACTGCTTGTTTTTATTTTTGAATTGTTTTTTTAGGATTACCATTTTCTGAAAAAGCAAAAAGAGAAAACATCAATTAATGCGGAAATTACAGAACGACGTTATTTTATTTATGAACAAGTCGACTCTTGAAACTACAGCCCTATAAAACAAAACTCTGTTGCTTCGGGAAAAGCGAAGAGGGAAATTTACAGAAAATGAGCCCTATCAAAACATCCGTTTCACCTGGGCAGGGTGAAAGGTTAAAGATGGCAATTACTTTGACTGGTGAACGGCCTTCGGGACATCGACAGCAACCCATTGGCGGCGAACTCCTCGATGAATCACAAAGTCTGGCACCTTCCTTGATTTGTCTTCAGAAATAACGCTGATTTCTGGTGGAGCGGGATCATTGGAATCTGTCTCCCAAGCAGAGTTGTCGTAGGAGGATTCCTCTGTTGCATTTTGCAGAGCATTTGTGCTCTCAGCTGTATCTCCCCATCCAGTAGGCTGGATATCTTCGAGCCTGATACGAGAGCTTTCGGGAGCAGTGTACTTGACCATATAGTCGTATTTTCCACTCGGTTGTCCCAGAGTGTCCCACACTTCTTTGGAACTGGAGGAGTCATCTCTCTCGATGACGTTGACCTCGGGAAAAGCATAGTTGATGAATTCAAGTCCTGCAAACGTTGCGAATTCATCTTCATGTTGAGTAGTTTTCGAATGACCTGAGTGTTGATCCCATGACATGGTGGGGACACAGGTATTCTGTTCAACGACGGTCAACTGATTTTCATTGTTCGGCTGACTCTCTTGCCCCAAGTTTCCTGGGTAAGGCTGCCACATTGGCAGGCCATCCATCGGGCCATAGTAATTGTGATCAAAGTTGTCTTTCATCAGAGTGTCTTCCTCTAATGAATTTGGCGGAGCACGGCATCCTTTCAGATCACAATCTCCGTAGATCATTTTGACATCTGATCTTGGTATAAATCTCGGACTTTCTGTAGGAAAGCAAAAAGGCATAGGCACCTCTTCCTGAGACATATAACCGTCCTTGTTAAGGTAGGACTTCCATTCTTCATCTGTGTCGGAGGAATCTTCCTCATTGATAGCATGCACTGCTTGAGACACTGGGTGGAGAAAACCTCCACTGTGGAAGAAGTTTTAAAGGGGGTGAAGACTTTCATCGTTGGCAGCTATCTGGGTACAGGTTGCAGAAAAACCAAGACCCTTCTTTGTTTTATTGTCGGTGGGAATGACAAGCTGTCCCCATCCTGTCGTATCGGCACTCTCGACCGCTTTGATAGCATCGTTGTATGAGGAAATCGAGGTTCCTCCTTTGAAATGATTGTTCTCGCTCACCGAAAGTGCTTGGAATTGAGTTCCAATAACCTCCCTAGGTTCTACACAAGCAGATGATGACAAGTTACTCACAAGCAAGGCTTGTTCCCTACAAACCGTGACAAGTTGATCGTTCTTGACGAACTTTAGCTTTTGGTGGAGGGTTGAAGTAACCTCTCCAGCCTGATGTATCCAAGGTCTTCCTAATAAACAACTGTATGTTGCCCGGATGTCCATGACCTGGAAAGTGACTTGGAAAGTGTGAGGACCAATAGTTATGGGAAGATCAACTTCGCCGATAACTGTTTTTCTGGATCCGTCGAATGCATTGACGACGACCTCGCTGACTCTCATCGGAGGGCCCTTGAATGATAATTGCATCAAGGTGGACTTCGGCATAACATTCAGGGCTGACCCTGTGTCTACCAGTACGCTGGCTAAAGCATCGTCCTGGCAGTTAACAGTGATATTGAGCGCCATGTTATGACGGGGACCTTCTTCAGGTAATTCCTCATCACTAAATCCCAAATTGTTGTAGGAAGTGATGTTAGAGACAATGCTATCGAACTGTCTGATTGTTACATCCTGTTCCACAAAGGCTTGTTCCAATACTTTCTGTAGAGCCTCCCTGTGGGCTTCTGAACTGAGTAACAGTGATAACACCGAGATCTTTGAAGGAGTTTGTAACAGTTGATCCACAATGTTATATTTACTCCTTTGGATGAGCTTCAGCATCTCATCATTGTTTTTTGAAAGGTCGGGATTACTGGATTGACCGACTGATAGATCAGGAGCTTCTGTCTGAAGTTCCTTTTCTTTGTTAACTTCCCCAACCCCTCGGTTGAAGATTCTACCACTCCGTGTTACTCGACTGACGTCTGAAATGTTCACAACGGAGGGTAATGGAATTTCCTTTCCATTCTCAATTGTTGTCGCACCGTATTTGTAAGGGATAGCCTTAGCTGATTCATACGGTAGTGGTCCCGGTAGATAGATGACTAGGGGAGCCTTCTGATTTTTCTGACCATCGTAAGTAATCTCGATCCGTTCCTGGTTGGGAACTTTAGATTCGTCAAATAGAGGGATGATGGCAAAAACATCCCTGGTATGGTGATGACCAGAGATTGTGACAACATCCTCGACTTGCTCGGCAAGGTAATTCGGCGTCCAGTTGATGGGTCCAGAACCCGGATATGGACGAATTTCTCCACGGTCCACCTGACCCTGAAGAGCTGCTCTCACTAGGTAACACCCTTGGTTACTTTCCGAACAGACGCTACAACGATCGTAATTGTGTAGTGGCACCTGGCCACGCCCACTTTGAATACAATGTAACCTCACTAGGTTACCTTCCACTGATCGGACATCCTGACTTTGACGCCGAGTAGGATTCCTGTTACTGATACTAATTTGCTGAGTATCTTCATCCATGTAGATTGGCATCCACCAATGATTTAACAAGTGTTGAAGTGCCTCCTGGACAATGGTACAACCTTGATCGTTTTCGCAACCTGCTTTACAGCTTTGATAGTCATGTGATATTAAGAATCCGAGTCGGACCTGCTCAGCATGTAACTCTACCAGGTTGGTATTCATCACGCGAATATCAAAGATCTGAACCATATTGATCTGATAAGGGTTCCTATCATGGTAGTCTTGGATCCATCCAAGATCCCTCTGACGCTGGAGGGCCTCTTGTATGAAAGAGCATCCCTGTTTGTTTACCGAGCAAGTCAGACAGGAACTGTAATCGTGCCGCGGCAGATTATGATACTGGCTTTGCCTTGAGTGCATTGCCACCAAATTGACATTCATCGCACGGATGTCGTGGTTTTGAATGGCGTTGGAATTCGTATAGACCATGTTAACTCCACGAACTCGGTGCTCTTGGATCCATCCAAGATCCATTTGTTCCTGTAGAGCTGCTTGCACCACTGAACATCCTTGGTTATCTTTAGAGCAGATATCACACTGGTGATAGTTATGAGGTGGCACATGGCCATATCCACTCTGTCTATAATGCATCTTGACCAGATTGGTCTTCAATAAGAGTACATCGTGAATTTGATAGACATTGTTAGTCTCTCTCTCAATCAGATTGACTGCAGCTTTCTCGTGTTGAGGCAGCGGGTTCGTGAGAACATTGGGATTCGTATCTTTGAAAGATAAGAGCCCGCTCCTAACAAGCTTTTGCACGTTGGACTTGAAATTAAGACAAGTCTCAATGTTATGCCCTGAACCTCCTTGATGATAAGGGCACGTCTGATTCGCCTTAAACCAAAAAGGTGGATTTTCCGGTACGGTAAGAGGAGACTTAGTCTGGATGTGCCCCTTAGCCAGTAGTAACGGAAATAATTCTGCATATAACATGGGTATAGGATCAAATCCTGATGGTCGTGTTGTACGGTTGTTGTTATATGGAGGACGAGCCTGCTGAAGAGGCTGTTATGTCCTTTGCTGATCAGGTTGGCTCTGCGCAATCTGAGGTTGATACGTAGGAATAGGCGCAGGGCTGGTAGCAGGAGTCACAGCTGGTACTGGCTGATAACGTCGCCTTTGCTTTCCGAGAGAGATATTCCCAATATCTTGCTCTTTTTTCTTAGGGAGAGCACTACCATATTTTTTAGTACCGCTCGTCGATCCAGTGTCTTTTACCAAACGTCCTTCTCGGACGGCTTCCTCAAGACGTACGCCCATGCCGACCATTTCGGTGAAATCACTGGGCGCACTGGCAACCATTCGGTCATAGTAAAATGAGCTTAAGGTCTTTAAGAAGATTTTTGTCATCTATTTTTCCTCAAGAGGCGGACAAATTTGAGCGGCAATTTCACGCCACCTTTGAGCATACTCCTTAAAGGTTTCCTTGTCCTTTTGCGACATTGATCTGAGTTGATCTCTGTCGGGTGCCATGTCCAAATTGTATTTGTATTGTTGGACGAAGGCAGTACCAAGATCTCTGAAAGTGCTGATCGTGGCACGGTTTAAACCCATGTACCATTTTAATGCGGCACCGGTTAAACTATCCTGGAAGTAGTGAATCAGCAGGTCCTGATTCTCCGTCTGAGCTTACATCCGCCGAGCGTACATCACCAGATGGCTCTGAGGGCAAGAGTTACCCTTGTATTTTTCAAAGCCGGGCACTTGAAATTTGTGCAGGACTTTCACATTGGGGACCAAGCAGAGGTCTGCGGCGTCCTTTCCAAATAGATCCTGACCGCGAATGGCTTGCAGTTCCTTCTGCATTTCCAAGAACTGTTCCTGGAATTCATCCATTCGGTCAAACATAGTTTCCTTCTTACCAGAAGGTGTCTGTGGAATCTGTCCTTCCGGGACAGTGTGCACCACAGGGGGTGGTACCGTGACTACGGCAGTAAGTCTTGGCGCCTCCTGAAGTTTGTAACCTTCAGGAGTTGTTGGTATGCCCCTGGAATCTTCGCTTTCCCGAAGTTTGTAACCTTCAGGCCTAGCGGCTTCTGTTGCGATTCCCTGATCTTCAGTGATCGGCGGAACATATCCTTCCGGGATATAGTTAACAGGCATGCCCCAAGGACGATCTTTCGGTATCTGATACCTAGGATCATACTTCTCCACTATGGGCGTTGAGGTGATCTCTGAGATCACAGTTCTTTGTAGCTGAGCTTCTGCCATGGCTTGCATGTCGTTACGAAGCTTTCTCATATCCTCTCTTAGAGCGTCGATCTCTTCTTTCAACTCTCTGTTTTCTTCCTCAAGATCATCCATCTTTTTCTGACGATTGGCCCGAGTATTATACGAATGAGACAGTTTGACTCTAGAACCGAGACACAAATGTGAGATTCGTAGGGAAGAAGATTACGCGATGTGAGAATGATGAATGCAATGATTATATTAATTGTTTTTTGGTTTAATCAAAATAAACTTCGACAATTAGATTGCAAATATCAAACGGTGGGGAAACCCCTTTTTATTAAATTCCAAAGGATTACAGAAATGGAAATACAGTAGATTACAAAGTGCAAAAACAGAAACCTAAGCTAAAGGGTCCCGAGTCCTCTCCGAAGAGAAATCGGGTGCTGATTCTGGTATCTTCCTTTTCTTTGACCGGGGCTCTTGGGCCGTTGTCGGGTTGTCATTCCTTTGCCAAGTGAAAGGAGTGAGCAAATTCCTTTGGTCATCTTGATTCTCTACAGCATGTTGCTCCAAAATTTCAATCAGAGCATCTTTCTCTTTTAGTAGTTACTGTATTTTGATGCACTCTACGTCGAGGGTGCGGTACTTGTTCTTCCAAGACCTTCTCTCCCGTTGAACTTTGTTGAGAGTAACCTGAAGCTTTTCAGTTTCCGTCATGAAGTACATGACAGATTCCCTCGGCGGAAGAATTCCGTAACGAGGATAAGGCATCTTTAGTTTGAGAGCTCTAGTTTGTACCCAGTGGAGATAAGGTTCCACCGAGACACAGTCCGGTTTTCCCAGAGACTCTCGTCCTTTCTTATGAACGTGTTTCCAAGCATGCACTATTTCCGTCTTTAGTGCTCTGTCACTTTCTCCTTCCTTGAAGAAAAGACCTTCCAGATGAACACCTAGTGGGATGTGTCTCATCGGGTATCCAAATTGACGAAGAACCAATACCGGATGATAGTTGATTCCTCCTTTAGTTCCTATGAGGGGTACGTTGGGGAAGTTTCCACAACGGTCAATGATTCTGATTCCCTCATAAATCCTATTACACCAATCTAAATCAGAGTTGGTAAGAGACATGATCTTTTGCGACCAACGTAAGACACTCTTGCAATCCCAAAAAGTAGCAGGCTTGGGCAAGTGGGAAATAAACCATTTATAAAGCAGAGGTACACAGCATGTGATCTCCCCTCCGCTGTACAAATTTCCTAAGTGTACAGAATGATACGCATCTGCGAGCAAAGTCGACACAGGATTTCCAATGAGAAAATCCTTAATGGCGTTGATATCTACGAAGTTATTGATGTTGGGAAACAAAAATAACCTGTAGGTGAGCAAGACAAAGACGCTTTCAAAAGCAGTCACGTTCCCGATACTAGCGAAGTACAGAGTTTTCTTTGTCAAGAACTGGGCTGGCAAACCTTGGATGCCACCCTTAGTGGCCAGGTGAGTCCTGACCTCAGACTCGTCCAAATGAATTGCTCTTGCAATAGTCTGATTCTTTGGAATTTCTTCCAGTCCAGAAAATGGAGCTCGATCTGTAATGTGTAGATCAATCAGATGAGAATACTCCTCCAGCGTTGGCGCTAGCTGGTAATCCGGGAATGTGAAACAATGATAAACCGGATCTTAAAACTGAATGAGCGCATCCATGATTCCCTCAATCACATGGACTCTTAACAGTGGTAGCAAACCTCCGTACTTAGCTCTGAAAGCCTCAGGGCTAGTGATCATCCTTGCTAGCCTTCTCAAATCCCCTAGTTTTGGAACCTTGAAGGTATACGTATGAGTTCTCCTTCTACCGAAATCCATTAGCGTAATCCTTTTCTCTGATATTTGCAATCACAGTCTTAGTTTAATTTGAAAAACAGAGAGACTAGAAGAGAAAGTTTTTTGAATGTTTTAATGTTTTATTAAATGAATGCATGAATGCAACACACAAAAACATAGAAAAAACATGGGGTCAAAGGGTCGTTGTCATGAAGTCAAGGCTCTACCCATCCCCAAAGGTTTATACTAGGGTGATTTTTGTACCTGTACTCATTATCATCAGCTCCTCCCAGGAAAGCAAAACAACAAGCGGATCGCCAGCGAGTTGTAGAGCAATCTTAGAGTAAGTGCCATTCACCGAGAATAGATCACCAGCCTCAAATGAGGGTAGTATCGCGTAACAACTATTTCCGATAGTTTCCGCACTACGAAAGGGTTTGGCTCCTCAGCTTCTCAGACTTAACAACCGGCCCATTGGCTAAAAGAGTGAATAGGTTGCATTGGTCAGCCTCCACTGAGGTTGATGGTCGACCCCGTCGCCATCACTTATCTTAAGTGTATACTCATTCTTTCCACATACGGCATCACCCACATTCCCATTAGCAGAAAAATAAACATGTATAACAATTAGGAAAAGCAGTATATATATTTCTCCTAAACATCCTAGACTTTTAAAGCTAAGAATCCTAAGTTCCTGACAGAAAATGGGTTCCCCGGCAGAAGCCCCAATCTGTGGTATTCTCACAAGAGATGAGAAGGAAGAAGAAAAACAGAGACAGGCCCCACGGTGGGCGCCATTTTTCTGTAGCGAGCGATTTTGGACGCGGTTCTTAAGCGCTGGTCGCTCTCTGCGGTTTGAGCTTTGACTACAGGTCGATTCATTTTTTATCCTATTGTGAGCTGAATAAGGAAGGGAAATAGATGTCTCCAATTAACCCTGCTTGCATACTGAGTTTAAACAGCGGTCTGTTAGGTTACAAATGCTATCAATGTGGGGGGCCTTTGTACTGGTTATTTGTATTTTCGCCAATACTGTTTTCTTTCTTTTTACCTGGGCAGAAGGTTTCTGGCGGGGAACAAGGATTAGGATGTTAGGACTGATGCTTTTGAATTACTGCTTTTGATTGATGGAGATATGGGATTTGGGTTTTTTGTTGATTGTGCTCGCTAAGATCTTTTCTTTCGATCTTATGCCTACGTATTCCCGTTTACCGAAACAGGGAAATCAGAGCGTTCGTAGTTCCTCCTAGTCTATGGGAGGAAATGGGTGTTTTGGTGTCTTGTTCAAAGCCCAAGACGTGAAGCGAAAGGTGGTTTGTATCTTGTTCAAAGCCCAAGATGTGAAGCTAAAAAGTCTATTTTTGTGCCTTGTTCAAAGCCCAAGACGTGAAGCTGAAAAGTCCATTTGTGTCTTGTTCAAAGCCCAAGACGTGAAGCTGAAGGACCTCGACTTTAGAGAGAATTTGTCATCTCTAAAGAAGGGTTTGTCTGTCACAACTGTTGGGTGACTGGTTATAAAGGAGAATTACTTTAACCGGGATACACGGATCCTATCAATGCCATAATTTCCTTTAAAGGGGATTTTCACCTAAAGGAGAAGACTTTAACTCAGTGTAGAGCAATGCTATCTTTCCTTAGGAATTTCTCATGCTAAAAGAGGGACAGTGGCATGGATGTAGATGATCCAGAGGCTTGCCGCTTATAGCGATTAGATGAAGGGGAAGGAGTTGTTGATGTTTGTATACTGTGAACGAGGCACAACTTTGATGCTAAAAGGTTGATTGGATCAACCAGTGGTTTTCTTATACAAAGCCTAAGAGGAGGCTATTGGCCCATCAAGAGGGAGTTTTTATGTGTCTCGTACGAAGCCCGAGAGAGAGGCTAAAAGGGTCGACTCAACAGGAGAATCTTTTATACTCAACAAGAGAGTGTTTTTGTATCTCGTACGAAGCCCGAGATGGAGGCTAAAAGGTTTGACTCAACAAGAGAGTCTTTGTATCTCGTACGAAGCCCGAGATGGAGGCTAAAGGTTTGACTCAACAAGAGAGTCTTTGTATCTCGTACAAAGCCCGAGATGGAGGCGAAAGGGGTGATTGACTCAATGAGGGAGTCTCTTATGTGTCTCGTACAAAGCCCGAGAGAGAGAGGCTAAATGTTGTTTGACTCCGCTGGGGAGAATTTTGGTATCTCGTACGAAGCCCGAGATAGATGCTAAATGTTTGCTTCGCTGGGAAGAATCATTGTACAAAGCCCAAGAGGAGGCTATGGTAATTGTTTCAGTTAAGTGACAGATCCAATATACTGATTTTAAAAGAGAAAAATCAGTTCTTATATGAGTAACACTGTACTCAGGGATTTGATTTGAGGATCAGGGATATTTCCTTCTCTTTGAGGAAACGGGAAATCCAAAGGGTATTCAGACTGTCCGAGTCTGCGGGTTTCCTTCCTATTTAACGAAGGGGTCACTTAAGAATGTCTTTGAGACTCAAGGAAGTTAGACTGTCCGTGTCTAGAGTTTTATCTTTTGTACTATGCTTTAAGAAACAGTAGTAGACTCTATGAAAGGACTGTTCTATGAGGATGACTAGGTTCTGTTCCTATACCTCTAGGAGGTCGTCGGGACAATTTGTACGAAGCCCAAGAGGAGGCTGGAAACTTTTAAGAAGCCAACGGGTCCTTGTACGAAGCCCAAGAGGAGGCTATCATTCCCGGAGGAAGAGATCATTATACGAAGCCTAAGAGGAGGCGGTGAATACTTCTAAGAAGCCGTAGGGTCCTTGTACGAAGCCCAAGAGGAGGCGGGGTTGCTTTTAGGAAGCCTGTGGGTCCTTGTACGATGCCCAAGAGGAGGCCAATGCTTTTAGGAAGCCCGTGGGTCCCCAAACCCGAGAAATTCAAGGCAAGCTAGTCACAAGGAATAGGTCAAGTCAGGAAAGTTCGAGAATTTGGAAGAAACTCAAAGATGCCATTCACGGAGAAGACATTCATCTTGGGGAGTAGAGTTTCTTGACAATTCCTAATGAGTAGAGTTTATTGTACAAAGGGATGGGTCTTACATTCTATCAAGAGGCCCAAGTGAGTTTTAAGAAAAGAAATGGGTCTTACTACTCGAGGGTAGGCCCAATGGTTAATTTTGAAAAGGGCGACGGTCGCGCCGAGGTTTTGGAAACACCGTGGGACTTATACAAGTGACTGAGGCCCTAAATATTGGTATTTACAAAGGGATTGGGTCTTACACTCTATTAGGGGCCCAAAGAGTTTAAAGAAAAGAAATGGGGCTTACAACACGAGGGGAGGCCCATAGTCTTTATTTTCAAGATGAATATTCACTTTTAAAATGCTTAAAAAACAATTAAAAATGAATTTATTCACAAAAATACCAACTATATTAAATAAATAATATAAATTTGATTTTTTTGTAGAATAAAATATTTTACTATTTTTGTGATTTTTCAGAAAAAGAACCAATAAAAAATAATCAAAATTGAAGGAGTTATTAATTTTCCGAATTATTAAAAAATAATAAGAAAATATAAAAAAGAGGGGTTGGGTCTTACACTCTATTAGAGGCCCAAAGTGTATTTTTGTACAAAAGATGGGGCTTACAACTCAGGGAGAGGCCCAAAATATTTTCAGTTTGAAAATGGCGATCGCGCTGAGATTTTTAACGTATCGGGACTTATACAATAGCTGAGGCCCAAAATTGTTTTGTTAAAAAAAGAGTTGGGTCTTACACTCTAATAGAGGCCCAAAGTGTTAAAAAATGAAAAGAAATGGGACTTACAGCTCAAAGAGAAGCCCAGTTGATTTTCGTTTGAAAATGGCGATCGCGCCGAAGTTTTCTTTTAACACAGAGGGACTTATACAATAAGTGAGGCCCAAAATTGTTTTGGTTAAAAGAGGATTTGGTCTTACACTCTAATAGAGACCCAAAAGTTTTGAATGGGTCTTATAGCTCGAGGAGAGGCCCAAGGTTATTTCTTAAAAAGGCGACGATCGCGCCGTTTGTTTTTTACGGTATCGGGGCTTATACAATGAATGAGGCCCAAAAATGATTTGGTCAAAAAAGGATTGGGTCTTACACTCTATTTGAGGTCCAATAATTTTAAAAAAGATTTGTTAGGGTGAAAATCAAAGAAAACCCCAATTTCATTTTTTAGGCATTTTTTCAAGAAAATTAAGTAAAAAATGATAAAAATATCAAATAAAATCATTAAATAATAATTAAAGTTTATGAAAAAAAATATTTTATCAACATAAATATTTAAAATCATTTTGGTTTTAAAAATCAAGAAAAAAATCATTTTAAAAGCATTTAAAACAATTTAAAACACTATTTTTAAATATATTAAAAATAATACTTTTTTTTTGTGATTTTTTTGGATTAAAATATTATGGGGTACGAATTGAAAAATGATGATTTTTTGTTATGTGAAAAAAATTGGTTGAGTTTTGAAAATAAAAAGTAAGAAAAAGAGAAAAGATATCAAAATATCATTTTCGACATTTTTTGGGGTAAAAACGAGTACTGAAACTTTAATTTTCAACACGTTTTTATCAAATTTCAAACACTCATAACTCTCTCAATTTTTATCGGAATCAAAATCCGGAAATACCTGCCTGACCGATTTTTCGCAAGGAATCCGATTATATTACTCACGCGCACAGAAAATCGACGCACAAAACGCAAAAAAAACTGCCATCTTTTGAAAATACCGTTCCGCGCCGAATTTCCAACACGCGTAACTCTCTCGATTTTTATCGGAATCAAAATCCGGAAGTACCTACCTGACCGATTTTTTGTAAGGAATCCGATGGTATTACTCACGCACGCGGAAAATCGACGTATAAAACGCAGAAATTAAAAAACAAAAACTGTTATCGATTAAAAACATCGTTCCGCGTTGAATTTCAAACACGCGTAACTCTCTCGATTTTTAACCGAATCTGGATCCGCAAAAGCCTATCCTGACCAATTTTTCGCAAGGAATCCAATGGTATCGCTCACGGATGCCAAAACTCAATGTACAAAACCCAGCGATAAAAAAACCAGAGCTGATGCGTGTAAAAACATCGTTTCGCGTAAAATTTCCAACGCGCGTAACTCTCTCGATTTTTAACCGAATCAAGATCCGCAAGAGCCTATCTTGACCGATTTTTCGCAAGGAATCCAATGGTATTACTCACGCACACGGAAAATCGACTCACAAAACGCAGAAATTAAAAAACAAAAACTGCTATCGTTGTTTTCGACGCCGTTTCGCGTAAAATTTCCAACGCGCGTAACTCTCTCAATTTTCATCGAAATTGAAATCCGTAAAAACCTATCTTGACCGATTTTTCGCAAGGAATCCAATGGTGTTATTCACGCACTCGGAAATTCACTGTACAAAACGAAAAAAACAGAACCGCTATCGTTAATTCGACGCCGTTTCGCGTAAAATTTCCAACGCGCGTAACTCTCTCAATTTTCATCGGAATTAAAATCCGTAAAAACCTATCTTGACCGATTTTTCGCAAAGAATCCAATGGTATTATTCACGCACTCGGAAACTCACTGTACAAAGCGAAAAAACAGAACCGCTATCGTTAATTCGACGCCGTTTCGCGTAAAATTTCCAACGCGCGTAATTCTCTCAATTTTCATCGGAATTGAAATCCGTAAAAACCTATCTTGACCGATTTTTCACAAGGAATCCAATGGTGTTACTCATGCAAACTAAAACTTAATGTATAGAACACACCAATGAAGAAAAGACAGAACTGAACATGGTTTCAAAACAACCAAAATTCCACATAAAAACATGTCAAAATGCAAACAGTGGGAGGATCACAACATACACATTAAGGACTACATTTTTACTTCAAGAATTGTTCAATATGATGCATGTATGTGGACAACAAAGGAAAGCATGATTCAAAGAATTCAAGTTGTGGATTTTACCTCTTTTTTGGAGATTTTGGGCAACCTTCCAAGTGCTTTGTTCCAGAAATGATTTGATTCTTTGGACAACCTCAAATGACCTCTTAGAAGCTTTTAGGATGGTTGGAATTGGCTGGAAACCTCTGGAGCAAGTTTGTGCACTTTCTCGCGAAATGGTCAAAAACGGCCAAAATGCCAACTCTCTCAAATGGTGTTCCAGATGTGTGGCACCATTTGGGACAGTTCAAGGATGATATTTAGAGTGTGTTTGAGGTTTTATCTGGCTTGGAAAGTGACTGAATCAAGACATGGCTTGAAAAATGCAAAAAAGTGCCATTTTGAGGTTTTGAGAGGTGACTTTGTGATGTTGTGATTACAGGTCACTTTTGATGGTTTGCACAGCTTACATATGATATATATGAGGTGTGTGTGTGATTAGTTTGAGTGGAATTGCTCTCTAGCTCAGAAACTCAGAATTTCCTTACTAATGAAGGCATTTTAGAGTGAAAGAGAGAATTTGAGGAAAGCATCTGTTTGATGGCTTTGGTGTACTCAAACTGAGCACAAATGAGCTCTATTTATAGTAGAGCAAGTTTGTTTTGGGATCCACAGTGAATGGCAACTGCAGCAGGTGTTTGTTCCATGTTGGCCAATGGAAATGCAAGTCTCCTCTAGCCATTGACTAGAGGTTAGGGCACAGGCTGCTGGTTCCCTTGGTCTTGGATAAGTCTTGACTAATTTCAGATGATAATGGCTCAGTACATGCCACCTCTAAGCATCCATTAAATGCTCCAAACCAAAATTGGAGTTTTGTCCCTCTTTTAGGGATTTCTAGGCTTTGGCATACTTTTCTTTGTTCCTTGGACTTGGGAGGTTCATGGATCAGATCATCCCACTTGGATTTGATCCTTAGATGTGTCCAAACTGATGACAAGGCTTGAAAATTCGTGTGGCACAAAAAATGTGCAAATCTGCCTTGTAAAATTCAACTTCAGCAAGCCATTTTGTAAGATCCATAACTCCCTGCTCGAGTATGCTATATGGACGTTCTAGGACTTTTCGGAAAGCTTAGATGACGTACTTTAACTTTGATGTTTGACATTAGACCTGGTTCAACTTGGATCATGGAGAAAAACAGCCTTGAAGTTGGGACATTGTGCTGAAAAATGTCAATTTTAACTTTTTAGCCATTTTGATCCAAGCATAACTCAAAATCCTTAATGAATTGGACTTAGGTCTAGTTGAAGTTTTTGTAGAGGGTAATGAGGGCTACAAATCAAGCTTTGGATGGGGAAAAATGGCTTTGTGGTTTAGGAGTTATGATCCTCCAAAGTTGGTACCCTTGCCACTTTTTTTCATAACTTAGAAAAATTTCTAAGTTTTTATGGTTACCCCTTTTACAAGTTATCCCACTTTCTTTGATTTTTCTTGATGAATGATGATTCCAATCACACATTAACATCATTTTAGGGTTAAAAAACCATTTTTATGAAAAATCTCAAAAAGTCAAAGTTTGACTTTTGTGCACAGTTGACTTTTTATCAGATGAATTCCAAACCGTGCGATTCTTCAGGAAATCATGTCCTTGACCTAAATCAAAATTGATGGACATGTTCCATGGGTGTTATAGGGTGTATTTAATCGTGTCCCACGGCTTGGGAGCATGTCCTGGTCAAAAGTCAAAGCAACAGTTGACTTTTCCCGCGAAACCCCAACTGTGGTTCAAATAAAATTGAAACTTGTTGCTCAAGTTTCTTGGGTCAATCCATTGTTGCAAATGGATCAACGTGGTATGTTGGAGACCCTCAAATCATGCCTTGAGGTCTTGGCTCATGATTTGTCCCAAAAGTCAACTTAGGGGTGAATTAGGTCAAGAAACCCTAATTCCTGATTTTTGATGTATGCATCTCCTGAGGCTAAATTGACTTGATGATGGGGTTTATGATGTTTCATGGGGCATTTTAGGTTATGCTTTGAAGCATTGGCTCATGCCCAGAGGAAAATTTCCATCTGGAGGCCCTAGTCGACCAAACCCTAATTTGGTGACACTGGCGATTCTGAGGCTTGATCCACCTAGAAGGGAGCAAACTTGTGCTTAATCCTTGAAGTGGGAGTCCTCTTGATCCATTGTGGGTATTTGAGAGGCTAGACAAGTTGAAGATCATGTCATTCCTTGATTGATCCTTTGTCTAAGAGCTCTGCGAGGGCTTGAAACCCTAAATCCTGTTTGTAGTGAATGCTTACCCACCTTTGGGGAGACTAATGAGGTACAAAGGTACATCCATATTGTGCTGATGATTTGCACAATGATGGGAAATCTTAGTGGTCAAAATTTGGGGTATGACAATGGGCACACGACATCCGTGATCGCTCGCACCCCACATGGGCACATGAACACCCGTAGTCGCTCACACCCCACATGGGCACACGATTACCTCAACAACAACAACAACACGATTCTATTTCAAAGAATCCGGATATGGTGCTCACACCCCACATGGGCACATGACTTATCTCACAACTCATGCAATCATGTAATGCATGTCAACAATAACATCAAGCACAATGTCCAACACCATAGTCAAGGTACTCTGCCAATACTGGCCACCACATTCCAAATACATGCTATAATAGTTCAACAACAACATAATAATAATAATATAGCAATCAACAATAATACAACAGACAATGATATTCATCTTAATCATTATACCATACCAATACTGGTCACCATGCAACAACAGTGCTATAACAGCTCAACAACGTCACCAATGACAACTTACAACATAACAGTCAACAACGATATATTTCGAATTCTATCACAGCACAACATAAACACATAAATAACCCCACAACACTAAGTCAACAAGAAACAACAAGGAAAAATAAGACAGCACGAAAAATAAAATAGAAAATAAGCATCTGTTCCTGCTCGCCTGGTGCTCACCCGGCGAAGCAGCTTGCTCTCCAGGGTTTCTCCTAGCGAAGCAGGGGAGAAATTTCTCCCCATACAAAATCCAGAACTCCTTTTTTCACACTCTCCCTTCGCTTCTATTTCGCCCGGAAAAGCTGCTCTCTCGCCTGGTCTTCACCAGGCGAAGCAGGGGCGAATCCCAACTCTCATACAAAATCCAGTAGCACCTACTTTTTCACTCTTCGCCCGCTTCTAGTTTCGCCTGGAGGAACAGATCCTTCGCCCAACTAATTTCTGCTAACTGCAATTCTGCTATTGCATTTTCTGCATAACTCAGACCCTAAACCATTTGCGATTCTAGTATCATACAGTCCGAAAATGCATATCAATCACAAAGAAATCATACTACAACAACCATACATCATAGCAACAACACACACATCAAATCCCATCATTTTATATACCCGCAAATCATCAATCTCAGCATAATTCATCATTTTATCATCAAATTCCATCAAAGCCCCAAACCCCAACTACCCACATACATCTTACTCTATATCAAATATAATGATAAGCAATACTCTCCATACCTTAGAAAATTGCTTCCTGATTCTTCCTCTCTGAGTTCTTCCGAAACTTCTCTGAGCCCTAACCTTCTTCTCTTTTCCTCAGAGCGTTTTCTCCAAATTACGATCGTTCAAACTGAACTTCCCCACTCTCTCTTTTCTTTTTGTCCAACTTACCCCTAGGACCACTAATATGCTTTTCCAACATTGTCCTCACTTATTCTCGCATAATTACCACTTAGCCCTTCCTTTTATTTTAAAATAATAATCATAATTTAAATAACATTGTCACATTATTCCATCATTATTATTATTTAAATAATCCCTAATAAATCATATACTCCTAACATCATCAACACACCCTTAACATCGCCAATACCCCACAACATCAATCATCAGACATCACAATAATTCACCAACAATTCACCAAAGTATGAATATTTAAAATAAACCAATTAAATAAATATTCTACTGATTTCAGGGTGTTACAACTCTCCCCCACTTAAAGAATTTTCGTCCTAAAAAATTACCTGAAGAAAACAGAGTCGGATACGACTCCTTCATCTGATCCTTACGCTCCCAAGTCCAACTCTCAAGAACACGCGATCTCCCTCTTGGAATTCAAGTGTTTTCCTCTTCTTATCATGGTAACTCTTCTGACAACTCTGCGAAGCTTTCATCCTTTCTTGGATCATCTTAATCTTCTCAGTCGTCTCCTGCACAATTTCAGGTCCGAGTACAACACTCTCGCCCGATTCATACCAACACAATGGAATTCTACACCTCCTTCCATACAAAGCTTCATACGGTGCCATTCCAATACTAGCATGAAAACTGTTGTTGTATGTGAACTCAATCACGACAAATGGCTATCCCAAGATCCTCCTTGATCCAACACACAAGTCCTCATCAAATCCTTCAAAGACTAGATAATCCTCTCTGTTTGGCCATCCGTCTACGGATGATATGCATAACTCATCCTCAACTTAGTACCCAAAGCATCTTGTAAACTTTTCCAGAACCTCGACGTAAACCTCGGGTCTCTATCTGACACAATACTCGAAGGAATCCCATGCAAACTCACAATCTCCTCAATGTACATCTCATCTAACTTCTGCATATAATGGTTAATCTTCATCGGCAAGAATTGAGCCGATTTAGTCAACCTGTCTATAATAAACTAGATAGAATAATTCCCTTTTGCAGTCTTCGGCAATCCCGATACAAAATCCATGGAAATACTATCTCATTTCCATTCTGGAATATTCAATGGCTGCATCATACCAAAGGCTTTTGATGTTAAATCTTGGACTTCTGACAAATCAAACAGGCATAAACAAATTCAGCAATATCCTTCTTCATACCTGGCCACCAAAACAGTTTCTGCAAATCCTGGTACATCTTCGTAGCACCAGGATGAATACTCAATCTACTTCGATGTCCTTCTTCAAGAATACTCTTCTTAATTTCGGGAATGTCTGGGACACACACTCTGTCTCTGAACCTCATCACACCGTTCTCATCAATCCGAAATTCACCTCCGTTACCCTGATTAATTAAAATCAACTGATCAACCAACTTCAAATCAGATTGTTGTCCCACTCTGATCTCTTCCAGAATACCACTAGTCAACTTCAACATACCCAACTTCACACTGTCAGGAGTCTCTTCACATACTAAACTCAAATCTCGGAATTTCTCAATTAATTTCAACTCTCGCCATCAGCATGGACATATGCAATGACTTTCTACTCAATGCATCGACCACCACATTTGCCTTACCAGGATGGTAAATCAAATCGAAATCATAGTCTTTCAACAATCCCAACCACCTCCTCTGCCTCATGTTCAACTCTTTCTGATCAAATAAGTACTTCAAACTCTTATGATCGCTGAACACTTCAAATTTAGAGCTAAAAAGGTAATGTCTCCCAATTTTCAACACGAACACCACAGCTGCCAATTCTAAGTCATGCGTAGGATAATTCCTTTCATGAACTCTCAATTGTCTCGAAGCATAAGCAACAACCTATCCATTCTGCATCAACACTCCACCAAGACCGATCTTCGAAGTATCACAATACACCAAAAAGATTCATTCTGATTAGGCAAAACCAAAACCGGAGCGGTCGTCAATTTCTTCTTCAATTCCACAAAACTATATTCACATGCAACATCCCACACATAAGCCTAACCCTTACGATTCAACTGCGTCAACAGTAACGCCAATCTAGAAAAACCTTCTATGAACTTGCGATAGTCACCTGCCAACCCAAGAAAACTTCGTATCTCAGTAGCAGACTTCGGAGTCTCCCACTGTAACACATCATCGATCTTAGATGGATCAACAGCAATCCCGCCACTTGAAATCACATGACCAAGAAAACTCACCTCTTTCAACCAAAATTCACACTTCGACAGTTTTGCATACAACTTCTTCTCTTTCAATACTTGCAACACAGTCCTCAAATGCTCAGCATGCTCTTCTTCAGATTTGGAGTATATCAGGATATCATCAATGAAAACCACCATAAACTTATCCAAATACTCATGGAAAATCTGATTCATATACTCCATGAACACACCAGGTGCATTGGATACACCAAACGACATCATAGTGTATTCATAGTGACCATACCTCGTCCTGAAAGTTGTCTTCGGGATATCATCAGGCTTAACACGAATCTGATGATACCCAGGCCTTAAATCAATCTTACTGAACACACAAGCGCCTACCAGCTGATCCATCAAATTTTCGATTCTTGGAAGTGGATAGTTATTCTCGATCATCACCTTATTCAACTGCCGATAATCAACACACAACCTCATGCTACCATCTTTCTTCTTCATTAACAACACAGGAGCACCCCACGGAGAAACACTCGGTCGAACAAACTTCTTCTCAAGTAATTCTTCCAGTTGTTTCTTTAATTCACTTAGCTCAGAAGCTAACATCCGATAAGGAACCATTGACATCGGACTCGTACCTGATATAAAATCAACCGCAAACTCTACTTCACGTTCTGGAGGAAAATCACTTATGTCATCCGGGAACACTTTTGGGAATTTGCAGACAACAGGTAATTCGACACTCGCAGCTTCACGATCAACTTACAACGAAGCAAATAGCGCAAACATCAAAGCTTCGTCTTCTAAGAGTTCGTCTACTTGCTTAGTAGTCAACAACATCAACATCCATACTATCACCAACCCAGATCTACACTCTAGAGGCAAGTCGCAATTATTTGATCATTCTCTCTCAGAAACATCCTAACTTCACTTACGGACAAGAAACTCAAATCCGCTTCACCGTCAAATGTAGGAGTCTACATCGACTCATCAAAACAATCTGTAAGCACTTGGCTTAAATCCAAACAATTCGATGTACCCACCATCTAAGCTGGCAAGACACGCCTACTCTATCCAACATAATCCCGTCTTTTATCAACAAGAGATTAAGGGTGATCAGTTCCTCAATTTGTCAATAACAGATGACAATCATGATGGGGCATAAGCCATCTTGACCAAACTATGGTAGCATCCAACATCATGCCGAGCCATCACTCCACACCTAAAGCACCTTGGAGAAGCACAAGCTTCTCCCTCACTTGTTTCATTCCCAACCTGCAAATGGAAAACAAAACAAGCATCGACAGTGTTTTTCACACACATGTCGCATACTAGGGAACAACACAGTTAAACAACCTGGCCGGATGGACCAACCTGCTCTGATACCACTAATGTAACACCCTTCTACCCAACAAACAATCACGAATAATATAACAAAAATTATCAGAGTAAAAATCCCAAAAGGGCGTCACATTTCGTCATAAAACATCAAATAATAACATTCTGGCCCGTAACACCGATTTTCAAACATTTAAAATAATCATTTCTTTGGTACATTAACATATAAGTTCAAACATCGCAGCGAAATCATAGTCACAAAATAACTTCATTTGTTTCAACAAACATCAAGACCCTTTGGGTCATTATCAAAAATTGTCATCAAATAATTCAGCATCATAAAATAGGTTTAACAAAACATCACAACTTCAACTCAAGCGTTCCCTTTCCAATGTTACATATCAGAGCAAGGCACCTCTATTATTAACGGAAACACAAATTAAATAACTTCAAAGCCATCACCGATGCTTCTCCAAGCTATTCCTGAGAATCTTCACGTTACCGACATGGAGGTAACATTCAAACAGGCAGGGTGAGTAATCACGAATTATTATAAAAGATATAAAGAAAAGATATATCAGTACAACAGCATCAACAGTTCATTTACACCGTCATAATATCATCAAACCAAATAATCATCATCATACATCACTTAGGAATCACCTACATCATCATTTACCAAGTATTATACTCACACCTTCCTATCGTAATAACATATAAACATCTTCGTCATAAAATCATCCAAATCAACATTCATCACCAAAACACAACAATGATCACAACTACAATACAATGCAATGAGAGTCACAACTCGACTCAATGGATGTGGTACCAATTCGATCCTTTTTTCATGATTATAATTCCCGTCAGAATTTCCATATAAGTTGCTCACACCCCACATGGGCACAAGACATCTGTGATCGCTCACACCCCACATGGGCACACGAACACCCGTAATCGCTCACACCCCTCATGGGCACACGATAACCTCAACAACAACAACAACACAATTCTATTTCAAAGAATCCGGATAAGGCGCTCACACCCCACATGGGCACACGACTTATCTCACAACTCATGCAATCATGTAATGCATGTCAACAATAACATCAAGCACAATGCCCAACACCATAGTCAAGGTTCTCTGCCAATACTTGCCACCACATACCAAATACATGATATAATAGTTCAACAACAACATAATAATAATATAGCAATCAACAACAACAACAACAACAACAATACAACGTACAATGATATTTATCTTAATCATTATACCATACCAATACTGGTCACCATGCAACAACAGTGCTATAACAGCTCAACAACATCACCAACGACAACTTACAGCATAACAGTCAACAATAATATATTTCAGATTCTATCACAGCACAACATAAACACATCAATAACCCCACAGCACCAAGTCAACAAGAAACAACAAGGAAAAATAAGACAACACGAAAAATAAAACAGAAAATAAGCATATGCTCCTGCTCGCCCGGCGAAGCAGCTTGCTCTCCAAGGTTTCTCCCGGCAAAGCAGGGGCAAAATTCCTCCCCATACAAAATCCAGAACTCCTCTTTTCACACTCTCCCTTTGCTTCTATTTCGCCCAGCTAAGCCGCCCTCTCGCTTGGTCTTCACCAGGCGAAGCAGGGGTGAATCCCAACTCTCATACAAAATCCAGTAGCACCTACTTTTTCACCCTTCGCTTGCTTCTAGTTTCGCCCGGCGACCTCCAAGCGAGATCGCTCCGCCCGGCGGAACATGTCCTTTGCCTGACGAATTTCTGCTATTGCGTTTTCTACATAACTCAGACCCTAAACCATTAGCAATTCCAGTATCATACAGCCCGAAAATGCATATCAATCACAAATAAATCATACTGCAACAACCATACATCATAGCAACAACACAAACATCAAATCCCATCATTTTATATACCCCTAAATCATCAATCTCAACATAATTCATCATTTTATCATCAAATTCCATCAAAGCCCCAAACCCCAACTACCCACATACATCTTACTCCATATCAAATATAATGATAAGCAATACTCCCCATACCTTAGAAAATTGCTTCCCGATTCTTCCTCTCTGAGTTCTTCCGAAACTTCTCTGAGCCCTAGCCTTCTTCTTTTTTCCTCATAGCATTTTCTCCAAATTACGATCGTACAAACTGAACTTCCCCACTCTCTCTTTTATTTTTGTCCAACTTACCCCTAGGACCCCTAATATGCTTTTTCAACATTATCCTTACTTATTCTCGCACAATTACCACTTAGCCCTTTCTTTTATTTTAAAATAATAATAATAATTTAAATAACATTGTCACATTATTCCATCATTATTATTATCGAAATAATCCCTAATAGATCATATACTCCTAACATCATCAACACACCCTTAACATCGCCAATACCCCACAACATCAATCATCAGACATCACAATAATTCACCAACAATTCACCAAAGTACGAATATTTAAAATAAACCAATTAAATAAATATTCTACTGATTTCGAGGTGTTACACACAGAGCGACCTGCAGCCCAGTGTCGTTGGAGGGTGGCGTCACCTCCTCGACCCTCCTTGTCTCGCAGGCTTCCTGTCGAGGAGCTTCGTTCATCCTCGTATACTACTTCAGATGCCCTTCCTTGATCAGGATTTCGATTGCATCCTTGAGGGGGATGCATTCTTTCGTGATGTGTCTGTGGCTCTTATGGAACTGGCAGTACTTGGACTTGTTGACGTTGGGTTTAGGGTACGTTGGCTTTGGAAAGCGGACCCCACCCCTTTGGAATTCTGAGTTGATGCACTCGGCCAGAATGCGCTCACGGGGAGTGGTGAGTAGCGTGTACTCGATGAAATAACCTGATGGCCCCTGTGTTCTCGGGAGTCGCAGGCCTATCTTCTCTCCTTTTCTCCCCGCCTCGTCGGGGAGCTACGAAGTCCTCATGCCTGGAGACTTTGGCACTCTCCTGATTCAGTGAGTCGCGAGCGCTATTGGCGGCCTCCTTCTCTTCGTATTAGATGTAGGCCTGGGCCTTGTGGAGGAGTTCGTCCAGCGTGCTGGGCCTCTTGATACCAATCACTTTGGCGAAATCGCTACGGGGTCGCAGCCCTCGCTCTATCAGGTACCTCTTCATCCCGTCCGTAGTGGATACCTTGACAGCTCCTCGATTGAATCTCTCTATATAGTCCCGGAGAGATTCGTCATTCCCCTGAATAATAGCCTCCAGGGACGCCTCCGTCTTTGGATGTTGCCGGGAGACAGTGAAGTGCCTGGAGAACTGTGTCTTCAGCTCTTTCCAAGAGGTGATGGATTCTGGGTCGTCCGGGTCGGTCGTGCCATCGTAGGTCGCCAGACTCGGGGGTTTCTCCATCCCGACGAGAAGGGGAATCTCCATGATGGCTCTGGACAATGGACCGCGGGGGTCATCCTCGTCGCTTCTGATTGGTGATTGCGACGGGGAAGGGTCGTACCGAGGGCTTCTGCCACAGCGTGGAGAACTATTCGGTCGTCTCTTCGGTTTCTCCATTTGCCCGTCAACTTTGTTTCTCTTGGGAGCTGGGAAATGTCGCTCTTTCAGAAGAGGAGTGCGATCATGCTTCTGGGTGGCCACGGGCTAAGGCCTTTCCAATCACAGACGGCGTCCAGGTTGCTGCGGGGAGAGGCTCCGAGAATCATCTCGTTGAAGTCTCCGCGGGGGAGACGGAGGACGGGTCTCTCGTCGTCGCAGGGACGGGCTGCGAGAAACCGGGCGCCGATGTCTCCGTGGGGGAGAGCGCGATTATCATTCTTTTTCCAGTATCCCGATCCGCTCGTTCTACTGGAAAATCACCGGGTTTGTCTGGTTGATCGTCGTGAACAAGGCCACCGTGGTCGGGTCGGTGTTGGGCGGCACAGGAATTGGCTGCAAAACAGTTGGACTGTCAAAGCGTTGGGTGGCGTTGAAGGCCGCATCGACGGGGGAGGGAGAGGTGGTGCGCCCGTCCCTAGGGTCACCCTCCTCGACGGGAGCAGGCACGTTGGGATCGTGGTCGTCGCTGTTGGTGAAGGTGGTGAAAGCAGTTTCATGGACGTTGTCGTCAACGCGTGGGCTGACCATGATCGATGGAAATTGAAGGTATGCTTTGGTTCTTCGATTTTTAGGGAAGAAAGAACGGGGAAGCTGTCGCGGTGAGAATCGGATATCAAGCTATCGATTAACTTGAATTACAAATCTTAATTCACCACCGATCTTTAATTTATCCAAGGGAAGGAAAAAAGAGCGAATAACCCAAAATATGCAATGCAACGTAAAGCAAAAGAGAATCTAAGGTTCGGGGGTTGGTTATACCTAGGGAAGTTGCTAGTATCCTAAGTATAACCAACCCCCGAACCTTAGATTCACTTTTGCTTTGTGTTGCATTGCATATTTTGGGTTATTCACTCTTTTTCCCTTCCCTTGGATAAATTAAAGATCGGTGGTGAATTAAGATTTGTGATTCAAGTTAATCGATAGCTTAATATCCAATTCTCACCGCGACAGAAATGACGACTTCACTAGGGATATCCTTAAGAGGGTTACCCCTAACTTGTTTTGTATGTGTTATTGTATATTTGTATATATCTGTCTGCTTGGGTTTTTCTGTATGCAGGGTTATTACATACTGTTGTGAGATAAGTCCTAACCCGGACTTGAGTGCACTTATGATAGGAATGTGGTATATTTAAGGAGGCTTATAGGGAGTTGATTCCCGACCAAGCTGACTTGAGAAATCACCACTCAGTTGAGGCCCTCTTGAGAGTAGTATTGTTGAACGAGTGTTCGTGAAAACATTACTACTTTCGACTTAAGAGCCCGTGACACTGAAGACCTTTAGTTACCTTTTACCCCCACTTGGCCTCTTAGGATGTAGTGCAGTGACTATGAGGGAGTAGTCCCAAAATAGTTGATACGCGATACTACACTAAAAAGAGGTTCTCTTGAGAATATTATTAACCACCGAGTAATTGGGAAATTGATAATATCCGAAAGATGGGTTAATGACTTTGAGAACTTGTTAAAATCCGTTGCACAGGTACACTATAAACACTAGTACATACCCCGTGGTTGGTTATTCACCCAGACTTCATGCTGTGATCTTGAACCTTTGATCCTGCTATGTGTGATTTGCATCCTGTCTTGCATCGTGTTGCATATCATTTGCATATTTGCATGATTCATTGCATACGTTCGTTTGTCCAATAACTCATATCCAGCTGTCTCTATCTTCCAATGTCATCTTTCAGTCGTCAAGCTGATTCATCGACACAGATACAGGACTAGGGCTAACTACAGAAGCAAGAAATTCCCACAGACGGCGCCACTGATTTTACTGGATCAGAAAGAAATCAGCAGCGAGCAACACGTCGTGAGCTCCTAGTTCGCCGGTAGTGGAGAAGAGGACGGGGTGTACCTGCAAGGCACTCCGATGCTAAAGTAAGTTTCAGCGAGAGAGAGGAAGCAAGTACAGAAAAAAGTTAAAATACCTGACCCTCTTGTGGAAGAGGGTATTTATAATGTGCCCACAGCGCTTGACCAACGGTTATCTGCATTGGGTTGGATAATTAAGCCCAATACAGATAACTGCCAAGATCTACGTGGAGTAGGGAAGACCAGCACGTGGTATTCGTCCTGGGTCAACTGCTCTGTGAACCTCGGAAAGTGGATGACCTGTTCTCTCAGATGCGGGTAGTTGGCTGATGACGTGTCCCCGCAGGGGGAGCTCGTGGAGAGCGTGGGAAAGACGCGTGAGGAGTGTTTCCCGTGAGGGATGATGGATTGGGCCTTAGTTGGACCCTCCCCGACGAGGAGCTGGGTTGAACCGTGCCTGACGGTGGGTCAACCTCTAGCCCAGTCCCGAACTATATATATATATATATATATATTAACTTGAAGAGAGTTTTGGAAATATTAGATTGTAAATAGTAACATTTATAATAATTTTATTTTATTACCTACAAATTAAGTAAATTTATTAGATTTAAATTTAAATTTAAATTTATTTTTATTTAAACAAGTTAATTTTAATATTATGAATCACAACTTTAAAATATCCTGAAATTTTTTCTACACAAAATAAATGTGTGTTTATAAGGATTGTGATCAATCAAGTAACTTAACAATCATAATATTGCTTAGATTGTAGAAATGAGAATTAACGTATGATTGAATTTGCAAATATATAGTAAATTAATTGGTGATTATATTAAAAAGACAATCGTCTTTATTTACGTCTATCACTATCACCGTATTGTCTCAAGTCATGTCGTTTAGAGAATGACTTTAAAAAGAGAATTATACGAACCGGTGAAAACGCAATGCCGTAAAATGATGTTATGTGTAGACCTCAATTTTTAGAATAAACCAGCGATTGATTTTCTAAATTATCTCTCTATTTCTCTTCAATTATCTTTAAATTATATAAAGATTTAAATATTAAAAATTGTTGGGTTTCTATATACTTATAAAAATAAATTGATGGATTCTATATAGTTTAAAAACTACGTAACACTTTTACAATTTGCATTCCTTAGATGATTACAAATCCGACCAGTCGATCGGAATATGGGAGTGGTCAGTAACACGTCTGCAGTCTTGAAAAATCAACGAAGGGGGGTTGTACCTTCCGATACTTAAGTCAGTTAGGGTGAAGAGGTAAGTAAGAAAGGGTTAAGGAATAGAATACCCGACTCTCCTGCAGAGGAAGGCTTTTATAGTGAGCTCCAACGCTTGGCCAATGGTCTCCGTTTTGGGCTGAGTGTTCAGACCCACAACGGATGACTGTCAGGATTCCTACGTGAAAGTAGGGATGAGCAACTCGTGCTAATCATTCTGTGTCAACCGATCCGCCCTCTCCGAATAGTGGATGAACTTGCCCGTTACGAATGGCAAAACGGTTCCGCAAGGTGTGCGGGTTCAGTTGGTGATGTGTCCTCGGGTGAGGAGCACGTGGGGAACGTACTCTCCACTGACCCCAACGGGTTAGGCCAGCGTTCTGGGTCGTCCTCGACGTAAAATTAGATTGGGTTGTGCTCGACGGTGGGTCAGCCACAGGTCCAGTCCATAACAATTACTTTTAATAAATAAAAATCTTGCTTCATCTAAAACGAGAATAAATACAATGTACAATAGAATTATATACAGTGGCAGAACCAATTTTTTTTTGGGTGGGTCACTAAAATAACTATAATATTTAAATTAAATATAAAAATTATATTGCATATAAAGATTTCAGTCGTAACAATCGCTAAGTATATTACTAGAAAAATGAATTACATACCTTAAAATAATACTTTATGTGTATTGAGTGACTTGAAATCATCAATAATAGAGTCTGAACTAATACATGAACAAATTTCTCTTTCAATGTAAACAGACATGCTATCTGCTAGAAACCGACCTTTCATCTTATTTCGCAACTTAGTCTTGATAATTTTCATTGTAAAAAAAGATCTCTCAGTTGTGGCAGTAGAAAATGGAAGAGTCAAGATAAGACAAAGTAGTCTATCAATCAAGAAGTAAATTTTATTCATGTTAGTTGCAACCAAACACGAGCATAATTTTTGAATAGTTGATAAATTCTTCAAATTTGTTGATTGACGGGCATCAACAAGAAATTGTCGAAGCTGAAATTGCAAAGTAATCTTCTCTTGCTCATTGAAATCCATAGGATTATATTTTTCAACTAGAGTGCAAATAGTATAAATATTAAAAGCCTTATAGCTACCCTTAGGAGTCAAAGCACAACTAGAGTGTATATAGTATTAATGTTAAAAGTTTTAAAACTACCCTTAGATTTCAAACCAATTTTTTTGAAACCATCTTGGATGATCCTCTTTGCCGGACAAAAATTAAACGGATTTGATATGGAACTCATTTCATATAAGCTATTCGTATTTGATCGACTTGATTTGGTGAATATTTCCATATTGGAGGACGCTTTTCAGGATCACGTTCTAAAGAATTCAAAATATCATCTGAAACTTCAACTCGTTGAGGGATAATTGTTGTTACATCTTGAATTGATGGAACTTCAACTCGTTGAGGGGTAGCTATTGGAAGCGGTATAGGGCAAGCAACAAAAAGATTTGGAAGTATTTTTCTGGGAATTTATCGTGTCCACAGAGATCGGTGTTACTGAACTGCCGTTCGACAATTAAAATGTTATTGAGTTTGGGATAAAATGGTTTGAATAAAAGCGGAAAAGTAAATATCAACATAAAAAGAATTCATTCTTCGGAGAAAAGAAACTTATCAAGCATACGTATAATCCACTCGTCACAAACATAAATTTACCGACCAATTATACTCAACCTACAATACTCATCAAAATCATCCAGTATCGCTCACAACAGTGTCCATCTCTGGCACACTGAGTTGAGAAACACCCGTATCACTCTCTTCGTCACTCTCGCACACGAAGTCTTGAAACACAGAAGACATTTAAGTTCCGACACCATAAAGATTATTATCTAAATCTATCTCTAGCTTCTAGACAATATATATCTATCCCTAATCAAGATTCATGATGTTTATCTCTAACACAACACAAATCCAAACATAAATGCAAAAAGATCAAGGAAGACATCGATAATGATTTGTAAAGCAGATTTTATACAATAACAAGATTAACAAAGATACATATGTTCATAGTAACTATACAACATCCAACAAGCAGAAATTACAAAGAGAAGAGAGAAGAGGAACCAAACATTTCTTGGTTTGTCAACACCAATCGACGAGATATTCGACTCTGGATCATCCAATCGCAAGCTCCATTGTTGTTTTCTAAGCTAATCCTATGAAGAAATGAAGTTTGATGGAGTTGGAAGCAAAAACCCCAAAACCATCCCTAAAAAATGTGATTTTTACCCATTTTTATTGCTGTCATCATCGCAGACCGCGCTAAGCGCGCCCTTATTAATGTTTAAACCATCTTAAAAGCCCGCTAAGCGCGCTACCTGCTGCAATGAAAAATGTTTCAGCCATAACTTGAGAACCGTAACTCCGTTTTTCGCCCGGTTCGAAGCGTTAGAAAGCTTATTCAATTTCCTATCTAACAATGAATAAATATCAACCAAATTGGTGATTTTTATTATCCTCATTTTGAGCCTTATTCGTTGATGAGTTGCTCAAAATCGCGCGTTTGAATCCGTGTCTTCGACACTTTATTGCTCATGCTCCAAATACACCTCAATACCTACAAAATGAGTAGAAAACTATCAAACGGTACACAAATACACTAAAACTTGATTATACACTAAATATACACATTTACATACAAAGTGGGGTTTTATTCAATACAATTAGAATGATAAGTGCCACAAAAATACTACTAAAAACATGACGTTTTGGCACTCATTAGTAGCAGCTGTCACTTCTTCAATTGGTGGAACTTCAACTGGTTAGGGCATAAAAGTTATTAGGAGTGGCAAAACGGGCCGGCCGCACACCTGCCAAAAAATGGCAGGTTGGGTTGGGATTTTGTGCCCGCCTACCCCGCCCCGCTTTAAGTCCGCCCCACATTAATCCAGCCAAATAAAGGGCGCTTCACATAACACACCGTCCCTGTGGGGAAATCCTAATTAGATTCAACTGCCCAATTAGATTCTAAGGGTGCTTCACACAATGCACCGTCTCCGTGGGGAAATCCTAACCGACTTGCAAGTTGATCAGTAGTGTATGAATATTCCACATTAAACATGCGGAATCTAACCATGCCCACGGTACTTGTAGTGTTCGACCTAACTATGTAAATGAGGGAACTTAAGAATTCCTGGGTTAGCCTCTCATATGTGTGTTCTTTGTGAGCAAATATGTCATGCAATCCTAAGTTATATAACAAGTAAAAGGCACTATGATAAATCCCTAAATTGTACAAGCAATTTTCATCAATGTACCTCGTGGGAAAGACATCACGTGTCAGGAAGTCTTTGTACTTTTCCCTCTTCTTGTTCTCGTCCCGTTCTTAGCAGAAAATGATTTCTCCTTCTCCTATTTCTGCCATTGTTGATATTGTGAAGAAAAACTGGGGGTATTGGTAAAGACAGTGAAATATGGGTTTATGGGATTTTTGGTGAAAATGAGGTTTTTAAGGTTGGAAAGTTGATGTGGTAGTGGGGAAGTTAGTGGATTTGTTAGTTATTGAGTGTGAACGTGAGTTAGTGGGATTTGAAGTAAGTAAAAAAATGGGAGAAAGTGGGGTTTTGAGAGGTTGAAGATGAGTTTGTTTGATAGAAAATGAATTTTCTCTATTATGTCCCAAATTTGGCTTCAGACCCCATGGCGGACGCCATAGGGGGGATGGTGAACGCCATCTTCATAATTTGGGTGACTGGGCTTTGGCTTCGGGTTGTGGGCTTCCGGGGGTGTACGGATGCGTTTCTGGAGGTGCATGTACTTGTTTTGATGATTTTTGTTTGACTAGAATGCTATAAATGAAAAATAATCGAAACTTGTAATAATTAGAATTAATAATAATAATAAAAGACACTAAAAATAAATGAGTCTAATAGCGAAGAAAAATAAATGAGTCTAATAGTGGTGAATCAAATAATAAACTCCTTTCCCACACTGAATGTGAGCAATGTCCTCAATGCGTCCAGTGTCTCTTCTAAAGTGATATGCGTCGGTCATCGTGGTTTTGATGCTGACAGGATGCCTTGGCTTCTGCAAGCTGACGTCAGATACTGTAAATCTCATGATAGAGGCAATCTGTTTCTATAGCATGAGTAGCATCTGATACATCCATCTGCAAAGTAAGGTCAGTAAGGTCTTCGCAAAGGGAAGCCATCTCTTAGCGCATGACATTGAGCTCAGAGTTAACGTCGCGCCTCTGCAAATTGACATTAGTATAAAACATTGTGGTCCTATCTGAGGGAGGTGTATGATGGTATTCTGGAACAAAAGGGGTTTTGGGTCTAGCTGATGCGTCTAAAGGATAAGTCCAGTTTTCTTTCTCGTGGATATTAATCCTTCCTTGGTGTGGTAGGCCAAAATAGTGGATTGTTTCATTGTTGATCAGGAGTTTGTAATGTTCGGTACTAAAGTAAACCCTTCTCAATAGGCCACAATCTAAACAATGGTTTAAATCAATGACGGTATAGCCACAATAAGGGGTTAAATGAGACAATTTGTTCAGAAGACCTAAGGCATAAGCAATATGGGTTACAGTTCCTCCTACATGGATAGGTCCTTCAGTAGATTTTGCAGTTAGGTATAGGTTTTGGATGAGGAAATTTCTAGATGCAACAGGACGGAACTGGGTGATGCAAAAAAGCATAAAGATCTCTTCAACACTAACAAGCTCATCGGTTTCACTCCTTCCAAAAAAGATCTTGGCTAGTATCATTTGGAAATACCTAAAAGTTGGGTTATGGATATAATTTGAGAACTGGATGGATGGGTCAGGGCTACCTCCATTGGTAATATTACTCCAGAAGGTGTCAATCTCTTCCTGCATGAAATCACAATTAGGGACTTCAACTACGGCATCGAGGCTGCTCTGAAATCCTAATAGGTTATTAAACTTCTTGTGGTTAAATTTGTATTCTTGTCCAAATAATCTGAAGGTAGTAAGGCCTCTGTTGAATCCTTTACAGTGGTAAGGTTTGTAAGCAAGTGAGCTAAGGAACTCTAAAGTGAGGTTCCGGTAGGTAACATTCATGGCTTCAGCATATTCTTCCCATTGAAGTTGGTGACATAAATATCTCACACTCGATTCAAAACCTAAGGCTTCTAGACAAGTGCGGTCAGGGTATCTGGTTGGGAGCATTTGTCTCTCAAATAAGACCACATATCGTTTCCTCTGGCTGCCATCCCTGAATCGGACATGCATGTCATCGAAACTCTGCATCCTGAAAATATTGTTAGTGGGAATATGGCTATGGACAACGATGAGATTTGAACCTAAAACGTAAATATCACACAAGTTAGTCCTGTTAAGCAAATAATAAATTAAATAATTCACTGTTTGTAACTAATGGAAAATAATGCAAAAACAAAAATAAAAATAAAAAGGGGTCGTGGGTTGCCTCTCGCGCAACGCTTGTTTAACGTCGGTAGCTCGACGATGATTCCAATCACATTGTTGAAGTAGCAATCGGCGACTCTATTAGAGTATGGCCAGAAAGTAAGTAGGGATGTCACCTCCGTTATAATGTTTTAACCTTTGTCCGTTCACGATGAAAGGACTACATGATTGGTCTCAGATCTCGACTGCCCCAAATTTCAGGACTTTAGTGACTTCATACGGGCTAGTCCATCTTGAACGCAACTTACCAGGGAAAAGTCGCAATCGAGAGTTGAAAAGAAGTACAGGGTCACCTACACTAAATTCTTTTTTCATAATTCTTTTGTCATGCCAGGCTTTGGTTCTTTCTTTGTAAATAATGGCATTTTCATATGCATCGTGACAGAGTTCTTCTAACTTATGGATGTCAAGAATACACTTCTCGCCGTCTGTAAGATAATCCATGTTAAGGGCTTTTATAGCCCGGTAAGCTTTATGTTCTAACTCGAAGGGTAAGTGACAAGATTTTCCATAAACCAATTTAAACGGGGCTGTTCCTATAGGGGTTTTGTAAGCAGTCCGATAGGCCCACAATGCATCTTGTAGTCTCATGGACCAACCTTTTCTAGAGATTGAAATGGTTTTCTCCAGGATTTGTTTGATCTCCCTATTAGACAATTCTACTTGTCCACTAGTTTGCAGATGGTAGGGTGTTTCTACTCTATGTTTTACTCCATATTTATTTAGGAGATTATTGAAGATTCTAGAAATAAAATGGGATCCGCCATCGCTTCAAATCTTGGAAATATGTAATGTTAGTTTCTTGGATTGGCTGGAATTTTGGTAAAACAAAGGTTGTTCAATGTTTGATGTCATATGGGTGATGTCACAACATTGAGTCTTGTCACAACATTGAGTCTTAACACTGGGCTGTGTTAAGTTTGTAAGTTGCTGAAGTTTGGATGTCTGATGTCACATGCGATGTTGTGACATTAGATATGCAGAAGACTAATAACATCAGGTTTTGTGATGTTGTTAGGGTTTGCGTTTTAGCTGGAATTGTGGAGAGCAGGTAGCCTCATTGGATGTGGATATCTTGGGATAGATATTCTCTGCTGCATAGGAGATCTGGTGCAGATTTGTAGGAGATTTAAAAGGTTGAAGATTTGAAAATATTTTAGGAGAAAATCTATTTTGAAGATTCAGTTTTAAATAACAAATCAAGTCAGATATTGTAGGAGGTCCAAGCCCAATTCAGGTTGCTATATAAAGTGCATAGATCAAAGGAAGAATGTACAGAAATACAGAAAGAAGATCAAGAGCATAGGCTGAGTGTCTTAAGTATTTTGTACGAGTTTTGTATACACCATTCTAGGTTGAATAGGTGAGTTGTTTTCTGTCCTCTCTTAGAAGCTGTGAAGCGATAGAGAGTTGTGTAACTTGATCAAAGATGTGAAGCAGGATCAAGGTTTCTCAAAGAGGTTGTTCTTTGAGAGGTTTTAGGGATTGAGTAGTGTTCTCATATCTAAGTGGTTTCTTAGGTAGAAAATCACTAGTAGGAATTAAGACTAGGAGATTGTCAACTGGGTTGTTGAGTCTGTAATTTAATTCTACAAGTAGTGAATTCCATCCCTGGCTTGGTAGCCCCCAGACGTAGGTAGTTAGACCGAACTGGGTGAACAATTTTGTGTATTATTCTGCTGTTTTATTTTTCCATTGTGCAGAGTGTGTTGTTGTGACATCGCACTTAACATCACACGTCTGATACCAGAATTTCAATTGGTATCAGAGCAGGTATCCTGTCTGTCTCTGGGTGAGATCTATGGAAGTTACTTTCTGGTGTAAAGATGGACAAAGAGGTTGGAGGATTTGTCAATAGACCCCCTATTTTGGATGGATCCAATTATGACTATTGGAAGCCAAGGATGACTACTTTCTTAAAATCCTTGGACAGCAGGGCTTGGAAGGCTATAATTAAAGAATGGAAAGCACCTGTTGTGTTTGAAAAAGATGATGCTGGGAAAGATAAAGAAGGCACCTCAAAGCCGAAGCCTGAAGAAGAATGGACCAAGGAAGAAGATGAACTTGCCCTTGGTAATTCCAAAGCTCTAAATGCAATTTTCAATGGAGTGGATAAGAATATTTTCAGGTTAATCAATACCTGTGAAGTTGCTAAGGAAGCTTGGGATATTTTGAAGGCTACTCATGAAGGTACATCTAGAGTTAAGATGTCAAGACTTCAGCTTCTAACATCGAAGTTTGAAAGTCTGAAGATGAAAGAAGATGAGACTATTCATGACTTCTACATGAATGTTCTTGAGCTGGCTAATGCATCCAGTGCTCTTGGTGAAAAAATGTCAGATGAAAAGCTTGTAAGGAAGATTCTTAGGTCCCTTCCTAAGAAGTACAAGATGAAGGTAACTGCCATTGAAGAATCACAAGACATCAGCAAGATGAGGGTTGATGAGCTCATTGGATCTCTTTAAACTTTTGAGCTTGGGTTGAATGAGGAAGAACCAGAAAAGAAGCCAAAGAGTATAGCCTTAGTGTCAAATGATCAAGAAGAGAAAGGGAATAGCTCTGAATCCCAGGAGGATCTATCTCAGGCCATTGTTATGTTGGGAAAGCAGTTTAACAAAGTGATCAAGAGGATGAACAATAACTACAAGCCAAATGTCAAGAACATCCCTTCTGATATCAGCAAGTCAAAAGAGAAAGATGAAGAGAAGACTGCCCAGGATAAAGGTGTTCAGTGCTTTGAATGTGAAGGGTATGGATATGTCAAGAAAGAATGTCCCACATTCTTGAAGAAGCAGAAGAAGGGCATGTCAGTTTCTTGGTCTGAATCTGATAGTGAAAGTGAAGGTGAGTCAGCAAAGCATGTTAGAGCCTTAACACGAACTGTTGTTTCTGATGATGATAGTGGTGGAGAAATAACTTATGAGGAGTTAGCATCTACTTATCAAGAGCTGTGTTTAAAAAGTGCTGAGATTTGTCAAGAAAACAAGTGTCACAAGCAACAGATTGCTCAGCTTGAGAATGAAAAAGCTGATCTGGAAAATGAAGTTGTACTAGTTAAACCTCAACTTGATCAGATGACAAAATCCGTTAGGATGATGAACAGTGGTACAACTACTATTGATAAGATTCTTCAGTCAGAGAAAGCTGCTGGAGATAAATCAGGTATAGGATATGTGGCTAGCACTTCAGGAACAAGGAAGGAGGTGTCTCAACCATTGTCTCAACATTAAACTAAGAGACAGGACCCTACACCAAAGAAGGTTGTTCAGCCTCAGAATGTTGAGAAGAAGAATGGTCCTCATCAGAGGAAGATGCAGCCCCAAGGAGCTAGTCAGTATATGCCTCCTCAATATCACAAGAGCATGGAGGCTGTTAGGTCTAATCAGAACAGGTTTCATCAGATGTCTCAACATCAGGGTAACTGGTATGGATATGAATACAACAATGCTATGCCTCATTACTATGGAAGAAGGAAGCCTCATCACCATAGGAGATAGCCTAGAAGACAGCATCCTCAGTTCAGGAGACAGTCTACCTATGGTAAAAGACAACAGCACCATAGAAGACAGGCCAACTATGGAAGAAGGAGACAATATTATGGGTGGGAGCCACATCAATATCATCATAATGGTAGAAGATATAACCAATTCAGAGATGACAGACTTAGATACTTCTACTGTGGAAGGTTTGGACATATGCAGTACTCTTGTTTTAAATTGCATGGTTATCCACAATCTGCTCCTCAAAGCAAACTAAAGGAGGCCAGACCCAAAGTTGCTAAACAATGGGTTCCTAAGGAGCAGGTGAAATGTCTTTTAGCCCACACCTCAGATAGCCAGGTTGATAAGGATACATGGTACTTTGACAGTGGATGTTCAAAGCATATGACTAGATTCAGAACTCGGATAGTTGAAGTCAGTCATTGTCCGTCTCATGAGGTTATGTTTGGCAATGGTGAAAAAGGTGTAGCTGCAGGAGTTGGAAAAGTGAAAGGTGATGGTAGACCTGAACTTGACAATGTTCTGTTTGTCAATGGTTTAAAAGAAAATTTGATCAGCATAAGCCAATTGTGTGATGAAGGGTACAAAGTTAACTACAATAAAGATGAGTGTATGGTTTCTGATGAGCATAATCAGGTTGTGATGAAGGGTATAAGATCCAAAGAGAATTGCTATCAATGGATACCAAAAGAGGTCAGCTTATTTAGTAATGTTATGATTGATGTTGTAACATCAGATGGTAACATCAAGCATGAAAGAATACTGAAAGGGAAATCAGAATTAATGAATTCTGACATAAATCCTTTTAAAAATTTAAAAGAAAGTGTGTATGGAGGGAGAAAGTCATTGATACTCAAAATCAAGCTCCTTACCTCAGACCCTCATTTCCTAGTGTTGCAACATCACGTTTCTTCAAAGCCCTGTGCTCACAATTGTTCATCTTCTTCGCCTTCAAGAATCAACCCTCACTAAATCTCGCCTATCTCGAAGCATTCATGGCTTCTCCATCCAAAAAAATCTGCGAAAGGAATAGCTAGGGTTTCCACTGACGAAGGTTCAGCATACGATCCTATGAACATTGAGCCCATCTCAACAATTCTTCCTGAATCAGGTACTTCGAGACCCACTAAATTAACTCCTAAGAGACATGCTACTGTCTTTAAAAATCCTGAAACAAAGAAAGTTGTTACTAGTGTGTTATTTGGCGACAAAACTGTGCCAAAATCATCTACTTCTCAGTCTATTGAAGAGAAGTTTCATGTAGACAAAAGGATGGGTAATCTTGCCTCAAAAATTCTGGACAAAGGCATCCCTGTTAAAGGTATTTCAATTCCTCTGAATCATATGCCAGCTGAGAAAGATAACATGCAAGGAGGTAAGTCAAGTCTTCAACAACTTGCAATAACAACTATTAAAGATGCTGATCAGGGTGAAGACATACATGAAGAAACAAATGTTGAGGAGAATGTCAGAACATCATCTGAACATCTTTCTGGTAGTAAAGATAATGCTGATGTAATCAATGTAGTTGATTTATCAGATGATGAGGTGATAGCTAGAGCAGTTCCTAGTATTGCAAAGAGGTTGAAAACAAGGAAGGGAAAGAAGGCTGAACCCTCTCCTAAGAAGTCATCTGATGATAAGAAGAAAAACATTGTTGTTGGACCAGCAAAAGCCTGGAGTAAAGTGGAAGTAAATCCTAGAAAGAGGAAGGCTGTGGAGCATTCAGAATCTGAGTTTGATGCTGAGGACGATGTTCAAGACATCACTCCAGTTAGAAGGTCAATATTGAAGAGAATTGCTGACAAAATTCCTGATGTTCCAGTTGACAACATTTCATTCCACTATGCTAGCAGTGCACCCATGTGGAAATTTATCTGTCAAAGAAGACTGGCACTAGAAAGAGAACTTGGTGGAGATGCTTTGGAAATCAAGGAAGTTGTAGAATTGATTAAATTTGCTGGGCTAATGAAGACTGTTTCTGGATTGTCCAAGTGCTATGATGGGTTAGTCAAGGAATTTGTAGTAAACATTCCTGTGGCTATTAATGACAACAGAAGTGTGGCTTTTGGAAAGGTATATGTTAGAGGTCAGTGTGTTAATTTTTCTCCTGAGATTATTAATACGTACTTAGGAAGAAAAGGGAAAGAGTATGTAGAGGTAGAAGAGACTGACAATACTGTGTGCAAAGAAATCACAGCAGGTCAAGTGAAAGTTTGGCCCTCAAAAGGAAAGTTGTCAGCCAGTTTGTTAAGTGTCAAATATGCTATTCTGCACAGAATAGGTGCTGCCAACTGGGTTCCTACTAATCACAAGACCACTATTTCTGTTGGATTGGGGAAGATAATTTATGCTATTGGGACAAAGCAAAGATTTGATTATGGCTCCTACATCTATGATCAGACTATTAAGCATGCTGCTACAAATGCTGTGAAGATGCATATTGCCTTTCCCTCTCTTATCTGTGGGATTATCTTGTCTCAGCATCCTGGTATTCTACAACATTCGGATGTTGTTTGCAAAAGGGAGTCTGCCTTGTCAATCCATTACAAGTTGTTTGAAGGGAAACATGTTCCTGACATTGTCAAGACATCTGCTTCAACATCACAACAGTCACCCGCCAAGACTGGGTTGATTTCAGAATTGGAGGAGGCTTGCAAGGAGTTAGATGAAGTCATAAGAGTTAGTACTGAAAGGAAACAAAAATTTGAAAGACTTATCATGACTCTGAGATTGGCAGAAAAGAAAGGTGAAGCAGTCAATACAAGTAAGGATGTTGATGATGGTCCTGGTGTAAGTGCCAATGCTGATAAGAATGATGAATCTGATAATGACAATGCTGATTGCTCAAATGAAGATGAAGAAGATGATGATGATCTCAGCTCAGATGATTAAAGCTTTTAATGTTTTGCTTAGTTAGTAGCTTTAGTTTTTTGTTGTTTTTGATTCTGCACTGTTGTGCTCGGTTTGTAATTTGAATATTTTGCTGTTATATGCACCCTTTATGTTTTTGTTCTATGTTTTGTTATGCTAACTGTGAGGCTAACAATGAGAGCTAGGGTAGTACTAACTATAGTTAGACTTACTTGACGAGGTTGTCAATTTATGGCTAAAAAGGGGGAGAAGTAGCCAAGAGAGCCAAGAGTATCAAAGAGTACAGAGCTAAGAGTACAAATGTCAAATGCTGTCTAAAGGAGTTGATTGTTGCTGCAAAGGAATCAAGTCAAGGAATATGCTGCAGAGGATGTAGCTGATTGTTGTTGTAGTGCAGAAATTGAGGGGGAGTAATTACTGAACTGCTGAACAGCTGCTATGTGGTTGTTGCATTGAGGGGGGAGTACTCATTGCTGCTAATGTTGAAATATGTGCAGTTGTTTGAAGATTATTGCTGTTGAAGATGCTACTGCAGCAGAGTTTTGTGAAGCCTTTATGTATTGAAGATGCTGCTGCTTGGAGTTTCAAAAATTATATTGAAGTTTTTATTCCGCTGCTGAAGTCTCTGAAGGTGCAGAGATTATTTTAGCCAAAATTAGCCGAAGGGGGAGATTGTTAGTTTCTTGGATTGGCTGGAATTTTGGTAAAACAAAGGTTATTCAATGTTTGATGTCATATGGGTGATGTCACAACATTGAGTCTTGTCACAACATTGAGTCTTAACACTGGGCTGTGTTAAGTTTGTAAGTTGCTGAAGTTTGGATGTCTGATGTCACATGCGATGTTGTGACATTAGATCCGCAGAAGATTAATAACATCAGGTTTTGTGATGTTGTTAGGGTTTGCGTTTTAGCTGGAATTGTGGAGAGCAGGTAGCCTCATTGGATGCGGATATCTTGGGATAGATATTCTCTGCCGCATAGGAGATATGGTGCAGATTTGTAGGAGATTTAAAAGGTTGAAGATTTGAAAAGATTTTAGGAGAAAATCTGTTTTGAAGATTCAGTTTTAAATAACAAATCAAGTCAGATATTGTAGTCGGTCCAAGCCCAATTTAGGTTGCTATATAAAGCGCATAGATCAAAGGAAGAACGTACAGAAATACAGAAAGAAGATCAAGAGCATAGGCTGAGTGTCTTAAGTATTTTGTACGAGTTTTGTATACACCATTCTAGGTTGAATAGGTGAGTTGTTTTCTGTCCTCTCTTAGAGGCTGTGAAGCGATAGAGAGTTGTGTAACTTGATCAAAGCTGTGAAGCAGGATCAAGGTTTCTCAAAGAGGTTGTTCTTTGAGAGGTTTTAGGGATTGAGTAGTGTTCTCATATCTAAGTGGTTTCTTAGGTAGAAAGTCACTAGTAGGAATTAAGATTAGGAGATTGTCAACTGGGTTGTTGAGTCTGTAATTTAATTCTACAAGTAGTGAATTTCATCCCTGGCTTGGTAGCCCCCAGACGTAGGTAGTTAGACCGAACTGGGTGAACAATTTTGTGTGTTATTCTGCTGTTTTATTTGTCCATTGTGCAGAGCGTGTTGTTGTGACATCGTACTTAACATCACACGTCTGATACCAGAATTTCATGTAATTTTTGAATAGTTTTATGACTACTCGAGTGTCGTTGGTAGGTGAGGCTACGACCTCGATCCACTTGGACACGTAGTCGAAAGCTACTAGGATGTATTTTTTATCCATCGATGATGGAAAAGGTCCCATGAAATCTATTCCCCAGACATCGAAGACTTCTACTTCTTGAATATTTCTTAAGAGCATTTCATCACGTCTAGAGATATTCCCAGTGCATTGGCACTAGTCACATCTGACAATGTAAGCATGAACATCGCGCCACAATGTTGGCTAGGAGAGGCTTGCTTGAAGGATTTTAGCGCAAGTCTTAGATGTGCTCGCGTGTCCACCATAAGGTGCAGAGTGACAATGAGTGATTATACTTTCTAGATCCTCCTTAGGTACACAACGACAAAATATGCCTTATGCGCCACTCTTGAATAGAAGGGGTTCGTCCCAATAAAAATGTTTCACGTCATGAAAAAACTTCTTCTTCTGTTGATAGTTTAGGTCGGGGGTATGATATTGGCAGCTAGATAATTACCGAAATTTGTGTACCAAGGTACGTTCGTCACAACTAGTGCATCTTCAATGTTTAGTTCTAATTCATCCTCGGGGTCTTCATTGTGATTAGTTCTAACTGATGCTATAAGTCTATCATAGGTAAAGTCATCATTTATGGGTATAAGATCTGGTTTTAGATATTCGGGCCTTGAAAGGTGGTCAGCTACCACGTTTTCAGTACCCTTCTTATCACGGATTTCCAAGTCGAATTCTTATAGCAGGAGGATTCAACGAAGTAATATGCTTTGCGTCCTTTTTTCTAAGTAGATATCGAATGGCAGCGTGATCAGTATATACGATAATTTTGGATTCAACTAAATAGGAGCGAAATTTGTCTATTGCGAAAACTACTGCGAGGAGCTGTTTTTCAGTAGTGGCATAGTTAAGTTGGGCGACATCTAAAGTTCTACTGGCATAATAGATTATGTGTAATCTTTTATCCTTTCATTGTCCTAAAACAGTACCCACAGCAAAATCGCTTGCATCGCACATAATTTCGAAAGGTTGGTTCCAATATGGAGGTTGCATGATAGGTGCAGAAATTAGTGCTTATTTTAGGTGACTGAATGCTTCAAGACATTTGTCATCGAAAAGGAATTTGACGTATTTCATTAGAAGGCCAGTTAAACGTTTGGTTATTTTATGGAAATCCGTGATAAAGCGTCGGTAGAAACCGGCGTGTCCATGAAAACTTCGAACTTCCCTAACTGTTTTCGGTGGTTGGAGGTTTTCTATAACCTTTATCTTAGCTTTGTCAACCTCAATTCCTATTTCAAATACTATGTGTCCTAATACTATCCCTTCGATAACCATGAAATGACATTTTTCCCAGTTTAAAACAAGGTTAACTTCCACGCATCTTTCCATAATTCTTTCAAGGTTAGCTAGGCAGTTTTTAAAACTGGATCCGCATACCGAGAAATTATCCATGAAAACTTCCATGATCTCGTCAAGGAAATTTGTGAATATTGACATCATACATCGTTGGAAAGTAGCTGAGGCATTGCATAGTCCGAACGGCATTTGCCGATAGGCAAATGTTCCGTAAGGGCATGTAAAGGTTGTTTTCTCTGGATCATCGGAGTGAATATGGATTTGGAAAAATCCAGAGTATCCATCTAAATAACAAAAGTAAGAGTGTCTAGCTAAACGTTCAAGCATTTGATCAATGAAAGGAAGAGGGAAATGGTCTTTCATAATTACTTTGTTTAACTTTCTATAATCGATGCACATACGCCAACCATTTCTATATGTTTTGCTACTCGTTCTTCTTTCTCATTTTGTACAACTGTGACACCTCCCTTTTTGGGTACTACATGTACAAGGCTTACCCACTTACTATCAGAGATTTGATAGATTATTCCAGCCTATAGTAATTTCAACACTTCTCTTTTGACCACATCACTCATTATAGGGTTTATCCTTCTTTGGTGTTCCCTAGAGTGTTTAGAATCTTCCTTTAGCATAATCTGGTGCATGCACACATATGGACTTATCCCTTTAAGATCAGAAATGTTATAGCCTAGAGCTGCATGATATTTTCTCAAGACGTCTAAGAGTTGATTGGTTTCGTCACTATTTAGGGTTGCACTAACTATGACTGGACGATTGAGTTCTTCATCTAGGAATTCATATCTCAGATTCTTGGGTAGCTCCTTAAGCTCTATTGATGGTTTCTAAGGACCAGGCATAGGGTCAGGTGTGAGTGCTAAGCATTGGTAAAGACTGTCATCCACATAGGGTGTCATTGATTTAAGGCCATCGTCCTCCATTATGGGGGTTGAGGGTAGTTTAATCGTTTCGGTGGATTCTTCTTGGTCTAACTCTCTTATGCACTCATCAATGATATTGATGGCATGACATGAGTCACCTATGGCTGATGCCATTAGGAATTTGGATAAGATAAATTCTACCTTCTCATCTCCCACTTCGAAAGTCATTTTTCCTCTTTTGACATCTATTATGGCTCTGGTTGTTGATAAGAATGGTCTACCTAGAAGGATAAGGATTTCTTCATCTTCCTTAATGTCCATAACGACGAAATATGTTGGAATATAAAGTCGTCCAATCCTAACCGGGATGTCTTTTAATATACCTATTGGGTATTTAACTGACCTATCAGCCAATTGAAGGGACATCCTAGTTGGTTGTATGTCTCCCAGGTTTAACCTATTACAGACAGCTAAAGGCATTAAGCTTACACTGGCTCCTAAGTCCATAAGTGTTTTATCAATAACATGACTTCATAGAACACAAGGTATAGAAAAACTTCCGGGGTCTTTCTCTTTCTTAGCTAATTTGTTCTCAGCGATGGAATTGCATTTTATTGGTTTAGGATCGTCAAGTTTATGTTTGTTGGTTAATATTTCTTTCATGAATTTAGCATAGGATGGTATTTGGGTTATAGCTTCAGTGAAGGGAATCTCGACATGGAGTTTCTCAATCACTTTTACAATTTTTTGTATTAGTTATCTAATTTGGTTTGTTTAAGTCTTTGTGGATATGGGATTGGTGGTTTATAAGGAGGGGGTGGTACATATACTTGGTTATCTTTCACTCCTTTCTTATTTTTAACTTCTTCCTCTCTTTGTTTCTCGGGTTCTACACGTTCCTCTACTTGTTTCTCATGTGTAGTCACAAAGTTTCTTTTTGGTTGTTCTAGTTTCTTCAACCTAGGATCTACAGGTTCATCATAAGTAGTTCCACTTTGTAGGGCAATATCGTTAGCATGCCCCTTGGGGTTAGGTTGAGATTGTGTCCAGGAAATTATCCTCTTGGCGTAGCCTGAGCAGCTTGTTGCTATGCTACTTAAGAGATATGGGTTTCAAGCATCTTATTGTGGGTTACCACAGAATCGACCTTTGTGCCTGATTGGGTAATCAACTCGTTTATATAAATGTTTTGGTTCATGAATTCCTTGCTTTATTGAGTTTAGGTCGAAGTGAAGCTCTCCATGATTTTCTCAAGGTTTGATTTCTGAGGAGCAGCTTGCATTGGCTATGTCGGTCTTTGAGCTTGGAAACCTGACAGTCTAAGAGGTGTAGAGTTTTGAGTAGGGTTATTGTTCTTATAGGAGAAGTTCAGATGATTCCTCCATTCAAGGTTATAAGTGTTTGAATAAGGGTTTCCTTTGGCATAATTGACCTGATATGGGTTTGGTTAAGCTAAAAGACTACATTCAGCAGTTATGTGTCCTTGGGTTCCACTGATTTCGCATCCGGGTTGAACTGCAGCTACTGTAGCTGTAGGGTTAACAGTTAAACTTTCAAATTTTTGTGCTAGGGTGTCCATTTTTTCTTTCATCGGGTCTAGGAAACTGACTTCATATATACCTCCTTTAGTTTCTTTCTTCTCTACTGATGTTCGTTCCGTCCCCCAGTGGTAATGGTTTTGTGCCATATCCTCAATGAGAGCGCAAGCTTCGCGGTATGGTCTATTCACCAGTGCACCATCGGCAGCAGCGTCATTGGTCATCTTAGTGTTATAGAGAAGTCTATTATAGAAGGTGTGAATAATTAGCCATTGTTCTAAACCATGTTGTGGACAAGCTCTTAATAGTTCTTTATATCTTTCCCAAGCGTCAAAAAGAGATTCACCATCATGTTGAGTAAATCTAGTTATTTGGTTTCGTAGAACAACGGTTTTACTAGGTGGAAAATATCTAGCAAGGAATACTTTCTTCAGGTCATTCCAAGTGGTTATTGAATTTGCTAGAAGGGAATCTAACCATGTTCGTGCTCTATCTCTGAGGGAAAAAGGGAATAGTCATAGACGTATCGCCTCAAGAGAAGCACCATTGGTTTTCAAGGTATCAGCTAATTGAATGAAAACTTTTAAATGTTGTTTTGGGTTCTCAGTAGGGAGACCAGCGAACTGGTTTTGTTGCACTATCTACAACAGAGCGGGTTTTAGTTCAAAGTTATTAGCTGGGATTGTTGGGTTTAAAATACGCGAATGAGGTTCTTCATTAGAAGGCAAGGCAAAGTCTTTAAGGGGTTTTTGGTTTTGTTCTTCTGCCATTGCTCTTCTAATTTGTTGGAGCAAAAGACATGCGCGAGCGTATCTCTATGGTTCGTCTATTGGATCTACTAAATTTTTGTTATTGCGAGTTCTTCGCATTAACCGGATAATGGGTGCCTTAATCTAGACGGTGTAACAACAGGGTACGAAATTTGACGTAACTGGTCCCCGACAACGACGCCAAAAACTTGATGCGTGCTTTACGCAAGTATACAGAGTACGTTAGAGTAATATAAAAGATTATCGATCCCACAAAGACCAATGTCAGTCTATCAGTTTCTATTGTTATGGTGTTTTACTTAAGGCGAAATCAAAAGTTTTAGAAAGTACACCGAATGTAAATAATAACGATTAAATAAAGGGTTAAATATACAAAGCCCCCCTGCAATGTTAGCGAATTTTCATTTTAGCCCCTGTAAAATTTTTTTTTTTAAACACCCCCTCTTAATATCCAGATTCCCTCACTTAGGCCCCTGACTGCCACATTGCAACAAAGATTCATTTCTATTGCTTGCGTGGCAGTCCACGTGGCATTTTTAATATTATTTTATTTTTTTTATTTTTTTATTTTTTTTATTTTTTTAAATTTTTTTTATATTTTTTATATTTTTTTTTTTAATTTTTTTTTAATTTTTTAAAATTTTTTAAAATTTTTTTTACGTTTTTTTTTTTGTTTTTTTATAATTTTTATAATTTTTTTTCTTTTTTTTTAAATTTTTGTTTCGTTTTTATTTATATATATATTTTTTTTACTTTTTTTTTAATTTTTCGTTTTTGGACCTAATTTTTATTTTTAATTCTATTTTAAACAAATTGTTATTTTAAAAATTAGTTTAATTAGGCCACAAACAAACACACACACAAACCCATTATAACTCCACTTTTTCTGGCCCATATATTATTTCATTTGTTATATGATTGACAAGTAACATATATAAACACTTTCATTTAGTAAATAGTTTTCGATGTGGGACACTTGTGAGTATTACCCTTTTGGACTCTTCTCTTTGGATTCAAGATAGATACAACATCCTTATCCTGCCCTTACATGCACATTCATATGGTCTTTGTACAAAAAATTGTTCATACCAAAGGATAATGATATAGTAAGTTACCAACTTATGGTGTGAACATGGCAGTAGCAAGTTACCATTTTCATGAGGATGTGGACGGTTGTGTTATGGTTATAGTATAGATATGATGTTACAATTTGGTGATGGAGGTTTGGAGAGTGATGAGAGCTTGAGATTCTTGTTTATTAGGGTGTGTGGTATTGTTGTGTTGTGAGTATGCTTTGTATTGAGTTTTGGATGGTTGATGAGTATTAAAAACAATGGAGAAGAAATGAAACAATACTGTAGCGAAAAAAAAGAAGAAGAAGTGGAGAGAGGTTATAAAGATGGTTGATGAGTGTTGTAATATAAGGGAAGAAGTATGTGGTGTTTGTGTTCTCCTCACAAATTATTAACATATATGAAGTGTTTTTGCTGGTAAAGTTTCAACAGGTTTGAAGTGTTTTCAATGTCCGACATCGGTTGGTTAGGGGGCACCACTAGTGTTTATAAAGAAATCACTCATAAGTATTGTTGAATTGAAATTAGTATGAGAATAAATGGATTAGTATGATAATAAATTGAAATAAATGGATTAGTATAATGAAACTAATTTTTAAAATAACAATTTGTTTAAAATAGAATTAAAAATAAAAATTAGGTCCAAAAACGAAAAATAAAAAAAAATAAAAAAATAAAAAATATATAAATAAAAAAAAAAGAAATAAAAAAAAGAAAAAATATTATAAAAATTATAATAAAAACAAATAAAAAATAATAATAATAATAATAAAATAATATTAAAAATGCCACGTGGACTGCCACGCAAGCAATAGAAAGGAATCTTTGCTGCAATGTGGCAGCCAGAGGCCTAAGTGAGGGAATCTAATTAAGATGAGGGGGTTTTAAAAAAAAAACTTTGTCAGGGGCTAAAATGAGAACTCGCTAACATTGCAGGGGGGTTTGTATATTTAACCCTTAAATAAATTCAAAGAAATAACACTGGGATGTAATTCACATCGATCAAATAGTACTCCTGTTGTTTCTAAATAGAGTTGCTTTCGGGGCAATATTTTCTTCCTTGAAAAAGAGTTAACTAAAAAGGAACCGTCGCGTTAGCGTAATCGGAACCGAAATTTATCTTTAATCTATACCAGCCGCTCACGCTGCACCGGTCGCGTATTGCGTTAAAGTAGAGAATCATTTTTTATGTAATCACCTCTTTAGTTTAGTTGAAAAATGTTTTTGATTGGAAATTTTAACTTAAAAGGGTCTCTCGCATATGCTCGGACAACCAGATCCTAAACCTATAAACGCGTCCGAAAATAGTTTCAAAATCTCCTTCTAATAATATTAAACTTTCCTAATTGATTAACAAAGCGCTTTCGTTGTTTTTCCTAATAAAAAACTAACCAATTTTTATCTTAAGTGTCGGACGGCTTTTGATCTTACACCACTTAATCACGGTCCTACTTTCGTAGTAACCGATCAAATTAAGCACATAAAAATTGTATTAAAGTCAAAACAGCCTCAAAAGTGTTCCTACAGATACAACATATGGAGTACCGTCGAATCGACGGTCCTCACATTTCAGCACTAACGATTTAGCTGGACATGGTTACGGTAAACAACATAACATATGATTGATAATTAGGATAAGAAATTTTTGGGTAATAAAGTGCAAAGTGTGCAATTGGGTTTCGAAAATAAACAACGAGAATGATACGATCAAATTATGGTTTTGAAAATAAATCTTTTGCGATAACAAAATAAAGCGAGTAAATAATCATGCGATAAAATAAACAAAGTAAGACAGTGCAAGGAAATAAACGAAATTAAAGTGGTGCCAGGAAAATAAATGAAATTAAAGCGATGTGATAAAATAAATAAAGTAAAAGCGGTGTGAGGAAATAAATAAAGTAAATGCGGAATTATATTAAAAACCTGCTCCAATCGGAGACTTGAATCTGGTACAACTGGAAAGTAAATGGCGGCAAGATTAAACCTCTAAATCTATGGTGCTCCAAACTCGATTACAACCACGGTACGATAACTCTCCGGTGTGAAGAATTAACGTTTTACAAATGAGAAATATGTACCTAAGCTGCAACTAAGTTTAGATCCTAAGAAAATTAAATCTAGGTCCTATTTATAGTAGTAAAGTGCCTTGGAAGTCAAGTAGTTGCTTCAAAATATGTGTGAGGAAAAAATGGTGATCATGGGTGAAGTCTCCAACTGCCCTTTGACCAGGACGTCATTTACAAAGATGGCGACCACCATATTCCCAAAGTGGACAAGGCTTGGTCTTTTGACCGTTGAGATGTGGGAGAGGTGATCCAACTCACGGCTACCTCTATGGCCAAAGCCATGTTGTACGCCATGTGTATAATTTTCACCTAAATCTTTGTTTTTCACCCTTTTCGCTTCGTTTCTTCGCGAACGGCTCTCATTTGGCTACGTACCTGAAATCCAGACAAAATACCAACATAATACAAGAAAATAACAATTAAACTATGATAAAACATGTGCAATCCGAGTCAAATATGCAGTGTGTTTTGGTGTTATCAGTTGTCGAAGATGAGGAGACTGATAATGACTACCTACTGGCAAGAGACAGGTCGAGAAGAGTCATCAAGCCACCTTAGAGACTTGGTTATGCAGATCTCATAGCTTATGCCTTAATTTCTGCAAGTGAGGTCCTTAATGAAGAACCTAGAGATTATAAGGAAGTTATGATGAGTCGAGACAAGACTGAATGGCTGAAAGCCATGTGTTGTACCCCAAATTTTACCCTTAGATCCATTGATCTCCTGCATATCATATTAGGTCAATCATGTTGCATAGCTAACCCTTCTATCAGGTTTTGTTTGTGTTTGCTTCATTTGTGAATCAGGTTTTATCTTAGGAAGATCCAAGAGGTGATTAATCAAGATTATGGATGGAGCATTGACTCAAGCAAGTCTCTCTTTTCAAAGAGATATCTCTATAACCCTCTTCATGATCCTCTCCATAACCAAATACCTATCCATTTTATCCACCCTCAACTGTCTTCCTCAATTCCTAACCAACTTCAGTAATCCTCTATTAACCAATTTTATCCAATTTCTCCATTTGTCAACATTAATTCTCCTAAACCATAACCATTTCAGTTACCTAATTCACCTGTCATTTATCTTTCTTTATAAACCATTTCCTTTTTATAATAAAAAGATAGAAAACTAATGCTAAGATATTTTCTCATAAGCCCATCATCAATAGGCCCAACGTGCAAATGTGTCACAAAAATATTGGAATGAATTCATTTGTCAAGGACCAATAGGAAGTGAGCATTGTGCTTTGACTTTTCAACTCCATCACTGACCAATGGAAGGACGACGTGTGGACATCAAAGAAGCAAAACATCCAAAGTTTGCTCGTCTCCTTTGTCTTGTTCACGAGCTGCAGAAGGGAAGAGGAAATTCAAATCCAAATACGAGTGAATCAATTCATTCCAAATCGTTTCATCCTCAATCCCTTGGCGCATTTTATTCATTTTGAAATCTCCAAAAATAATTCCCGTTTGAGCTTTCAAGGATTGGTTCATTAAAAGTGTTTCTGAGACATTACTCATTTCAGCATACCGCCTGCTCTCACCTGCAGATCCCTCACGCAATCCCCAATCCTTACCTCATCTGATACCCTCTCATATGACACCAGAGGAGGAGCTCTTAAGCAATACATGAAGTAGTGAAATGGACCCTGCAACCTCTGAGTTTTTGTGCAGCAAGGGCAGCGTATTTGTCTCCAAGGAGTGGACCAATATTTGAATTTTGAAGAGAGATGTTGTAACCCTATTTTTTCACTCAGCACACCAAGTGTTTGTGCTTTGGACTCAAGCAACCCAAGCCCATTTGTTCAGCCTATAAAAGGAGCTTATTTCTACACTTTAACACACCAACAATTCTCACAAACACTCAAATAGTCCCTGAAGTTTCCTAAGTTCCGAGCAAGAGAGTTGAAAGGTGGCTTTGGAGTGCTTTGGAAGGAAATCAGTCAACATACTTGAAGGCAGTGGACATTACTCCACTTGGTATCACATTATTTCCCTCTTGTTAATCATTCTCAAATGATCATTATGTCATGCGCATTTTTGTTGTTCTTTACATTATATAGCTTGCTAACATGTGCTTAAGTATGTTGTTTGTTTGATCATGGCCTGATATCATAAAATAGATGATTTTGTGTGTTGATATGATATACATGCATGCTTTATGTGTTAAGATATAATGCCTCTAGTTTTGTCCATTGAATGGCTGCAAATTTATAAGTTCTCATGATGATATTACACTGTCAAGAGTAGATGTTTGATTTTGTTAACCTACTTGTATGACATATGTGCTTAAATGTCATTTTGAGATAGGAGGTTCATAAACCTTAGTTCCCTATGTGGTTTTGATATGCTCATAATTCATGGGATGGTTGAACCTATCTATTTCTGTTGTTAGTTTAATGGTTGATTGATGCTGTTAAGTTATTCTCTTTAAAAGTAACACTGATTTTTTTCTGTCACCATCATATATGATCACTTTGTTTCTCAAGTCATGGTTTTAAACTTTATTATTGTTGATGTTTGCTGTTTTAAGGTTGGGATTTTGATTATTCATGTATGTGCTTACATTGGTATGCATCACTTTGCCTTGGCATTGATTTTGGTTGACTATGTACCTGAGCTTGGTTTGTTTGAATTGTATGTTGCTTAGTGTTTTAGTTTCTTGTGTTGCAGCCCACTGGTGTGATATTGGGAATGTGTGTATAAGGATCATGTTCAGGAATGTTGAATTTAGGATAAGAACTGTGTTGTTATTTTTGAATCATGTGCCTCAATGTTCCATGACCTGCCATGATATTTCATCTTGTACATGCTAATACTATTTTATTGAAACTGTTAATTTCAGAAAGTTATATTTTTGGATATCATGATTGTGTTCTCCATGTTAACATTGTGTTCATGATATGTGTGCTAGCTTTGATGTGTTTTTAACATACTCCTAAGTTATGGATTTTTTATGTCACTTTGTGCTTCTAATGTGTGCTAGCCTGCCTTGAACCTAGTCTATGTAGGTGTTATGTATGTGTTTGTATGATTGTTGCCCAAGTTGGTTTTTACCATGACCTATACTACTGCCTGTTTTAATGGTACCACTTGAATGAACTTGGTTGCTATGACATGTCCTATTCTGTTTTGAATATATGTGTATGATTCATAAGAGCCCTTTGGCCATCATAATGTGATGTTTGTGTGCTTATCATTGTAAACATGACTAATTTATACTTGTACCAACATGATGAGTATGTAACATTTTGTGTGTACTTCATTTTGCTAAACTACTTTTGATTTGGAATGTCTCTGGTCATATATGCAATTCTGTTTGAACTATGCTTCATGATGTATTAAAGTGCCATGAGTCTAAATGAACTTGCCTTGACATTATATGTGATTGGTCTGCCCTTAATCTATCTTGATACATGAATCATCACCATAACCATGGTTGAATGTATTTTTTCCTTGACATTATGTTTGATTGGTGTGCCTATTTTTTTTGCCTTGATGAGTGGTTGAGTTGTATGGACTATCATTATGTTCTTTGTTTGCTATCTTTGTGAAATTATCTGCTGCGTTGCTTGATGACCACAATGGATCTTCACTTTTTGAATCTTGTTATCTTGTTGGTGTGCTAGCATTGTTTGTTGTGTATTTGATCTCATGAGCTCATTACTTTGTGAAATATAATTGCCCTAATGACATGTTATTATCTGCTGCTAATTGCTTATGTTGCTGATGCTGTTACCATCATTTCCTTAGCACCTTTTTGATATCCTTGAACTGCCACTAATAGTTAGGTTAGACTTAAAATCTGTCATTAGCTTGATCTAACCTGCCTTTATTCTTACCACTCATTGTGACATATTTGAGTTGCTATTTGAACTTTGAAAAGATATCTTTTGGAACTGACTGCATCATGCCCTAACCTATCTCTTGTTTTCTGGCATTTTAAACATATAACCTTGTCAATCATGTGATTCTAGTTCTAAAACATCTCTGCTACCCTGCATTAAGCATGCTAAGTCTTGAGAAATGTTTTGACATACATGAAAATAAACCTTGCCATGCTGTTATAGATTCCATGGGTCTACACGTGTGTTAATTCATTGTATTCAAGTTTTGTCCCTACTTGATTTCCAATTGAATGTGTTGAATGTATGCTGTATGCTTGTTGATATGGCTGTGTATGAATTTGTTACTTTATGTATTCGAATGTTGTTACTTTGATGTCCAATTTGTATGATAAAAAACACTTACTTGGTATTTAACATGTGTAGTAATTCATGACTTTGAGTTGATAATTATGTGTTCTGCTTCACTTTATTTGGTAATGTGGTTGAATGGCATGGTATATGGGTCTGCAGTCATGAGCAGTTTGTGTATGGTTTGATTTGTGTTGTAAATTTGGAATATGTGCGCATGAATGGCATATGTATTAATTGAGTTGGATATATTACCGGATGTAACAGCCACCCCAGTGGCAAACACACACAAGCACGCGCCCTTTCACCCTTAGGACTGGGGTTCGAATCCCCCTCGCCCCAGTCCTTTTATTTTTTTTCTTTCTAATTTCGCCTCTCTTTAAATATATCTGTGTGTTCTCATTGATTGTTTAAGGTGCGTGCATTGGCCTGATGGTATTGGTTTTAAGCTGTAAGCGAAGGGTCTTGGGTTCAATCCCTAGGAGCACCCTTTCCTTTCTTTTTAATACCTTGTTGGTTTTATTTTATTTTCAAGTTTATGCTTAAATTTCAAATTTCCATAACTTGTTCATTTTCCATCCTTTTTCCTCCATTCTTTTTTATATGTTTTTCTAATTAAATCTACTTTTTGAATATGAAAAGAAATTGGTTGGAAATATTTAATCTTGAGGCATTTATTCATGATAAGCTTGGAAATACCTTTTAGGGTTTTATTGCACTTCTTTGTTCATCTTGCCATGCTATCTTTGTTTACCATGTTTGAGTAATGTCTAATATATGATTCTAACTTTGCATAAGCTTTGTTTCATCTCATTATCTTATTCATGTATTCTTGCATCATCCTATTTCATTTGTAACTCTTTATTTCCTAGTAATTTTAAAACTGTTATCTTTCCCCCCATTCCAAAGGGAGATTATCCTAAAATTGACTCATGAGTCACTAAACAGCCACCCTACCTCATCCTTTTAGGTTTATCCCATTTCTTGGCCTCATGAGAGCCAATGAATCATAACTTAGAAATAGGTTAGAGTTTTGAACTCTATGTGGTTCTCATCATCATGAGAAATCACTTTCCCCCCTATAACTTAGATTTAGAGAGTTATCGTGAACTCTAAAATGAGCTTATACTCATTTCCCCTTGGAACTTTGGCCATAGTCAATGGTTCCTTTTTTCACCCTTAGATAGGTGAACTACGGTTTGTCGAGTATACTTAGATACTAACCCCTAGGGTTTCAACCATTAGCATAGCACCCTTAGCAAGCGAGTAAGACATAACAAGTTAAAACAAGAGGTTCCCGTAGAGTACTACGGACGTTTAGGATGCTAATACATTCCCTAGGCGTAACCAACCCCCGAACCTTAGATCTCCCCCCTTTTAGGTTTTTCTCGATCTTGAACCTTTCCTTTGGATAAATCAAAGTCGGTTGTGAATTCAAAGAAATGTGATGCAAGTTAATTAATAGCTTGTTGTCCGATTCTCACTGCAACAGAAATGGCGACTTCACTGGGGATACAGTTTTTATTTTTGAGGGTTAAGCCCACCTTTGTTTTTACTTGTTTCATTTATGCTTGTTTGCTATATTTGTTTATATCTGTTTAATTGCCTGTATATATGCTTTGCTTGAGATCTTTTGTTGGCTTGGTTCTTGAGTGGTGAGATAAATCCTAACCCGGATTTGAGTGCACTTATGATAAGACGATGGTATATTCAAGGAGGCTTTGAGGGAGTCGATTCCTGAAAAAGTTAACTTGAGACACCATCACTCAGTTGAGGCCCTCTTGAGAGTTTAGTCATGTTGAACAGATCTATTCGTGAAAACGTGCTACTCTCGACCTAGGAGCCCTTGATATTGAGGACCGTAGTTACCAAACCCCACTTGGCCTTTTAGGATGTAGTGCGGTGACCATGATGGAGTCTATTTTTGAATTAGTTATCACGCGATACTACACTCAGACGAGATTCTCTTGAGAATTTTATTGATTACCAAGTCATTTGGGAAGTCGATAAAATCTGAAAGATGGGTTGTCGACTCTGGGAACTTCTTAGAATCCTGTTCAGCAGATGAGAACCAGTAGTACATACCAATGGGAAGGGTAAACCCTAGCTCCATGCTTAGCCTATATCCTTTATTTGTGCTTTGTGTGTCTTTGTGTGTGCTTTGCATTCATACATCATAAGCATTCATGTTGCATCCGTTTCATGGAACTCAGATTTCTTTTCTTATATCAGAGGGATATCATGGATAGCTCAAGAAGAAACACCACCAAATACACTTTCAAGAGCCCAAAATTGGATGACCTAAGGAAATTGGGAGATTTGCTAACAGACCCTGAAGGATTCATAGGCAGATATGGGAAGTTGTGGGTTTTGTTGAAGAAAAACATTGATGAAGGACTCCTCTCAACTCTGCTTCAGTTTTATGATCCAAAGTATCACTGTTTCACGTTTCCCGACTATCAACTCTTACCCACCCTTGAGGAATAATCTCAGATAATTGGTTTGCCTATCAAGGATGAGTCCCCATTTCCTATCTTCGAGAAGGATCCTAAAAAGGAAGAAATAGCCAAGAAAACTCATCTGGAGTTAGTAGACATCAAAAGCAATTTAACTTCTAAGGGAGGAATTTTTGGGTTAACTGCTAAGTTTTTGTTTGAAAAGGCTCGTTATTTTGCTAAACACTCCAACCGGGATGCCTTTGAAGCTATTTTTGCATTACTCATCTACGAACTTTTCTTGTTTCCAAACATTGACAACTTTGTGGATCTGAATGCAATCAAAATCTTCTTGAAACAGAATCCGGTACCTACCCTGCTTGCTGAAGCTTATCACTCAGTCCATACAAGAAACGCTCATGGAAATGGACAGATTACTTGCTGTGTCCTCGTATTGTATAGATGGTTTATTTCTCATCTACCTAAGGCAGGCGCATTCTGGGATTCCAAGAAAGGATGGTGGTCTCAGAGAATTATGGCACTCTCCCATGCAGACATTGACTGGTATAATCGGGTGTATGATGGAATCCTGATTATAGATAGCTGTGGAAACTATGGCAACGTGCCTCTTCTTGGCATTAAAGGTGGAATTAGCTACAACCCTGTATTGGCACGACGCCAATTAGGGTATCCTTTGGAAGATAAACCTCTCAGTATTCATGTTGAAAATATCTACTTTGAAGCATATGACAAGAATGAAGAACAAAAGAAGCTGATCTTGAACGCTTGGGGTAGCAAGCGCAAAAGAGGAAGAAGTTCTTTGGGAAGACCTAACTGTGTGTCATTGGAACCCTATCTCCAATGGGTCAGAAGAAGAGCTATAGAGTTAAAGATGCCTTATAAGAGGCAAGAACCAATTGCTTTGAAGAAAGAGCCTGTTTTATACTTCATGTCAAAAGAAGAGGAACTGGAGATTTCCTTAAGACAAGCCCAACGGTCAGAAGAAGCCTGGAAGCTCAAGTATCAAGTGGTTGTTGAAGAAAACCTGGAACTCCAGAAGCAACTACTGACCAAGAATGAAGAGTTACTTTCATGTAAGAAGAGAAAAGACCTGGAAGATCCAAGCTCCTCTGACACTCAGCTTCCTGCTTGGAAAACCATCCTAGACAACCTCGTCGTAGAAAGGGATCAGACGGAGAAAGAAATCAGAAGACTCAACACAAGACTCTTAGGAGAATTTCCTTAGGACTTTCTAGCTTTTATTTAGCTTCATGTTTAGGGCTTTTAAAAGTGTATCAACTCTTGTAATTCACCTTTTATTTAATGAGAATGAGGTCTTTTGATATCTCTTGATATTTTGCGAGTGTCTGAATTCCATGAAACTTTGCATTGCATCTTGCATTCTCCTTTTAAAAGTGTATCAACTCTTGTAATTCACCTTATAATAATTTTGTTTTACAGATTTTGTAGAAATGGATGCTGCAGGGAAAAGAGTTTGGCCTTATTTCTTTGAACTACCAGAGGTGGAGCGTTTGTTGTGGTTGGGAGAGATGGTTGAAGATCAGTCAGCCTTCGCTGATAGATATGGGTGTATCATTCCGCTGATGAAGACACCAGTGACTGGAGGGCCCCTTGAGGTTTTGGTCCAGTTGTATCATCCCGCGTACTGCTGTTTCGTATTCCCTGAATTCCAGTTGGTGCCAACCCTGGAGGAATTCTCAGCCATGATAGGAATTCCACTCAGAGAAGCTCCCATCTTTTCCGGGATTGAAGAAATGCCTTCCGCCAGAGACATCGCCAGAGTAACCAGAATCAGATTATATGACATACAGGCCAACCTGACTAACAAAGGAGGAAAGCGCGGATTGCCCGCTCAGTTCTTGTTGGAAAAGGCTCTGTACTTCAAGAACAGAGGAAGCGAGGCTTTGTTTGAATCAACCCTAGCTTTGATGATATATGGTTTGTTTCTGTTCCCAAGCGCCAAGAACTTTGTGGATACCCGACACTGCTAGCGAATGTTTACCATTCCATACAGACCAGATACACAAGAGGCTGTGGGCCAATTGTCTGCTGCGTAACCCTCTTTTACAAGTGGTTCACTTCTTATCTGCCAAAAACTCCGGCTTTCTGGGAGGTCGAAGACTGTAAGATTTGGTCCAAAAAGCTGATGGAATTGAAGCATACCGATATCGAGTGGTATAATTCAACTGAAGAAGGAATTATTATAATCCATAGCTATGGGGATTGCCCCAATGTGCCCCTCACGGGGAGAAACGGTTGTATCAATTACAACCCTATCCTTGCACGCCGTCAACTGGGTCATCTGAAGGAGGGAATTCCAGATGACGAGGATATGCAGATGATGCTTTATGATGAGAGGGGAGGTTTTGAAATGAAAATGCGATTGGAGTGCGCTTGGCGCCAAATTAACAGAAAATTATGGAAAGCTGAATGCCCAGTTACAGAGGCCCACTTATAATGGTCTCGTGACATAGCTCGTGTAATGATGAAGCTGCATCCTCACCATGAATCACCTACCAAGACAAAGCAGAAGATGGTGGAAGCGTTAGGAGAATTGGTTCTTGCAAGAGAGGAGACACAAGAGCGTATCAGCAAATTGATGAGAGTAATTAATGGAGGAGAGGGATCATCAACCAGTGGATTCAATCCTTAGTAGTGCTGTTGTTATCTCTTTTATTGCTAATGTTCCCTATTGAAGTATTTCTATTTATGTACTTGGAGCATGAGGATACACTGCTCTTGATGTAATGCTCACCAGACTCTTGAATGAAGAAGTTTATTTTATCAAAAGAATCTATTGTCTATATTATTTGCAAACTTTCTTTGGTTTCTTGATAGTTTAGCTTGCATTTGCATTTGCATCCTCATTTGCATCTTCATGTGCATTTTCCTTTGTCTTTATCTCATGACACCGTGTTCTCTCCAGAATCGTCACACTGAATCCTAGACACAACTACAACACCTGGGCCCAAGCTCGATTCAGGATGTCAGAGATATACGAAGAAATGGACAGAGTCAACAATGAGCTAAATGAAATACAAGGAGGAATGGGACAAATCCTCGAGGCAATTAATGTTATGAGAGCAAAGATGGACACCCAGGCCACTGTGGTCTCTGAAATCGTCACCACAACGGTAGAACCTCCTATCATCCCTGTCATAAACCCCACGTTGGGCATGCCAGGTGATTTTATCCGTGCTACAGTTCCTTTATCCACACAGCAAGCAGTTCCTTTGGTCAATGAGACTCTGCAAGCTATTCCTACCTATGCTCCACCAGCAGTACAAACGCAAGTGCATCCGGTTTTCCAAAACCATCATCCCTACGATTACGTTGATGTGTCAGAAGAAGGAGATGATAGACACGAGAAATTGAGAGAAAGTGTTGAAACAATGCAGAGGAAGATGAAGGCGATGAAGTCAGTACTGATATCAAAGACATGTGTTTGGTTTCAGATTTGGTAATTCCACCCAAATTCAAATTACCAAATTTTGAGTTGTATTCAGGGGCCACGTGTCCCAAATCCCATCTGATCATGTACTGTCGAAGAATGGCCGCGCACGTACGCAATGACAAACTAATGATCCATTGTTTTCAAGGTAGTTTGAAGGGAGCTGCTGCTAAGTGGTATTTAAGTCTAGACCAGTCCCAGGTCCATTGTTTCTAGGATGTGACTGATGCTTTTGTAAAACACTACAAGTACAATATGGATCTAGCCCCTGACCGTAGGCAGTTATTGAGTATGGCCCAGAACATCACTAAATCCTTCAAAGAATATGCACAACGATGGAGAGAGACTGCTTCTCAAGTAGAGCCGCCCTTGACTGAGAAAGAGTTGGCTGATTGGTTTGTAGACACAGTAAAGCCTGAGTTTTATGAGAGAATGATCAGCAGTGTCAGTGCTAATTTCGCTAATATTGTTGCAATTGGCGTGAAGGTAGAGGCAGGATTAAAGAGTGGAAAGGTGATCAGTTCTCCGAGTAGTTTAACTAGCGTCAGTACTAAGAAGTCTCCTAGTCATTCTCACAAGAAGAGGGAAGGAGAAACTAATGCCATCATGGCAGGAAATACCCAGATCCCTCGATGGAAACAACCAATGTACCAGCAACAGCAGAGACCAAACTTCTCTCAACATCCAATCTACCAGATGCAGTATGCTCAGCAACCCTACGTAGCTGCTGTTACACCTACTTTTAACCACCAAGCAGCGCAGCAGGCGCCAGCTTATCAACAAACAGCTTACCGGTAATGGCCTAAAAACCAGAGTTATCAACAACCAAGACCACAGGTTCCACAGCAGAATTCTCCCCACAAAAGGCAAGGGGGAAAGCCAACATTTCCACCTATACCAATGTCATATACAAAGCTCTACCCTTCTTTAGTGGAGCAAGGGTTGATCGTTACTAGACCTTTGGGACCGCCAACCGAGAAATCTATGCCTTTCTTCAACCCAAATGCGACTTGGGCTTTTCATCAAGGAGGGGCTGGTCACGACTTGGAGAGCTGTTTAGTGCTGAAAAATGTAGTGAAATGGTTGATGGAGAAGAATATCCTTTCATTTGCTGATAATCAACCGAATGTGAAGAACAATCCTTTACATACCCGTGGGACTACTAATGCCATAGAAGATGAGAAGGATGAGGTATTAGTTTTGGATGCGACAAAGATCAAGACTCCTATCAAGGCTTTTCATGCTAAGCTGTTTGAAGCTGGGTTAGTTAAAGTTTGCCATGATGACTGTGAAGAATGCAATGCTAATATCAAAGGCTTCCATTTAGTCCAAAATGATGTCCAGTATCTGATCAATGAAGGGTTCCTACAGGTGTTCAGTAGAGAAAAGGAGGACAAAGTTGCAGCAATCGAGCCTATATTCAACTTGCCAAAGCCAAGAGGGCAGGTGTCTGGGTCTAACACACCTAAGTCTGGGTCTGTAGTTCCTGTATTTAATAAACCAGTACAAGTTTTCAATAATCCTGGAACGACTGATGCTTCCACTATTAATCATTCCAAGTAATATGACACCCGACAACCTGTTCCATTTAGGTTCAGAGGGACCAAGGCAGTACCGTGTGTCTAAGAGAATATCATGAGTAGCAGGAGACAAGAAGATGTGATTCCAAGGAAAGAGGTGGGAATCGCTGTTGAAGACGTAGTTCCAAGGAAAGAGGTGGGAACTACTGTTGAAGAAGTGACTAATATAGTTGGAACTGGGAAGATGACCAGAAGCGGTAGAGTATACACTCCTTCTTTCAAAGAAACCACACCCAGAGAAACTGTTGTCCCCACACCATCTAGAGACAAGGGAAAGGAGGCAATTTCTCAAGAAGAAGACGAAGAGTTCCTAAGAATTGTCAAGAGGAGTGATTACAAAGTGATAGACCAACTCCATCAGACACCATCCAAGATTTCGATCTTATCTCTGTTAGTTAATTCACCAGTTCACAGATCAGCTTTGCAGAAGGTGTTAGCCCAGGCACACGTGGCTCAAGATATAACAGCTGGACAGTTTGACCATGTCGTCGCCAATATTACAGCTTGTAACACTCTCAGCTTCAGTGACGAGGAGTTACCTCGAGCTGGAAGGAATCATAATCTTGCCTTACATGTATCAGTGATATGCCAGGAGGATACAATGGCCAGAGTTCTCGTAGATACCGATTCATCCCTAAATGTTTTGCCAAAAAGAACTCTTGAAAAGTTATCTTACCAAGGAGCTATAATGAGACCCACTTCTCTCATTGTCAAAGCTTTTGATGGTTCAAGAAGATCGGTGATGGGAGAAATTGAGCTACCTGTCTTGATTGGCCCTCAAATATTTAACATCCTTTTTCAGATCTTGGATATCAACCCTGCCTACAGTTGCTTATTGGGTAGACCTTGGATCCATGAGGCTGGCGCTGTGACCTCTACCTTACATCAGAAGATGAAGTTCGTGGCCGAAGAGAAGTTAGTTATCATACATGGTGAGGAAGACCTGATGGTCAGCAATTTGTCCTCGCTTCGTTACATTGAAGCAGATGAAGATGCTTTGGAAACTTCTTTCCAGGCTCTCGAAATAGTAAATGTCGTTATGATTGATGATAAGGAACCAGCGGCCTCTGGTTGTCCATCTTTTGCTTCTTTCAAAAGCATTCAATCTGCTATACGAGGAGGAGCACCTGAAGGCTGGGGCAAGATCGTCGAAGTCCCAGAAAGAGAGAAATACCAAGGGTTGGGTTACAAACCAACTTTTGAGGGAAGAGCTGCTCCAACAAAAGGAAGACCAAGAACCATTCAAGAGGTGTTCGTCAGTGGAGGACAACAAGTCCATGCAATTATTGAAGACGCTGAAGACGAAGATATCGACCACTTGGTGTTTCGGTGTGACACCGCTTTAAGTAACTGGGAAGCCATTGAGATACCCACTTTGTAACCTATGCCAGAGTAATTTGTTTGCTTAGTTGATGTTTTCAATTCCGTAGCCTTGCCCGAGGCTTTCGGATTATTTTGTATGGGCCACCGCTTTTAAATCTTATTAATCAATGAAAGTGTTTGTTTTGTTAAAATTCTTTGTCTTCATTCCTGTTTTCACTTTAAGAAAAATGGCAATCTTTTCAAAACTACAAATTTCTTCTTTTTGCGTTCATGTTTGTGCATTTTAATAAAATAAATCCCTCCATCGTGCAGAGTAATTCCCAAACCCGTTGTATTCAATGACCCTACTCTCACTTTTGACTTTGATTCACCCATTTATCAAGCTGAGGAAGAAGAGGATTATGAGGTCCCCGATGATTTGGCAGAAATGTGTGAGTATCAGTACACGGATCTTCAGCCGCACGAAGAGAAAGTTGACGTCATCAACCTTGGCACTGAAGAAAAGAGGAAAGACGTCAAGATTGGGGCAACACTTGGGGCAAGAATCAGACAACGACTAGTCCTGCTTTTGGAAGAATATGTAGATGTGTTTGCCTGGTCTTATCAAGACATGCCTGGATTGGATACAGATATAGTAGTTCATAAGCTACCACTCAAGCCTGAATGTTCGCCTGTGAAGCAGAAGCTCCGTAGAAGTAGACCTGATATGGCTCTCCAAATCAGAGATGAGGTTAAGAAGCAATTGGATGCATGATTCTTGGCAGTTTCAAAATATCCGGAATGGGTAGCCAACATCGTGTCGGTTATGAAGAAAAATGGTAAAGTGCGAATGTACGTAGATTACAGGGATCTCAACAAAGCTAGTCCCAAGGACGATTTCCCCCTACCGCATATCGACACTCTTGTGGATAATACAGCTAAGTTTGTAGTTTTCTCCTTCATGGACGGTTTCTCCGGTTACAATCAAATCAGAATGGACCCAGCTGACATAGATAAAACTACATTTATCACCCGTGGGGAACCTACTGTTACAAAGTCATACCCTTTGGTTTGAAAAACTCAGGGGCAACTTATCAGAGAGCTATGGTGACTTTATTCCATGACATGATCCACAAGGAAATTGAAGTATACGTGGATGATATGATTGCTAAATCCCAAAGTGAGGAGGAACATTTGGACGATCTCTTGAAGTTGTTTAAGAGACTCTGGAAATATCAGCTGAAGTTGAATCCGGCCAAATGTACTTATGGTGTCCGGTCAGGGAAATTGCTCGGTTTCATCGTCAGCCAAAAAGGAATTGAAGTATATCCTGACAAGGTACGAGCTATTCAAGAAATGCCAGCTCCACAAACTGAATCACAAGTGAGAGGATTTTTGGGTCGTTTAAACTATATATCTAGATTCATATCCAACATGACTCCAATTTGTGAACCAATTTTCAAACTGCTCCGCAAAGACCAAACTGTAGAATGGAATTCTGATTGCCAACAAGCTTTTGAAAAGCTCAAGAGCTATTTGCAAGAACCACCTATTCTGGTTCCTCCTATTCCTGGAAGACCTCTCATTATGTATATGAGTGTTCTAGAGGGATCCATGGGTTGTGTATTGGGCCAACGTGATGAAACGGGTCGCAAAGAACATGCCATTTATTACCTGAGTAAGAAGTTCGTTGATAGCGAAAGCCATTATTCACTGCTTGAGAAAACCTGTTGTGCCTTAGCATGGGCCGACAAACGTTTGAGGCAGTATTTGATATGCCACACTACTTTGTTGATCTCAAAAATGGATCCAATAAAGTATATCTTTGAGAAGCCTGCTCAGACAGGAAGACTCGCCCATTGGCATATGCTATTGTCAGAATATGATATCCAATATGTACCTCAGAAGGCTATCAAGGGAAGTGTTTTATCAGAATACCTTGTAGATCAGCCTGTTGAAAATTATGAACCTCTCAAGTTTGATTTCCCTGATGAAGACATCATGGTAGTAAAGGATAGTGAAGAGCTTGGCCCTGATGAAGGCCCTGAGCCCGGTTATAGATGGAAGATGATGTTTGATGGTTCTTCCAATTTCAAAGGACATGGTGTAGGTGTTGTATTGATAAACCCTGATGGTGGTTATACTCCTTTTACAGCAAGATTGGACTTTGGATACACAAAAAATATTGCCGAATACGAAGCATGTATTTTGGGTCTAGAAGCTGCGATTGACCTTGGAATCAATGTTCTTGAAGTTATGGGTGATTCTGCTTTGGTCATTTACCAAGTCAAGGGTGAATGGGAAACCAAGGATGAAAAACTCATTATATACTGTGCTTACATTATGGAATTGATTAAGTGTTTTGATGAAATCACTTTCCGTCATGTACCTCGTACTGAAAATCACATAGTTGACCCCCTAGCCATGTTAGCTTCAATGTGGCAAGTCAGGTTTCACAATGAGGCACCTCTCATTAGTATCGAACGAAAGACCGAACCCCCTTATTGCCAGTCAGTTGAAGAAGAGACAGATGGAAAACCATGGTTTCACGACATCATGAATTATCTGAAAACTCAAGAGTACCCCGCCAATGCTTCCAATCTTGATAAGAAAACTTTGCGGAGATTGTCGTCCAAGTTCTTTCTCAGTAACAATGTGCTTTACAAGAGGAATCATGACATGGTCCTGCTAAGATGTGTTGATAAACGAGAAGCAGACCTATTGATTCACGGCATTCATGAAGGAGCCCTTGGCACTCACGCCAATGGGTATGCCATGGTTAAGAAAATCTTGAGGGCCGGATACTATTGGTTAACTATGGAAGCTGATTGCATCCAATATTCCAGGAAATGTCATAAGTGCCAGATCTACGCTAATAAGATGCACGTTCCTCCTACCTTGCTGAATGTTTTATCATCCCCTTGGCCTTTCTCTATGTGGGGCATTGATATGATTGGAGCTATTGAGCCGAAAGCTTCTAACGATCATCATTTCATTTTAGTGGCCATTGATTATTTCACTAAATGGGTTGAAGCTGCTTCTTTTACTAATGTGACCAAGCAAGTAGTTGTTCGTTTCATCAAGAATAATATCATTTGTCGTTATGGAATCCCCAACAAGATCATCACTGACAATGGAACAAATCTGAACAACAAAACGATGAAAGAGTTATGTGACAATTTCAAGATTGAGCATCACAATTCCTCGCCTTACCGTCCCAAGATGAATGGAGCTGTTGAGGCTGCTAATAAAAACATCAAGAAGATCCTGCAGAAAATGGTCAAGACTTATAAGGATTGGCACGAGATGTTACCTTTTGCTCTGCACGGATACAGAACTTCGGTTCGAACCTCGACAGGGGCAACCCCTTTTTCTCTTGTATATGGAATGGATGCGGTCGTCCCTATTGAAGTGGAAATACCATCCTTGAGAATCCTAATGGAAACTAAGCTTGACGAAGCTGAATGGGTTAGAGAAAGATATGACCAACTGAACCTCATTGACGAGAAGCGACTGACTACTATGTGTCATGGTCATCTGTATCAGAGAAGAGTGAAAAGGGCATTTGACAAGAAGGTCCGCATTTGGGAATTTCGAGAAGGAGAGCTGGTACTCAAGAAGATTCTACCATCTCAAAGGGATACTCGTGGAAAATGGGCGCCTAACTATGAGGGTCCATTTGTGGTAAAGACTGTATTTTTAGGAGGTTCTTTATTCCTCACAACAATGGATGGTGAACAGCTCGCACACCCTGTAAATGCTGACTCAGTACGAAAATATTACGCTTGAGAATCTAGTCCCTTTTCTCTGTATCAGCAACATAGAATTCTAGAATTTTTAGTCATTAGGGAGTAGGTCATTGAATATGATGTAATCCTTTCCCATTGCCATTTTCAATTGTAATGATCTATGGAACTTCGCTATTGGCAAGTTACCATTCTAATGAAATCAGATTTTTTGAGCCATTCTTTGTTTGATATTTATCATTACTCTGATATTTTCCTTGTTATGCGAAACTTCACTAATTTATTAATAACGATTTTTAAAAGCGGAAAAGGTTTTGAAAACTTTGAACCCTTTTTACTAAAAGAGGATTGGCAGTATTTCCTGATTTAAATGCTTTAACAATGGCTGACCACTAATACAAAGGACGTCCCACCAGTATCTACACAAGATATTTGTTGAGAAGTTGTTTCCCCAGCATATTGAGGGTGTTCTCACATTGACTTTAAGACTGGTTGCTGTAGCGAGCGATTTTGGACGCGGTTCTTAAGCGCTGGTCGCTCTTTGCGGTTTGAGCTTAAACTACAGGTCGATTCATTTTTTATCCTATTGTGAGCTGATGAAGGAAGGGAAATAGATGTCTCCAATTAACCCTGCTTTGCATACTGAGTTTAAACAGCGGTCTGTTAGGTTACGGATGCTATCAATGTGGGGGGGCCTTTGTACTGGTTATTTGTATTTTCGCCAATACAATTTCTTTCTTTTTATCTAGACAGAAGGTTTCTGGCGGGGAACAAGGATTAGGATGTTAGGACTGATGCTTTTTGATGTGAGAGTATGGGATTTGGGTTTTTTGTTTAGTGTGCTCGCTAAGATTTTTCTTTCAATCTTATGCCTACGTATTCCCGTTTACCGAAACAGGGAAATCAGAGCGTTCGTAGTTCCTCCTATTCTATGGGAGGAAATGGGTGTTTTGGTGTCTTGTTCAAAGCCCAAGACATGAAGCAAAAGGTGATTTGTATCTTGTTTAAAGCCCAAGATATGAAGCTGAAAGGTGATTTGTATCTTGTTTAAAGCCCAAGATATGAAGCTGAAAAGTCTCAACTTTAGAGAGAATTTGTCATCTCTAAAGAAGGGTTTGTTTGTCACAACTGTTGGGTGACTGGTTATAAAGGAGAATTACTTTAACCGGGATTTATGAATCCGGCAATGCCATAATTTCCTTTATAGGGATTTTAACCTGAAGGAGAAGACTTTAACTCAGTGTAGAGCAATGCTATCTTTCCTTAGAAATTTCTCATGCTAAAAGAGGGACAGTGGCATGGATATAGATGATCCAGAGGCTTGCCGCTTACAGCGATTAGATGAAAGGGAAGGAGTTGTTGATGTTTATATACTGTGAACGAGGCACAACTTTGATGCTAAAAGGTTGATTGGATCAACTAGTGGTTTTCTTATACAAAGCCTAAGAGGAGCCTGATATGTGTCTCGTACAAAGCTCGAGAGAGAGGCTAAAAGGTTTTGACTCAACGAGGGAATCTTTTGGTATCTCGTATGAAGCCCGAGATGGAGGCTAAAATTCGTTTGGCTCAGTAAGAACCCTTTTGTATCTCGTATAAAGCCCGAGATGGAGGCTAAAGGGTGATTGACTCAACGAGGGAGTCCCTTATGTGTCTCGTACAAAGCCCGAGAGAGAGGCTAAACGTTGTTCGACTCCGCTGGGGAGAATCATTGTACAAAGACCAAGAGGAGGCTATAATGACTGTTTCAGTTGAGTAACAGGTCCAGTATACTGATTTAAAGAGAAAATCAGTTCTTCTATGAGTAATGTTGGCCCTCAGGGATTTGATTCGAGGATCCGGGTTATTCCTGTTCTTTAAGGAAGTGGGAAATCCGAAGGGTATTGAGACTGTCCGAGTCTACGGGTTTTCTTCCTATTTAACGAAGGGGTCACTTGAGAATGTCTTTGAGACTCAAGGATGTTAGACTGTCTGTGTCTAGAGTTTCATCTTTTGTACTATGCTTTGAGAAATAGTAGTAGACTCTTTGAAAGGACTGTTCTATTAAGATGACTAATTTATGTTCCTATACCTCTAGGAGGTCGTCGGGACAATTTGTACGAAGCCCAAGAGGAGGCTGAAAACTTTTAAGAAGCCGAGTGGTCCTTGTACTAAGCCCAAGAGGAGGCTATCATTCCCGGAGGAAAAGGTCATTATACGAAGCCTAAGAGAAGGCTGTGAATACTTCTAAGAAGCCGTAGGGTCCTTGCACTAAGCCCAAGAGGAGGCGGGATTGCTTTTAGGAAGCCTGTGGGTCCTTGTACGATGCCCAAGAGGAGGCCGATGCTTTTAAGAAGCCCGTGGGTCCCCAAACCCCAAGAAATTCAAGGCAAGCTATTCACAAGGAATAGATCAAGTCAGGAAAGTTCGAGAATTTGGAAGAAACTCAAAGATGCCATTCACGGAGAATACATTCATCTCTGGGAATAGAGTTTCTTGACAATTCCTAATGAGGACAGCCGAAGAGAAGACTGTATCTGGTGATCCTATTGGGGATCTAGTTGTCTATTTCTACGAATAAGCGAAACGACGTCACCTAGTTCTAGACGTAGTTGCCGGGGAAACTCGAAATATCTATACTATTATTACACAGTTGATATGAGTTTACGAAAGAATACTTACAGTGAAACAGCCCCACAATACAGTTATATGTATATGAAAGCGGTAAATGAAAGCAATAACTACTTACTCGGTTGTAGAGCTTCCATGCTGTTTGGTTAGTTGTTCAACAAAGAAAGATTGAAAACAACAGTATATTCAAAATCAAAGGAGAAATTGCTTTGAAAAAGAAAGATTTGGGGCTTACAGCTCAAGGAGAGGCCCAGGGTTTTATCAGTGAGCGCACTGTTTGAATTTGTACAGAGGGACTTATACAAGTGACTGAGGCCCAAAATGTTTTTCTGTACAAAGGGATGGGTCTTACACTCTTTCAAGAGGCCCAAATGTTTTAAAGAAAAAGAGTGGGGCTTATAACACGAGGGTAGGCCCAGTTGATTTTTCCGTTTAAAAATGGCGATCGCGCCGAGGTTTTCTTTTAACGCGGAGGGACTTATACAATAAGTGGGGCCCAAAATGTTTGGTTAAAAGGGGGTTGGGTCTTACTCTTTATTAGAGGCCCAAAAGTTTTGAATGGGTCTGATAGCTCGAGGAGAGGCCCAAAAGGTTATTTTTCAAAAGGTGACGATCGCGCCGTTTGTTTTTTACGGTATCGGGACTTATACAATGCACTGAGACCCAAAAATGATTTGGTCAAAAAAAGGATCGGGTCTTACACTCTATTAGAGGCCCAAAGTGTTTTGAAAATGATTTATGAGGGTTGAATTAATCCAAAAACCCTAATTTGTTTTCAAAAATGTATTTAATTGAATAAAAATTCAATTAAAATGATCAAAATTGTTTAACATATGGAAAACAAATTGTGATCTTGGATTAATGCTTCAAAAATTAAGTATTGGCCTACAAAATAATTAGAAAGCATTAAAAGTTGCAAAATCAATGTGCAAAAAATATTTAAAATGTCAAAAACAATTAAAATATTAATTCTTTGCAAAAATATCAATTATATGAAATAAATAATATTTTTGGGATTTTTTGGGAAAATAAAATATTTTAACATTTTTGTGAATTATTAAAAAAAGAATCAACTCAAAATCATTAAAACTCATAGAGAAATTAATTTTTGAATCAATTAAAGAAAAATCACAAAATTCAAATATTTGAACATTCAAAAAAGGCGCCAAGAACAGCTGAAGAACACGCCCGTGTTCTAGGTTTGGCTGATTTGCATTTTCTATCCAATCTCCCTGAATACTTGATTATAACATGCAATCCACATATCATTATGCTCGTCTCAACCTCACGATCTTGTCTATGTCCATTAATTTCATTTAAATTAAACATATAACAAGAAATCATGAAAAATTCTCAAGAACCCTAATTTCTGCATGAAGGCTAGGATTTTTGATACACGATTCAAACAATGCAATTAATTGAGGGAAAACATTCCATGCATGATTATGAACATATGGCCAAATTATTGTGCGAGGAAATATGCATAGATTGAGAGATGACCAAGTGTATGCTTACCTCTAGGCCGTGACAGCAAGTGCAATGTGATTTTTGATTTGGAGGTGTTACAGATGAGTGGTGATGATCTGAACAACTTCCTTACACCCTATGGAGTGTGTTTGAATGCATGGACTTGATTGAAAATGGTTGGAACGATTTGTGGTACCTCAGCTGCAACTTGATTGAAAGTTTGAGCAACCAGCTGGTGATTTTGTGAAATCTTTGTTCCAGTTGTTGTTTAAGTGTTTGATCAGCTCATATGTGATGTATATGAGGTGTGTGTGTGATTGGTTTGATTGGAAAAGCTCTCAAACTCAAAACCCGATAGCTACCTTGCTAAGAAAGGCATTTTTGCCAAGAGAAAGAGATTTTGAGGAAAGCATCTGTTAGATGGCTTTGGTGTACTCAAACTGATCACAATTTGAGCTTTATTTATAGTAGAGCAAGTTTGTTTTTCAAGGAATAGTGAATGGCAACTGGTAAGTAGGTTTGGCCAATGTTGGCAAATGAAAATCCAAGTCTCCTCTAGCCATTGACTAGAGGTTAGGGCACAGAGCTTTGGTTCCCTTGGTCTTGGATAAGTCTTGACTGATTTCAAATGAGAATGGCTCAGTCCATGCCACCTTGATGCTTCCATTGAATGCTTCAATCCAAATTTGGAGTCTTGTCCCTATTTTGGCCATTCTAGGTTCAACATGCTATTTCTTGTTCCATGGACTTTGGAGGCTTGGCTCAGTGATTGTCCCCTTTAGATTCAATCCTCAGATGTGTCCAAGTGGATAGGAGCATTTGAATTTGGCTAATTTTGGCAAATCGAGCAAAATTGCAAATTCTGCCTTGCCCTTGACAGATTTCAGCAAGGCAACTTGCCAATGTCATATCTCATGGTGTAAGTTGAATTTGGTAATGTTCTTGACCATTTTGGAAAGCCCTTACATGATACAACAACTGTTTGAACATATTTGGTTTTGATCTCTTTTGAATCCAAGTGAAAAATCCCTCTACATTTGCAAAAAGTGAAGGCAGATTCTGACTTAGTGAAAATTTCACTAAGTGTTGGAAAAAGTGATATTTTCACTTTTCAGCCATTTTGATAACTCCATAACTCCAAATCCTTAATGAATTGGTCTTAGGTCTAGTTGAAGTTTTTGTAGAGGGTAATGAGGGCTACAAATCCATCTTTGGATGAAAAAAAATGGCTTTGTGGTTTAGGAGTTATGATCCTTCAAAGTTGGTGCCCTTGTCACTTTATTTTTAACTTAGAAAATTTTCTAAGTTTTTATGGTTACCCCTTTTACAAGTTATCCAACTTTTCTTGATTTTTCTTGATGAATGATGATTCAAATCATACATTAACATCATTTTAGGGTTAAAAAACCATTTTGGTGAAAAATCTTAAAAAGTCAAAGTTGACTTTTGTGCACAGTTGACTTTTTATCAGATGAATTCCAAGGTGTGCAATTCTTCAGGAAATCATGTCCTTGACCTAAATCAAACTTGATGGACATGTTCCATGGGTGTCATAGGGCATATTGAATCATGTCTTAGGGCTTGGGAGCATGTCCTGGTCAAAAGTCAAAGTTACAGTTGACTTTTTCCTTAAAACCCTAATTGTTGTGCAGATGAAATTGAGACTTGTTGCTCAAGCTTCTTGGATTAATCCATTGTTCCAAATGGATCAATATAGTTTATTAGAGACCCTCAAACCCTCTCTTGAGGTCTTGGTTCATGATTTGTCCCAAAAGTCAACTTAGGGGTGAATTAGGTCAAGAAACCCTAATTCCTGATTTTTGAAGAGTGCAACCCCTGAGGCAAAAATTGACTTGATGAATGGGTCCATGAGGTTCCATGGAGTACATTAGGTTGTGTTTTGGATCATTGGCTCATGCCCAGATGAAAAATTTCCATCTGGAGGCCCTGGTCGACCAAAACCCTAATTTGGTGACACTGTCGATCTTGATGCCTGATCCACCTAGAAGGGAGCATCCTTGTGCTTAATCCTTGGAGTGGGAGTCCTTTTGATCCTTTGTGGATGCTTGAGAGGTTAGACAAGTTGAAGATCATGTCATTCCTTAACTGATCCTTTGTCTAAGCACTCAAAGAGGGCTTGAAACCCTAGTTTTGATTGTAGTGAATGCTCACCCATCTTTAGGGAGACTGATGAAGTATGGTGGTTCTTCTATATTGTGATGATGATTTTCACAATGATGGTAAATCTTAGTGGTCAAAATTTGGGGTATGATAGATGCCCCTATTTAATCTTCTTGGACCCGAATGTGTGAATGACGATGGTATTCGGGCATTCGGGTTGCAAGAGGATTAAATATCGGAATACCCGAAATTTTGATGGCTATGAATGGCAGCTTGCGCATTCATCTTCTTTTGCTAAGCAATGATGCTTAGAAAAGGCAAACTTCCCCTCGATCCTGGTCTTCAGCCAAGGAACTGGTCTTAGTTTTCTTTTGTCAACTTCCCCTCGTTCTTGGTTTCCTACCAAGGAACTGGTCTCAGTTGCTGAAACAAACTTCCCCTCGATCCTGGTTTCCTACCGAGGAACTGGTCTTAGTTTCTGATTTAAACTTCCCCTCGATCCTGGTTTCCTACCAAGGAACTGGTCTTAGTTTCTTTTGTCAATAAACTTTACTGACAAGGAACGCTATTTGTAGCGGATTTCCCTCAAACTTCTCGCCGAATTTTCCTGGGGAGATGCCATTTGATGGAAAAAGCTTTGATGTCAGACTTGCTGGAGAACCCAGTCGTCTGAATTGTAGAGGTACACAAACTTCTCTGTTGGAGACGCCATTTTTCGACTCTATCTGGGGAAAATGAGTCTCTTGAGAGACTTCTTTCGCTTGGGGTCTTACATCATACTTTTCTCAGGATCTTCCCGGAGAAATGCCATATGATGGGCTCCAATTTTGAGGTGTCGATGACCTTTTCATCAGCGGTTCTTTCGGAGCAAAACTGACATGCTGCCGAATCTCTGATTACGAGGCTTTCTCTATGGATTTTCCTTAATCTGGGAAAGCAAGGATATCATCTTCAATGGAGAAGAGTGACATCGGTTGAAGGTTCTCTGGTCTTTCAGAGGTTCAAGTTATCAAAGTGGTCAAAGGCCAACTTCCTCTCAGAAATAAACTGGAGGCGAGGTTGTTCAAACGCAGCGTTTCCTGACGAGGCAAGAACTGACAACTTGATTGAGAGGACTATTATCACTAGGGGACAAGACCGACTAGAGTGATAGTGATGAAATATAAAATGTGAATGCAAATCAAATAATGCATGATGCATGTATGTATATGCTGACAAAACTGACGCAACATACAAACTGACGGGTGAACACGACTGGATACTCGGCCATCGCGGGGCGTATAGAAATATCACTGGTTCAAGATAGCAATTCCACCTTGCTTAGGAGAGACAGCCCCTGTTGGGAGCTACCGTTGATCAGGCTTAGGAGGTAAGAACTCGGCCGAGGATGTCAGACGAAACATGGTCTCTGACATTGTTGATCCATCATTCAGGCGTACTGGTCTAGAAGGAGTACTTTGATCTTGCACTTTGAAGTTCGCTTACTTCTGGAGAAGCGGTTGATGCTCTTTTGATGTTCAACAGTCAAAAGAAATTGCCAACTTTATTTTAAAAGCAGAAAAAGTTTTAACAAGTAAATTCATTTTTGTTTTATTTCAAGAACCGTTAATCATGTTAACAACGTCGTTCTGTAAAGCTAAAACAAATAAGAATTACAAACAAAAGCACAAGGGCTCAAATTTTATTGATAAGATGGAGATCAGCCAAACGCGGGATTCCAAAGAGTATATACAAAGTTTGAAAATTGTAATTTACAGGGAAAAGGGCTACGTTGAAACATAACGACCACTATCCTTCTACCAACTTTGAATTTGGGACATCCTGAGCTTCTGTCGAAGATGACCTTTACTGGAGTTTTCCTCTGATAGATGATGTAACTGCTGCTGAGGGACTTGCCTCTGTTGAACATAGTTACTTGCCATTATCCCTAATTTTTGCTTGGATTATACTATGAGATTTCCAATCCATCGGGATGATTTTTTTTCATGTCTCTAACTTTTGCCTGGACCGCCCTTTCGGGTTTTTAATCCACCGAGACGTTTTCTTTTTTTAGTTTAGGCGAAGTATTTCTTGACTACATCAACATTCGTGGGGTAGGCAAATTCCTCTCCGTCCATGGTTGCAAGTCTCAAGGCGCCGCCTGAGAAAGCTTTCGTGACCACATAGGGGCCATCATAATTCGGAGTCCACTTGCCCCGAGAGTCAGTGAGAAATGATTGTATCTTCTTGAGCACGAGGTTTCCTTTTCTGAAAACACGAGGTCGAACCTTTTTGTCAAACGCCCTCTTCATTCTCTGTTGATACAGCTGACCATGGCATAGTGTCGTGATTCTCTTTTCTTTGATCAGATTCAGTTCGTCGTGTCGGCTTTGACACCATTTAGCTTCGGTGAGCTTGGCTTCCATCAATACTCGGATTGACGGGATCTCTACTTCTATGGGGAGTACTGCTTCCATGTCATACACTAGAGAGAAAGGGGTTGCCCATGTTGAAGTGCGGATAGATGTGCGATAACCGTGAAGAGCAAAGGGTAGCATCTCGTGCCAGTCTTTATAGGTTACAACCATCTTTTGAACGATCTTCTTGATGTTCTTATTATCCGCTTCTACCGCTCCGTTCATCTTGGGTCGGTAGGGAGATGAGTTATGGTGTTCGATCTTGAACTCAGGACACAACTCTTTCATCATCCTATTGTTAAAGTTAGATCCATTATCAATAATGATCTCGCTTGGAACACCATAACGGCAGATGATATTGTTTTTGATAAATCGGACCACCACTTGTCGGGTTACATTAGCGTACGACGCTGCTTCGACCCACTTGGTGAAATAGTCAATGGCTACTAGGATGAACCGATGTCCGTTTGAAGCCTTACGTTCGATCAAGCCAATCATGTCGATTCCCCATATGGAAAAAGGCCACGGGGAAGAAAGATCTTTGAGATGCGATGGCGGTACATAAATTTTGTTGGAGTATATCTGACACTTGTGACACCTCCTCATGTACTTGTAGCAGTCGGATTCCATTGTCAACCAATAATACCCTGCTCTTAGAATTTTTCTCGCCATTGTGTGTCCGTTGGCATGAGTGCCAAAGGATCATTCATGAATTTCTTTCATAAGCATGTCTGCTTCTGGTCTGTCCACGCATCGGAGCAAGATCATGTCAAAATTTCTCTTATAGAGAGTGTCACCGCTCAGGAAGAAGTTTCCAGCCAATCTTCTGAGGGTTTTCCTGTCTTTTCTGAGTGCCTCAGATGGGTACTCTTGTTTCTAAAGGAAGCATTTGATATCGTGATACCAAGGTCTGTCGTCTATGACTGCTTCAATCGTGAAGATGTAAGCGGGCATTTCAAGGCGCATTATGTCGATCTTAGGTATGTCATTCCATCGACCTACACTAATCATGGAAGATAGAGTGGCTAATCCATCAGCCATGTGATTCTCTTCACGAGGGATGTGATGAAACTCAACTCTGTTGAAGAAAGGTAACAACCTTCTTGCATAATCTTTGTAAGGAATCAGTCCTGATTGGTATGTGTTCCAATCTCCTTTTATCTGATTGATAACCAAGGCTGAATCGCCGTATACGTCCAAGTTTTTGATCCTTAAATCAATCGCTTCTTCGAGACCCATAATACAAGCTTCGTATTCGGCCTTGTTGTTCGTACACTTGAACGTAAGTCTAGCAGTGAAAGGAATGTGGGTACCCTGAGGGGTAACAATGATTGCCCCAATTCTATTTCCGTAATGATTAACTGCTCCGTCAAAGATAAGTCCCCATTGGGAACCTGGTTCTGGCCCTTCACTGGGTAACGGTTCATCGCAATCTTTCATTTTTAGATACATGACATCTTCGTCTGGGAAGTCAAACCCGATTGATTCTTGATCGTTAATCGGTTGATGAGCCAAATGATCGGCTAAAATACTTCCCTTAACGGCTTTCTGAGCGTGGTACTCTATGTCATATTCTGATAACAACATCTGCCAACGGGCAATTCTTCCCGTGAGAGCAGGCTTTTCAAAAACGTACTTGATTGGATCCATTTCGGAGACCAACCAAGTAGTATGAAGAATCATGTATTGGCGAAGACGTTTGGCTGCCCAAGTCAAAGCGCAACAAGTTTTCTCAAGCATCGTGTACCGAGTTTTGCAGTCGGTAAATTTCTTGCTCAAATAGTAGATGGCAGACTCTTTCCTTTTGGTTTCGTCTTGTTGGCCAAGTACACATCCCATTGAGTCCTCTAGGACTGTGAGGTAAATGATCAGTGGTCTTCCTTCCACTGGAGGTAATAGAATCGGAGGATTGGTATTCCTTAATACTGTCGAAGGCAGTTTGGCAATCTTCTGACCAAACGCAATCCTGGTTCTTTTTCAGTAATTTGAAAATTGGCGCACACGTGGAAGTCATAAGGAATATGAATTTGGAGATGTAGTTCAAACGTCCCAGGAATCCTCTGACTTGTTTTTCAGTTTTCGGAGAAGGCATTTCCTGAATGGCCTTGACCTTGTCATGATCAACCTCAATTCCTTTCTGGCTGACAATGAACCCTAATAGTTTCCCTGAACGGACACCGAAGGTGCACTTGTTGGGATTCAAGCGGAGCTTGAATTTTCTTAGACGTTCGAACAATTTTGACAGATGTTCAACGTGCTCACTCTCTGTCTTTGATTTTGCAATCATATCATCGACATACACTTCGATTTCTTTGTGTATCATATCATGAAACAGAGTAGTCATGGCCCTTTGATAGGTTGCCCCGACGTTCTTCAAACCGAACGGCATTACCTTGTAACAAAAGGTGCCCCATGGTGTAATGAACGAAGTTTTCTCCATCTCTTTCGGCGCCATTTTGATCTGGTTATAGCCCGAGAATCCATCCATGAAGGAAAAAACTTTGAACTTTGCTGTACTGTCCACCAGCATGTCAATGTGTGGTAAAGGAAAGTCGTCCTTTGGACTTGCCTTGTTCAGATCCCTGTAATCAACACACATTCTGACCTTTCCGTCCTTTTTGGGAACGGGTACAATATTGGCTAACCATTGAGGATATTCAGATGCAGCGAGGAAACCCGCGTCAATCTGTTTCTGCACCTCCTCTTTGATTTTGATGGCCATGTCCGGGTGAGTCCGTCTCAACCTTTGCTTTACTGGCGGGCATTCCAATCTTAACGGTAAGTGATGTTCCACGATGCTGGTATCCAACCCTGGCATATCCTGATAGGACCAAGCGAATACATCGGGAAATCCTCTGAGAAGCTTTATCAAACTCTCTCTGGCAGTTGGACTGAGCAGTGCCCCAATCCTAACTTCTTTCCTCTCTTCTTCTGAACCCAAGTTTACTGTTTCCAACGGCTCTTTGTGAGGTTCAATGGACCTTTCCTCTTGTTTGAGTAGTCGGGAGATCTCTTCTGGAATTTCGTTGTCATTTTCTTCTTCAGCCTCGAATACCGGGAACTCAAAGTTGGGATAAGGCATCGGATCGTATGTTTCAACGGGGTTTAAAACAAGCAATCTGCATGACGTGATGATTCGTGTTTAGAAGAGATAGAGGAAAATGCAAGTGTGTGCAGTGTATATTTTTTTTACTGCTTGTTTTTATTATGGAATTGTTTTTTAGGATTACCATTTTCTGAAAAACGAAAAGAGAAAACAGCAATTAATGCGGAAATTACAGAACGACATTATTTTATTAATGAACAAGTCGATCCTTGAAACTACAGCCCTATAAAACAAAACTCTGTCGCTTTGGGCAAAGCGAAGAGGGAAAAAATACAGAAAGCGAGCCCTATCAAAACATCCGTTTCACCTGGGCAGGGTGAAAGGTTAAAGATGACAATTACTTTGACTTATGAACAATCTTCGGAACATCGACAGCAACCCATTGGCGGCGAACTCCTCGGTGAATCACAAAGTCTGGCACCTTCCTTGATTTGTCTTCAGAAATGATGTTGATTTCTGGTGGAGCGGGATCATTGGAATCTGTCTCCCAGGCAGAATTGTCGTAGGAGAATTCCTCTGTTTCATTTTGCATAGCATTTGTGCTCTTAACTGTATCTCCCCATCCAGTTGGCTGGATATCTTCGAGCCTGATACGAGAGCTTTCGGGAGCGGTGTACTTGACCATATAGTCGTATTTTCCACTTGGTTCTCCCAGAGTGTCCCAAACTTCTTTGGAACTGGAGGAGTCATCCCCCTCGATGACGTTGACCTCGGGAAAAGCATAGTTGATGAATTCAAGTCCTGCAAACATTGCGAATTCATCTTCATGTTGAGTAGTTTCTGAATGACCTGAGTGTTGATCCCATGACATGGTGGGGACACAGGCATTCTGTTCAATGACGGTCAGCTGAGTTTCATTACTCGGCTGACTCTCTTGCCCTAAGTTTCCTGGGTAAGGTTGCCACATTGGCAGACCATCCATTGGGCCATAGTAATTGTGGTGAAAATTGTCTTTCATCGGAGTGTCCTCCTCTAATGAATTTGGCGGAGCACGACATCCTTCCGGATCACAATCTCCATAGATCATTTCGACGTCTGACCGTGGTATAAATCTCGGACTTTCTGTGGGAAAGCAAAAAGGCATAGGTACCTCTTCCTGAGACATATAACCGTCCTCATTAAGATAGGATTTCCATTCTTCATCTGTGTCAGAGGGACCTTCCTCATTGATAGCATGTACTGCTTGAGACACTGGGTGAAGGAAACCTCCACTGTGGAAGAAATTTTGAAGGGGATGAAGACTTTCATCATTGGCAGCTGTCTGGGTACAGGTTGCGGAAAAACCAAGACCCTTCTTTATTTTATTGTCAGTAGGAACAACAAGCTGTCCCCATCTTGTTGTATCGGTACTCTCGACCGCTTTGATAGCATCGTTGTATGAGGAAATCGAGGTTCCTCCTCTGAACTGATTGTTCTCGCTCATCGACAGTGCTTGGAACTGCGTTCCAATAACCTCCTCGGGTTCTATACCAATAGATGATGACAAGTTGCTTACAAGCAAGGCTTGTTCCCCACAAACTGTGACAAGTTGATCGTCCTTGACGAATTTTAGCTTTTGGTGGAGGGTCGAAGTAACCGCTCCAGCATGATGTATCCAAGGTCTTCCTAACAAACAACTGTACGTTGCCCGGATGTCCATGACCTGGAAAGTGACTTGGAAAGTGTGAGGACCGATAGTTATGGGAAGATCAACTTCGCCGATAATTGTTTTTCTGGATCCGTCGAACGCTTTGACGACGACCTCTCTGACTCTCATCGGAGGGCCTTTGAATGATAATTGCATCAAAGTGGACTTCGGCATAACATTCAGGGCTGACCCTGTGTCTACCAGTACGCTGGCTAAAGCATCATCCTGGAAGTTAACTGTAATGTTGAGCTCCATGTTATGACGGCGACCCTCTTCGGGTAATTCCTCATCACTAAATCCCAAATTATTGCAGGAAGTGATGTTAGAGACAATGCTATCGAACTGTCTGATTGTTACATCCTATTCCACAAAGGCTTGCTCCAAGACTTTCTGTAGAGCCTCCCTGTGGGCTTCTGAACTGAGTAACAGTGATAATACCGAGATCTTTGAAGGAGTCTGTAATAGTTAATCAACAATGTTGTATTCACTCCTTTGGATGAGCTTCAACATCTCATCATTATTTTTCGAAAGGTCGGGAGTACTGGATTGACCGACTGGTGGATCGGGAGCTTCCGTCTGAAGTTCCTTTTCTTTGTTAAGTTCTCCAACTCCTTGGTTGAAGATTCGACCGCTCCGTGTTACACGACTGATGTCTGCAATATTTACGACGGAGGGTAATGGAATTTCCTTTCCATTCTCAATTATCATTGCACCGTATTTGTAAGGGATAGCCTTAGCTGATTCATACGGTAGTGGTCCCGGTAGATAGATAACTACAGGAGCCTTCTGATTTTTCTGACCATCATAATTAATCTCGATCCGTTCCCGGTCGGGAACTTTAGATTCGTCAAGTAGAGGGATAATGGCAAAAACATCCCTGGTCCTATGATGACCAGAGATTGTGACAACATCCTCAACTTGCTCGGCAAGGTAGTTCGGCGTCCAGTCGATGGGTCCAGAACCCGGATATGGACGAATTTCTCCACGATCGACCTGACCCTAAAGAGCTGCTCTTACAAGGTAACACCCTTGGTTACTTTCCGAACAGACGCTACAACTGTCATAGTTGTGTGGTGGCATCTGGCCAAGCCCACTTTGAATACAATGTAACCTTACTAGGTTAGCTTCCACAGATCGAACGTCCTAACTTTGACCCCGAGTAGGATTCCTGTTACTGATACTAATTTGTTGAGTATCTTCATCCATATAAATTGGCATCCACCAGTGATTTAACAAGTGCTGAAGTGCCTCCTGGACAAGGGTACAACCTCGATCGTTTTCGCAACCCGCTTTACAGCTTTAATAGTCATGTGATATTAAGAATCCGAGTCAGACCTGCTCATCATGTAACTCTACCAGGTTGGTATTCATCACGCGAATATCGAAGATCTAAACCATGTTGATCTGATAAGGGTTCCTATCATGGTAGTCTTGGATCCATCCAAGATCCATCTGACGCTGGAGGGCCTCTTGTATGAAAGAACATCCCTGTTTGTTTACCGAGCAAGTCAGACAAGAACTGTAATCGTGCCGCGGCAGATTATGATACTGGCTTTGCCTTGAGTGCATTGCCACCAAGTTGACATTCATTGCACGGATGCCGTGGTTCTGAATGACGTTAGAATTCGTGCAAACCATGTTAACTCCACGAACTCGGTGCTCTTGGATCCATCCGAGATCCATCTGTTCCTGTAGGGCTGCTTGCACCACAGAACATCCCTGGTTGTCTTTAGAGCAGATATCACACTGGTGATAGTTATGAGGTGGCACATGGCCATATCCACTCTGTCTACAATGCATCTTGACCAGATTGGTTTTCAACAAGAGTACATCATGAATTTGATATACATCGTTAGTCTCTCCTTCTATCAAATTGACTGTAGCCTTCTCATGTTGAGGCAGCGGGTTTGTGAGAACATTAGGATTCGTATCCTTGAAGGATAAGAACCTGCTCCTAACAAGTTTTTGCACGTCGGACTTGAAATTGAGACAAGTCTCTATGTTATGCCCTGGACCTCCTTGATGATAAGGGCATGTCCGATCCACCTTAAACCAAAAAGGCAGATTTTCCGGTACTATAAGAGGAGATTTAGTCTGAATGTGCCCCTTAGCCAGTAGTAATGGAAACAGCTCTGCGTATGTTACGGGTATAGGATCAAATCCTGGTGGCCGTGTTGTACGGTTGTTGTTATATGCAGGACGAGCCTGCTAAAGAGGCTGTTGTGTCCTTTGTTAATCAGGCTAGCTCTGCGCAACCTAAGGTTGATACGAAGGAATAGACGCAGGGTTGATAGCAGGAGTCAGAGCTGCTACTAGTTGATAACGTCGCCTTTGCTTTCTGAGAGAGATATTCCCAATATCTTGCTCTTTTTTCTTAGGGAGAGCACTACCGTATTTTTTAGTACCGCTCGTCGATCCAGTGTCTTTTACCAAACGTCCTTCTCGGACGGCTTCCTCAAGACGTACGCCCATGCCGACCATCTCGGTGAAATCACTGGGTGCACTGGCAACCATTCGGTCATAGTAAAATGAGCTTAAGGTCTTTAAGAAGATCTTTGTCATCTCTTTTTCCTCAAGAGGTGGACAAATTTGAGCGGCAATTTCACGCCACCTTTGAGCATACTCCTTAAAGGTTTCCTTGTCCTTTTGCGACATTGATCTGAGTTGATCTCTGTCGGGTGCCATGTCCAAATTGTATTTGTATTGTTGGACGAAGGCAATGCCAAGATCTCTGAAAGTGCTGATCGTGGCACGATTTAAACCCATGTACCATTTGAGTGCGGCACCGGTTAAACTATCCTGGAAGTAGTGAATCAGTAGGTCCTGATTCTCCATCTGAGCTGACATTCGCCGAGCGTACATCACCAGATGGCTCTGAGGGCAAGAGTTACCCTTGTACTTTTCAAAGTCGGGCACTTGGAATTTGTGCGGGACTTTCACATTGGGGACCAGACAAAGGTCTGCGGCGTCCTTTCCAAATAGATCCTAACTGCAAATGGCTTGCAGCTCCTTCTGCATTTCCAAGAACTGCTCCTGGAATTCCTTCATTCTGTCAAACATAGTTTCCTTCTTACCAGAAGGTGTCTGTGGAATCTGCCCTTCCGGGACAGTGTGCACCACAGGGGGTGGTACCGTAACTACGGTAGTGAGTCTTGGCGTCTCCCGAAGTTTGTAACCTTCAGGAGTCTTCAGTATGCCCCTGGCATCTTCGCTTTCCCGAAGTTTATAACCTTCAGGCCCAGCGGCTTCTGTTGTGATTCCCTGATCTTCAGTGATCGGCAGAACATATCCTTCCGGGATATAGTTAACAGGCATGCCCCAAGGACGATCTTTCGGCATCTGATACCTAGGATCATTCTTCTCCACTATGGGCATTGAGGTGATCTCTGAGATCACAGTTCTTTGTAGCTGAGCTTCTGCCATGGCTTGCATGTCATTACGAAGCTTTCTCATATCCTCTCTTAGAGCGTCGATCTCTTCTTTCAACTCTCTATTTTCTTCCTCAAGATCATCCATCTTTTTCTGACGATTGGCCCGAGTATTATACGAATGAGACAGTTTGACTCTAGAACCGAGACACAAACGTGAGATTCGTAGGTAAGAAGAATACGCGATGTGAGAATGATAAATGTAATGATTATATTAATTGTTTAAGGTTTAATCAAAATAAACTTCGACAATTAGATTGCAAATATCAAACGGTGGGGAAACCCCTTTTTATTGAATTCAAAGGATTACAGAAACGAAAATACAGTAGATTACAAAGTGCGGAAACAGAAACCTAAGCTAATGGGTCCCGAGTCCTCTCTGAAGAGAAATCGGGTGCTGATTCTGGTATTTTCCTTTTCTTTGACCGGGGCTCTTGGGCCGTTGTCGGGTTGTCATACCTTTGCCAAGTGAAAGGAGCGAGCAAATTCCTTTGGTCATCTTGATTCTCTACAGCATGCTGCTCCAAAATTTCAATTAGAGCATCTTTTTCTTTCAGTAATTGCTGTATTTTGATGCACTCTATGTCGAGGGTGCGGTACTTGTTCTTCCAAGACCTTCTCTCCTTTTGAACTTTGTTGAGAGTAACCTGAAGCTTTTCAGTCTCAGTCATGAAGTACATGACATATTCCTTTGGCGGAAGAATTCCGTAACGAGGATAAGGCATCTTTAGCCTGAGAGCTCTAGTCTGTACCCAATGGAGATAAGGCTCCACCGAGACACAGTCCGGTTTTCCTAGAGACTCTCGTCCTTTCTTATGAACATGCTTCCAAGCGTGCACTATTTCCATCTTTAGTGCTATGTCATTTTCTCCTTCCTTGAAGAAAAGACCTTCCAGATGAACACCCAGTGGGATGTGTCTCATCGGGTATCCGAATTGACGATGAACGAGAACTGGATGATAGTTGATTCCCCCCTTAGTTCCTATAAGGGGTACGTTGGGGAAGTTTCCACAACGGTCAATGATTTTGATTCCCTCATAAATCCTATTGCACCAATCTATATCAGAGTTGGTAAGAGACATGATCTTCTGCGACCAACGTAAGGCACTCTTGCAATCCCAAAAAGCAGCAGACTTGGGCAAGTGAGAGATAAACCATTTGTAAAGCAGAGGTACACAGCATGTGATCTCCCCTCCGCTGTACAAATTTCCCAAGTGTACAGAATGATACGCATCTGCGAGCAAAGTCGGCACAGGATTTCCGATGAGAAAAATCTTAATGGAGTTAATATCGACAAAGTTATTGATGTTGGGAAACAAAAATAACCCGTAGGTGAGCAAGACAAAGATGCTTTCAAAAGCAGTCACGTTTCCTATACTGGCAAAATACAGGGCTTTCTTTGTCAAGAACTGGCCTGGCAAACCTTGGATGCCACCCTTAGTAGTTAGGTGAGTCCTGACCTCAGACTCGTCCAAATGAATTGCTCTTGCAAGGGTCTGATTCTTTGGAATTTCTTCCAGTCCAGAAAATGGAGCTCGATCTGTGATGTGTAAATCGATCAGATGAGAATACTCCTCCAGCGTTGGTGCTAGCTGGTAATCCGGGAATGTGAAACAGTGATAAACTGGATCATAAAACTGAATGAGCGCATCCATGATTCCCTCAATCACATGGACTCTTAACAGTGGTAGCAAACCTCCGTGCTTGGCTCTGAAAGCCTCTGGGTTAGTGATCATCCTTTCTAACCTTCTCAAATCCTCTAGTTTTGGAACCTTGAAGGTGTAACTATGAGTTCTCCTCCTACCGAAATCCATTAGTGTAATCCCTTTCTCTGATATTTGCAATCACAGTCTTAGTTTAATTTGAAAAACAGAGAGACTAGAAGAGAATATTTTTTTGAATGTTTTAATGTTTTTTAAATGAATGCATGAATGCAGCACACAAAAGCATAGAAAAAACATGGGGTCAAAGGGTCGTTGTCATGAAGTCAAGGCTCTACCCATCCCCCAAAGGTTTATACTAGGGTGATTTTTGTACCTGTACTCATTATCATCAGCTCCTCCCAGGAAAGCAAAACAACAAGCGGATCGCCAGCGAGTTGTAGAGTGATCTTAGAGTAAGTGCCATTCACCGAGAATAGATCACCAGCCTCAAATGAGGGTAGTATCGCGTAACAACTATTTCCGATAGTTTCGGCACTACGAAAGGGTTTGGCTCCTCAGTTTCTCAGACTTAACAACCGGCCCATTGTCTAGTTGAGAGAATGGGTTGCGTTGGTCAGCCTCCACTGAGGTTGATGGTCGACCCCGTCGCCATCACTTATCTTAAGTGTATACTCAATCTTTCCACATACGGCATCACCCGCATTCCCATTAGCAGAAAAATAAACACATATAGCAATTAGGAAAAGCAGTATATATATTTGACCTAAAACATCCTAAACCTTTTAAAGCTATGAATCCTAAGTTCCTGACAGAAATGGGTTCCCCGACGGAAGCCCCAATCTGTGGTATTCACACAAGAGGTGAAAAGAAAGACCGTGCCTAGATCTAAATTTGAAAGGCCCCACGGTGGGCGCCATTTTTTCTGTTGGCGGCCACCGCCATGAAAATTACTTACCCAAGGTTTAAATTGTAAGAAAGAAAGAACCGGCCCCACGGTGGGCGCCATTTTTTCTGTAGCGAGCGATTTTGGACGCGGTTCTTAAGCGCTGGTCGCTCTCTGCGGTTTGAGCTTAAACTACAGGTCGATTCATTTTTTATCCTATTGTGAGCTGATGAAGGAAGGGAAATAGATGTCTCCAATTAACCCTGCTTTGCATACTAAGTTTAAACAGCGGTCTGTTAGGTTACGGATGCTATCAATGTGGGGGGGGGCCTTTGTACTGGTTATTTGTATTTTCGCCAATACAGTTTCTTTCTTTTTATCTAGACAGAAGGTTTCTGGCGGGGAACAAGGATTAGGATGTTAGGACTGATGCTTTTTGATATGAAAGTATGGGATTTGGGTTTTTTGTTTAGTGTGCTCGCTAAAATTTTTCTTTCAATCTTATGCCTACGTATTCCCGTTTACCGAAACAGGGAAATCAGAGCGTTCGTAGTTCCTCCTATTCTATGGGAGGAAATGGGTGTTTTGGTGTCTTGTTCAAAGCCCAAGACATGAAGCAAAAGGTGATTTGTATCTTGTTTAAAGCCCAAGATATGAAGCTGAAAGGTGATTTGTATCTTGTTTAAAGCCCAAGATATGAAGCTGAAAATTCTCAACTTTAGAGAGAATTTGTCATCTCTAAAGAAGGGTTTATTTGTCACAACTATTGGGTGACTGGTTATAAAGGAGAATTACTTTAACCGGGATTTGTGAATCCGGCAATGCCATAATTTCCTTTATAGGGATTTTAACCTGAAGGAGAAGACTTTAACTCAGGGTAGAGCAATGTTATCTTTCCTTAGGAATTTCTCATGCTAAAAGAGGGACAGTGGCATGGATATAGATGATCCAGAGGCTTGCCGCTTACAGCGATTAGATGAAAGGGAAGGAGTTGTTGATGTTTGTATACTGTGAACGAGGCACAACTTTGATGCTAAAAGGTTGATTGGATCAACCAGTGGTTTTCTTATACAAAGCCTAAGAGGAGGCTGATATGTGTCTCGTACAAAGCCCGAGAGAGAGGCTAAAAGGTTTTGACTCAACGAGGGAATCTTTTGGTATCTCGTATGAAGCCCGAGATGGAGGCTAAAATTCGTTTGGCTCAGTAAGAACCCTTTTGTATCTCGTATAAAGCCCGAGATGGAGGCTAAAGGGTGATTGACTCAACGAGGGAGTCCCTTATGTGTCTCGTACAAAGCCCGAGAGAGAGGCTAAACGTTGTTCGACTCTGCTGGGGAGAATCATTGTACAAATCCCAAGAGGAGGCTATAGTGACTGTTTCAGTTGAGTGACAGGTCCAGTATACTGATTTAAAGAGAAAATCAGTTCTTATATGAGTAATGTTGACCCTCAGGGATTTGATTCGAGGATCCGGGTTATTCATGTTCTTTAAGGAAGTGGGAAATCCGAAGGGTACTGAGACTGTCCGAGTCTACGGGTTTTCTTCCTATTTAACGAAGGGGTCACTTGAGAATGTCTTTGAGACTCAAGGATGTTAGACTGTCTGTGTCTAGAGTTTCATCTTTTGTACTATGCTTTGAGAAATAGTAGTAGACTCTTTGAAAGGACTGTTCTATTAAGATGACTAAGTTCTGTTCCTATACCTCTAGGAGGTCGTCGGGATAATTTGTACGAAGCCCAAGAGGAGGCTGGAAACTTTTAAGAAGCCGAGTGGTCCTTGTACTAAGCCCAAGAGGAGGCTATCATTCCCGGAGGAAGAGGTCATTATACGAAGCCTAAGAGAAGGCTGTGAATACTTCTAAGAAGCCGTAGGGTCCTTGCACTAAGCCCAAGAGGAGGCGAGGTTGCTTTTAGGAAGCCTGTGGGTCCTTGTACGATGCCCAAGAGGAGGCCGGTGCTTTTAAGAAGCCCGTGGGTCCCCAAACCCCGAGAAATTCAAGGCAAGCTATTCACAAGGAATAGATCAAGTCAGGAAAGTTTGAGAATTTGGAAGAAACTCAAAGATGCCATTCACGGAGAATACATTTATCTCTGGGAATAGAGTTTCTTGACAATTCCTAATGAGGACAACCGAAGAGAAGACTGTATCTGGTGATCCTATTGGGTGTCTATTTCTACGAATAAACGAAACGGCGTCACCTAGTTCTAGACGTAGTTGCCGGGGAAACTCGAAATATCTATACTATTATTACATAGTTGATATGAGTTTACGAAAGAAGACTTACAGTGAAACAGCCCGACAATACAGTTATATGTATATGAAAGCGGTAAATGAAAGCAATAACCACTTACTCGGTTGTAGAGCTTCCATGCTGTTTGGTTAGTTGTTCAACAAAGAAAGATTGAAAACAACAGTATATTCAAAATCAAAGGAGAAATTGCTTTGAAAAAGAAAGATTTAGGGCTTACAGCTCAAGGAGAGGCCCAGGGTTTTATCAGTGAGCGCACTGTTTGAATTTGTACAGAGGGACTTATACAAGTGACTGAGGCCCAAAATGTTTTTCTGTACAAAGGGATGGGTCTTACACTCTTTCAAGAGGCCCAAATGTTTTAAAGAAAAAGAGTGGGGCTTATAACACGAGGGTAGGCCCAGATGATTTTTCCGTTTAAAAATGGCGATCGCGCAGAGGTTTTCTTTTAACGCGGAGGGACTTATACAATAAGTGGGGCCCAAAATGTTTGGTTAAAAGGGGGTTGGGTCTTACTCTCTATTAAAGGCCCAAAAGTTTTGAATGGGTCTTATAGCTCGAGGAGAGGCCCAAAAGGTTATTTTTCAAAAGGCGACGATCGCGCCGTTTGTTTTTTACGGTATCGGGACTTATACAATGCACTGAGGCCCAAAAATGATTTGGTCAAAAAAAGGATTGGGTCTTACACTCTATTAGAGGCCCAAAGTGTTTTGAAAATGATTTATGAGGGTTGAATTAATCCAAAAACCCTAATTTGTTTTCAAAAATGTATTTAATTGAATACAAATTCAAATAAAATGATCAAAATTGTTTAACATATGGAAAACAAATTGTGATCTTGGATTAATGCTTCAAAAATTAAGTATTGACCTACAAAATAATTAGAAAGCATTAAAAGTTGCAAAATCAATGTGAAAAAAATATTAAAAATGTCAAAAACAATTAAAATATTAATTCTTTGCAAAAATATCAATTATATGAAATAAATAATATTTTTGGGATTTTTTGGGAAAATAAAATATTTTAACATTTTTGTGAATTATTAAAAAAAGAATCAACTCAAAATCATTAAAACTCAGAGAGAAATTAATTTTTGAATCAATTAAAGAAAAATCACAAAATTCAAATATTTGAAAATTCAAAAAAGGCGCCAAGAACAGCTGAAGAACACACGCGTGTTCTAGGTTTGGCTGATTTGCATTTTCTATCCAATCTCCCTGAATACTTGATTATAACATGCAATCCACATATCATTATGCTCGTCTCAACCTCACGATCATGTCTATGTCCATTAATTTCATTTAAATTAAACATATAACAAGAAATCATGAAAAATCCTCAAGAACCCTAATTTCGGCATGAAGGCTAGGATTTTTGATACACGATTCAAACAATGCAATTAATTGAGGGAAAACATTCCATGCATGATTATGAACATATGGCCAAATTATTGTGCGAGGAAATATGCATAGATTGAGAGATGACCAAGTGTATGCTTACCTCTAGGCCGTGACAGCAAGTGCAATGTGATTTTTGATTTGGAGGTGTTACATATGAGTGGTGATGATCTGAACAGCTTCCTTACACCCTATGGAGTGTGTTTGAATGCCTGGACTTGATTGAAAATGGCTGGAACGATTTGTGGTACCTCAGCTGCAACTTGATTGAAAGTTTGAGCAACCAGCTGGTGATTTTGTGAAATTTGTGTTCCAGTTGTTGTTTAAGTGTTTGATCAGCTCATATGTGATGTATATGAGGTGTGTGTGTGATTGGTTTGATTGGAAAAGCTCTCAAACTCAAAACCCGATAGCTACCTTGCTAAGAAAGGCATTTTTGCCAAGAGAAAGAGATTTTGAGGAAAGCATCTGTTAGATGGCTTTGGTGTACTCAAACTGATCACAATTGAGCTCTATTTATAGTAGAGCAAGTTTGTTTTTCAAGGAATAGTGAATGGCAACTGGTAAGTAGGTTTGGCCAATGTTGGCAAATGAAAATCCAAGTCTCCTCTAGCCATTGACTAGAGGTTAGGGCACAGAGCTTTGGTTCCCTTGGTCTTGGATAAGTCTTGACTGATTTCAAATGAGAATGGCTCAGTCCATGCCACCTTGATGCTTCCATTGAATGCTTCAATCCAAATTTGGAGTCTTGTCCCTATTTTGGCCATTCTAGGTTCAACATGCTATTTCTTGTTCCATGGACTTTGGAGGCTTGGCTCAGTGATTGTCCCCTTTACATTCAATCCTCAGATGTGTCCAAGTGGATAAGAGCATTTGAATTTGGCTGATTTTGGCAAATCGAGCAAAATTGCAAATTCTGCCTTGCCCTTGACAGATTTCAGCAAGGCAACTTGCCAATGTCATATCTCATGGTGTAAGTTGAATTTGGTAATGTTCTTGACCATTTTGGAAAGCCCTTACATGATACAACAACTGTTTGAACATATTTGGTTTTGATCTCTTTTGAATCCAAGTGAAAAATCCCTCTACATTTGCCAAAACGTGAAGGCAGATTCTGACTTAGTGAAAATTTCACTAAGTGTTGGAAAAAGTGATATTTTCACTTTTCAGCCATTTTGATAACTCCATAACTCCAAATCCTTAATGAATTGGTCTTAGGTCTAGTTGAAGTTTTTGTAGAGGGTAATGAGGGCTACAAATCCATCTTTGGATGAAAAAAAATGGCTTTGTGGTTTAGGAGTTATGATCCTTCAAAGTTGGTGCCCTTGTCACTTTATTTTTAACTCAGAAAATTTTCTAAGTTTTTATGGTTACCCCTTTTACAAGTTATCCAACTTTTCTTGATTTTTCTTGATGAATGATGATTCAAATCATACATTAACATCATTTTAGGGTTAAAAAACCATTTTGGTGAAAAATCTTAAAAAGTCAAAGTTGACTTTTGTGCACAGTTGACTTTTTATCAGATGAATTCCAAACTGTGCAATTCTTCAGGAAATCATGTCCTTGACCTAAATCAAACTTGATGGACATGTTCCATGGGTGTCATAGGGCATATTGAATCATGTCTTAGGGCTTGGGAGCATGTCCTGGTCAAAAGTCAAAGTTACAGTTGACTTTTTCCTTAAAACCCTAATTGTTGTGCAGATGAAATTGAGACTTGTTGCTCAAGCTTCTTGGATTAATCCATTGTTCCAAATGGATCAATATAGTTTATTAGAGACCCTCAAACCCTCTCTTGAGGTCTTGGTTCATGATTTGTCCCAAAAGTCAACTTAGGGGTGAATTAGGCCAAGAAACCCTAATTCCTGATTTTTGAAGAATGCACCCCTGAGGCAAAAATTGACTTGATGAATGGGTCCATGAGGTTCCATGGAGTACATTAGGTTTTGTTTTGGATCATTGGCTCATGCCCAGATGAAAATTTTCCATCTGGAGGCCCTGGTCGACCAAAACCCTAATTTGGTGACACTGTCGATCTTGATGCCTGATCCACCTAGAAGGGAGCATCCTTGTGCTTAATCCTTGGAGTGGGAGTCCTTTTGATACTTTGTGGATGCTTGAGAGGTTATACAAGTTGAAGATCATGTCATTCCTTGACTGATCCTTTGTCAAAGCACTCAGAGAGGGCTTGAAACCCTAGTTTTGATTGTAGTGAATGCTCACCCATCTTTGGGGAGACTGATGAAGTATGATGGTTCTTCCATATTGTGATGATGATTTTCACAATGATGGGAAATCTTAGTGGTCAAAATTTGGGGTATGACAATTGCCTGCTCATATTTCAGTGTGAATCTTTGTGGAGGACACGGTGTTTTCCCTTTTGCTGTCCCCGGTCTGTCGTTTCTTGCATATCATTGAGCATTCGCATCATACCATAACATTGAGCATCTTTGCATTTGGGTGTGTTGTTTGTGTGGTTGTGTTTTCTTTTGTTTTTTCCTCTTTGTGGGTCTTTGGTTCTCTGTCTTTGTTTTGCTTGTGACCGGTCTTTCACCTTTGTGCGCCAGATTTTGACTCTTTATGCAGTAATTCCCCAGGGAGTCTAACCTGCAACCATTCTGTTACCTACATCACCCATTCGGAAACCTAAAATTTCAGTAACTGCTGGCTTTGTAAACCTCTGGTTATCGTGAACCAGTTGTTTGTTTCAAGTTATCGTGAACCTAAACTTTCGGTTATCGTGAACCAGTTTTTCTTATATCAGGTTATCTTGAACCTAAATTTCCGGTTATCGTGAACCAGTTTTTTATATCAGGTTATCGTGAACCTGCATTTCTGGTTATCGTGAACCAGTTGTTTGTATCAGGTTATCGTGAACCTAATTTCTAGTTATCGTGAACCAGCTTTTTATATCAGGTTATCATGAACCAGTTGTTTGTATCAGGTTATCGTGAACCTAAACTTTCGGTTATCGTGAACCAGTTTTTCTTATATCAAGTTATCATGAACCTAAGCTTCTGGTTATCGTGAACAAGTTGGTTTATATCAGGTTATCGTGAACCTGTATTTCCGGTTATCGTGAACCATTTGTTTATATCAGGTTATCGTGAACCTGTATTGCTTAAACTCAGGTCAAATATGAACCTAACCCAATTATATATACAGCTCATACTGGTTTTCTTCATAAAGAAAATTATTTATTATTCAACCAACTCTTATGAGTACCAGAGTATATTCTTGGCTTATTAACCTTGTTCCCTTTTAAACTCCAGGTGTTTTTATCTGGCGCGCAGAGTTCGTCTCTGTCTTTTCTGGTTTTTCTTGAAGATCCCGTTTGAACTCTTCAGTATAAGAAATCCCCATAAAATCTTTTCTTCGGGTGTCTACCCTTTTATTTCAAACTGATCTCCAGTGGAGATCATGTATTCTTTCTGGTTTCATGCCCAGTAAGAATGTGTCTTTTCCCCGGTGTCGTCCGGTCACATTTGAACCTGTCGTCCATCTTCCTGGATCTTTCCCCAGTGGAGATTACCCCTTTTTCTATCCCCGGTGTTGCCTCAGAGTCTCCCCGGTGAGTCTCTTTTGTTGGTTAGCCTGCATCCCCAAGGAGTCTTCCTTGTGGCTACTAACCTTCTTTCTTCCCCAGTGAAGCTCATCTGTGTTTGGTAGCTCTTTATTCTTTGGTGTCCTGTTTCGTCTGCATTTTTACATTATCATGGCACCATATCATCATATTAGTAGCATTGCATGTCTTTACATCTAAGGGCAAAATTTTTGGTTATCTGTATTTAAATATCTTTCACCATGATTTCATGAGGATTTTCATCTCTCATGTCATCCGGTGAAGATATTTAAATAGGGGCAACTGTTGTACCCCAAATTTTACCCTTAGATCCATTGATCTCCTGCATATCATATTAGGTCAATCATGTTGCATAGCTAACCCTTCTATCAGGTTTTGTTTGTGTTTGTTTCATCTGTGAATCAGGTTTTATCTTAGGAAGATCCAAGAGGTGATTAATCAAGATTTTGGATGGAGCATTGACTCAAGCAAGTCTCTCTTTTCAAAGAGATATCTCTATAACCCTCTTCATGATCCTCTCCATAACCAAATACCTATCCATTTTATCCACCCTCAATTGTCTTCCTCAATTCCTAACCAACTTCAGTAATCCTCTATTAACCAATTTTATCCAATTTTTCCATTTGTCAACATTAATTCTCCTAAACCATAACCATTTCAGTTACCTAATTCACCTATAATTTATCTTTCTTTATAAACCATTTCCTTTTTATAATAAAAAGATAGAAAACCAATGCTAAGATATTTGCTCATAAGCCCATCATCAATAGGCCCAACGTGCAAATGTGTCACAAAAATATTGGAATGAATTCATTTTCCAATGACCAATAGGAAGTGAGCATTGTGCTTTGACTTTTCAACTCCATCACTGACCAATGGAAGGACGACGTGTGGACATCAAAGAAGTAAAACATCCAAAGTTTGCTCGTCTCCTTTGTCTTATTCACGAGCTGCAGAAGGGAGGAGGAAATTCAAATCCAAATACGAGTGAATCAATTCATTCCAAATCGTTTCATCCTCAATCCCTTGGCGCGTTTTATTCATTTTGAAATCTCCAAAAATAATTCCCGTTTGAGCTTTCAAGGATTGGTTCATTAAAAGTGTTTCTGAGACATTACTCATTTCAGCATACCGCCTGCTCTCACCTGCAGATCCCTCACGCAATCCCCAATCCTTACCTCATCTGATACCCTCTCATATGACACCAGAGGAGGAGCTCTTAAGCAATACATGAAGTAGTGAAATGGACCCTGCAACCTCTGAGTTTTTGTGCAGCAAGGGCTGCGTATTTGTCTCCAAGGAGTGGACCAATATTTGAATTTTGAAGAGAGACGTTGTAACCCTAGTTTTTCACTCAGCACACCAAGTGTTTGTGGTTTGGACTCAAGCAACCCAAGCCCATTTGTTCAACCTATAAAAGGAGCTTATTTCTACACTTTAACACACCAACAATTCTCACAAACACTCAAATAGTCCCTGAAGTTTCCTAAGTTCCGAGCAAGAGAGTTGAAAGGTGGCTTTGGAGTGCTTTGGAAGGAAAGCAGTCAGCATACTTGAAGGCAGTGGACATTACTCCACTTGGTATCACATTATTTCCCTCTTGTTAATCATGCTCAAATGATCATTATGTCATGCACATTTTTGTTGTTCTTTACATTATATAGCTTGCTAACATGTGCTTAAGTATGTTGTTTGTTTGATCATGGCCTAATATCATAAAATAGATGATTTTGTGTGTTGATATGATATACATGTATGCTTTTTGTGTTAAGATATAATGCCTCTGGTTTTGTTCATTGAATGGCTGCAAATTTATAAGTTCTCATGATGATATTACACTGTCAAGAGTAGATGTTTGATTTTGTTAACCTACTTGTATGACATATGTGCTTAAATGTCATTTTGAGAGAGGAGGTTCATAAACCTTAGTTCCCTATGTGGTTTTGATATGCTCATAAGTCGTGGGATGGTTGAACCTATCTATTTCTGTTGTTGATGCTGTTAAGTTGTTCTCTTTAAAATAACACTGATTTTTTTTCTGTCACCATCATATATGATCACTTTGTTTCTCAAGTCATGGTTTTGAACTTTATTATTGTTGATGTTTGCTGTTTTAAGGTTGGGATTTTGATTATTCATGTATGTGCTTACATTGGTATGCATCACTTTGCCTTGGCATTGATTTTGGTTGACTATGTACCTGAGCTTGGTTTGTTTGAATTGTATGTTGCTTAGTGTTTTAGTTTCTTGTGTTGCAGCCCACTGGTGTGATATTGGGAATGTGTGTATAAGGATCATGTTCAGGAATGTTGAATTTAGGATAAGAACTGTGTTGTTGTTTTTGAATCATGTGCCTCAATGTTCCATGACCTGCCATGATATTTCATCTTGTACATGCTAATACTATTTTATTGAAACTGTTAATTTCAGAAAGTTATATTTTTGGATATCATGATTGTGTTCTCCATGTTAACATTGTGTTCATGATATGTGTGCTAGCTTTGATGTGTTTTTGACATACTCCTAAGTTATGGATTTTTTATGTCACTTTGTGCTTCTAATGTGTGCTAGCCTGCCTTGAACCTAGTCTATGTAGGTGTTATGTATGTGTTTGTATGATTGTTGCCCAAGTTGGTTTTTACCATGACCTATACTACTGCCTGTTTTAATGGTACCACTTGAATGAACTTGGTTGCTATGACATGTCCTATTCTGTTTTGAATATATGTGTATGATTCATAAGAGCCCTTTGGCCATCATAATGTGATGTTTGTGTGCGTATCATTGTAAACATGACTAATTTATACTTGTACCAACATGATGAGTATGTAACATTTTGTGTGTATTTCATTTTGCTAAACTACTTTTGATTTGGAATGTCTCTGCTCATATATGCAATTTTGTTTGAACTATGCTTCATGATGTATTAAAGTGCCATGAGTCTAAATGAACTTTCCTTGACATTATATGTGATTGGTCTGCCCTTAATCTATCTTGATACATGAATCATCACCATAACCATGGCTGAATGCATTTTTTCCTTGACATTATATTTGATTGGTGTGCCTGTTTTTTTTTGCCTTGATGAGTGGTTAAGTTGTATGGAATATCATTATGTTCTTTGTTTGCTATCTTTGTGAAATTATCTGCTGCATTGCTTGATGGCCACAGTGGATCTTCACTTTTTCAATCTTGTTATCTTGTTGGTGTGCTAGCATTGTTTGTTGTGTATTTGATCTCATGAGCTCATTACTTTGTGAAATATAATTGCCCTAATGACATGTTGTTATCTGCTGCTAATTGGTTATGTTGCTGATGCTGTTGCCATCATTTCCTTAGCACCTTTTTGATATCCCTGAACTGCCACTAATAGTTAGGTTAGACTTAGAATCTGTCATTACCTTGATCTAACCTGCCTTTATTCTTACCACTCATTGTGACATATTTGAGTTTCTATTTGAACTTTGAAAAGACATCTTTTGGAACTGACTGCATCATGCCCTAACCTATCTCTTATTTTCTGGCATTTTAAACTTATAACCTTGTCAATCATGTGATTCTAGTTCTAAAACATCTCTGCTACCCTGCATTAAGTATGCTAAGTCTTGAGAAATGTTTTGACATACATGAAAATAAACCTTACCATGCTGTTATAGATTCCATGGGTCTACACGTGTGTTAATTCATTGTATTCAAGTTTTGTCCCTACTTGATTTCCAATTGAATGTGTTGAATGTATGATGTATGCTTGTTGATATGGCTGTGTATGAATTTGTTGCTTTATGTATTCAAATGTTGTTACTTTGATGTCCAATTTGTATGATAAAAAACACTTACTTGGTATTTAACATGTGTAGCAATTCATGACTTTGAGTTGATAATTATGTGTTCTGCTTCACTTTATTTGGCAATGTGGTTGAATGGCATGGTATATGGGTCTGCAGTCATGAGCAGTTTGTGTATGGTTTGGTTTGTGTTATAAATTTGGAATATGTGTGCATGAATGGCATATCTATTAATTGAGTTGGATATATTACCGGATGTAACAGCCACCCCAGTGGCAAGCACACACAAGCACGCGCCCTTTCACCCTTAAGACTAGGGTTCGAATCCCCCTCGCCCCAGTCCTTTTGTTTTTTTTTTCTAATTTCGCCTCTCTTTAAATATATACGCGTGTGTTGCACCCTAATGTTTTACCCTAAGATACCCGTTCCGCTTTTGCATGACATTTTAGGTCCATCGTTCGTGCATAACTAACCACGTTATCTAGCTTCGTCTGTTTTTTTTAGGACAGGTGTTGCTGCAGAAGGCCCGAGGTCTTGGAGGTTGTGCTGTGTGTGTGTTTGTGGAAGTTCCCTGGTCTTTGCAAGATGTGTGTGGATTCCCGTGAGATTGTGCCCTTCCCCTTTTCTGGTCCCTAAGCCATCACCAAGCCTCTTACTCCCTCAAATTTCTCAGAAGACTCCCCAGAATACTAGGTCCTCATACCCTCTGAGATGGAATTTGGTCCCTAAAGACTAGTCACTGTTTGTGTGGCAAGTTATATTGCAAGTTGGCATCTTTCCCTCCTCTGTAAGCTCCTCAAGACTTAAGAGATATGTGCGCTCTGTGTTTCAAATAATGGTTCATCAAGGAAAGTTCAATCTGGAAAGAATTAGAAAATCCAAGTCCTTTGTGTCACAAGCTTACAAGCTCAGGTTGAAGTCCTCACGATTCTATATCATATGATTCACGTATGAAGCTCACGCCATGATTTCAAGAAGAATTTTATATTCTTGAAACTGTCAGATATTCTTCAAGCGATTTTGAAGATCAATAAAAATCAAAAGATCAGGATGTTTTGACCACTGTGGAAAGATTAAATCCTTAAGTTTTGCCAATAAAGGAATGAAATGTTATAACCGGCTTGGTTGATTATTTTTAGTCCATCATTATTATAAGGCATTAATTCATGTACTTTCTAAAACCCGTGGAAATACATAGGATTTAGTTACAAAACTCATTTCTCCCCCCCCCCCCCCCCCCCCCCCCCAAATTGGATTTTCCAAATTCAAGTTCAAAAATGTCAGTGCACAAGTTCATAGCAGAATGGCAAGGTTTAATCAAGTGCATTATCCACGATTGGCGGCATGCTTCATTTCCTAAAAGAAATCGAAGGATGCATATGTTCATTTTAAAGATTGAATTTCTTCAAAGCATACAAGGTTTCAAAAAATGAGTTCAATTCTTTGATTGAAATCCCAAAGTACAAATGCAAGGTTTCAAATCATTTATTCAAGACTCCAGGGTGATTCTTAGGAGTTTCAAAGTAAGTGGAAGTAGTAATTTTGGTTCAAGGTTCAAAAGTTCAATATTTAATCACAAGCTAAGCCCATACACAAGGTTCTGGTTTGTTAGAAAGTTGGGTACATGATGCAACGGAATAACATGATATGGTCGCTACAAGTTGAAAAAGGCTTTGAGGTACTTAATTTTGGAACGTGGTTACATTAATCACTATTGATATTTGAATAAAACAAGGTAGACATTGCTAAGCAAAGTGAGGTTTAACAAGAGGAGCAGCTCGCTCAGTCATTGTTAGCGCAACATGTACATGTGCACAAGAGAAACCTGACATGTCTATGGTTCCAACACCCTTTCCTTTTAATGCAAAAAAAAAGATAATATAAATAGGATTCATGAGAGCAAAATTACAAGCCTAAGAACAAATTCATTAACAGGCACGTTACAAAGGAAGGGGCCAAAAAGTTCTATTGAAATAGCTCTCATCCCTATCATCGACACGAGAAGCGTAATCATCATAACTTCGCCATTGTTGCCAGATACCATGCAATAATCATCCTGACCAACTGGATCACCATTCACCTCATGATTAATTCTATTTCAAAGAATCCTAAAGTCTTCAAGACAAACCACATGAGGAATATACCAGACTCTAATGTCTACAGGCCTATCAAAACAAAGCATCACTTCTGGGAATTCTCTCTAAGTTGCTGCACCTTTTTCCAAAGCCAAACGACTGCTGAACATGTTTTGTTAAGGCCCCTAGCAATTTGCGCCACCATCGGCATCTCCGCCGAGAACTCGCCTGTACACAAACAAGAGAGCACCATTATTGTAAAGGGATGTTCCACAATTTAATCCACTTGAAGTTTATATTAAACTCAGACCAGCCACCATTGTGAGATTTCGAGACGCCGGATACCTAAAGATATCTCATCATTAGTCAAATCCTGGATTTGTTCAGAACTTAGTTTTACAAATATCTCACAAGGCAGGTTTAGATATCCAATTACCTTCCTAAACCGAGTTCCAACTTGGCCGGTCGTCGTTCCCGCCCCAAGTCTCCCTCAACTCTCCAAGCCGTCTTTGAAAGCCTCCACTTTAAGTCCAAAGGTGTCGTAACCGCACAATCCTCGCAATACACAATATGCATACATGAAAAGAAAGAAAAATAGGAGATTAGAAACCTATCGAAAGCAGAAAAATAGCATCAACGGTAATACATGATCTTGCAAACGTAAAGAAAAGCGTAAGAGCTCAGTCGTGACCGCCAGCTGTGCCAGACCCTTTTAAGGTTTTCATGGGATCACTTGTTTCGTAATATTATAATAACTGTGAGAGTTGCAGTTTATAGCATCACAAAAATGTCCGCGGTAAATCACACGTATACCTTACACAAAACGTACGAACGAACGCAGTAGCTTTGACTCTTGCCATGATCTTCATACGATTGCATCTACAAGAGACTTCTTGCCATCAGTACACAAGAATGAGAAGAAATAACGGTAAACGCAATGCAACCAGAATCACTCGCCTTCAAGTGTGCCAGCCTTACGTGCTTAGTTCATCGGTATTTATACGGAAATTCCTGGAATTCCCATAGCATGAGAAATACAAAATAGCCAAGAACTTTAGTCAGGAATCCACTTTAGATTTAAAGGTGCAAGACAATGAAGAGAAAAAGCAAGGATGTTGTAAGAATAACCTGTGATTGAGCGTTAATTAAACAACTTACCATTACGTTATTCATATCATCTTCATCCATCACGTCTTTTGATATGTAAGGGTATGCAAAATTCAAGCTCCGACAGTCAGGATCCTAGGAGTATACGCCACAGGTACAGCAGCCAAGTTTAGATGCATTGGATATTGACCCCTACGAGTCGTTCGAACAGGAAGCAATGACCCTCCAACGACCACGACATCTATCACAGAAAAATACGAACTTCTTGAAGAAATTGTTCAGAGGTTATGGTACAAACTATGGAAGAGAAGGCACATATGAATTGAAAGACATTGACGGTTTAGGAATAATACGCAAATTACAACATTCAAATTATGACCCTTATGTCCCTAATGATCAAGGCACGTTTCAATGGAATTGAAAGGATATCAATCATAAATATTTTAGGCCTCAGATTTTTGAGAAATAGAATCAATTTGCATCATATTCGAAGGGTGAGTTATGGGCAATATCCCAAAGGAGATACCACCATCATAACCTTCCAAAAATGAAATGGACAAATTACACAAAAAGGACCAGATTCAAATAGGGCAACGGTCAGCTTTCTGTCCCAAATCAGAGCGTACTAACCAAGTTCGAAACTTTTCAAAAACTTTCCAAATTAACCCAGATCAAATCAGCATTAAAACTGAATCAAATCTGCATTCAAGTAAAATCATTCACATTGAAAAATTCCCAATTTAAACTCATCATTGGCCATTATAAAAAGGGACCCAACCATCAACATATTTACACAGCCAACATCCGTCCTTCACACACAACCTAACACAAACTATCACCACAAATTCAAACAATTCACCAAGAATACATATCAGGAACTACCAAAACTTCATATCAACTAAAAAATCCTACCATAGACCAAACCGGACTCATCGAATCCCGCATACACAAAGCAGTAGTATTAGAGGAAGCGAAATCGCAACACGCACACAAACAAAGCACGCAAAGAGGTAAAGTTTAGAGAAGATACATCCCTGAAGTGGTGACCATTGGAGCCGTTCGCGCCTCAGCCCTCCGTCCCCGGCGACTTTTTTTTTTCCTTCTTTTTCGCTTCTCATCATCGTTAATCATTGTATTTGTAAATCATAAAAAAAAAAAAAATTAATGGAATGGGGCTGGGAATCGTGGGGTGGGGTTGTGTTTGTTTTGATTTGCTTGATCGAGAGAGATTGGAGAGAAATCGAGAGAAATCGAGAGCGACGATTGCGAGAGAGAAGAAAATTTTGAGAGAGGTTGAGAAGAACGAGAGAGGAACTGTAAGATCGAGAGAGATTTTGAGACGAGAGAGTGAGGATGATGGAGGGTGGCGGCGAATTTCGTAGGGTTTTGTTTTTCCCCTTTGAGAGAGACGACTGAGAGGGAGAGAAGACTCTCATTTCCTTTTTTTTTGCATTTCTTTTTTAGTTAATTAAGTAAAACTTCTTTTATAACTCAACTAAGCTTAACCAAAACCTTTTATAATTAAAACCAAAACTTTTAATAATTAAACTTTTTTTTTATATAATAATCAATTTCAACTTTTTCTTTCAAATGATAATTAAAAATCTTTTCTTTCATAAAATTAAGACTTTTTTTTTTATAATAATTAATCTAAATCCCTTTTATAATAATTATATTTAAAACTTTTAATAGTAATCCAAAATCCTTTTTATCACAATAATTAAATTTGAGTTTCATAATTTCAAAAAACCCTTTTTATGATAATAATCAAAAAGCAAGTTTTTTTATAATGATATTTAGATTTTTAATAATAATTAATTTAAAAATCCTTTTTATAATCAACCTAGATCTTTTCTTATAATAATTAACACTAAAATTTTAATAATTAATTTAACCTTTTTTTAATTAATCTAATTCCTTTTTGTAATAAAATTAACTTTTCTTTAATAACAATTAAAAATTTATAATTAGTTAAATTTAGAGTTTTTTGTAATAACTAATCTAAAAAACCTTTTTCATAATAACCGCTAAAACTAAGAATCCCTTTCTAATTAAAAACTTCCTTAGCCCCCTCAAGTGAATAAATAATAATAATCTCAAATAAATAAAATAATTAAGTTTAAAACTGAACCTTTAGATCGCCCCCGTCTAGAAATCTTTCACCGTGCTTAGTCATAGGTTTGTGAGTGGTCGAATGTTTGCCTTATTTGATTGTTTATGCCTCTACTTGATTTATGCTTGCATGCCTAAACCCTTTTCAAAAATATAAAAATTTCTCGATCCAATGTCGAGCCAATTTTCTACCTATATAAGTCGATCGCCTTAGGGCATCGCATTCGACCTACCGATCACTGGACACAAGTCTAGCATCACTTTGCTAGCACCCTCGCCTAAATAACCTTAATTTAATCACATAAATATCCAAGGGAAAATCCCATGCATGATAACCACGTTATTGTGCATGGTGCATATCATTTGCATTTCATAATCGATACCTTAAGATAAGTCTATTAGATAACTTAGGATAAATTTCCTAGGTTAGTCCCCCTGCAATTTTGATTTCTTAAATCAAACTTTAGCCCACCTAATTCTCCACACAAGAGAATTAGATGTTAATCATCTCAAAGAAAGGGACATACAACCCCATACCCCACAAATACAAACATTTTCAAAAAACTATGGTGGTCTTTCTTAAGATGATGACTCATCTTCCTCTCCTAAAACCTTAGCAAAACAGATAACAAATAATAGATAACATAATTAATCAAGAGGTTCCTGTAGAGTACTACAGATATCTTGGATGCTAAAACCTTCCCTAGGTATAACCAACCCCCGAACTTAGAATCTTAAGTGCATTTGCATTGCATTGTGGGAATTCGGTCTTTCTCCCTTCCCTTGGATAAAATCAAAGACGGTGGTGACATTAAAAATGCGATCCTAGTTAACAAATAACTATGGTATCCAATTTTCACCGCGACAGAAATGGCGACTTCACTGGGGACACTCATAAGAGGGTTCCCCCTAACTTGATTAATTATGTTTTTTTATATATTTGTTATCTGTTATGTTTGCTTGGATTATTACTTGTGTGGTGAGACAAAGTCCTACACCCGGACTAGAGTGAAATTAAGATAGGAACGGTGAGACTTCAATGATACTTTGAGGGAGTCGATTCCTAAAAAAGTAAATTGAGACTTCACCACTCAGTCTAGGCCCTCTCAAATAAAATATTTGTCCAACGAGTTCATTCGTGAAGACGGTATGGTTTCGATCTAAAGGCCCTCGGGACTGGGGACTGTAGTTACCTTTAACCCAACTTGGCCTATTAGGATGTAGTGCGGGGACTATGCAGGAGTCTATTTCTGCGATAGTTGCTACGCGATACTACACTCAGACGAGATTCTCTTGAGAATATTATTGACCACCAAGTGATTTGGAAAATCGATAATATCCGAAAGATGGGTTGTAGACTATGGGAACTTTGTAGAACCCGTTCCGTAGGTACATTTGAAACTATAGTACACTCCTATGGGATGGGTAGACCTTGACTCCATGCTATGACCTTTTAAACCTAGGACTCTTTGTTTGTTTATTTTGCTTGAATGTGCTTTATGTTGCATACATTCATAAGCAGCATATCATAAAGATTCATGGAACTTAATCTTGTTTATAAACATCATAAGGATACCATGGACTCTAAAAAAAATTTAAAGAAAAAATGTTGAAGTACACTTACAAGAGTCATAACCTGGACGATCTAAGGGGATTGAAGACCTTATTGACGGATAAAGAAGGGTTTAAGACCAGATATGGGGAAGCCCTTATTGATAAGGAAATATTATCTACTCTACTCCAGTCCATCACTGTTGGTGACAATTCTTGAAGAATATTCTCAACTAATGGAGTTACTTATTCAAGACAAGAATCCATTTCCTATCTTCGGTTAATATTCAAGCTAAGATGACTACAAAAGGAGAATTTCAAAAAAATGCTACCTATTGCAAGAAACGGAAAGCTCAAGGCGTCTTATCCCATCAGTCAACACTTCGTCGACAAGCTTATTTTAGTAGAAGCTCAGTTGGAAGAAAGAAGTCAAAGGATTCAAGAAGATCGTTGGAAGAGTCTCCTTAGATCCATCATTATCAGCTTTTATTTAGCTTTTCCGTTATGACTTTTGGAAAGTGTACCGACGCGTTATTAATAAATCTGTTTTAATATTCCGGATATTGATTATCGAAACCGTTTTAATGATTTTTTTAAATCGAGTCTCTTGATATTCCAAAATGATTATAAATAGCTAAGTTTCCATGAATCTTGTTGCATAGCATTCGCATTTGCATTTGCATTCCTTTGCATTCCAGGTTCACATTTGTGTTTCCCTTCCCAGTCAAGCTGAATCATCTATACAATACTCGAGCCACTCATAAGAAGAGAATGGATCAACTCGAGCAGGAAAACAGAGCACTCCGGGAAGAGGTTTCAACGTTGAAGGAAAGTCTAGAGAAGATCAATGGGATGATGGAAGCTTTGATGGCTGCTCAGAATCAGCCATCACATAGTACGACGTCACACAATACTGTTATCTCTGAGATAATATCAGCACCGATCCCAGTGGTGCCCACTACCAATGAAGTTCAGTATTCTATGCCTCCTGGTTACCCATGGGGTATGCCTCCTAACTTTACTCCAGCTGGATATCGCCCACCGGTTTCTCAAGTTCTTGCCACAACTGCTGTAATGACTGTGCCACCACTCGTGGTAAATGCTACTCCTTTTCATCTGGAAGAACCTGTGTTTCATACCGTTCCTAGTGAGAGTGTTGGAATGGAAGAACGAATGGATGATTTCCAGGACCAGTTTCTAGAAATGAAGAAAGAAATCAAGGCCCTTCGTGGGAAAGAGCTGTTCGGAAAAAGTGCCTCTAAGCTATGCTTGGTTCCTAATGTTAAGATCCCTCCAAAGTTCAAACTCCCTGATTTGGAGAAGTATAAAGGAAATTCTTGCCCACATAGTCACATAGTTATGTATGCCCGAAAAATGTCTGCTCATAAGGATAATGATCCCCTATTGATACATTACTTCCAGGACAGTTTGAATGGCGCAGCCCTCAAGTGGTATATGGGGCTAGATAGTTCAAAGGTCCGCAGTTTTAATGACCTCTGTGAGCTTTTTATCAAGCAATATAAATATAATGTCGACATGGCACCAGATAGAGACCAGTTGAGAGCCATGGCCTAGAAAGAAAGAGAAAATTTTAAGGAGTACGCCCAGCGTTGGCGCGAACTTGCTGCTCAAGTTACTCCACCTCTGGAAGAGAAGGAGATGACTAGAATTTTCCTGAAAACATTGAGCTCGTTCTTCTATGAGAGAATGGTAGCAAGCGCCCCTAGTGATTTTACTGAGATGGTAAACATGGGAATGCGTTTGGAAGAAGGCGTCTGTGAAGGAAGATTGGTTAGAGAAGGAAGTGCTTCCAGCAATGCCAAGAAATATGGAAGTAATTTTGGGAAAAAGAAAGAACAAGAAGTAAGTGATGTGCATCATGGACGATCAAAAGGAAGGTATCATCCACGCCCATACGTTGCTACTGTGACCCCAATTAGCAATACTCCAGCTTACCAACCACAGTTTGCGCAACCACCAGCTTCACTACAACAGCAGTATCATCAGCAAAATCAGAAACCTCCTCAACAAGCCCAACAATCATTCAACAATCCAAGTCGTGCACTGAGGAAACCAAACTTTGACCCGATTCCCATGTCATATGCAGAACTTTTCCCAGTATTGTTACGCAAGGGCCAGATCCAGATTAAGTCCCCACCAGCGGTGCCTAAGAACCCTCCTTTCTGGTACAGAGCTGACTTATTTTGTCCTTATCATCAAGGGGCGCCAGGTCATAATATTGAAAGTTGTTATGGGATGAAAGCTGACGTTCAGAGATTGGTTGAAAGTGGAATCCTAACCTTCAAAGATTCAAACCCAAATGTGCAAAACAACCCTTTACCACAACATGGGGAATCAACGTGAACATGATACAAGAATGTCCTGCAGGTGAAGATTAGAGAAGATCCAAGCCGGCGAGATCAAGAGGAGAACATGTTCCCGAGCTCATCAGGCTGTTTATTTATTTGCTTGCACTTATGACTATTTCTTTGATTGTATAAGTTTGGTTTGCATGCAAGAACTTGTTATTTTGAATAATTAATGCAATAAACATGTTTGTCATGAAGAAATCCATTCGTTTCACTCCTTTTAAAATACTTTTTCTATTTTATAATGCCGATGCTGCCCAATCTCTTGCCTCGGCAGAGAATTGAATGGAGGATGATGAAAGCAAAACGCAAGATCTCTTGTTGCATGATTTTGAATAAAACTCTGCTGGTAATACAAGGCATTGTTTCAAACTCTCAAACACCGGAGATATAAGGGAGATAGACCCTCGTCAACCCTTTTGAGCCTTCGAAGTAGGAGTTTTCTTCTTCCAAATAAAAAAAAACCTCATTCTTAACCTGGGGCAGGGTAATTTCAAAAAAAAAAGGGAGTAAAATATCATGAATATTGGGTGGGCATAAACAAACTTTGAGCCTTATATCCTTTGTTTCTTAAACCGAGGACCAACCACAATATAACCCTCAAAATACCTAGTTGAAGCAGGGTTTATTTCAAAAGCATACTCATTGAGATATCATTTCCTGACTCCCATGAGCTATGCTCAAATTCGTGTTGGCATTATAAAATCGGTAATTCAATCACAAAAATATTTTAAATAAAACTTCAAGACAAACGTACGTTGCATTATCTGTTTCAGAGTTAACATTTTCTACTTGCTAACATTGCTTGACATCGTAGAAATTAACATACATGTGGCAACAATGAGCTAAAATTTAGTACTGTTTCAAGGAGATGATAGTATCCAGGGGCATGTCACCTGAAGACCTTGCTGGGCAGGGGCAAGTTGTTTCCCAGTTGTTTCTTTCACAGTCTGACTTCAAGGAACAAGTTTGAAGTCTCAGAATACCGTCGATCTGGGGCAGTTACGTCAAGATTTGATAAATCTCTCAAAGAATGCGAAGGCTCAGTTATACAAGATATAATCGATCTGGGCTAGTTACGTCGAGATTCGACGAATCTCTCAAAGAGTTTGAAGACATTGGAACAGTTGGACGCCATGTTTTCTGTAAAATCCTCTTGGGATGACTTCTTCTCGTAAACCATACAATCTGGGGCATTTGAGAAGTGAAGATTGCTTCTCATCCACAATAATTGTCGTTCAAAATGGCGACTACCATACAATATCAATGCAGAGTCACATTAGTCTCACGACTTTTTTTTTCACTCATGGCTCAAAGAGTTTCTATCCCAGGTAATGGGGCAACTCCCCAGTAAGTTTTACTTCAGGTGGTCGCGACTATTCCCCGGTAAAACTCTACTCCAATAAGTCATGGCATATTTGACGCAAGTTTTCTCCAGTCGGCAACCTAAGAATCCCCGGTGAATTCCTTCGGTTTCGACCTTCCCCAGCGAAGCGAGTGTTTATTTCACTCCTCATTGGACTTTCTCACTATCTCAATCTTCACCAGTGAAGGCGGATGTTTATTTCATCCTCTCGAAGTTTTATCTCCGACATTTCCAACTACTATTAATCCAAGTTTCCTCGATGAAGTGGATATTTATTTTACCCATCTACGACTTTCATTCAGATTACTTGAGTTCACAGTGAATATTTATTTTATCCCCATGAAGTTTCTTCGATCATGAGTTTGATTCGTTCCTAGTGAATCTTTCTCATTCCCAATAGAATCACAAGGTTCATCTTGACAATCCTAAGTGAAGTCACGATGTTCACCCCAAGTGGAGTGCTCTCTTCCCCAGAGAAAGTTTGAAGCTATGAAGTGGGACTTGTTTCCGTATATGGCTTTTTCCATTCATCCCCAGTGATGCTTCTATATTGCAAAGATTGGCCGAGTATTCATATCGAGATGCTTGTTTTCATCTCCTGTTTGCTTCTTCTTCATTTGTTTTGTCAGCATAGCATGGCATCCTTGCATGTAGATTCATGGCATGTGCGCATTTTTTGCATCTTGCATCTCTTTGTGTTTGTTTGTTTGTTCTTTCACTTTGGTTGCACTTATCTCCAAGTGATCGGGTTTGTCTTCTCCCTCAAAGTAGTATCGTCAGCCCTAGGCAGAAAAAAAACACATACTTTCTAACTCCCTACTGAGCTCGATCCTCGTGGAAGATGGTTGCTTTAGTTTTCTTTTCCATTTTTGGATAAAGATAAACCTGTTGAGCTCAATCCTCAATGGATGGAGTCTTGTTTGACCGTTTATCTCCAGTTACTTCCTGGATTGAACTTTGGTCCCTGACAATCACAATTTTGGAGGTGTTGAACCCGGACTAAGCGTGCATTTATTTTGCACTTTGTCTCCCCGAGAAGAATCTATTTGAAGATCTCTATGGAGGACAGGAAATTATTTCTCTAACAAGTGGTAGCTCTTTATTTGAGCTCGGTTTTCTATCTGGATGACAAATGGCAGTCTCCCCAGGACAGTTTGTCTATCCCCGGTGAAGTTGTCAAGATTATCAGCTTATTCTCCAGAGGAAGTTGTTGAAGACATTATAATTATTCTCTTTATTTGAGAATCCCTATCACAAGAATCTTACTAGCTTCGACACTGTTTTCAGCTACGGTGATTTTACTTCCCAGTGGCATTCTCCCCAGTGAGCCCACGATTCAATTTGCTTCCATCAAATGGCATCTCTTCGAGAAGTTTGATGAAGACTCAGATGATCTTTCTCTTTATTTGAGAAGACATATTCTACAAGTCAGCCGGCCCGCATCTCTTTTGAAGATCCCCGCTGAAACTTCCAAATCTCCAACAAGTTATGGATTCTAGTTGAAGTCACAAGATCTCCAGTGAAATCCCAACCCCTATGAAGTTACCTTTCCAGGAGAAGTTCCAGACTTTTGCTCGAGGCAGACAACCTCGTAGCAGTTTATTTCAAGATGCATTCGAGGGAGACAACCTCGTAATATTCAATTTCACACTTTGTTCGAGACAGACAATCTCGCAACACTTATTTCAAGACTTTGTTCGAGACAGACAATCTCGCAACACTTATTTCAAGACTTTGTTTGAGACAGACAATCTCGCAACATTTATTCCAGACTTTGTTCGAGGCAGACAACCTCGTCGCATTTATTTCAAGACTCTGTTCGAGGCAGACAACCTCGTAGTATTCAATTTCAACCTTTGTTGCTCGAGGCAGACAACCTCGTGGTATTCAATTTCAAGATTTTGGTTCGAGGCAGACGACCTCATAACATTCAATTTCAAGCTTTGTTGTTTGAGGCAGACAACCTCATAGCTTTTGGTTTCAAGATTTTGCTCGAGACAGACAACCTCGTAGTATTCAATTTCAAGCTTTGTTGTTCGAGACAGACAATCTCATAACGCTTTATTTCAAGACTTTGTACAATAAATTGAACCATACCGAGAATCATGTTTTGCTTATCATCTTTGCAATATACATTTTGCTTCTCACTGGAAAACACCCAACTGCTCAAAGTACATTGTGATTGTCAGATTGGTAGCCTCCTTCCCCAGTGGAGTTAGATCTTTCCCCGCAGAGTCTTGTTTTGTTGAGTTATCCCTCGTCGGGTTTTTCCTTTCATTGGCTGGGTTCCAGTGTTTCAACTCCAGTTGTCCCCTGTGACTTCCTCCCTCACAGGATCCTTGCCTTGCATTCATATTATTGCATATCATATCATGTGCATTTGGCGGCATCTTAGGGCCAAAAATGTGTGCATGTTTGTATTTAAGTCTCTCCTATCTCGTCGAGATGAAGATTTCAATCTCCATATCTCCGAATAGGAGAAACTTAAATAGGGGCATCTGTTGCACCCTAATTTTTTACCCTAAGATACCCGTTCCGCTTTTGCATGACATTTTAGGTCCATCGTTCATGCATAACTAACCACGTTATCTAGCTTCGTCTGTTTTTTTTAGGACAGGTGTTGCTGCAGAAGGCCCGAGGTCTTGGAGGTTGTGTTGTGTGTGTGTTTGTGGAAGTTCCCTGGTCTTTGCAAGATGTGTGTGGATTCCCGTGAGATTGTGCCCTTCCCCTTTTCTGGTCCCTAAGCCACCACCAAGCCTCTTACTCCCTCAGATTTCTCAGAAGACTCCCCAGAATACTAGGTCCTCATACCCTCTGAGATGGAATTTGGTCCCTAAAGACTAGTCATTGTTTGTGTGGCAAGTTATATTGCAAGTTGGCATCTTTCCCTCCTCTGTAAGCTCCTCAAGACTTAAGAGATGTGTGCGCTCTGTGTTTCAAATAATGGTCCATCAAGGAAAGTTCAATCTGGAAAGAATTAGAAAATCCAAGTCCTTTGTGTCACAAGCTTACAAGCTCAGGTTGAAGTCCTCACGATTCTATATCATATGATTCACGTATGAAGCTCACGCCATGATTTCAAGAAGAATTTTATATTCTTGAAACTGTCAGATATTCTTCAAGCGATTTTGAAGATCAATAAAAATCAAAAGATCAGGATGTTTTGACCACTGTGGAAAGATTAAATCCTTAAGTTTTGCCAATAAAGGAATGAAATGTTATAACCGGTTTGGTTGATTATTTTTAGTCCATCATTATTATAAGGCATTAATTCATGTACTTTCTAAAACCCGTGGAAATACATAGGATTTAGTTACAAAACTCATTTCTCCCCCCCAAATTGGATTTTCCAAATTCAAGTTCAAAAATGTCAGTGCACAAGTTCATAGTAGAATGGCAAGGTTTAATCAAGTGCATTATCCACGATTGGCGGCATGCTTCATTTCCTAAAAGAAATCGAAGGATGCATATGTTCATTTTAAAGATTGAATTTCTTCAAAGCATACAAGGTTTCAGAAAATGAGTTCAATTCTTTGATTGAAATCCCAAAGTACAAGTGCAAGGTTTCAAATCATTTGTTCAAGACTCCAGGGTGATTCTTAGGAGTTTCAAAGTAAGTGGAAGTAGTAATTTTGGTTCAAGGTTCAAAAGTTCAATATTTAATCACAAGCTAAGCCCATACACAAGGTTCTGGTTTGTTAGAAAGTTGGGTACATGATGCAACGGAATAACATGATATGGTCGCTACAAGTTGAAAAAGGCTTTGAGGTACTTAATTTTGGAACATGGTTACATTAATCACTATTGATATTTGAATAAAACAAGGTAGACATTGCTAAGCAAAGTGAGGTTTAACAAGAGGAGCAGCTCGCTCAGTCATTGTTAGCGCAACATGTACATGTGCACAAGAGAAACCTGACATGTCTATGGTTCCAACACCCTTTCCTTTTAATGCAAAAAAAAAAGATAATATAAATAGGATTCATGAGAGCAAAATTACAAGCCTAAGAACAAATTCATTAACAGTCACATTACAAAGGAAGGGGCCAAAAAGTTCTATTGAAATAGCTCTCATCCCTATCATCGACACGAGAAGCGTAATCATCATAACTTCGCCATTGTTGCCAGCTACCATGCAATAATCATCCTGACCAACTGGATCACCATTCACCTCATGATTAATTCTATTTCAAAGAATCCTAAAGTCTTCAAGACAAACCACATGAGGAATATACCAGACTCTAATGTCTACAGGCCTATCAAAACAAAGCATCACTTATGGGAATTCTCTTTAAGTTGCTGTACCTTTTTCCAAAGCCAATCGACTGCTGAACATGTTTTGTTAAGGCCCCTAGCAATTTGTGCCACCATCGGCATCTCCGCCGAGAACTCGCCTGTACACAAACAAGAGAGCACCATTATTGTAAAGGGATGTTCCACAATTTAATCCACTTGAAGTTTATATTAAACTCAGACCAGCCACCATTGTGAGATTTCGAGACGCCGGATACCTAAAGATATCTCATCATTAGTCAAATCCTGGATTTGTTCAGAACTTAGTTTTACAAATATCTCACAAGGCAGGTTTAGATATCCAATTACCTTCCTAAACCGAGTTCCAACTTGGTCGGTCGTCGTTCCCGCCCCAAGTCTCCCTCAACTCTCCAAGCCGTCTTTGAAAGCCTCCACTTTAAGTCCAAAGGTGTCGTAACCGCACAATCCTCGCAATACACAATATGCATACATGAAAAGAAAGAAAAATAGGAGATTAGAAACCTATCGAAAGCAGAAAAATAGCATCAACGGTAATACATGATCTTGCAAACGTAAAGAAAAACGTAAGAGCTCAGTCCTGACCGCCAGCTGTGCCAGACCCTTTTAAGGTTTTCATGGGATCACTTGTTTCGTAATATTATAATAACTGTGAGAGTTGCAGTTTATAGCATCACAAAAATGACAGCGGTAAATCACACGTATACCTTACACAAAACGTACGAACGAACGCTGTAGCTTTGACTCCTGCCATGACCTTCATATGATTGCATCTACAAGAGACTTCTTGCCATCAGTACACAAGAATGAGAAGAAATAACGGCAAACGCAATGCAACCAGAATCACTCGCCTTCAAGTGTGCCAGCCTTACGTGCTTAGTTCATCGGTATTTATACAGAAATTCCTGGAATTCCCATAGCATGAGAAATACAAAACAGCCAAGAACTTTAGTCAGGAATCCACTTTAGATTTAAAGGTGCAAGACAATGAAGAGAAAAAGCAAGGATGCTGTAAGAATAACCTGTGATTGAGCATTAATTAAACAACTTACCATTACGTTATTCACATCATCTCCATCCATCACGTCTTTTGATATGTAAGGGTATGCAAAATTCAAGCTTCGACAGTCAGGATCCTAGGAGTATACGCCACAGGTACAGCAGCCAAGTTTAGATGCATTGGATATTGACCCCTACGAGTCGTTCGAACAGGAAGCAATGACCCTCCAACGGCCACGACATCTATCACAGAAAAATACGAACTTCTTAAAGAAATTGTTCAGAGGTTATGGTACAAACTATGGAAGAGAAGGCACATATGAATTGAAAGACATTGACGGTTTAGGAATAATACGCAAATCACAACATTCAAATTATGACCCTTATGTCCCTAATGATCAAGGCACGTTTCAATGGAATTGAAAGGATATCAATCATAAATATTTTAGGCCTCAGATTTTTGAGAATCATAATCAATTTGCATCATATTCGAAGGGTGAGTTATGGGCAATATCCCAAAGGAGATACCACCATCATAACCTTCCAAAAATGAAATGGACAAATTACACAAAAAGGACCAGATTCAAATAGGGCAACGGTCAGCTTTCTGTCCCAAATCAGAGCGTACCAACCAAGTTCGAAACTTTTCAAAAACTTTCCAAATTAACCCAGATCAAATCAGCATTAAAACTGAATCAAATCTGCATTCAAGCAAAATCATTCACATTGAAAAATTCCCAATTTAAACTCATCATTGGCCATTATAAAAAGGGACCCCAACCATCAACATATTTACACAGCCAACATCCATCCTTCACACACAACCTAACACAAACTATCACCACAAATTCAAATAATTCACCAAGAATACATATCAGGAACTACCAAAACTTCATATCAACTAAACAATCCTACCATAGACCAAACCGGACTCATCGAATCCCGCATACACAAAGCAGTAGTATCAGAGGAAGCGAAATCGCAACACGCACACAAACAAAGCACGCAAAGAGGTAAAGTTTAGAGAAGATACATCCCTGAAGTGGTGACCATTGGAGCCGTTCGCGCCTCAGCCCTCCGTCCCCAGCGACTTTTTTTTTCCCTTCTTTTTCGCTTCTCATCATTGTTAATCATTGTATTTGTAAATCATAAAAAAAAAAAGAATATTAATGGAATGGGGCTGGGAATTGTGGGGTGGGGTTGTGTTTGTTTTGATTTGCTTGATCGAGAGAGATTGGAGAGAAATCGAGAGAAATCGAGAGCGACGATTGCGAGAGAGAAGAAAATTTTGAGAGAGGTTGAGAAGAACGAGAAAGGAACTGTAAGATCGAGAGAGATTTTGAGACGAGAGAGTGAGGATGATGGAGGGTGGCGGCGAATTTCGTAAGGTTTTGTTTTTCCCCTTTGAGAGAGACGACTGAGAGGGAGAGAAGACTCTCATTTCCTTTTTTTTTGCATTTCTTTTTTAGTTAATTAAGTAAAACTTCTTTTATAACTCAACTAAGCTTAACCAAAACCTTTTATAATTAAAACCAAAACTTTTAATAATTAAACTTTTTTTTATATAATAATCAATTTCAACTTTTTCTTTCAAATGATAATTAAAAATCTTTTCTTTCATAAAATTAAGACTTTTTTTTTTATAATAATTAATCTAAATCCCTTTTATAATAATTATATTTAAAACTTTTAATAGTAATCCAAAATCCTTTTTATCACAATAATTAAATTTGAGTTTCATAATTTCAAAAAACCCTTTTTATGATAATAATCAAAAAGCAAGTTTTTTTATAATGATATTTAGATTTTTAATAATAATTAATTTAAAAATCCTTTTTATAATCAACCTAGATCTTTTCTTATAATAATTAACACTAAAATTTTAATAATTAATTTAACCTTTTTTTAATTAATCTAATTCCTTTTTGTAATAAAATTAACTTTTCTTTAATAACAATTAAAAATTTATAATTAGTTAAATTTAGAGTTTTTTGTAATAACTAATCTAAAAAACCTTTTTCATAATAACCGCTAAAACTAAGAATCCCTTTATAATTAAAAACTTCCTTAGCCCCCTCAAGTGAATAAATAATAATAATCTCAAATAAATAAAATAATTAAGTTTAAAACCGAACCTTTAGATCGCCCCCGTCTAGAAATCTTTCACCGTGCTTAGTCATAGGTTCGTGAGTGGTCGAATGTTTGCCTTATTTGATTGTTTATGCCTCTACTTGATTTATGCTTGCATGCCTAAACCCTTTTCAAAAATATAAAAATTTCTCGATCCAATGTCGAGCCCATTTTCTACCTATATAAGTCGATCGCCTTAGGGCATCGCATTCGACCTACCGATCACTGGACACAAGTCTAGCATCACTTTGCTAGCACCCTCGCCTAAATAACCTTAATTTAATCACATAAATATCCAAGGGAAAATCCCATGCATGATAACCACGTTATTGTGCATGGTGCATATCATTTGCATTTCATAATCGATACCTTAAGATAAGTCTATTAGATAACTTAGGATAGATTTCCTAGGTTAGTCCCCCTACAATTTTGATTTCTTAAATCAAACTTTAGCCCACCTAATTCTCCACACAAGGGAATTAGATGTTAATCATCTCAAAGAAAGGGACATACAACCCCATACCCCACAAATACAAACATTTTCAAAAAAACTGTGGTGGTCTTTCTTAAGATGATGACTCATCTTCCTCTCCTAAAACCTTAGCAAAACAGATAACAAATAATAGATAACATAATTAATCAAGAGGTTCCTGTAGAGTACTACAGATATCTAGGATGCTAAAACCTTCCCTAGGTATAACCAACCCCCGAACTTAGAATCTTAAGTGCATTTGCATTGCATTGCATTGTGGGAATTCGGTCTTTCTCCCTTCCCTTGGATAAAATCAAAGACGGTGGTGACATTAAAAATGCGATCCTAGTTAACAAATAACTATGGTATCCAATTTTCACCGCGACAGCGTGTTCTCATTGATTGTTCAAGGTGCGTGCATTGGCCTGATGGTATTGGTTTTAAGCTGTAAGCGAAGGGTCCTGGGTTCAATCCCTAGGAGCACCCTTTCCTTTCTTTTTAATACCTTGTTGGTTTTATTTTATTTTCAAGTTTATGCTTAAATTTCAAATTTCCATAACTTGTTCATTTTCCATCCTTTTTCCTCCATTCTTTTTGCTATGTTTTTCTAATTAAATCTAGTTTTTGAATATGAAAAGAAATTGGTTGGAAATATTTAATCTTGAGGCATTTATTCATGATAAGCTTGGAAATATCTTTTAGGGTTTTATTGCACTTCTTTGTTCATCTTGCCATGCTATCTTTGTTTACCATGTTTGAGTAATGTCTAATATATGATTCTAACTTTGCATAAGCTTTGTTTCATCTCATTATCTTATTCATGTATTCTTGCATCATCCTATTGCATTTGTAACTCTTTATTTCCTAGTAATTTTAAAACTGTTATCTTTCCCCCCATTCCAAAGGGATATCATCTTAAAATTGACTCATGAGTCACTAAACAGCCACCCTACCTCATCCTTTTAGGTTTATCCCATTTCTTGGCCTCATGAGAGCCAATGAATCATAACTTAGAAATAGGTTAGAGTTTTGAACTCTATGTGGTTTTCATCATCATGAGAAATCACTTTCCCCCATATAACTTCGATTTAGAGAGTTATCGTGAACTCTAAAATGAGCTTATACTCATTTCCCCTTGGAACTTTGGCCATAGTCAATGGTTCCTTTTTTCACCCTTAGATCGGTGAACTACGGATACTCTGATTCCACTCCCGTCAGGATACGTAGGCGCAAAGTGCGATACTTTGTCGAGTATACTTAGATACTAACCCCCAGGGTTTCAACCTTTAGCATAGCACCCTTAGCAAGCGAGTAAGACATAACAAGTTAAAACAAGAGGTTCTTGTAAAGTACTATGGACGTTTAGGATGTTAATACCTTCCCTAGGCGTAACCAACCCCCGAACCTTAGATCTCCCCCCTTTTAGGTTTTTCTCGATCTTGAACCTTTCCTTTGGATAAATCAAAGTCGGTTGTGAATTCAAAGAAATGTGATGCAAGTTAATTAATAGCTTGTTGTCTGATTCTCACCGCAACACCATGGATGATGAGATGAAATCTCTTCATGATAATAACACTTCGGAGTTGATTGAGAAACCTACAGGAGCCAGGTTAGTCAGTTGTAAGTGGATTTTTAAGGTTAAGGAAGGAATCAAAGGAGTGACGTCGAAGCGCTTTAAGGAAAGGTTAGTTGCTAGGGGGTTCACTCATAAAGAAGGTGTCGACTTTAATGATGTGTTCTCACCTGTTGTAAAGCATATATCCATTAGAATGTTGTTAGCCATGGTGGCAAAGTTTGACCTATAACTTGAACAAATGGATGTGAAGACAGCCTTCCAGTATGGTGATCGAGATGAAACGATCTTGACGAGGTAACCTGAAGGGTATGTAGAAAAGGGAAAGGAAGATTATGTGTGCAAGCTGGATAGGTATTTGTATGGCCTGAATCAATCTCCTCGAAAATAGAATAGGAGATTCGACAAGTTCATGGCACACATTGGTTTCACTAGGAGCCAGTTCGACCTCTGTGTTTACTTCAGATTTCGACCTAGAAATTCACTTGTTATTTTGTTGCTTTATGTGGATGACATCCTCATAGCAAGCAACAATGTTGAAGATGTTATAAAGGTAAAGGTTGAACTCGATAAGGAGTTCGACATGAAGGATTTGGGAGCTGCCTCTAGAATTCTTGGGATTGACATCCAGAGAGATAGAAATCAATTGAGATTATGCTTATCTCAAGAGACATACTTGAAGAAGATTCTCAACAAGTTTGGTATGTCAAATTCAAAGCACGTTCTAACACCGACTAATTCTCAGTACAAGATGAGTACAACTCAAAGTCCTAGTACTGAAGTCAAAAGAGCCTATATGAATAACACCCCATATGCTAGTATAGTAGGTCTTTGATGTATGTTATGGTTTGTACGAGGCCAGACATAGTGTATGGAGTGAGCCTTGTAAGCAGGTATATGGCCAATCCTGGGAAGGCCCACTGGCAAGCATTAAAGTGGATTCTTAGGTACATTAATGAGTCTCTAAGAAAAGTCTTGATTTATGGTGGAGCCAGTGGTGATGATAGCAAAGTCCAAATCGAAGGATTTGTCGACTCTGATTATGTAGGTTGTATGGATTCCAGAAAATCTATTTCTGGATATGTATTCACTATGTTCGACACAGTAATCAGTTGGAAAATGACACTTCAGAAGGTTTTTCCCTTATCAATCACTGAAGCTGAATATATTACCCTCACTGAAGCTGTGAAAGAAACATTGTTGCTTGAAGATTTTGCTAAGGAGCTGAAACTTCAAGGTCGATTTATCATTGTTAAATGTGACAGTCAAAGTGCAATACACCTGTCAAAGAATTCAACCTATCATGAGCAAACCAAGCACATCGATGTGAGGTTGCACTTCATCAGAGAGATAACCGAGCGTGGAGAAGTCCAAGTGCTGAAGGTTTCGACTGATGACAATGCTGCTGATATGATCACCAAGACATTGTTGAGTAACAAGTTTTTCCATTGTATGCAGTTGATAAAGCTGCATGATGAAAGCTAGTTTGTTCTCTTGTTTTGTGTAGAGTTTGTTCCAAGGTGTAGATTTGTGGTATTTTGGATCGAAATCTAGTGTCGACAAGGGTAGTTTCATGGTTTGACAAAAGGTTTAGTATGAAGTCGAAGTCTGTTCACATACTAATCTTGTATGCTGTAGTCGAAGTATGCTCGAGCATGCAGCAGTCAAAATGCTAGGATTGTTAGCATGTCGAATTGGGCATTGCTTGTAAGTCCAATTGTTAAGTTAGCTTGTAACATTTACCTTCTTCATATTTTCAGAGTTACAATTCTTGAAATGAATCTTCTTATAGCCTATTCCATCAAACGGTTCAATAAGAGTAACGTGATCTCTAACAGATTCAACTTCTTTAGCTTTGTTAAACCATAACTCCACCATATCAATAACCTCCTTTGTAACTTGAGATTCGTGGATAAGTTTCTTGCTCCCACAATTCATATTGAGAGAAGGATCTGAAATCTGAACAATAAAAGACACCCTTTTTCAGAATAACATACAACAACAGCAACAACATAAAACAACAACAACAACAACATACAAAAAAACCATAAACTCTCGAACAAGAAGAAAATCATGTGAAACATAACAACAACATATACGAAAAAGAAAGAACAAGGAAGAAAATGAATACCTTCATGTATGAAGCGAGAGCTAATGACAAAGAAGAAGAGAGAAAATGTGTGTTAGGGTTTTACTGTGATAGTGTAGCGAGCGATTTTTGGATGTGGTTGCGAAGCACTACCGCTCTTTGGTATCTACAACTCGATTCATTTTTTATCCTATTAAAGCTGATGAAGGAAGGGAAATAGATGTCTCAAATTAACCCTGCTTGCAAACTGAGGTTAAACAGTCAAAACTGTCGGTTTACAGATGCTACAAAGATTCGGGGTCTCTATTAGGCTTATTTTTTTAAAAGTGGTGTTCGGTTAATTGGTGGGGGGTTAAGATGTTTGTGTACTGTGAAAGAGGCACAACTTTGATGCTAAGAGGTTGATTGGATCAACCAGTGGTTTTCTTATACAAAGCCTAAGAGGAGGCTGATATGTGTCTCGTACAAAGCCCGAGAGAGAGGCTAAAAGGGGTTGATCCTACAAGAGGATCTTTTATACTCAACAAGAGAGTGTTTTTGTATCTCGTACAAAGCCCGAGGTGGAGGCTGAAATTTGTTTGGCTCAATAAGAACCTTTTTGTATCTCATATAAAGCCCGAGATGGAGGCTAAAAGGTGATTGACTCAAAGAGGGAGTCTCTTATGTGTCTCGTACAAAGCCCGAGAGAGAGGCTAAACGTTGTTTGACTCAACGAGGGAGTATTTTGTATCTCGTACGAAGCCCGAGATGGAGGCTAAAATTGTTAGCTCCGCTGGGGAGAATCATTGTACAAAGCCCAAGAGGAGGCTAGTATGACTGTTTCAGTTGAGTGACAGGTCCAATATACTGATTTTAAAAGAGAAAATCAGTTCTTATATGAGCAATGTTGCACTCAAGGATTTGATTCGAGGATCAGGGATATTTCCTTGTCTTTGAGGAAACGGGAAATCCAAAGGGTATTGAGACTGTCCGAGTCTACGGGTTTTCTTCCTATTTTAACAAAGGGGTCACTTGAGAATGTCTTTGAGACTCAAGGATATTAGACTGTCCGTGTCTAGAGTTTCATCTTTTGTACTATGCTTTGAGAAACAGTAGTAGACTCTTTGAAAGGACTATTTTATGAAGATGGCTAAGTTCTGTTCCTATACCTCTAGGAGGTCGTCGGGACAATTTGTACCAAGCCCAAGAGGAGGCTGGAAGCTTTTAAGAAGCCGGCGGGTCCTTGTACTTAGCCCAAGAGGAGGCTATCATTCCCGGAGGAAGAGATCATTATAAGAAGCCTAAGAGGAGGCTGTGAATACTTCTAAGAAGCCGATGGGTCCTTGTACTAAGCCCAAGAGGAGGCGGAGATGCTTTTAGGAAGCATGTGGGTCCTTGAACAATGCCTAAGAGGAGGCCGATGCTTTTAAGAAGCCCGTGGGTCCCCAAACCCCGAGAAATTCAAGGCAAGCTATTCACAAGGAATAGATCAAGTCAGGAAAGTTTGAGAATTTGGAAGAAACTCAAAGATGCCATTCACGGAGAATACATTCATCTCTGGGAGTAGAGTTTCTTGACAAGTGCTTTTAAGAAGCCTGTGGGTCCCCAAACCCCGAGAAGTTCAAGACATGCCATTCACCGAGAATAGATCAAGCCAGGAAAGTTTGAGAATTTGGAAGAAACTCGAGAGATGCAATTCACAGAGAAGAGATCATCTCTGGGGAATATAGTTTCTTTGACAACTTCTACGAGTGACAGTCTATGAAAGGGTTCACCGAGAATGCTGTCTTTCATATCTGCATATTGTTTAACCCCAAGAGGAGGGAAGACTGTGTCTGGTAATCCTACGGGGATCTAGTTTTGACTATTTAAGAGTGATCAATGGGGTTAATGCTAGACGTAGTTGCCGGGGAAACTCTAAATATCTATACTATTATTACACAGTTGATATGAGTTTATGAAAGGAGACTTACAGCGAAACAGCCCCACAATACAGTTATATATATGAGTTTATGAAAGGAGACTTACAGCGAAACTGCCCCACAATACAGTTATATATATATATATATATGAAAATGGTAAATGAAAGCGGATAAACACTTACTCGGTTGTAGAGCTTCCATGTTGTTTTGTTAGTTGTTCAACAAAGAAAGATTGAAAACAACAGTATATTCAAAATCAAAGGAGAAAGTGCTTTGAAAAAGAAAGATTTGGGGCTTACAGCTCAAGGAGAGGCCCAGGGTTTTATCAGTGATCGCACTGTTGAAGTTGTACAGAGGGACTTATACAAGTGACTGTGGCCCAAACAGGTTTTCTGTACAAAGGGATGGGTCTTACACTCTCTCAAGAGGCCCAAAAGGTTTAAAGAAAAAGAGTGGGGCTTATAACACGAGGGTAGGCCCAATTGATTTTTTCATTAAAAATGGCGATCGCGTCGAGGTTTTCTTTTAACGCAGAGGGACTTATACAATAAGTGAGGCCCAAAATTGTTTTTGGTTAAAAGGGGGTTGGGTCTTACACTCTATTAGAGGCCCAAAAGTTTTGAATGGGTCTTATAGCTCAAGGAGAGGCCCAGATGGTTTTATCTTTAAACTGGCGACGATCGTGCCGAATTTAAAAAAATGTACAGAGGGACTTATATAATAAGTGGGGCCCAAAGTATTTATGTACAAGTGGGTTGGGTCTTACACTCTAATAGAGGCCCAAAAGTTATTTTTCAAAAGGCGACGATCGCGCTGTTTGTTTTTTGACGGTATCGGGACTTATACAATACACTGAGGCCCAAAAATGATTTGGTCAAAAAAGGATTGGGTCTTACACTCTATTAGAGGCCCAAAGATTTTGAAAATGATTTATGAGGGTTGAATTAATCCAAAAACCCTAATTTGTTTTCAAAATGTGTTTTAATTGAATAAAAATTCAATTAAAATGATCAAAATTGTTTAACATATGGAAAACAAATTGTGATCTTGGATTAATGCTTCAAAAATTAAGTATTGACCTACAAAATAATTAGAAGGCATTAAAAGTTGCAAAATCAAGGTGGAAAAAATATTTTAAATGTCAAAAACAATTAAAACATTAATTCTTTGCAAAAATATCAATTATATAAAATAAATAATATTTTTGGGATTTTTTGGGAAAATAAAATATTTTAACATTTTTGTGAATTATTAAAAAGAGAATCAACTCAAAATCATTAAAACTCAGAGAGAAATTAATTTTTGAATCAATTAAATAAAATCACAAAATTCAAATATTTGAATTTTCAAAAAATGGCGCCAAGAACACGCGCGTGTTCTGGGTTTGCCCAGATTTGCATTTTCTCTTCAATCTCACTGAATACTTGATCATATCATGTAATCCACATACCAATCAACTCGTTTTAACCTCACGATCATGTCTATGGCAATTAATTTCATTTAAATTAAGCATAAAACAAGAAATCACGAAAAATCCTCAAGAACCCTAGATTCTGCATGAAGGCTGGGATTTTTGATATACGATTCAAACAATGCAATTAATTGAGGGGAAACATTCCATGCATGATTATGAACATATGGCCAAATTATTGTGCAGCAAAAAATTGCATGGATCATAGAGTTAGAAGAGCTCATGCTTACCTCTTGCAGTTGGTGATCGTGTTTTGTGTTGGAGGTGTTACAGCTAGGTTCCAATGATCTGGATAGCTTCCCTAGGTGCCATGGAGTGTATCTGGATGCTTGGAATGGATTGAAATGGTTTGGAGCTGAAGATGGTACCTCAACTGCCAAACTGTCAAGAACTTGAGCAATTGGCTAGTGATTTTGTGAAATCAGTGTTCCAGATGTTATGTGAGTGTTTGGATCACTTCTATATGATGTATGTGAGGTGTGTGAGTGATTGGTTTGATTGGAAAAGCTCTCAAACTCAAAACCCGATAGTGACTTGCCTTAGAAGGCAAAATTAGAGTGAAAGAAGAGATTTTGAGGAAAGCATCTGTTTGATGGCTTTGGTGTACTCAGACTGATCACAAGTGAGCTCTATTTATAGTAGAGCAAGTTTGTTTTGCAAGGAATAGTGAATGGCAACTGCTGAGTAGGTTTGGCCAATGTTGGCAAATGAAAATCCAAGTCTCCTCTAGCCATTGACTAGAGGTTAGGGCACAGGCTGCTGGTCCCCTTGGTCTTGGATAAGTCTTGACTGAATTCAGTTGCTAAGAGCTCAGTTCATGCCACCTTGATGCTTCCATTGAATGCTCTAATCCAAAATTGGAGTCTTGTCCCTATTTTGGCAATTCTAGGTTCAACATGCTATTTCTTGTTCCAAAGACTTTGGAGGCTTGGCTCAGTGATTGTCCCCTTTAGATTCAATCCTCAGAGGTGTCTAAGTGGATAGGAGCATTTGGATTTGGCTGATTTTGGCAAATCGACCAAAAGTGCAAAAATCTGCCTTGCCTTGGCAGATTTCAGCAAGGCAACTTGCCAATGTCATATCTCATGGCTCAAATTGAATTTGGTAATGTTCTTGGTCATTTTGGAAAGCCCTTACATGATACAACAACTGTTTGAACATGTTTGGTTTTGATCTCTTTTGAATCCAAGTGAAAAACCCCCCTACATTTGGAAAAAAGTAAAGGCAGATTCTGACTTAGTGAAATTTTCACTAAGTGTTGGAACAAAGTGACTTTTCTTGATTTTGATCACTCCATAACTCAAAATCCATGAGGAATTTGGACATAGGTCAGTATGAAGCTTTTGTAGAGGGCAATGTGATCTACAAATCAAGCTTTGAATGGGGAACAATGGCCTTGTGGTTTAGGAGTTATGGTCCTCCAAAGTTGGCACATTAGTGTTACTTTTTCCATAACTTAGAATTTTTTCTAAGTTTTTATGGTTACCCCTTTTACAAGTTATCCCACTTTCTTTGATTTTTCTTGATGAATGATGATTCAAATCATACATTAACATCATTTTAGGTTTAAAAATCCATTTTGGTGAAAAATCTCAAAAAGTCAAAGTTGACTTTTGTGCACAGTTGACTTTTTATCAGATGAATTCCAAACTGTGCAATTCTTCAGGAAATCATGTCCTTGACCTAAATCAAACTTGATGGACATGTTCCATGGGTGTCATAGGGTATATTGAATCATGTCTTAGGGTTTGGGAGCATGTCCTGGTCAAAAGTCAAAGTTACAGTTGACTTTTCCCGCGAAACCCTAATTGTGGTTCAGATGAAATTGAAACTTGTTACTCAAGCTTCTTGGATCAATCCATTGTCCCAAATGGATCAATATGGTATATTAGAGACCCTCAAATCATGTCTTGAGGTCTTGGCTCATGATTTGTCCCAAAAGTCAACTTAGGGGTGAATTAGGTCAAGAAACCCTAATTCCTGATTTTTTATGAATGCATCTCCTGAGGCAAAATTGACTTGATGCTTGGGTCCATGAGGTTCCATGAAGTATATTAGGTTATGTTTTGGATCATTGGCTTATGCCCAGATGAAAATTTTCCATCTGGAGGCCCTGGTCGACCAAAACCCTAATTTGGTGACACTGTCGATCTTGAGACTTGATCCACCTAGAAGGGAGCAACCTTGTGCTTAATCCTTGAAGTGAAAGTCCTTTTGATCCTTTGTGTATGTTTGAGAGTGTAGACAAGTTGAATATCATGTCAGTCCTTGATTGATCATTTGTCTAAGCACTCAGAGAGGGCTTGAAACCCTAATTTTGATTGTGGTGAATGCTCAACAATTCCTTGAGGAGATTGATGAGGCATGATGGTTCATCCATATTGTGATGATGATTTACACAATGATGGGAATCTTAGTGGTCAAAATTTGGGGTATAACAGATAGATATGGCGATACTGTCAAGAAGTGAGAGCTAATTCGCTTATATTATATATGAGTAAGCAATTTCACCACGGTCGTATTCAAAAACCGTGATGAAACGTAATGACTTTCACAAAGGTTCACATTAACAACCGTGGTGATAGATATTTTAATTTTAATTTATATATTATAATTATAAGGACAACACTCATTTTAACGAAAAATTAAAAAAATGTTGGAGCTGCGATTCAAACCCTGTGACTCCATAAATGTATAATCACAATTTATTAGTTTGATCATAGTACAATGTATTTTCGTAAATATAAATAAACAAAGCACGTCTAAAAATGAGGTATTACCATAATTAACAGTCAGACCATTGTAGTTTAGTGTGACAAAAGGTCTATTTTGTAGTAATGTATATATTAATATATAGAAAGAAGAAGAATGGCTAAAGTCGCGATGATCAAAATTGGACAAAAACAAACGGTTCAACCGGTCAGACCGGGAGCTAGGACCCTAACTAGTATGTTTGGACCTAAAAATCGACATGCAGAAGAATAGGAATATAAATTGAAAAATCAATTTAAAAAATGGAGGTTTAGACTAGCTACTTATAGTAGGGATGCTAATGGATGGTTAATTTCCATAATAAATCCATAACCATAAATAATCCTTATGTTATAACCGGTTATTAAAACCAATTATCATAATCGATTATTAAAACCAATTGTCATAATCGATTATTGAAACCAATTATCATAATCGATTTCATTTCTGTAAAATGTTTATAAACCGGCTATTAATCGGTTATATCCATAACCAATTTTATAATTAGTTTCGATTTATTTTTTTAAATCATTTTTTGCAAGAATTTTTTTATTTTAATTTTCTTTAATTTTAAAAAATATATTTATTTTCCAAAATAAAAAATTGTTTTTTTATTATTTTTTATATTTTCATAAAAAACCTTTTTTCAAAAAAATCATATTTTTATTTTTTGAAAAAAAAAATAATGTTTTTTTATTTATTGAAAAAAATTCCAATTTTTTTAAAAATAAAAAATATTTTTAAAAAATATTTTTTTTTCAGAAAAAAAAAGTTTTTTAAAAATTGACTAATTTGGTTTTTATTTTAGATATGGATATTCAAATTATAGATTTGGTTAAAACCATACTAATAATTAACTGGTTTTTAATAACTAAATTTAAATATAGATATGAATAATTTAATTAACCGTTAATTTGAGCACTACTACTTATTAAGATCATAATGAATATTCACTACTACGGAAAACCCCTTTCACAACGGTTTGGAAAAGGGTACCATCACGCCTGACATACCGTTGTTAAGTAGAGTGTCGTTGTAAGTTCGTTGTTTCTACAACGGTCTGAAAATCGTTATTGAAAGGAAGGACACGCGCCACATATCACAACGGTTGTACTAATAAACCATTGTGATATAAACACTTAGGTACTGGGTTCGAAACCCATCAACAGCAAACTATGTAAAACATAAATTATCTTTGATCTCGGTTACAATAGATAACCGTTGTTGAAAGTACCCAGAGTTTATTATATTATCTTTGATCTCGGTTACAATAAATAACCGTTGCTGTAAGTACCAAGAGTTTATTATATTAAATGTAGATTGCTTGTTTTCCAAACACCTCACTAAAGAAATATACAAGGATTCAATTTGATGAAGAAGTCTATAATCTGCAAATTAAACTATTCTTTAAAACCAACTTAAACAAACCAATGTTTTCTGATTGCATTCGTCTCATCGTGCATTTCACGCTCTTTTACATATATATTGTGGTTTATTGGTCTGACTCCTTCGATATATCACTATCTTCGATTATAGTTAAATTTCCATAAGAACAAGACATTGGATAATCTGCCTCATCATCATCACTTATCATTATAATTTTTATAATCGTAAGTTTTACGATTATAAGTGTTGATGGAGAGGTAGATTAACCAATAAATTATTGTTAATGAAATTTAACTATAATGGAAGATAGCGATGCATCTAAGGAGCCAGATCATTATACCATAATCTATATATCAAAGAACGTGAGATGAATGATGAGAGGCATGCAGTTCGAAAACATTGATTCATATAAGTTGGTTTTCAAATAGAACTTAATTTGCAGATTATAAGTATCTATATCAAATTAAATGAATGTATTTTAAGTGAGGGTTAGTGAAACAAACAATCTACATAGAATATAATAAACTCAAACAACATCATATACCAGAACCAGATATTATAAACTCATACTATACGCTTGCTACCACTAGCATCATCACCATGTATCATCCCCTTAACCTGTAAGGAAACATATCAAACTTCAACAATGAGCATCCTCAGTTGAAACCAAACCCTAAAACCATAATCCAGTGAAGAGTAAAGAGAGATCGAAATAGATATATTATAAATTTCCAGGACGCACCTTTTAATGAAACTAATCGCGGAACATGAATCAATTATGATGTTCATCTAGTTTGGGAAGCAATGAAAAAGAAATATAAGGAGGAAAAGCTTACACAAAAGCTTCATACTTCTTATATTTCTTTTCCTTGTTTCTAAAACTAGATGAAGTTTGCTGACATTGTTGTTTCTTTATTTACTAACATCTTGTTTGTGAAGCTAGGAAGAAGAAGTACAAGGTGGATGAAGTTTCCATCATAGCTTCATGCTTCTTGTACTTTTTTCTATAGCTACACAAGCATTATGTACCATAGCCAAAGTATGGTCTTTGTTAAGGTAGTGAAGACGAATCTGAAAAAATGAGAACAATCGACAAAAACAACATGCAACAAACGAGATAATGGGAAATATCTAACAATAGATGAAAGAAGAAGAATACCTTATGTATGAAGCTCAATATTCACGGCTAATGGTGAAGACAAAGAGAAAAAATGGGTTCTAGGATTTTACTGTGAAGGCAACGGCGCTACTGTCAATAATTAAAAGTTAATTCGCTTATATATGGGTAAACTATTTCACAACGGTTAACAATACCAACCGTATAGATACGTTTTTATTTATTATAAATATATCACTACGGTTAACCAGAAGAACCGTAGTGATAACCCTTTTATTTGTGAATTTTAAAATTAAAAAAAAATGTGCGCCTTACCGTTAAAGGAATAAAATATTTTATGGCGTTGAGATTCGAACCGACGAAAGTTTGATTGTATCACAACAGTTGATTTTGTAACCGCTGTTATATATAAATATTTTTTAATCAAAAAAGAAAATTAATATGCTTGCGCCTTAGTTAAGATATGTTACCACGGTGTAGGGAAAAACCGTGGTGACCAAGGCGTTGTTTAATGTGTGTTTTATAGTAGTGATTGTTTTTTATTTATAAAAACATGATAAAGAGTTTCATTTTGAAACAATGTGTTGCTTGATTTAATTTCTTTCTTTCTTATCCAATCACTCTAATACATATTAAAATAGAGAAACCAAACGTAGAAATCATTTTCATTTTATTTATTGTTCTCTATTCATTTTATATAATAATATATAATGCAGTAAATAAATTTCAAAACATTACATATGAGAAGAATAATTGATAAGACAATGTTGTAAACAAATAACTAAGTCGTTTATTATTATTATTATTATTATTATTATTATTATTATTATTATTATGAGAAAAAGGGAAATGCACTGACAGTGTAAAATTTTTTACACTGTCAACCAATGAGAAACATGCATCAGAATAAATTTCAATTTTATTTTTAAAATACTGAAATGACATGACAAATATAGTTATTTTAATTGGTTGCATGTGCAAAACTGATTTACACTAACAGTGCACTACCATTAAACCCTATTATTATTATTATTATTATTATTAATATTACTATTATTATTATTATTATTATTATTATTATTATTATTATTATTATTATTATTATTATTACTACTACATTAAAATTAATGTTTTGTGCTTCCCTAACCAATTGACCTATTTCTTGTAATTTTAAATTGTACTTACTTTCTTGTGTTGAAAATTAAAATTAATTACCTTATTATAGTAGAGTGAATTGTATATCTTTTAACACAGAAAAAAGAATTAAGGTCATTCTATATGTTTTTGTGTTATTTTGTTGATTGATAATTTAAAATATTTTATGAAATTTGAATATAAATTGCTATAAAAAACTAAATACATTTTTAAGTATTAATTATTATGAAATTAGAAATAAATTATTTTATATTATTTTAAAAATATAATTATTTTTAATTATATTTTAAAATGATATAAAATATAATAATTTTATTTTTAAAAATATAATCATTTTTATTCTGTTAAACGAGCTCAATTAGTAGTTGTGTACCGTGATATCGCACTTGTTCAACTTTAAAAAGTGAGTTATATACTAATCATTTTTATGAATTATATATATATATATATATATATAATTATTTATTTATATAAAATTGTTTCAACGACATCTTACCTACTTGTTTCAACGACATCTAACCTACTTTGAAAAACAAACAAATCAAAACTCATACAAACCACTTTGATCCTAGAAGAGCAGTCACACGAGCTTCTATCAGTTCAGGTAAAAGATAGGACACTATGCCACGGAAAGGAAAAGACAACACTTTTTTTTGCTTTTAACAGCGCTTAAAAGCGCTGCCTAAGGTGGTGCTGCTATAGGTAAAGACAACGCTTTTGTTTTATGCAAAAGCGCTGCCTTATGTAGGCCTTTAGCAGCGTTTTTCTGGAAAAACGCTTTCTAAAGTAGGCCTTTAGCAGCGCTTTTTCTGGAAAAGTGCTGTCTAAAGTGGGCCTTTAGCAGCGCTTTTTCTGGCCTTTTATGCTTTCTATTGGCATCTTTAGGCAGCGCTTTTTCAGCAAAAAGCGCTTTCTATTGTCCCCCTTTAGAAAGCGCTTTCAACACAACAACTTTCATATCTTTTGACAAATCTCGAGTACGTACCCGACAAACTTGGCCAAAAAAGGTTCAAAGCACTCAAAAACCCCTAAAGCTCTTCGCATGGGGCTTTTTGTGTACGTCTGAGTGTTGAGCTAATATAAAGTCTCAGAAAACAAAAAGGCAAAAAAATAACGCTTGGTACCTCATCTTGACTTAAGTACTCGAGGGGCTAGCATATACATAAAAGGGTAATTCCTTGCAGGAGGAAAAACGACATATTATATAAAATGTCTCAGATGAGCCAAAACATTGTACAATACAATTAAAAAGAGAGCCCGAAGGCCAGAAAAATCACTAACACCCATATAAGGGGACAATCAAAACAACAACAAAATACAGCTTCCCCTCTAGAAGCTAATCGCTCTCTCTCCCGCCTCCTGAATGAAGAAAATTAAACCAGTCTTCATCCCAGTCCTCATCAACATCTGTACCAAAATCACGTTTCGGAGCGCGGTCTTTTGTGAGGGATTTCATCTTTGTCACAGATTTCTTCCCGGACAAGGTTGCTCCGATTGATGATGCAGCAGATATTGCAACATTTGGACTGTCCTTCTTCATTTTCTCGGCCACCTTCTTGGCCGCAGAGTTTTTTGAGGAAGTGCTCATGTTAAAGTATTGTGCGGGTCGCATACAAAAAAGCAAAATGACCGTAAATATATAAAGAACAAGTCCTGTGTCGCCTTCTAGGTCACAGGACTCTATATTCAAGAAGTAGGACGTTGAAAGACGTGAAATCACCCTTGGAAAGACATCACCGCCCACTCTACGACACTTCCTATGTCATTGAAACTTGTTTTGTTAAAAGCTGTTTTTGCACGCCTTTTCTAGAGGAAAGGGGGGTCAGTCAAAACTAATCTACAACAACAATTTCAAAATCAAATTCAAACAACATCCACATCAACACTAATTTAGATTCTAAATCCTAAATGAAATACATTTGCTTTTCATAAAACAAAATTTTCATAAGATGTAAATTACAATTGTAGAATAGAAATAAGATTAACATATACAACGCAATCACTAAAACGAAAATGAAAATAAAAAAAAAATAGAATAATTAAAAGAAAGAGCATTTGGACATCCTTCATTCTATTACTCCCATTCTTTTGGAAGATGTTTTATTACTCAAAAATTTGAAAATACATTCAATTTCATAAAAAGATTACACTTCATCATAAATCATACACTAGAAACGTATCAACATCCTCATAACCAAACATCCAAGTCCTTACACGATTCATCAAATACTTACACAAACCGGTCCTCAAAACCTTAATCACACCAAACAATTTCGTAAAAAATATACCAGAAATTCCAAACCAATTCATCAAAGTCATACCCCACTTCATCAAGATCATTACATGACTAAACACAAAATCAAGACCAGAAAACTCATTAACATACACCAGAAGTTTGTCATACACACATACCAGAACAACTAACATCCACCAAAATTCAAGAACTCAGAACACAACAATAGCAGCAACTGTCGCTAGAAGGAGGAGGCAAGACAAGAACAATACACATAATTCATACAAAGTCATCAGATTCACACAAGAAAATTCAGAACATCATACACGTAACAATTCGAATTGAAGGAGAGGGAAGATAAATCATCATAACAATGTGCATCACAGAGGCAACTTAAAGAAATCACAACATTACATACACAACCGAACAGCAAAATTCATATGACAATTCTAGATTTTTCAAAAATTGCACTTACATGAACCTGTGCTGTTGTGTGGTCGGTGGCAAAAGGTCACTTATTGACAGCTTAGCAACAATAAGATGATGTGAGGTTGATCATTTGAAGGAAACCGAAAATAAGGCCGGCCAAATACTTGAGCCTGCTATACAAAGCATCTCTAAAACCTGCGCAGGATAGAATCAAGGGTCATCATTTTACAAATCATAACCAAATCATAGAATCGCCACTTGAAATGCATTGAAGAAGGAAAGTTCACAAATACAAGCATGAATTCAAGGAGAAAGAAAATGAAACTCGTAACAGCATCACCACATGAAATAAAAGTTTATATAGACATGTTGGTATGAGAATGGAAAATTGAAAGACAACAACCACATCAACACTTTGATACTCTAACAACACTCATTTTTCTATAACACTCATTTTTCTAACAACCCTCACTTTTGTAATGGATATAATTTCCTATAATATAACAACACTCATTCAAACTACATTCAAACTAACACATTCAAACTAAAAACAAAACAAAAACAAAACAAGATGCTCAAGAACAAATCCTCAAGAACAAACAAAAGAAACTATATAGCAAGCTCAAGAACATTAAATAATCACTGAAACTCAGGAACAAACAAAAGAAACAGTGACATTCACGGAGGAATGCCGGTCGGAGAAGATGGAGATACGAACAGAGGAACAGTGCCGGTCAGAGAAGACGGACAGAGGAACGCCGATCGGAGAAGAGGAACAGAGGAACAATGCAGAGGGAGAAGTCGCGAGAGAGGGGGAGACACGACGGAGGGAGAAGTCGCGAGAGAGAGGGAGAAAGAAAACAAATGATTAGGGCGTTCTGAAATAATGAAAAGTTTTTTTAATATTTATGAAATAATAACATAAGACAGCGCTTTTGGAAAGTGCTTTCTTAAGTATTAGATTTGGCAGCGCTTTTTCTCTAAAAGCGCTTTCTTTTTAATTGCCTATAGCAGCGCTTTCAGAAAGCGCTTTCTAATGTGTGACCTACGTAAGGCCTTTAGCAGCGCTTTTTAAAAGTGCTTTCTAAAGTGTGCCTTTAGCAGCGCTTTCCTAAAAGCGCTTTCTAAGGTGTCACATTTGTATGGCTTTTAGCAGTGCTTTTATGGAAGCGCTTTCTAAAGTAGGCCTTTAGGCAGCGCTTTTTTTCAGCGTGTTTTTTTAACACATATAGCAGCGCTTTTGATAAAAAGCGTTGTCTATGTAGTGCTGCCAAAAACCAATTTTGGCATTGTGGGATGTGTCTGTCATTTAAGAAAAATACATGAGTTGTAAGGAGTCTTACTAAAATATCATTTTGAAGAATAGAAGATAATCATGTTCATAAGTTCTGTTACTCATACTTTCACTTTTAAAAGTAGAATTATATATTAAACAATTTTGTTCACATTTAAATGTTGAATTATATATTAATCACTTTTGTACGTTATTATTCACACACACACACATATATATATATATATATATGTGTGTGTGTGTGAGGACTAAGGTCTCTCATCCACTTTGTTTTAATGATGTCAACAAATATGCTAAGTATTAGATTGTAATTTGAGCGGTATCACTTCACGTGTCGGGCAAAATGCGTCTAATCATTATCGTTCATGTGTCTAGATGTATAGGACCTTGTCTTTCCCATAAGCAAATGTTCATTATCATTTTAGTAGTGTCTAGTATGTTTGTCTGAACTTGGTCAGTTGAAAATGTGCAGAAAATTGTATTTCCTGAAAAAATACAGTTCATGCGCTAACCCTCCCAGTTCATGCACTAACCTCCCAGTTTATGTGCTAACCCAGTGAAACCTGCGGGAAAGCGCATAACTTTGGATAAAAAACACCATCTGTGTGTCAACGCATGATTCCTCTGAGTCGACGCGTGACCTCATGAACTGACTTTTTTCACTTAAATTATTTTTCTGTTATTTCTGTTATATTTTTTGTGGGTCAATTATTTTTCTCTATAAATAGTTTAGTCATCTCATTATCTCAAATAACAAGAAACGTGAAAATTTGTGCCATTTCTCTCTTCATCTTCATCTTCTTCATTGAGTAAACAAACAATCACACATAATCATCTTTGCTTGTGTCACCCATTGTTCGAAGTGATAACGTTCAGAATTTAGGAAGTGTGATCTTCATTTTCTGGGTTGAGAGCTTGGTAGGTGTTTCTTGAATAAAATCAGTTGGGTTTGTCCTCCAGGAATCGAGTAGATTTTGGGGGGTTTTTGCACAAACCATTTCGTTCTACAGGGATTCAGTCGGGCGAAGGTAACCGAAGATTGGAGCAATTGTTCGGTTTAGTAGCTGTAATCGGAGGATCGTAGAAGAGAGGTTTGGGTTCGAATTTTTGGTAGATCGCAATTGATCGAGTGAAGGTAACCGAAGAACTGTGGGTTATTTCGGTTTAGTAGCATGAGACGGTAATTGGATTAACCATATTCAAAGCACTTGATTCATCTTGAATCAAGGGGAGAGAAAATTATGCATCAACGATCGAAGACGTTCGAGGGTTTGGATGTTCATAGTTTTCTCTTGTAATAAACAATTTGCAACAGCAACATATATATATATATATATATATATATATATATATATATATATATATATATATATATATATATATATCTCAATTCCAATTGTGGAATTTGGGGCAGAGGTACCCAAAGCGAGGACGATTGGGGAACTACCTAATCAAATCTTGTTTGTTCTCTCTTTTCCTTAACTCTTTTACATTTCAGTTTGTTCGAATTTGTGAAGTCGCAATTTATCGAAATTTCTGTTGTAGTGTAATTTTGAGCTGAGAAACTATTTGTTAAATTGTTACAATTCCTTGAATTGTATCTTGGAGCAGCTCTATATTACATTCCATAGAAATTCTACACTTAGTGTGTTTACGCACACTAGGTGTTTGATAATTTGTTTCAAAGCAAAAATCAAATGCATTGCTTTTAATTGCTTATCATTTTACCTCATTGGTTTGGATTAAACATCAAACAAGCGATATTTTGTTGACTGCATTTTTAAGTGTAGTAATCAAACTAAATTTTTCTCTTCCATACTCATTCTCGATATATTCGTGCATATCCGATCCTTTTAGTAGAAGGTTCGTTGTAGACGTTCTATCCAGTGGTTGCTTCCGTTAAACATTTTTTAAAACTAAATTTTTGGTAACCGTTTGCGTGTAAAACTCAAGGGATCTATTTAACCCCCCTTCTAGATCCATAGCCATCGTCTAACAAGTGGTATCACGAGCTCCGGTTTATTCTGGTGCTTCGGTAAAACTTCTTGGATCATGGCGAACGAACCTAAAGGGGCTTATAATAGAGCTCTAGTTTTTACAGGCGAGAATTACAGGGACTGGAAGGATTGTATGCGCGTTCATATTAATTCCATAGATCGGAAGGTTTGGGCTATTTTAAACGGTCCCATGCAAATTACTATGACAAATGCAGAAGGCATTGTCGTTCCTAAACCCGAAGACCAATGGAGTGAGGAGGACGAGAAAAAGTACAGCTATGATTGGAAGGCTCGTAATATGATCATATCCTCCTTGGGAGTTGACGAGTATTATCGAGTCTCCCATTGTGAAACGGCCAAAGCCATGTGGATGCTTTACAAGTAGCCCACAAAGGCACTAATGATGTTAAGATGGCTCGTATTAATACACTAACGCAAGAGTTTGATTTGTTTTACATGAAGCAAGGGGAAACCATTGCGGATATGCAAAAACGATTTACTCACATTATCAACAAATTGCATGTTCTTGGTAAACCAATTCCAAATGAGGTTGCTACTAACAAGATTTTGAGGTGTTTAAACAGGGAATGGAAACCGAAGGTCACCGCTATCAAGGAGGCCAACAATCTTGCTACACTAGACCTCACAAAACTTTTTGGAAAACTCGATGAGCATGAGCAAGTGCTCATTGGCTTGGATAAACATGAAAAGAGCATAAAGAAGGAGAAGACAAAAGATACGGAGAAGAAGTCAATTGCTCTTAAGACTTCTTGTTCTAAGTCCACACACCAAGAGCTTAGTGATAGTGAAACCAACAACGACGAAGATGATGAATCTGGTGAAGACATGGGTCTATTTGTGAAGAGATACAATAGGTATATACGGAAAAACGAGATCCAACACTTGGATAAGAATCTAGTCAAGTTTAGAAAGCAATCTAGAAACGAAGGAAACAAGAGTAGCAAAGCCAAAGGATCTTGTTTCAATTGTGGGAAATCCGGGCACTACAAGCCGGATTGGCCATTGCTTAAGAAGGACAAAGACAAGGACAAGGGTTGTCAAAATAAGAAGTCAAATAAGTCAAGACGAGCTTACATCGCTTGGGAAAGCGATAGTGAGTCCGAAAAAGGGGACATCTCAAGTGACGAAAGTGAGTCCGTAAATCTATGTCTTATGGCTCAACGAAGCAAGAAAAAGGAGGTAAAGCACTCTAAATATGAAAATTCTCATAATATGTCTCATGCTGAATTAATAAGAGCTTTTAGCACCATGAGGCTAAGGAAGCTTTTCAACGCTTAGCCTCAAACAAAAAGATTTTTAGATACTTGGAGAAAAAGGTTGTCGATTCCGAAAGGAAGTTGGAGGAGCTTAAAAACTCATTGGTGGATGTATCAAAAACTAAGATTGATGAGAATAAGTCTCCATGGTTCAAGTTTTGGGGCTGTGATACTTGTCGTATTTGGCAAGAAGAGGTGAGAACCCTCAAAGCCAAGTTAGACAAGGCTCTTAAGCCTAAAATTAGATTTGTTATTAATCGATCACATTATCGAGAAAGTATGAATAATCCGTATCAAAAGTATACGTATGTGATCCGAGATAGTGATAGCAAAGGTAAGTTCCAAATGAACCATGATTGCTTATATTGTTGCAAGCCTGGTCATACTATTGCCAAATTTTGTTTTAGAAGATTTATTGTTCCAAAAGGCATTTATCAATGGTTACCCAAGTGCGGTCTTGGTTTCACTCACCTTAAAGGACCCAATGAGAATTGGGTACCTACTCTCCCTTGATTGATTTTGTAGGTACAAAGTCTTGAGACCACCGAAAGAAGATGGGTTCTGGATAGTGGCTGCTCAAGACATATGACCGGCGACATATCTCTTTTCATCGACTTTGTGGCGAAGAAAAAGGGGTTTGTCACCTACGGAGATAACAACAAGGGACAGATTCTCGGCAAAGGTAGTGTAGGTAACCCCTCATCTACTACTATCTCTGATGTGCTGCTTGTGGAAGGCCTTAGACACAACCTTTTAAGCATTAGTCAACTATGTGACAAGAATTATAAAGTATCTTTTTCAAAGGATTGTTGCATAGTTTAAGATAGCGACAAAAAGAATGTGTTTAAGGGCTAGAGGGTGAACAACGTCTATATGCTAGACTTAAATGAGGTATCATTGAATGGAGACAAGTGTCTAGTCGCCATGAATGAAGATTCATGGTTGTGGCATAAACGGTTGGCTCACATCAACTTTGATTTGCTTAACAAAATAGTCTCTAAAGACCTAGTCATCGGTTTGCCCAAAATTAAATTCACAAAGGATCACCTTTGTGATACGTGCCAAATGGGGAAGCAAACAAGGATTTCATTCAAATCTAAAAACATCGTTTTAACAATGAGACCCCTTGAGCTCCTCCATATGGACCTCTTTGGACCATCTAGGGTTAAAAGCCTAGGTGGTAACTATTATGGGTTTGTAATAGTCGATGATTTTTCTAGGTTTTGCTGGACTATTTTCTTAGCAAATAAGAGTGATACTTTTTTGGCATTTGAACGATTTGCTAAGTTATCTTAGAACAAGTTAAACACAAACATTGGGTCAATTAGAAGTGACCATGGGGGTGAGTTTGAAAATCATTTGTTTGAAGCATTTTGTGATTCCAACGGAATTGATCATAATTTTTCCGCACCACGTACCCCTCAACAAAATGGGGTAGTGGAACGTAAAAATAGAGTTTTGGAGGAACTTGGAAGGACTATGATCAATGATAGTGGATTACCAAAATATTTTGGGCCGACGCCATAAGTACAACTTTTTATGTTTTCAATAGGATGCTCATCCGGCCTATTCTAAACAAGACACCGTATGAGCTTTTAAAAGGGCGTAAGCCAAACATCTCTCACCTTCATGTATTTGGTTGCAAATGCTTTGTGTTAAACAATGGGAAAGAGACTCTTGGTAAGTTTGATGCCAAGGCCGACAAGGGTATTTTTCTTGGATACTCTCAGTCAAGTAAAGCGTATAGAATTTATAATAAGAGGTTACGTGTAGTTGAAGAGTCAGTTCATGTTACCTTTGATGAGTCTTATTCGAGAAATGTCGGAGAAGGTAGTTCTTTTCATGGTGCAGGTGTACCTACTGAAGACATACTCAAGGACATTGATAAGGGAACTGATCAGCCTGAAGCAGTGCGTATTGAGGAGGAAAAGGATCACCAACTAATGAAAAGTGAGGATGATCATCATGCTGATAAAGATGAACTTCCTCCAGCTTAGAAGTCTTCAAAAGACCATCCAATTGACAACATTCTCGGTGATATCTCTAAGGGAGTAACCACTCGCTCTAAACTTAGTAATTTTTGCTATTACTCTGCTTTTGTCTCCTAAGTTGAACCTAAAAACGTAAAGGAGGCGTTACTCGATGAGCATTGGTTTTTGTCAATGCAAGATGAACTAAACCAATTCAGGAGAAATGAGGCTTGGGACCTTGTCCCCCCTCCGCGAGATCATCGAGTAATCGGCACCCGATGGGTGTTTAGGAATAAACTTGATGAAAATGGAGTAATAACACATAACAAAGCGCGGCTTATAGCGCAAGGCTATAACCAAGAGGAAGGAATCGACTATGAGGAAACTTATGCGCCGGTTGCCCGACTCGAGGCTATACGCCTTTTATTTGCTTATGCTTGCACTAAGAACTTCAAATTATTCCAAATGGACGTTAAAAGTGCATTCCTTAATGGATACATAAATGAAGAGGTTTATGTAGCCCAACCTCCGGGTTTTGAATCCAACGAATATCCTGATCATGTCTATAAACTTAAACGCGCTTTGTACGGACTTAAACAAGCCCATAGGGCTTGGTATGAACGTCTAAGCAAATTTCTACTTGATCAAGGGTATTCAAGAGGAAAGGTTGACACAACCCTCTTTATTAAACGTCAAGGAAAACACTTAACCTTGGTACAAATTTATGTTGACGATATTATATTTGGGTCTACTAACATGACCTTGGTCAAGGAGTTTTCTAGTTTGATGCAGGGGGAGTTTGAAATGAGCATGATGGGGGAGCTCAACTATTTCCTCAGATTGCAAATCAAACAACTTTAAGAGGGCACATTCGTGAGTCAAACGAAATATTGTCTTGAGTTACTTAAACGTTTTGATATGCTAAAATGCAAAGCAATAGACACTCCTATGCCTACAAGTGCCAATCTTGATCGTGACGAAAAGGGTAAGGATGTTGATGTAAAGAAGTATCGAGGTATGATTGGATCTCTTCTTTATCTTACCGCATCACGTCCCGATATAATGTTTAGTGTATGCATGTGTGCGAGGTATCAGGCACATCCCAAGGAATCCCACCTAAAGGCAGTTAAGCGCATACTTCGATACCTCTCTGGTACTCCAAAGTATGGGCTGTGGTATTCCAAAGGTAGTGTTTGTTCCTTAGTTGGCTACTCTGATTCCGAATTTGTCGGGTGCAAGTTGGATAGGAAAAGTACTAGTGGCACGTGTCACTTTTTTGCAAATTCCTTGGTGAGTTGGCATAGCAAGAAACAGGTTTCCGTTGCTTTGTCAACAGCCGAAGCGGAATACGTTGCCGCCGGTAGTTGTTGTGCTCAAATCCTATGGCTTAAACAACAATTGCTTGATTTCAATTTAAAACTTGAGTGTATTCCAATTTTGTGCGATAACTCTAGTACGATTAATCTAACTAAGAACCCCGTATTGCATTCACGCACCAAGCATATCGAAATACGCCATCATTTTCTTAGGGATCATGTAGAGAAAGGTGATGTGATTTTTGAGCACGTTGACACTAAAAATCAACTTGCTGATATTTTTACAAAACCATTAGCTACAGAGCCTTTCTTTCACATCCGTAGGGAACTTGGCATTCTCGATATCTCGGATCGTGCTTAATAATCTCTTAAGATGGTGATCTGCACATATATATACATGCTTGTTTATTCTTTTAACTAACAATGCAAAGAGATATTTAGCTATATGTGAGGGCTCTTATCGTCAAGGTGATCAAGGTAATATCGTTCCGATTATAGATATTTATCATATTTTGTGCCATATTAAGTACCTTAATCTTGATGTTTATTGTATTTTGAGCACATATTGTTCATGTGGATGTTTTGTTCTATATGTGTGCATTTTTATTTATCAATTTAGAACTTACAACTGCAAAAATTTCAACTCTGGTTCAATTTTGTATTTGCATGCGTCGACTCATGATATAGATGCGTCGACTCATAAACTATACTTTTGTTGAGTGAAACATTTGGGTTAGCACATCATTAGTTTTTAATTTTTTTTTAAGACGTTTAAGTAATCATGCGCCGACGCACAATGTATATAGGTCGACGCATAAACGCAGCGTTCATAATTCCTGCTTTAGTGGGACGCGTGCGCCGACCTAGTGCTGCCTAGTTTCACTACATATCTTCATTACACATTGATATATGTTCATTGCATGTCATCTCATTAGATTTAGTGGCCTCTCTCTCTATTTCTTCCATTAAACCTCATCAATACCCATTACTCTCCATCAAACTCTCATAAAAAACCCTAAAAATCAAAAACCCACAAAGAGTGAATTCTTTAAGTTACAAATACAAGGGTTTCTAAGGGCTGAACATCTCTCCTCTCCACTTTCTGCAAAAAATACTATTCATCATCCTCTTTCAACTCTTCATCAAACATGGCTTCCAGAAGCAACACTGGTAAAAGGACAACAAGAGCTTCATCTTCACAACCAGCAACCAGGACAACCAAATCATCATCTTCACAACCGGTAACCGTTAATTCTTTAGTTTCTGATGCATTATCTAGTCCTTATGAGGCATTGTTTAGTACTCGTGATGTTATACCACAACATGGTTTCTACGTATTGATAGGTGAAGATTATCACATTCCTGAGATAACCGAAATACTCAAGGTTCAGAATCTTGGTGAGTTCCTGGAATGTGATGATAAATACAATAGTGATCTGATTCGAGTATTCTACTGTGGAATCAAGGGTAAATTTAAGGGGGCTGAGTTTAAGTTTTGTATGAATAATGTTGTTCATGATGTGAACAATGATTTATGGGCTACTTTGTTTAGTTTGGACACAAATGAAGATCTACCCAGAGTAACTGATAAAATATTTGTTAACAACTTTAATTTCAACACTGCTCTAAACTCTATGCTACAGGAACCATATCGTGACAATGATGTAGCAAGTGACATCTTTCCGAAAAATGTCACTACCAGTCATCTGAAATTTGAAGACCGCATTTTGCAATGGATTGTTGCTCGTATCTTGAGACCTAAGAAAGGTGGTTACTCACGGGTTGAGAAGGCTGAAGTTCATCTCATGTATATTCTGAAAAATCTGATTAAAATCAACTGGCCATACTATTTTACATATCGGATGTTCATCACCCGCAGCTCCCACAAATATCAAGCACTAGGTTATGCATCCTGTATTCAGAACATCTTGAACAAGGCTGGGATTTCAGTTCCGGATATTCCTTACATTGATATTTCTTCTGAACAACAATTCCAACCAAAAACCCTCACCATGATGGGCTATCATTGGTATAAGGTTAATAAGAGATTCAATTACCGACACAGATCGACTCATACTTTTCAACTTGAAGAACCTGTTCATTATGCAGGAAATGTTGATGAGGACGTACATGAGGGTGGTCGTCAAGATGTTAATGATGCTGATGTGGTTATGCAAGAGAACGACAACGACGCGTGGTTGGGCGATCAATGTATCATCCCAAATTTCGTAAGAATATTTATTTAATTTATTTAAATATTATATTCGTGGTTTTCTGTGAATTTTTGGTGGTTGGTGTCAATGTCGGGTTTTTTGGTAAAGTTTGGTTATTTTAATTAAATAATATTATATAATATGAATATATTAGTATTATTATTATTTTAAAATAATATTAGGAGAATTAAGGGTAAGATGGACATTTTAGGAGTATTAGTGAGGGTATTATGGAGAAAACCCATATTTGAGGCCCAAGAGTTAAGTTAACCAAAAAGGAGGAATTGAGGAGAATTAGGACTCATTTGTGGAGATCGTGAAAATAAGGAGAAAGTGCAGAGCTCTGAGGAAAAAGGGAGAAGGCGAGGATTTTCGTGAAGGTTTCCAAAAGCTCAAGAGAGAACTCATCGGATCGACAATCTAAGGTATAGGGAGTAATTACCGTTCATTGTTTTCATTATAGGATTCGATTGATTGAAGTGGATTGTGGGGTTTTTGAGGGTTTATAGGTTTGGAGGTAAACTGATGACTTTGAGGGCGTGTTGTGAGATCGATTGATAAGAGTTGAATTTAATCGGTAAAATAAACCTTTGGGGCAGATTTCCTCGTTGTTGTAGTTTTAACCTTGTGGCGAAGGATCTATAGAGTTTATATGAAGCTTGAGGGTTTTGTAGGTTTAGGGAAATTAAGGTTTCCCGTAGTGTCCTGAATCGACCTAACAGACGTAGATTTTAGGCCTTTAAATTCTGTGATATGTTAGGACTGTTGTAGGGATGATTTTGGGTCATTGAGACTGTAATCACAGGTGCTTTGAAGGTTGGGGAGCTACTGATGCGTAGCAGCGATTTGCGGTAATCGCAGGTTCGCTAGGCGAACCATTGCTTCGCTAGGCGAATGTGTCACTCCCAAGACTTTCATCCAGGTACAAACGCGAAAGTGGCGCGGAACACAGAGTCGCCAGCAATGTATATTTATCCCAAGAGAGGGAAAGGGAACACCGCATAAACCTGAGGAAGAGGGAAAGGAATGGTCATCGTAACCATAACCTGGGTTCGGGAGTCGGTTACGCGAGGGGAAGGTGTTAGTACCCCACGCGTCCATCGTACTCGATGGGATCCACGCTTGTTGTCTATTCTAAGGGTGAGTTATCCTAACATCTATGGTTGTACTGGAACGGGGGAGGGGAAAACAAAGACAGACTCGGTAGGACGTCGACGTCCTAGGCCTACGTACCCCCTTTGTGCAATGGGGAATTCAGAGTCAACGTAGTTCGGACCAAGTTCTTTTTGTGTTTTTTACGAGCGACGTTAAGCTCGCGTCCGGCAGTTAGGGTCGATGCCTGTTTGCGACTCAGACGGAAAGTAACGTGCCCCTTTTGAAAATAGCCTTTAGTTTGACAATCCCGAAGGACAAAAATGATTTGAAGTTTGTTTGTATTTTTTAAGACAGAAGTGACTTGAGTTAGTTCATAACTCAACTTGAACCAAAGTCTAGGACACGGGAACGAATGCGTCGCATGGTCGTCCCCAATGGGACGTATGCTCAACACTCTAGAAGAGAGAAGGGAGACCCCTCAATCTTCACTTCCTATGTTTAAGGCTTGTGTGCAACGCAAGTTGACCTTATTAAGTATCTTAGAGATGTTATGAGATGAAAAGAGGGACTAAAAAGAAAAGAAAAAACACTAAGGGGAAGTTATCCTAATGTTATCATGCAAAGGTGGCCTTAAGGGGAGGTTTGGAGGGAGACTATCCTATGGAATTTAGTCCTAATGTTATCATGCAAAGGATTGAAAGCCTAATGTCTCTCATACCTCCAACTTAATCAGAAATTAAGTGGAGCTAGGAATCCTAAGGGGATCATGTGAACAAACACAAGTAAGCATTTACCAATTCAATCACATACAAAGTGAAATCCAAAACTTAAGGAAAAGAAATGAGAAGGAGAGAATGAGGGTGAACATGGATAACTATCCACACCCTTAAATAACTTACCTCAACCTCTGCATAAAAGGTTAGTACAAAACATACATAAGTAACTATAAGACAAATGAAACCCAAGCAAGTCACAAACCAAAGAGAAAGGGTTATAAACCAAATGAAACTCATCCAAGTCAGAATGTGGATGACCTAAACATGTGCCTAAACATGCTATGCAAATGTCACATGAGACATGCAAACAGATATCCAGACATCAAACATCACTAGAAGAAGAAGAGAGCATATAAGTGAAACATGTTCAAGTATGCAAGATGAAACATGAATAGCATATGACATGAATGAATGCAAAGCTCCAAGGTCAGAAACATACATCAAATGAAGTGCAAATTAATGATATGGTATGGCATGCATAAACCAAACATAAGTCATGAGTAAGCATAGATGAGATGAGGTGAGAAGATAAGTCAAAGAAAAAGCATGTAAACCAAGCATTGAACATATGCACAAAGTATGCAACAACCTCACACCAAGGACCTATAATTATAAATAAGTGACCTATAACAATTCAAACATGGTTTATGAATTCAAAGAAGCAATCCCAAATGATGGCACAAGTGCCTTCTCAAGCAAGTAATCAGACATGATCAAGGATGTGCATAAAAGAAGACCTCAAACAAAGAGCAATCAAACAATTAGCAAAACATCTTTAAAAATTACCAAATTAAAACTCAAAACACCTCAACCAGGGGTAAACATCATGTTAAACTCATGCAAAAATTCCCAAGATAAGTCACTCAAACAATCATGCAAAGATCAGACAAGAAACAATGACTCAGTATGCAAAAGAAATGGACTAAAATGCAATATGAAATGATTTTTAAAAATAAGAGAGAAATGTTTTAATGAACTTCAAGATGTTGATGAAACAATCCAAAAAAGAATGGGCTCAAAATGTTTTGTATGCTATGAGAAATAAATTCTACAAGTTAGGGTATGCATAATAAGAACAATTCAAAAGAAAATAACCAAATAATTACTTCAGATGCTAAAAATAAAATAAAATTTGGGAAAATTTTATAAAACTCTAAAAATGCTTCATAAATTTTTTGGTAATTTTTGGATGCAATTATCTATTTTTAAAAATTAAAAATGAAATAATGCAATTAAATAAAATAAATGAAAAATAAAACAAGTGGGGGTGCAAAACGTAAACAATTCACGTTGAGAATGAAACATGGGCTTAAGTGGGGGTGTGACTATCAAGCCCAAACACACAGTCCATCAGCGGAAAAAAAAAAAAAAGAAACACAATGCAACCCAGTCAACGGTCAGACTCAATATCCACCCTCTGATCAATCTAACGTGTGGCATTCAGTCAAACAAATAAAATGTAATCATGATGAGTGGTATAGGTCCACACGCCCACCTTAATAATGATGCACATTCACACACAAAAGCATTCAGAAAATAAAAAAAAGCACGTGATAAGGTACATGTGGATTTAATGCGTTGGCACAACAATGACCCTCAGATTTAATCAACGCATAGGATCAATCAATCAAAAGTGTGATGAGTGGGTCAGATTGGATGTACATGGTAGTTATCATAGAACGTCACACACACAAACCATAAAATAAAAACATATTTTAAATGATGTGGCGCGCTGTGGACCACACGATCTGGCTAACGGACGGCTGAGATTACGTCTTCCCCATGGAAACCCTAGCCTCGCCGGAACTCAAACCAGACGCCGGAGCCCTAGCTCCGGTCGTCCCTTCCGGCCACCTGTAACTCAAAAAAACCAAGAAAATGCAAACGAGTATACCTTTCTGACCAGAATTCAATGAGGATCAATAATATCATATTATTTTTCACAAACAACCATCATACAAAGAGAATCGAATGAAACAAGTTATGGTTCAAAACTTTCAAACTCACAATATGCACATAATACACGTCCAAATTCAAAATAAAATACATCAGCATGCTCAGTAACAACCACAGATCATTATGCACGTCAAAAATTTGAGTTCTAAGATCATGAAAAGTGTCACTAACCTGAGATCAAGCAATCCGTACCCTTGTTGTTAGCTTCAAATGACTGGAGCTTTGTATTCTATGGATCCCCAGGACTCAGAATGTGAAAGAACTTTGTGAAAAATCCTAGTGGATTGAGAGATTTGAAGGAGAGAAGGATTAGGGTTGAAACTTGGATTCTCCTTAAAATAACGTGCCTCCCCTCTAATCAGTGCATGAGTAAGCTTAAATACATTAGGTTATTCCACTGATTAGCATTTAGGTCTTAATAATTCCTTGGTTAATGAGTTTTGGGTAATTTGGCAAATTTGCATTTTGAATCACACACCCCCTCCATGCGTGTACACCCATGCATTCTATGATGGATCACTTATTTGTCAATTGCTAATCACACCTGAATTGGATTTGGGCCTTGAAATATCTTGATTCATGAGCTTTGATGCTTCTTGCAATTTTGCATAATGTGAAATAAGTGATGAATTTGTCATGGAATCCCTTGGTTCAAAGGCCAAAAATGATCCTTATGGAATGTACTTTGATGTTAGAATGTGCCTTGGAGCAATGGGACCAATTATAGGTCACTATGTCCCAAAATGAAAAAGTTGTGAAAATGGAACCATGAGAAAACCTTAAAAACCACTTTGCCTTCTTTTGATCATAACTTGAGTTTCACAAATGATATGGAGACCATCTAGTACTTGTTGGAAAGGGGAGAAAAAGATATTCAAATTTCATGTTTGAGGAAAATTCATTTGAAGCTTCTTTGATGATGAAAATTCAAGTTGAATGTAGTGTAAAAACTTGCCAAAAATGGAAACTTCTCATTATAGGTCATTTCCATATTTGGTAACTTTTGCACAAACTCTTGATTCTTGATAAATGGTATGAAACTTGACCCTTGAAGACCATATGAGGATGTGAGACCCTGAAAACCTTGAAGAGAACCTCAAAATCTCACAGTTGACTTCCCCTCTCACTGTTGACTTTTCCCCAATTCTCCTGATTTGCAATCAATTGGCCAATTGAACCTCTCATGAACCAAACTGATGGACCATCTTCCATTCCTAGATACTTAGGGACCCAAGGAATACCATGGAATCAAGTCTTGCCCAAAAAATCAGAAATAAACTGACTTTATAGCAAACCCTAATTTTGGTACCCTCAGTCTAGGAGGAAATAGCACAGTCTCCAAATCCAAATTCCTCTGAATATGATGTATATCCTCTCCAACAAAGATAAGATGTGCCATTTGGTGATGATAAAAAACCAAGGAGCTTGCCCATTGGAGCAATAAACCCAAGAATCTCAAAACCCTAATTTCTGCACTGGTTAGGAGAGAGTGATCCACTTGAGATCTCTTGGACAATACAAGGACTCTTGCTTGACCCTTTGAAGAACACCTTCTCTTCTTGAACTGCCTCAAGCACCTTGACCCCATGCTAAGAACCAATGATATGCACACATGATAATGCAAAAATGAAATGAAACATAAGCCAGTTAGTACTAAAGTAAGGAGAGGAAATTTTGGGGTGCTACAACTGCCTCTATTCAATCAACTTGGTCCTGAAGGTATGATAGCAATGGATGTCATGCGTTCAAAGGATTCACGGAGATTGAATACCAAAAGAAACCTGAAATTTGCAATCCTCAAAGGAAGGACGACTCCACTGGGGAACAAGCAATAAATGTTGCACCATCATAACACGCACGAGTGTTGGAAACCAATACAGACGATGTATTGAAATGTCTTGAAATAAACACGGACGAGTATTAGCTATGCTGGGGATAACGTGAAACAAACTCTCCCAGGTTATGTCATCTCTGCTGATAAAGAGAACTGACAAAGGAATCTCGAAATATGCCATCCCTGCTGATAAAGGGAACTGACGAAGAAAATCTTCAAAAGATTGCTATCTCTGCTGATAAGGAGAACTAGCAAAATAAATGCCATCCCTGCTGATAAAGGGAACTGACAAAGAAAATCTTCAAAAGATTGCTATCTCTGCTGATAAAGAGAACTAGCAAAATAAATGCCATCCTTGTTGATAAAGGGAACCGACGAAGAAAATCTTCAAAAGATTGCTATCTCTGCTGATAAAGAGAACTGGCAAAATAAATGCCATCCCTGCTGATAAAGGGAACTGACGAAGAAAATCTTCAAGAGATTGTTATCTCTGCTGATAAAGAGAACTAGCAAAATAAATGCCATCCCTGCTGATAAAGGGAACTGACGAAGAAAATCTTCAAAAGATTGTTATCTCTGCTGATAAAGAGAACTAGAAAAATAAATGCCATCCCTGCTGATAAAGGGAACTGACGAAGAAAACCTTCAAAAGATTGCTATCTCTGCTGATAAAGAGAACTAGCAAAATAAATGCCATCCCTGCTAATAAAGGGAACTAACGAAGAAAATATTCAAAAGATTGCTATCCCTGCTGATAAAGAGAACTAGCAAAATAAATGCCATCCCTGCTGATAAAGGGAACTGACGAAGAAAATCTTCAAAAGATTGCTATCTCTGCTGATAAAGAGAACTAGCAAAATAAATGCCATCCCTGCTGATAAAGGGAACTGATGAAGAAAACCTTCAAAAGATTGCTATCTCTGCTAATAAAGAGAACTAGCAAAATAAATGCCATCCCTGCTGATAAAGGGAACTGACGAAGAAAATCTTCAAAAGATTGTTATCCCTGCTAATAAAGAGAACTTGCAAAATAAATGCCATCCCTGCTGATAAAGGGAACTGACGAAGAAATCTTCAAAAGATTGCTATCTCTGCTGATAAAGAGAACTAGCAAAATAAATTCCATCCCTGCTGATAAAGGGAACTGACGAAGAAAATCTTCAAAAGATTGCTATCTCTACTGATAAAGAGAACTAGCAAAATAAATGTCATCCCTGCTGATAAAGGGAACTGACGAGCAAAATATGTCAAGCAAGAACTGACTACCAGGTGAGAACTGGACTTCACAAAAGAGAAAGGCCAAACAAAGGCAAACTCCTAACGGACTCACGATCCACAAATAAGATGACTCCGATGGGGAAAGGAGAAATCTAAATAAAAGACCCTACCGGGGAGCACAAGCTTGAGGAACGCGTCCCTCCAAAATCTCCTGAGTTATGCCATCTCTGCTGAGAAAGGGAACTGGCAAAGGAAGTATCAAACCTGGTTTATGCTTCGAATGCAAATGTTTGAATTTTGGCGTAATGCTCCATACGAAATGGAAATGCTACGCATTTGAGGGTGCAATGCAAATGCTGATGATATGCAAAAGGGCTCCTCCAGCAAAATAAATGCTGGAGAGAAGAGACCAGTTCAGCCGGGGATGACAAAAATAAATTGTCCTCTGAATCTAAGAATTCTGTTGAGAAGGATCGCACTGACCGACTCTTTGGATCAACGACTTCTGCTGGGGATGAAATCCCAAAAGAACATCTGCCCTACCGGGGATTACACATGACCTCTACTGAAGGTAACATCCAAAACCTGAGATTTCTCCTCTGCTGGGGGAGTTGAGAATGAATGCCAATGACAGAACCAGAAGTCAGTTGTTGAGGATTGCTAATATCCAATGGGCTTAGAATCTGCTGGGGATGCCAGCCCATAACACCATCCTGCTTGGGGAAAACAGTCCATAATACCATTCTGCCTGGGGAATACTGCCGAACTTAGCCTGCTGAAAGGGTGAATGACTTTATCCTCACCTTGCTGGGGATTAGAACATAATGTTATCGGTGAAAGCGCGCTTCCTGACTGGCTGGGGAAAGTGTTCACCCTGATTCTGTGGGGAGACAACGTCCTGATCCAGAGAACAAATTCCCCGAGTCTCCTGCTGGGGAAAGTCTGCTCGGCTGAGGAAAGTGCAATCTCAATGCTGGGGAGAGCAAACTGTTGGGGAAGTACAATCTTGTTGCCATCCCACCTGACCTGTCTCTACGGTCCTAGACAGCCCTTTGAACTTTCCATTTGCCCCAGACCACCAGGTCTAATGGAAAAATCATCTCAAGAGGATTTTATAGAAGACCGGGCGTTCGCACTACCCCAGGGTCTTCAAACTCTCGGAGAGATTTATCAGATCTCGACATAACTGCCCCAGACTTCATAATCCATGAAGTACATTACCTCGAAAGGATTTGTAATGACTTGAAAATACTCTGTCCCAGTATTCTAAACTTTGAGGAGGTGTTTTAAATTAACCGTTTTCAGGAGTGGACAATCTCTCACGCTCTAGAGGTGGCCTGCCCCAATTCTTGAAGGAACTTTTCCCCTGGCTGATCTTACAGAGATTTGTCAAGTCAACCTGATTGCCCCTGTTCGGCTGCTTTAGGGAGAGTTTTCAACGTAACTGCTCCAGATTAGCTGCATCTTATCACCATTTATCGGGAACCCCCAGGCTGCGCACAATCTCTTAGCCACATACCCCTTAACAAGATTGTCCTTCGGAGTTTTCACCGCCTCGACTTGGCGTGATCGAGCTTCTCGACTGTCGTTCATCATGTAAGCTTCTTTGACATCAAACACATGCAAGCAGAAAATGTTTATTATGAGAATGACAATTCTAATGCAACACTCGTGTTAACCTTGAAGTTTTATTGAAAATGCATCGCCAAGCCTTATGAACGAATCACTAGCTGGGATGCGACCTTGATTTTTGAATGGCAAAACAATGCGCACACGCAATACCAACAAATCTTATTAGCACAACTCATAGGAGTCAGGAACGATATCCTGTTGAAGTACGCTTTCGGAATAAACCCTGTTTCAATTAGGACTTTTAAGGGTTGTAACGTGGCCTGGTTCACGGTTTTGAAAAAAAGAAAGATTTAAGGCTCAAAGTTTATCAGTGCCCACCCACTCTCCATGACGTTCTCCAGTCCTAAGTTCAGCTAATTCGGCGCAAGCGCTCATATCTCAAAAGGTTTTTATGATCCTTAAAGAAACCCATGCATCTGATGGTTCGACACCCAATGAGGTTTTGGAGTAACAGTCACCCCTTTTTGTCTTTTGTGTCTGTAGTCACACGACTTTGTTCTGCTCAAAGATTTTCTTTGTAATCCTTTTGGCTTTTCGCTTTCTCATTCTTTTGCTTTTTGTTCCCTAATTTTGCCTGGACTGACTCTTTTGAGTTTTCAATTTTGAAGTCCAGCGGGATGCCTTAGCTTTTTCCTAAGTCACTTGCTTTCAAGTTTTTCGACTTAGCAGACTTTTTCTTTTTCTCTTTTTTTTGAACAAGTCGTGTGACACTGTTTTGTCTGACTTGTTTGAAAGGGCTGTGACTGTTTCACTCTTCGGTTGGTGAGGAGTAACCATTGTGGTTCTACACCTCTTAACCTCTTGCTAGTGGAATGGAAGGTAATGGATCCTCAGATGCACACTCCTTCTGAAAGTTGAACACTTGGTCAAACTAACTGACGCCTACCCTGCCCCAGGTTAAGATTGAGGGTTTTTTCATTTCCAGAAAGAACTCCTACTACTAGGCTCAAAGAGGTTGACAAAGGTCTATCTCCTTATCTCTCCAGTGTTTGTGAATTGGAAACAATGCATGTACATCCTTAACAGGGTTTTATCCAAAAGCGTACCATTAGAAATCTGCGCTCTTATTTCGTCATCCTCCCTCAAGAGTTCTAGACAAGAAAGGTTGGTATTGCAGTGCATATAAACATTTAAAATGAGTGAACACGAATGGAATTCTTCAAGAAAAACAAACTCATTATATTAAAAATCCACATTCAAACACAAACAAATTTTTACGTGCAGACAATGTTTAAACAAATAAATGAAAGCTATATATGAACATACAATAAAGAAACTGATGATTGCCATTGTTGAGGAGACTTGACTCCGTCTGGACTTATTGCTTCTGATGATGTCTTCGCAGCCTCGAGTGCTCACTCTGATAAAGAAGCTTCAATCCAAAGGGGTACCATCTGGCGTGATGACCTTTGAGTCGATCAAGTCTTGCACCTTGTGCTGGAATGCATTGCAATTATCAATTGTATGCCCAAACGTTCCCGAGTGGAACTCGCACCTAGCATTCATATCAAAGTCCAGAGGAATAGGGTACGGTACCGGCGTGGTACTCCTCGTTTGAATCAGAGAGTTCTTGAGCAAGCGAGCAAACAACTGACTATAAGGAATAGGAATAGGATCAAATATCCTCTTGGGCCTTCTTGGTCCAAATTGCCTCTGCTGCTGATGATTTGGCGGCTGCTGCTGATTTGGGTGCCTCACATGCGCTTGCACTTCCCTTTCCGCATTTGGCTGAGGCACAAACAAAGATTGCTGACGTAGAGCTTCTGCAACAAAAGGTTGTGGAGAAAGTCCATGACATGAGGTGGATCCTGCAAAGAGGGGAGAAGTCTCCAATTTCTTTACAACAATTTGAGTAAAATCACCTTGTATGCTCACGCCGCCCGACGTGAATTTAATTGCCCCTGCATCAATCAAATCCTGGACTTGGTGCTGAAAGGCCCTACATTTCTCCACCGTATGCCCTGGTGCCCCAGAATGGAAATCACAATGGGCTCTTGCATTGTAGCCTGGTGGGGGATTACCAGTGAGAGGAGCCAAAGTCCTTTTCTGTACCAGTTGCAACTGAAGGAGATGCTGCAATAGCTGGGAATATGGCATAGGGAGCGGATGAAACACTCTTTCAGACTGCTTCTGTCTCTGTGCACACTTTTTATTCTTAGGCTTATCTTGGGAGATAAGACCTGGTTGCTGTTGGGAAAATTCTAGAACTTCAGCTTGTGGAAGAAATTCACGAGGAAATCCACGATCTAGATCAAATGCCAAAGAGTGGGAGGAGTAAGGACCTCTGTCGCGGAAGCGAGCACATGACTGTTTTCCTTATTTAACACTGTTTTCAAAATATCCATGACCAAACCCATCTGAGTCTTCATCTGATTGACCTCCTCCCTCAGCATCTTCTGTTCTTGCATGAGAGTTTGCATATTCCCCATAAACTGCCTCATCTGGTCTCGCATTTCCCTCAACTCAGCTTGAATTTGCTCCATGATCAACTCTTGAATGGCCAGAGGAGTTAAGTCTACAATTCTGAAGAAAGCCAGATCAGAATAAGAATAACCAGCCTTGAACACCTGTTATGCCAATGAGTATGAATATACAAATGCAAATGAACATGTTTTAAAAAATTCGCAGGGCGATCCACCCCTTGATTCCGGTTTAACAACAAGATAGAACGGAACTTCTGCTCATGTATTAAGAAAAACCAGAGGATAACCAATTGTCAACAATCACAACCCAAAATAATAAGTCTGAACACAATAATCATAGATCCCAACCAACAAGCCTGGTGGTGATCCAAATACAATAAAAGAAAATAGAAAACTACGGCATGTCATCAAAGTCCACTAGTGCCAATCCCCCCATCCATTATGCTCTTTGCTCCAGTCTTGAATTTCCTTGAACAACTTTTTGGTGTCGGGATGCTTCGGTCTCTGAATTAGCTCTTGAATGAGAACATCTCTCCTATGAATGATCCCTTTCAAGTATCGGCAATGCAACTCCCAAGCGTCTTCTTCAAAAACACCATCCATGCTAGGACCCTCATTTCTAGGTCTCTTTACTTCAGCTTGGATCTTTAGTTCCTCTATGGAGGCTATGGCTTCATTGAGTCGACCCTCGACTGCTTGTCTCTGGAATACCCCTGATAGGATCTCAGCGTCTTTTTTCTTGAGCTTCGACTTCAATTGATCAATCTGAGCTAGATAATCGTCTTCCTTTCGCTTATTATCAACCATTGCAGTGTCTCGGTGAGCATTGAACCTGTGAATTTTCAACAAAGCCTTGGCCAATTCCTCCTTCTTAGACTTGAGAACCTTACTGATACCCTCTAGAGCTTGCTTCATCCTTTGTCTGGCTGTGACCTTGTCAGCTAGCTCCTTTTCTGCCTTAGCGAGAAGCTCTGTCTTCAACTTGGCGATATGAACAGCTTCACCCTGCTCATGTTTCAACTGATAAATCTCTCTTTGTAGCTCACTGTTTTCTTCTCGCAGCTTTTCCTTTTCAGCCCACAACTTGTTAAACTTCTCTATTTCAACTGTGGTAGGAGGCTCAATCAGCAAGGGGTAAGATGGTGGTTCCTTGGAGAATGGCAAAAGCTCATTCTCTACCCTTTTCTGAATCCAATCTTTATACGCAGGAAATGTTCTGTTGTTGCTCTTCCCAAAAGAAGTCTTCCCCTTCTTATGACGATCTTCCCAAGTATTTGCAGCTTCTTTTAACAATTCTGGATTGATTTCCCCACTCAGATATAGAGATTCTTGGACATCCTCGTCTTTTGGTGGCTCCTTCAAGGCATACCCGAATTGCCTAATAGCAAGAATAGGGTTGTAGTTAGTTCCCCCTTTCCTTCCTATTAGAGGCACATTTGGGAGACCTCCACAACTAATCATGATATCTTGGCCCAACAAGTCACGGTTAACCCAAATTAGATTATCTGCCCTCAAGCCCATCAATCTTTTGGACCATTCCAATGTTCCTTGAGTATCTACAAATGCCCCAGATTTGGGGAGACGATCAGCAAACCATTTGTAGAAGACTGGCGCGCAAAAATTAAGGGGTCCTCCCCTCATCTTCTCGTTCTTATAATGCACTGAATAATACAGATCTCCAAGCAAAGTAGGTACCGGATTCTTCATGGTAAATATCCGGACAGCGTGCATGTCCACAAAATCCTTCACATTTGGGAACAACACCGTTCCATAGACACACATAGCCAAGATGGCATTGAAAATCGGCCAACATCTAACCTTAGCATACACAGCAGCCTGTTCTACCAAAAATTTCACGTGAAAGCCTTTACACCCTCCCTTACTGGCAACGTTGTTTTTCAACAAAGATGGATCCAAATGCAAAGCCTCGAAGACCCTTTCTAAATCAGGAAGTTCTTTAGAAGGATAGAAAGGAGCCTCTTCTTTGATAGAAACATCCAGGATGAGAGCAAATTCCTCCAATGTCGGAGCCAAAAGATAACCAGTGAATAGAAAACAGCGCAGGTGAGGGTCATAGAATTGCACCAGAGTATGCAAAGCCCTATACTCGTATTCAGTGATGTCGCGAGCAAAATTCAGAATTCTTCCATACTATCCTCTAAAGTCTGCCAATACCCCAGGTTCTGCCATAGACACAATCTTGTGAACAGGATCCAGAATAAGTGATGGGAACTTGTATATTATGATATTCTTTCTCTCCTCAGTACTCATCCTTAATAGTCTTCAAAACCAGAATCAAAGTTAGGATGCAACCCTGCAAATGAATAAACATGTTAGGATGCAAAATGATGATGCAAATGCATGCATGGGATCAAGGATGCCACACAGATTGGAAAACTGCTGCACTGAACAACTGTATAATCTCAAAGGGTCTGCCCAAATACCCAGAATACCAGAATAACCATAATATCACACTGATAAATCTGCTGACCAGAAAACCGGGTATGTTGAAGGTCAAGGTTACCTGCAAACCTGTAAACACCCTGCCCTCTCACATATGGGTACTAGAAAGCTGAGGATCCTCAATATCACGGGCTCTCAGGTCGAGAAATGATGATACGTTCACCATTTCTGGTTTGGCATCATCACCAATCGAGGAGGCCTCAACTGATTCCCCTCAAAAGAAAACATCCTATGGCAAGTCCTCAGTTTCAGCACTGAGGTCGAGAAGCAATAGTACATTCATCCCTCGGGGTACAGTACTATCGCCAATCGAGGAGTGCTTCCACTGATTCTTTCCCAAAAGGAAACCTTATAGCAAGTTCCCAGCATTGGGTCCTCGGATCGACATGTGTAATGGGTTTACCATTTCTGGTCTGCCATTATCACGTCTCGGGAGGAGTGTCGTTACTGAGTCCTCGGGAATGGCTACCAGAGTCGACAGTTTTCCAAGTTACATTCAATCATCTGCACCAATGCGTAGGATAGAACATTACCAAGGAAAACCTCGTCTGGATGTGGAGTTTTCATGTATACTACGTCTGGCCAAATGCCACACAAGTCACACTACTTTCCACGCTAATCCTACGTGTATGCTCAAGCCTGGGTATTGGGCTTATCTCTCGGAACCCCCAACCCACCAAACAGAAAAACAGTGCAGCAGATGATAATAATATGCAATACAGTAAATGCGGTAAAAATAAAATACAACAAATAAAGCAAACAAAAACAAAAAACAAAACACCCAAAGAGAACAAAACAAACAAGCGCTAGGACTGACTCGCTTAGGGTACTAGAGTCCCCAGCAGAGTCGCCAGCTGTCACTCCCAGGATTTTCATCAAGGTACAAACGCGAAAGTGGCGCGGAACACAGAGTCGCCAGCAATGTATATTTATCCCAAGAGAGGGAAAGGGAACACCGCATAAACCTAAGGAAGAGGGAAAGGAATAGTCATCATAACCATAACCTGGGTTCGGGAGTCGGTTACGCGAGGGGAAGGTGTTATCACCCCACGCGTCCATCGTACTCGATGGGATCCACGCTTGTTGTCTATTCTAAGGGTGTGTTATCCTAACATCTATGGCTGTACTGGAACGGGGGAGGGGAAAACAAAGACAGACTCGGTAGGACGTCGACGTCCTAGGCCTACGTACCCTCTTTGTGCAATGGGGAATTCAGAGTCAACGTAGTTCGGACCAAGTTCTTTTTGTGTTTTTTACGAGCGACATTAAGCTCGCGTCCGACAGTTAGGGTCGATGCCTGTTTGCGACTCAGACGGAAAGTAACGTGCCCCTTTTGAAAATAGCCTTTAGTTTGACAATCCCGAAGGACAAAAATGATTTGAAGTTTGTTTGTATTTTTTAAGACACAAGTGACTTGAGTTAGTTCATAACTCAACTTGACCCAAAGTCTAGGACACGGGAACGAATGCGTCGCATGGTCGTCCCCAATGGGACGTATGCTCAACACTCTAGAAGAGAGAAGGGAGACCCCTCAATCTTCACTTCCTATGTTTAAGGCTTGTGTGCAAGGCAATTTGACCTTATTAAGTATCTTAGAGATGTTATGAGATGAGAAGAGGGACTCAAAAGAAAAGAAAAAATACTAAGGGGAAGCTATCCTAATGTTATCATGCAAAGGTGGCCTTAAGGGGAGGTTTGGAGGGAGACTATCCTATGGAATTTAGTCCTAATGTTATCATGCAAAGGATTGAAAGCTTAATGTCTCTCCTACCTCCAACTTAATCAGAAATTAAGTGGAGCTAGGAATCCTAAGGGGATCATGTGAACAAACACAAGTAAGCATTTACCAATTCAATCACATACAAAGTGAAATCCAAAACTTAAGGAAAAGAAATGAGAAGGAGAGAATGAGGGTGAACATGGATAACTATCCACACCCTTAAATAACTTACCTCAGCCTCTGCATAAAAGGTTAGTACAAAACAGACATAAGTAACTATAAGACAAATGAAACCCAAGCAAGTCACAAACCAAAGAGAAAGGGTTATAAACCAAATGAAACTCATCCAAGTCAGAATGTGGATGGCCTAAACATGTGCCTAAACATGCTATGAAAATGTCACATGAGACATGCAAACAGATATCCAGGCATCAAACATCAATAGAAGAAGAAGAGAGCATATAAGTGAAACATGTTCAAGTATGTAAGATGAAACATGAATAGCATATGACATGAATGAATGCAAAGCTCCAAGTTCAGAAACATACATCAAATTAAGTGCAAATGAATGATAAGGTATGGCATGCATAAACCAAACATAATTCATGAGTAAGCATAGATGAGATGAGGTGAGAAGATAAGTCAAAGAAAAGGCATGTAAACCAAGCATTGAACACATGCACAAAGTATGCAACAACCTCACACCAAGGACCTATAATTATAAACAAGTGACCTATAACAATTTAAACATGGTTTATGAAGTCAAAGAAGCAATCCCAAATGATGGCACAAGTGCCTTCTCAAGCAAGTAATCAGACATGATTAAGGATGTGCATAAAAGAAGACCTCAAACAAAGAGCAATCAAACAATTAGCAAAACATATTTAAAAATTACCAAATTAAAACTCAAAACACCTCAACCAGGGGTAAACATCATGTTAAAAACTCATACAAAAATTCCCAAGATAAGTTACTCAAACAATCATGCAAAGATCAGACAAGAAACAATGACTCAGTATGCAAAAGAAATGGACTAAAATGCAATATGAAATGATTTTTAAAAATAAGAGAGAAATGTTTTAATGAACTTCAAGATGTTGATGAAACAATGCAAAAAATAATGGACTCAAAATGTTTTGTATGCTATGAGAAATAAATTCTACAAGTTAGGGTATGCATAATAAGAATAATTCAAAAGAAAATAACCAAATAATTACTTCAGATTCTAAAAATAAAATAAAATAATAAAATAAAATTTGGGAAAATTTTA